>OZ059786.1:15871989-16547228 GCA_964057025.1 Standfussiana lucernea | reverse complement strand
CAAAATGTGCCACCCCAGTCAAAGCGGCAAGTGCTGCACAAATACTTCCACTTTACAGGTCAGTGAGTAAACACCATAGCAGGGTTCAACAATACCTACTGTTTCAATTTCAATACGCTATGACAGCTTAAACCAACGTAACCGGATTTTTGATTGTGTTAATTTACTTAATAATATTTTTTTTAGCTACATATTGTTTATTTTTATTATAATATTTTCTGGACATGCAGTTTATTATTTATTTTATTTTGAGGACCCAATCTTTTTTTGTACAATAATAAAAGTAAGATTCGATAAATTTCCGATTTAGTCAATCACTAGCGTATATGTAAAATAAATTGCTTTTGCACAGCACAACGATAGCAACCGATGTTTTTGTGTGGGTAAGTTGTACGGTGCATGGTATAATACACGCTGTGATTGATGGGATAAGGTTTATAATTGATCGTGTAGTACGTTCTGTTTTAAGAAATGCGGATGTGTGCTACTACATATGAAGCTATACTGTTCCAGTATAAGCTGACCTCTCATTGTACGGAATGCCTATACAATGTGAGATCAGCTTATACTGGAAATGTATAGTTTGATAATTATGTAGCCGTGGGTACGAATAACAGATCAGTTACATTTTTAGGTAGGTAGAAGATACTGACGAATTTACCGGAACATCATCTTTATCACCATCGTTTTCAGTACTGTGTAATCGACGTCTTCTAGAAAGATACATTATAATTATTTAGCTAAACTACCAAGGTACGTCAGTAAGTTCATACATTTTATGTATGTGGTAGGTAGCACTACAGTCGGATAAGTAAGTTACAGTTTTGTTTCTTGTAGTTAGATAGGTAGGTACTTTCCGAACATACCTATATTTTTATTAGGTATTTCTAAGCGCTTGGCTGCTGCACTGCGGGTCGCGGGTTCGATTCCCGCACGGAAGAAATATTTTTATAGCCTAACGATAGTTGTGAAGATTTGTGTTTGTAATCGCACCGTCTCCGATTCAGGAGAAATCCTGGAGTGGGACAACATTATAAAAAACAATTACTAAGTACTTACTGTAGATACCTATATTTTGTTGTAATATACATATATTGTCAAAACAAAAACAAAACTATATAGGTAATTTTTATCTTTTTATTTTTTATAAAAGTTGCCCCACACTGGATTTCTCCTGAATCGTGGACGATGCATTTGTGATTGAAACTTACAAACACAAATCTTCACATGCAGAAACACCTGCGACTCGTAGCGCTGCAGCCAATCGCTTAGCCACTGCACCAAACGTGTCGTATGCTGTCTACCTATATGTTTGTATATAAATAGTAGATAGGTGAATAGATACTTATTTAATTAAGTTTATCATATTTATGTTTGCCTGCTTCTTTACGCCAACCGTTATTTCCCATTGCGCCACACTATAAACCTAAGTACATAAATTTTAATTTTACGTCGTATTGTTGCGTAATGTGTGTTCTGAGCGCAAGCGGCACAGCTCTCCCGTTCGAAAGCCGAAGCGAGACTGAGCGCGGGTGGCGGGCGGCAGAGAACCAACTTCAAGACGCCGATAGTTTAGGTATTTTCTTTTTAAGCTGAAAATAACAGGAATTTAAAAAAAATAACAAACATAAGACCTGCTTTATAGGTAGTTCAGTTAGTATGCCAAGTTTCATGATCTAATTTTATGTATTTTTTGAATACCAGCGGTTTATCGTTCGGTTTGGAGGTAACTTTGGAATTTTTTTCTATCGAGAAAATTTTATGGAATCGTGTTTTCGTCAAACATAGGACCTAGCATTAATCCTCAACTTTACCGTATATTTATTTCAAAATTAATGCTGCAGTATTTTCGGCATAACGGAGGATCATGCTAAGCCATCTGACCTACTATAGACCCTTAAAAATCGCTGCTTCTATGGCCATTTAAATGTTCGCAGAGTAGTTTCCACAAACCCGCGGTTTGTTTATTTAAAACTTTTTCTCCATGAGGTGTGGTCCCCTGCAATACAATTTGATGACGCCAGTAGACGCGATATGACGTACGCATTCGTAATTCAACGCCATCGCCATGGGCAAAGGATTTTTGGACAGTTTTATTTGGTAAAAATGTAAAATACAGTTTGGTTGGCAGTTTTAAATTTTGGCACTAGTGAAAATTGTGGAGCGGATTTTAAATATGCACACGCTGAAAGAATACTATGTTATAATTCTCAGGATAGAACAAACAGTTGGTTGACGACATGGTTAGATCGACGACTTGGTTGGCGCAGTGGCTGAGTGTGTGGGTTCGATTCCCGCACGGAACAAATATTTGTACAGTTGTTCCGGGTCTGGCTGTTTGCGTTTGTGAGTTTAAATGATTGTGAACGTACCCACAATACAGGAGAAATTCATAGAGTGGGGTTAAAAAAAATGTCTTTTGCTACATTACATTTACAAGCTGATAATCATCTGTTTATCAATCATGCATCTCTTGACAAAAATCTAAAATTCACTGACTGACACACAGCAAAATTCTAAAGAGGTTTCAAAAGGGGATGAACGTTATGTGGTTGTTCGTCGTTTTTGCCGATGGGAATCCCATTAGGCCAACGACTTCTAATATAATGATTTATTTACATAGCTTTTCGTTTGGGAATTCAACTTGTCCTAGCAATAAAACGAAGTAATAAATTACAAATAAAAAGAAACTTCAATTTATAATTCTGTCCCATTTTTCGTAATGAAACAAACTCTCAAATTATAAACTATTCAATTTTTCATTTCTGCGTGACACGGTCTCTTGAGGTACGGTCTCCAATATTTTTAGACAAGGTCAAAGAGTTTGAATAAATAATAATACTCAATAATATATATAATATATATATTTTCAATAATATTTGACATTGCAAAAAATGCTTGAAAGCCAAGACACTAAAAATGTAAAACAACATTTTTGTTTGAAACAATTTTAGTATTTTTTTTTTTGGATTGATTTCTTTTTGATACTGAATTTCAAACCGTACGCTGATCGGTCCCTCAGCGTATTCAATAATCTTAAAAGCAAGGATAAAATAACATGCTGAGGGCGAATTTTACCAATGGAAACTGATCGCGATCGGCACATCTAACGGGAGCATTCACCTGGTGGCCTACCATGACTAAGACGTCATGGTAGGCCACCAGGTGAATGGTCCCGTTGATGCAGGAATGTTATAGTTCTATTCCATATTGTGGAAAAGAGACAGAGTTATACAAGATGTCTAGCGCCACCTCTTTCCCACAATGGAATAGAAATAAAACATTCCTGCATTAAGACGTCATAGTAGGCCACTTGTAATGTAACAGTTCAGATTCGCTTGTAGCGAATGCTCCCGGTGAAGGAGCGCCTTAAGGCATTTTTCTCATGACACCGCACGTTCACGCGGTCCTTTGCTGAAGTGGATCTCACGTCGCATTGGCTCATTAGAAATCCGTTGATACCCAACACACGCACACCGCTCGACCGCGCGGACGAGCGGGGCTCACCGCCTCTTCGCGCGGTTCTCCGCCCATACATTGGCCCACGCGGAAGAGTGGTGTCGTATGAGAATCACCATAACCGCAAAGCTGTCAATGTCAATATACCATATCAAAGATGACACTGACAGTAAAGTGGTAATATTCGCCTTAACTATAATAAATAACATCACGCATGCAGTTCCCGAAGAGTTAGGTAGAGGCGTACCTAATAGTACACCAACATTTCACCAGTTATTTTTAAGTCCCATGTAATAGGGGGCAAGCCTATTGCCATCGACTGGGCATAAATCCAGACTTCAAGTCTGCTACTGAGAAATTTCTGGTGGAGAAACACTTTGCCCGACTTGAGAATCGAACCTGGGAGCTAATGGTCAGCAGTTGCCCTTGCGACCCCTAGACACACGAAGCAGTTAGGCACGAAGGTACTAGGATAATAATTTATAGAGAAAAACATGAACACATCGAAACGTTTCCATGCAAAACTCCAACGATTTTCACCTAAATCACACATTTTCTCCGCGTAGTCCAAGTAATATTTTCTTCGCAATAAAATACTGTCAACTTGATTTATACGCCGGTGTACTTTACGTGAAAAATACTTCAGCATCGAACCGGTCATTGACCCCGTGATCCATCTTCGTCATTCACGTTTTGAGCCTCTAATTGATTTTTTTTATTGCCAAGATTAATGTTATTTTGGAAACTCGGGCAAGATTTGGAAACTAAGTAATTAATCTGTGTTTTGGAGAATAAAATGTTTCTGTATTTATGTTTACATTTAAGAGGAAGAAGCACTTAAGCCAGATAATACTGAAATAATTTCATACCCCATCATCCCCTAGTTCGACGTCGAACTAGTGCAAACAAACGGGACCAAGGGCCTAACCCAGAGGGCCTGGCAGTACTCCTTGATAGACCTCGTATTGTGAGGAGTTTAATGTCTCTGGAATCCTTAACCACCGGTAGCTTGGACCCTGCTGTCGTCAGTGGATGACTTGTTTCGTATACTTATTTTAAGTTTTTTTTTTGTTTAAGGTAGGAATATTTAAAAGGGGGAAGGGGCTTGTGCACTATTGTGTGTCATTTGTAGATCTTTGACAGACAGTACAGGTAGTCAGTGGCCTGAAAGTCTGACGAACAGTCTTACCAAGGGGTATCGTGTTACCCAATACAAACTGGTTTCTGGAGGTCAGTTAGATGTGAATCCGTCGCTCCATATAAAATTGTTATATATGCAAATATGAGGGTGGTTGCATCCTATTATAAGTCGAGTTACTTAACAAATATAGCCAATGTGTTTCCAGACACCCGTTTTTTCACTTGTCACCTACCTTCGCATATTTATCTACTGATAGCTGATCAGCTGCATCCGGTTAGACTGGAAGCCGACCCCAACAAAGTTATGAAAAGGCTAGGCAGATGATATTCATGGAAAAATGCTGCCCTTTGGATGATAATGAAATGAAACTTCATCAAAGATTTCCTGCACTAGCAGCAACTGCCGAGCCAAACATAAAGACAGAATTTAAACTGCAATAAACAACAGATATCTTTGTGTCGCTTGAACCGGTATAACCAATGCTTTATTGGACCATCGCCCTCGTAAATACAGTTGTGAAATACTGCACTCTTTTGTTTTAAACTCGCGAATGGCAATTCAGTTCAAGGCTGGTTTGTGTACGAATTGTAGAGGGAAATAGGTGTGTGTGAATAGAAGGCTGGACGTAGATTTTTGCTTTAGATCGTCAGTGTCATTAGTCGGGCTCTCAGGTCGCAAGGATATGCATTTATTGCATACAATATCCAGCATTTAAAAACTACACTGAAAGATTACATAAAGTGAAATACCTATAGAATATATCACTTTTTTAAATTACCTAGGTATTGCCTAAAACTACAATTGCGCGAATTTATTAACTTTCTACCTAAGTACTATGACATTGACATTATCATTTAAAGTTCGAGTGGGTTACCATGATCTGTTATTGCAGGAATGTTTTAGTATTATTCCGAGAGTGGGTAAGAGATGGCGCTAGACAGCTGTCACTTTCCCACTCACGGAATAGTCCTAAAACATTCCTGCACTAACAGATCATAGTAACCCCCAGAGCTATATTTTTCTTTCTTTCAATCGTTTCAATTTATTAAGAAAATCGCCTTTAGTATTTGTTGATAATGGACAAGGCTGAACCGGGTACCCAAAAACGGGACATATCCGAATAAATTTAGACGGATCTGATCGTGACCTATCCAACTATTATCAGAGAACCACAAGGTATTTCATACGTAATAGAAACGTAATATCTATCAATTTGGAACGGTAAAGGAAATCACGTGGAAATTCTCTTGTTTATGAAGGAAAACCTGTGTCTTGAGCAACATAACCCAATAATATACGAATATAGAATATTATTATTGTTTTTTTTTACCGGTGACTAAATACGTACTGATGTGGTTTGATGATTATCATGAAAAAAAAATAAGCATGTTTAAATCAAGAGGTTAACCTGCTCATATCAGGGACAGCCTTTGGATGGGTAACTATCTCTTTAGCGTCGCTTTTGGTAATCAGATTTTAGCTCTATGCCGTAGATCTAAGGTTCATTTCCCACGAAACCACTGTTAATGAAAGAAAGCAATATAAAGTATTTATTTGACTTGCACTTTGAGTATCGATATTGGAGGTGATATTGGTCTTCAGAAAATTCTTCCGAAACTACGTCCCGAAATCGACACTATGTAGCCACAGACGCAATAAGGCAACACAGTTATAAAAAAACATGCCATTGAAATCCAGTCTCCATTATCACATTGTATGTCGTCAACAATAATTAAAACTTACCTTTTTAGGTTCTCTACCGGCCTATCGTTCGATCAGACAAATAGGACCTTTTTTTGCCCATTATCTGTTGTTAATAGGCGAGATTGGGCATTGGAATCAGTGAATAACGTTCTCACCAAAATAATAATAAATATCAGCTGTACCTAAAGGAGATAAACGGTGTTTTGGTTGGCTCATTATTATTGTTCTGTTCTTTGAGAATATGAAGACGATTCGATTTTAAAAGATTAACCTTCCATTTAATCCATACTTCCATACAATTTGTATGATTCTTTTTCTTAAAAAAAAAACGTGTTGCCGCACACTAGGAATTGATATTGTTCTTCGACACTTTGGTATTGTTCGTCGTTTCGTTGAGCTCCTTGAGTTATGAGTCGAGCTACACGATAACTGGCAAATGTTTGCACTGGCTGGACAGGTCCATTCAAATCTATGTGATTCTTTCTTCAAAACACCATCTCAGACACTCATCTGCATAATCCTTAATATGTGAGTTTATCAAGATTATGTCTGGACCTTAAAAGAGACTATGACCTATGAGTTTGTTTCAGCTGTTTCTTCTTAGAGTAGTCAGGTACGAAACACCGGCCTCATCTGGTTTTAAAAAAGCAGTCGTGTAAAAATGTTTGTAAAAACCTATTTGCAAAATAAACATCATCTACATCCATAAGGTTAAAAAAAAAATTCCATTAGTCTGCAACAGAAAATACCTAATCGTCATCAACATCAACCTACAGCAGTCCAGTGGTGGACATAGGCCTCTTCAATCGCACGCCACTCGACTCGATTTTCGGCAACTCTCATCCAGTTGCTACCAGCCACCCTGCGAAGGTCGTCGCTCCACCGAGTCTGAGGGCATCCCACCTTACGCTTGCCGATTCGCGGTCTCCACTTAAGAACACGTCTACCTCTGTGAAATAACCTAATATGTAGTAGGTATTAGTAGGGATGCCATACAGTACACTGATGTAGTTCCCGATTCACAACGAATATTTTTCTTCAGTAACACTAACAAACTAAGTAACATTGACCCATGCTTATGACCGCGAGACCCACAAAGCAGTTAAATGTTAGGTGATAACGTGCTATAATGTAGCTTTGAAATAACATTTACACGAGCGTCGAGACGTTTAGCCTTGACTTATTTGGCAAAATTCTATGATTACTCTAATAGGTTATCTAACTACCAGCTCTATAGTTTCATAGTTTACTGTATAATTTGTACATTTATATGTAATTAACACTTAACATCCCGCCTGTAATCCCCAAAGGGTAAAGCAGAGACTCCTCTGCTGACATAACTGGTGAAATGTGGGTGTACTGATAGGTACTCACCTATCAGTACACCCACATTTCACCAGTTATGTTTTAAGTCCCATGTCTTAGGGGGCGAGCTTATTACCATCAACCGGGCATAAATCCAGACTCAATTTCTGCTATTGAGATACTCTTGATGGAAAAACACGATAACACTTTGCCCGACCCGGGTATCGAACCCAGGACCTCATGCTCAGCAGTCGCGCATGCGACCACTCGACCAACGACGCAATCAATAATAATACGTAATTAAGTAAGTAAATAACAGATGACACGACAACAAGGTAATTTCCTCGTGTGCTAGCAAGAATTACCTAACTAAATGTCATTCAACCATGGTGGTTATCCGTCCACCGCTATTACCCACAAACACCAAGTGTGGGTTCAGTATACACGCTAGTGCTTGCATCAGGCTACCAGTGTAATGGCCATTTTACAAAAAAAAAATTAAAAAATTGTCAAATGTACCTACAGTTTATTATCGCCCACAAATCTAGTTAATTTATTTTATAACTGACGAAATGTGGGTGTGCTAATAGGCCACCTCTGCTTAACTCTTTGGAGAAAAACAGGCGTTATTTTATGAAATGTAATTTAAGTTGCCACATAAGTAGGAAAATTGATGGTCTCAGAATAAATTATTATTGCTGTATTTGTAATGGAAATAAGTGATAAAATAAAAATAACTGCATTATTGTCATACTACAAGTACATAGTTTTGGTATGTTAGTTGTGTGGTAATCAGTTATCGTGGTATGGACATGTAATGCGGAGGAATGAGGAAAATGTAGCAAGGAAAAAGTTGAGTAAGAATGTACTGAATGACTGTGTGAAGGATGGAAAGGAGGTGATTGCTGAGATTACGAGTAATAGAGAAGTATGGAAGAAGAACACATGCTGCGCCGACCCGAAATAAATTGGGATAAGGGCAGGAGAATGAATATGTCTTCTATCTTTCTTTGGCTTGCAGAGCAAAGGGCTAAATGAACTGAACTGAAAAGTTCTGAACTGACGGCCTTCTAAAAGAAAGCACAGAGCGGGTAAGTGAAAGTCAAAGAAGATAGAATGACAAGGTCATTAAAGTCATCGGAGTCCACTTGACGAGAATCACTCTTGTGGCAATTAATGGAGGAATACTAAATGTCTTTTTCCAGAAACAATCATTTCGTATTAAAATGAGTCTCCATAGAAAAATTTAATAGAAATGAATGTAGAAAAAAAAATAGACGGTAAGTGAAAAGACACATGAATGAGAATAAGGAAGACCCTAAAAGCTAATTCAACTTAAAGAGAATTAAAGTAATAAACTTAAAAACTAATAAACTTAAAGATAAAAAAGTAATTAAGGAAATTAAAATTAACATCAATGATTACACAGTGCGAACGATATTTATAACAAACATGGACGGAATACCGATGGCTCATTCTGTTTCGGTATCAACTGGAGTACGGTCGTGCATATAAATATAAGTGTTATCATGTTGTATAGCCACAAGTTTGTCATTGTCCTTTGTGTTGTAGGAGCTGTGAAGGCTTACCATAGCAATAATAATAATGATGACTGTGAGTAATGCGTACTTCTTGTTTGTTCTTTTAACTGTTTTGTATTAGTGTTATCTGTTTCTAACACCATTTTTGAGGTCATAATGTCAGATAGCGCTTATTATCTGTTATAAAAAAAAAATACATAGCAATTTGATGTACTTACATAGTTTCTTATCTTAGTCAGAAGTTTGTTTCCGACATTAAAGCTGGAACAACTCAAGACCTTTCGTTTGCACCCGTGCTCGACGGATAAATTACTCCCGAAATTATTTAAAAACAAAATGCAGCTGCATAAATAACATGTTCAAATTATTAGTCTGATGAATTTTCAAATTAGTGTATTTTACAATACGCCGTATTGTACAAATAGGCGAAAATAGAAACTACATAATTATTACTCACCTATACTAAGTTACTAATTGAACAATCAAAATTTCACGAGACAGTCCCCCAAATCGCCCTATGCCTTTTACACGACCAAAAAAGACTAACAGAAGGTAAATCTGCGTCTTTTCAGTAAGGGTCATAGACTCAATTCGGAATGAATCTCCGTGCTTGTCGCAAGGAGGCATATGCGTTATATCAGCTGACTGTCCATCGGGAAGTCTGGCAGAGCAACGAGGGTTATGTCCTGCACAGCGGAGCAAAGGAGTTGAGTGCTGTTATGGACGTGAGTATTATGAATATTATGATAAACATGTTTTCCAGAAGGTTTAGACAGAAGTGTTACCTTAATTGTGGACTAGTTTGGTGTATAGTCACGTGCAATGAAATATGTAGAAATCTTGGCGAAATTCAAATTCGTTTTTCTCTTAAAAATCTAAATAGCTGGAAAAAATATGTCATCCAAGTAAATGAAATTGCGAAATTGATACTTGACAAGGATTTGTGTGTGATACGATAACTAAAAAGGGTAAAATAAAAACTTTTTTGCAAAAAAAATAACCGACTTCCAAAAACAAAAAAAAAGTGGAAAATAACTTTACTTTCAGAAGTCGGTGACTATTGTTTTTTTCATTGCCTTTTTGGCAATTTTTTGAAATTTCTTTGGGACCAATCGGGAAGTAAAGAAGATATTTTTTAATCAGTACATAAATGATGAAGATATGAGCTAACAAACACAAAAAAAATACAATCGAATTGAGAACCTCCTCCTTTTTTTGAAGTCGGTTAATAACGGTTTCTAATTTGAGATAAGGCCGATTTCGTAATAGTACGGCGGAGAAAATCACTTTTAAAAGTTGCTGCGTGTATACATGTCATTGCTCGTGACTGTACTTATAATTAGTTTGATATTTTTAGTGTAGTTAGTTGTGTTTCAGTCCCATGTAGGTACCAAAGGGTGAGGCATGTTGCCAACAACAGGTAAAAATCCAAACTCTCAGCTACTTCTGAGCGCTTATAGAAACCCTGATAACAACTTACTTGACTTGGAATTGTCCAGGTCTGCTATAGGTTGAGTAGATTGTTAAAGAGAACCTTCCCTTTTTTTTCGTCGGTCAAAAGGTCAACATCTTTAGTTGCAACAGTTACATTTTTTTGATTGGATATATTAAACACCTTTAGAAATCAAATTATTTAAATCATAGTGAAAGTCTCATCAAAATCCTGTCTAGTGAAAATTTCGTCTTAATTGCTTCCTCTTATTTTTCAGTCTCAGTGAAAGAGTCTAGATGTGAAAAGCGAGGTGGACAGTGTACACCTAGATGTAACGTTCACCTTACCCAAGCCCTTGCCACCGACTGTCCAAAAGATACCGTTTGCTGTACTTTGGTTGTTTAGAAATGTAACAACAGGACACTTAGGCGTCAAAGTACTCCTGCGCATCGCTGTCATCCGAGAACGTGCCCAGAAGACTGGCAGCATTGCCACGTTGAATGGCAACACTAATTTGCAACAGAAATATACCTATGTTTTTCTAATATAAATATTTTTAAGGAATTTTTGGTTTGAAATTGTTGTTTTTCTCCTCAACGTATCGACGGCATAATGTTGTAAGAAATAAGAAGGTTGCTTGGCTAAATTAAATGTAAATAAGCACTATCCGACGTGGGTTTTGGAACTAGTGTCATATAGAAAATAATTGCCGTTCTTTCTTAAGGTAATTTTAAGATTTTATTTAACGTGTAACATGATAACACACCTGTAATTCTATGTTATATTAGGCCAAACGCAAGTCTGTTTAGCAATAAAAAAAACCCAGTGTACCAAATATTTTCATCCAACGTCTCAATTTCAGAATCAAGTTAAATTTAATGACTTCTCCTTTGATATTCCTAATGATGTCCCGCAATAGATACGCGATGAATAAGATCCCGATTAAGGCCTCAACAATGAGCGTCCTAATTAAATATCCTTTCAATACTGAAATTTAATTAAATTATGCTAATTAATATTTGGTTTTAATGTTAACAAGGTTTGAAGCTTGACTTTTCCTGTTTGTTTTTTTTTTATTATTTGAGTTGTTATCATGTGAAAGGAAGAACATAATGTTATCTTATCAAGATGTCATGACAACAGGGCTTGTTGTTTGTCATTATGAATGAAGTAATTAGTTAAGTATTAATAAAATATTATTGCCTCGTTGGTAAAGCGCAACTGCTGAAAATGAGGTCTTGGGTTCGATTCCCAGGTCGAGCAAAGTGTTATTAGGTTTTTCCATCAGGAATTTCTCAGTAGCAGCCACGGAGCCTGGATCCGTGCCCGGTTGATGGCAATAGGCTCGCCCCCTATTACATGGGGCTTAAACATAACTTATGAAACAGGGGGCAGTAAGTATCCACAGTAAGACTTGCAATATTGGGCACTCACACGTACCACCTTCAGAACCAGTTGAAAGTATAATCGATTATCCCCAGTACAGCCCCGTCGTTTACCGAAACAATTTCAGTACCTACAGCATCATTGGGTTTATTCGATGAAAAAATCCCGATTACACACTCCAATCCCCCTTAGTACAAAGCCTCTCTCTACGTGAGATGAGAATCGCCCGTGTATCGTAATCAATCATTTTGCCACGTAACGGAGACGCCTGAGGTTTTTTTTTTCTTTTTTAATATGAAACATGACAACGTATTTTGTCAGAGATATAATGAATTAATAGGGACATGAATTTGAATTTTTTATGGGATATTCGACATTTTTTTGTTGGAAAAGCGCTTTGAGGTTTTATAGCTTTTTATAAAAACAAATATTGATTGTTACTGCCCCAATTATCGGCATATATAATAACTACAATATAATGGCGCTATCATAGTGTTCAATGCGTCATTTGCACAGCATCTACGCCGCACCTACTCAGCGTCTACGTGGCGCCTACGCGGTGTCTATGCAGGCTACACGTTAATTTGTTATTTAATAAAGGTAGAGTAAAACACGACGAGGCACGCAGGTATGCATGCCTCGTTTGATACCTGAGCAATATGCATAAACCGCTTGCCCATTACGTGGGCAAAGCTGCGGGCTTTTGATAGCTCTAAGTTTTGTACACCATCACTGTGCACCGAGCCACTGCTAGCACAGCGTAGGCATTTACGTGGCGTCAATGCGGTAACTACGTGGCGGCTATGCGTCGACTTACGGGTATCTTCGGTGAGTGTGCCCAAGAGCTCCACGGGCTCATTCCACCAACCCCCTTCTTCCATCGGGAGTCTAGACGTACTGCAGGTTATCACTCATACCTTGTCGATATTCCACACATCTTTTATTATGCGCACTGCCAAGAAGTGGAATTTTCTGCTTTCGTCGGTGTTCCCGAGCTCATATGACCCCAATTTATTTAAGTCGCGAGTTGATAGGCTTCTTTTGGGCTAGCTCGTTCCATCGTCGACTTCATCTCTGTTCTCAGGACAAGATTAAGGTCAGGAGGAATAAAATAACTGCATTATTTTCATACTACAAATAGCTTTGGTATGTTAGTTGTGTGGTAATCAGTTATCGTGGTATGGACACGTAATGCGG
The DNA here is from genome assembly GCA_964057025.1 of Standfussiana lucernea. Lineage (NCBI taxonomy): Eukaryota > Metazoa > Arthropoda > Insecta > Lepidoptera > Noctuidae > Standfussiana > Standfussiana lucernea. Next base: position 16,534,063 of record OZ059786.1, on the reverse strand, counting down.
AGGAATGAGGAAAATGTAGCAAAGAAAAAGTTAAGTAAGAATGTACTGAATGACTGTGTGAAGGATGATATGGCTAGAAAGGAGGTAATTGCTGAGATTACGAGTAATAGAGAAGTATGGAAGAAGAACACATGCTGTGCCGACCCCAAATATATTGGGATAAGGGCAGGAGAATGAAGATGTCTTCTATCTTTCTTAGGCTTGACAAAGGGCTTAATGACCTGAACTGAAAACATCTGAACTGACGCCCTTCTACAAGAAAGCACAGAGCGGGTAAGTGAAAGTCAAAGAAGATAGAATGACAAGGTCATTAAAGTCATCGGACTCCACTTGATGAGACTCATCCTTGTGGCAATTAATGGAGGAATACTAAATCTAACAGCAAATGTCTTTTTCCAGAAACAATCATTTCGTATTAAAATGAGTCTCCATAGAAAAATTGAATAGGAATTGAATGTAGAAAAAAAAAATAGACGGTTTAAGTGAAAAGACACATGAATGAGAATAAGGAAGACCCTAAAAGCTAATTCAACTTAAAGAGAATAAAAGTAATAAACTTAAAGATAAAAAAGTAATTAAGGAAATTAAAATTAACATCAATGATTACACAGTGCGAACGATATTTATAACAAACATGGACGGAATACCGATGGCTCATTCTGTTTCGGTATCAACTGGAGTACGGTCGTGCATATAAATATAAGTGTTATCATGTTGTATAGCCACAAGTTTGTCATTGTCCTTTGTGTTGTAGGAGCTGTGAAGGCTTATCATAGCAATAATAATAATGATGACTGTGAGTAATGCGTACTTCTTGTTTATTACGTGGGCAAAGCTGCGGGCTTTTGATAGCTCTAAGTTTTGTACACCATCACTGTGCACCGAGCCACTGCTAGCACAGCGTAGGCATTTACGTGGCGTCAATGCGGTAACTACGTGGCGGCTATGCGTCGACTTACGGGTATCTTCGGTGAGTGTGCCCAAGAGCTCCACGGGCTCATTCCACCAACCCCCTTCTTCCATCGGGAGTCTAGACGTACTGCAGGTTATCACTCATACCTTGTCGATATTCCACACATCTTTTATTATGCGCACTGCCAAGAAGTGGAATTTTCTGCTTTCGTCGGTGTTCCCGAGCTCATATGACCCCAATTTATTTAAGTCGCGAGTTGATAGGCTTCTTTTGGGCTAGCTCGTTCCATCGTCGACTTCATCTCTGTTCTCAGGACAAGATTAAGGTCAGGAGGAGTCCCATTTAATATGAAAAAATCTAAGCAGAGACTACGTCTTGTCACCGTGATGTCAGTGCAAAGGACCCCAAAAATCACAATCTCAAGCTTCTACACCCTAATTTAGCACCTACTAAAGCTAAACTGAAAAGTCTACCCGTTAATTTGTTATTATTTAATAAAGGCAGAGTAGCACTAACAGTATCTTCATGCCCCGTTAGGTACCTGAGCAATAAGCATAAACTGTTGGCCCATTACGTGGGCGAACTGCCTTGTTGTTCTAAAATATGAGTGCGTCGGAATATTATTGCGGTTTTGTAATATAATTTTATTGAAAAGTTCTAGTTTTCTAGTTAATATAAAATTGCGTGTCTTTTTGAAACGGGGTTGGTTAGTAGTCGGTATTTATATAAGAGCAACTATGATTTTTACCCCTCATTACTGAAAGCCTAATTCTGTTGTCAATAATTTTCTGATGAGATTTGTTTCAGCATATAACAGAATTTCAGTATGTTAGCTATGTATTGTGTATGTTTTGAGAAACTTCGAGTTTATCTGTCGTGATACATAATATACAAAATAAGACTGATGACAAAAATTATAGGACAAGGTCAACTTCATGAAAGTGACCTTAACATTCGACCTTACGTAGGTAGACTAAGCAATCGTGTTTTGGTATAATCAAATTCAATGATAAATACTAAGTGTTGCTTTGCATCCTCGTCAAATTCAAGGAGGTAACTATGCTAATGATTCTCGACCCGAATCAATAATAAAATGGGTAGATAATTTTTTATATTTTTTTCCTAATATCGGAAATCGATAAGTGTGCACCACCCGTATTAAAACGCGGCCCGTCTAATACTAGCCCTATAACCGCGCTTTCACACACACAAACAATCGCAGACGTTTATTCGATAAACGGGTGATTCTCCTCTTTTGAAAAGGGCTTCATTCTGAAATAGTGTCAAATTAAAACAACTAAAAAAACCAGCGTTTATTATTACTGACCAGGTACCGTAATTTATCTTGATTATTTACGTCTTCTATGACAACCTCCTGAATTTTGACGAGGATGCAAAACTACACCTTGTATATCAAAACCAAATGAAACTGCAATGTTAACAGGGCAAGCATGAATATTGTAGCCATGTTGGAAATAGTAGGTATGTTTGTGCGAAAGTTGTTTATTAATGATGAATACAATGATCCTATAAGAGTTTTATTGATGTTATATTGATAATGTGACTACTGAGCAAGAGGTCCTGGGTTTGATTCCCGGGTCGGACAAACTGTTATTGGGTTGTTCCATCAGGAATTACTCAGTAGCAGCCACGGAGTATGGCAATAGGCTCGGCCCCTATTACATGGGACTTAAACATAACTGGCGAAATGTGGGTATTCTGTTAGGTACACCTATGCCTAACCCTTCGCGGATTACAAGGTTTGATGTTATGTTATACTTGAAAGTGGTTCATAATGACTTTAGATGAGATTATGGTTAAATAAAACTAATGTTCGTAAAGATATAGCATTTTATTTCTCTCCCTGTCTAGCTCATCGCCATACTATAACAACTTGAATCCCACACAAATATTGTTGCCAACTTCACCGAAAATAGCCTAAACATTGTCCAAAAACACAGAGTCGTTGACGCAGCATGAGGTTGTAGCTATAAATTGTACTTGCAGGATCCGTACAGTTGTTACATCGCTTAATGGTTGTAAACGTATTATTTAGTGGGTGGTTGCCTTTTAAGGTGGGGTGCAGACGGACGGTTATCTGGTGCGGATGTTTTCGTGGTATGATATGGTGGCATTTAGAGCTACCGAATAGTGAAATGCAGTTGGATTACTGCGTTACATATGACTCTCAATCGCTCCTTAATTTGATACTTTTAATTCAACAATTTTGAGATTTGCAGTGTATTTCGTTGTCAAAAGCAGACGAATTTTTCAAACAGAGCAAAGATTGAGGAATTTCATAAATTCTGATTGATTCTGTGTGTTCCAATTGGTGTGAAAGAAACTTGCGGTAGGGAATAAAAGGCTATGATATGAAGATCTCACAAAAATGTTAATATAACGGATTTTATTATAGGTTTGAACCTTTGATTATATAATATCTAGATGGAGCGTCAAGTGCGCGCAAACGTGTCAAAAAGTGTCAACCAACTATTGGTTCACAAGTGCTTGCCCGCCAATCAGTGCAGATCGTGTCATACACCTAAAACTTATCTTATTTAATAAGTCTATTTTTTTATGTGATTTATGAGAGAATTGTAGTAGCTGGTATCATTATTTACGCACACAAAGACATAGACGCATAGTGTAAAACGACGCCTGCACGCACACATACTTGAAAATGTTGACTCGTTTTCTTTGATACGATTGTAGGGCGACGCTCTATCTAGACATTATATAATCAAAGGTTTGAACGTGATTGTCAATGTTAAGACGAGTGTAACCCTGCAAACTGTCAAAACTATATTTCAATTGGTATTTATAATGTCCGATATTAGCAAATTGGCTATTGACTTCCTCATTGGTCTAGTCGACTGTTGAGCAAGAGGTTTTGGCTTCGATTCCCAGATCGGGAAAAGTGTTAATATTATTGGATTTTTCCATCAAGCATGTCCCAGTAGCATCCACGGAGTCTGGATCTGTTCCCGGTTGATGGCAATAGGCTCGCCCCCTTTTACACGGTATTTTCACATAATTGGCGAAATGTGGGTGTACCATTAGGTACACTTCTGCCTAACCATTTGAGGATTACAGGCGTCATGTTTTGCTATGTTATGTTTTTTCCAGATCTTTTGTGACTTAAGTACTTAAATGTACTGAAAAGTTGAATTAATATAGGTAGCAGTTTTATCGAAAAAAAAATGCTATTTTCATCGGTTATATGTACCCAGCCTAATGGTTTTAAACGTGTTATTTAGTGACCAGTTGCCTTTTAAACATTCCGTGGTTCATGGAATATCCTCATGAAATATACTTCTTAATGGTCTGCGTTTTACAATTATTGTAGCTTTGAGTGAACCCCAATGAAATGTTTTAAAGATAAATTCTTAATTTTGAAGTATTCATTATAATCATCATTAGAGCGAGATCTTATTTGTTTTATGGCGAGAATTACGATGGTGTTATGGTAAATACAGACAAAATTAGGGAGAAAATATAACTCGATTTACCTCGTCCAGAAAAAAATATGTGATCGAGGACAGCCCAGAAAGAGGTGGTGATCATTTTAGATGCTTACCGTAAAGCTGGTTCTAGTCATAGAAGAATAACTGAAAGAATTTTCGGGTGGCTTTTGCTCAACATTAACAATGGCACAAAAATGGCTAGATTTTTATAATGGATTTTGTTGGTGGGTATAAGAGTAGAGGAAAACCAAAGAAACAATGGACGGACTGTGTGAAGGATGATATGGCAAGAACAGAGGTGACTGATGAGTTGAAAAAGAGAAGTATGGAAGAAGAAGACATGCTGGGCCGACCCTGAATAAATTGGTAAAAGGGGAGGAGATTGATGATGGTGATGGTCTCCAATTAGAACTCCAGCACGTAGTTATGATCAGATTGTAAAAGCCACAACATTTTTAACCGACTTCTAAAAAAGGAGGAGGTTCTCAATTCGGTTGTATGTTTTTTTTTTTGTGTTTGTTACCTGATATCTCCGTCATTTATGAACCGATTTGAAAAATTCTTCTTTTATCTGAATGGATCTACTTCCCGATTGGTCCCATAGAAATTTCATCAAAATCGGTTCAGCAGTTTGGTTTTGAAATCAAAATAGCTGGAAAAAATGTCATCCAAGTAAAAGAAATTGCGAAATTGATACTTGACAAGGATTTGTGTGTGATACTATAACTAAAAAGGGTAAAATAAAAACTTTTTTGACTTTTTTGGCACCGACTTCCGAAAGTAATGTTATTTTCCACTTTTTTTTTGTGTTTTTTTTGGAAGTCGGTTTTTTTTTGCAAAAAAGTTTTTATTTTATTAAAACGTCTTCTTTTACCCACAGTCTTTTGAATCTTGAAAAATTTGAAGTTTTTCAAACTAAAACATTTATTGCCAGAAATAACTTTAGAACGTCCAAGAATAAGTCCAAATTTTTCTAGAAAATTCTCGCCAAAACTATCAAAAAGGCTACCATGTGACAAACTTTAATATCACATTAACATTACTCTCAAAAGCGGCGCAAGTTATAATCTAGTGTCTTGAGAGCCCACATGAGCCATTATTGAATTTGGAGGTGATCCAAACTTGAGATTTGTGTCAGCCAAGTGCTGGTGCCAGATTTACGCTCGCAATCGTGTTATACACCATTAATTCCCTTATAATTGTTGGTATGTGTCTTCACGCTAGGCCCCTTGAGGCCTAGGCAGGGATAGTGGCGAGAGAGATGTACCTATTTGGTTCACTTTACTTATAATTGAGTTAAGACGTTATATTTTGAACGTTTATAAAGCTGCCTGTATTTGCACATGTTTTTAGGGTTCCGTACCTCAAAAGGAAAAAACGGAACCCTTATAAGATCACTTTGTTGTCCGTCCGTCCGTCCGTCCGACCGTTTTTCTCAAGAACGCGTGGAGGTATCAAACTGAAATTTCTATATGATACTTAGTTCTACTGTCCCTGGAAGCTGTAGAAAAATCAACCTTCTAAGTCAACGCAATCAAAAGATACAGCCACTTAGGCCGCAAAGACAATCGGCAGAATTCGTACAACATACTTTTTTTGTTGTTCTGTGATAGAATTTGTACCACTTATTAAGGTAACTAAACCATTCATTTTCATGAAACATTAGTATTTTTAGAAGTCCGGATTAATTAATTATATCAATTAAAAGATTCAAGTAATTAAACGTAAAATAATCTAAAACTAAACGCAACTAAACGTAGCTATGGTTTTAGAAGTTGCCATTTGTAAAATATCACGAGGCTCAAAATGATAAATAATTATTTAAAAATAGAAATAACAGTAAATATAATTAACCAATTACACATTATACCTTACAATGAATAATTATTGCATACAATCTTAATAGTTAACTATATAATGATTGGAATATTATTTTTGCCATCAATGTCTTTTTTGTATTGGCAATTATTTTATTGACAGGTTACGAAAATCTTTCCGAGTCTCTGTTCAGTTCTTTGCTGTTGTTTTGGATTGTGGTTTGTAACTGCATCTGAGCAATTTAGCAAATTATCTGGCCATTTTTACGTTGAGTTGAGCAACTGCTCCTCCGTACTCTATCTGTTGATAGTACTTTCGCGAAAGGACGCTTTATTAGTTGTGCTGTGTGTGTACGTGCTTTAATTATTAAAATGACGAGTTTGCAATGCATCAATTGTAACGTTCGCTTGTCGCGAATAAGAAGGCACGCTTTATCCGACGAGAGTGAAGATATCGTCAATACTATTCGGCTGTGGACATATCCTAGAGATGTAAGTAGTTTCCAAATAACATTTTGCGTACGAGTGTGCCAGTTACGAAGTGATAACTTTTACGTGTTAAAAAGTAGCCTTACCATTTAAACTACACGATATCATACTAAAATAATATGTGTGTACTAAAACTAATCTAAAACACTGTTGTGGTTGTATAAATATTTACAATTTGTCCTATAAACAAACAATTTGTCCTGTAAACAATCACTTATGTGTTTGTACATTAACAAACACATAAGTGATCTTTTACATGTATTGTTTACTTGCCTAACACTTGGTTGCCTAACTTGGTATGCGTAACACTGTTAAAATAGTTATTACTGTTAGTATGACTATCATAGTCATATAAAGCAATGTTCAGCCATACTCAAAATCACTTAATTATTTTCTATTTCTAGATAACACCTGCTGACCATGTTTGCCATGCATGTTGGCAGCTAGCTACTCATCCACGTTCTTCTGATAATATGCCGAGGAGACGCATTGGCCATCAAAGTGTTTGTGTTGTATGCGGACGATCCATACTACGAATCAGTCGACGCAGGATTTTGATTGAAGGTGCAAATGAAGAAGAACAAAGAATGGCTAACACAGTTGCTACTTGGATCCAACCACGAGAGGTATAACAACATGTACCTATTATAACCTTTATCAATTAGGTACCTTGATTTGATTTAAACTAAGAAATAAGAATATAATTATTTCTCACTAATACCATGCATTTTTTAATGCAAGCTTTTCTTTATTTATATTTTTTATTTTAGCTTCGTTCTGAAGATGAAGCTTGTGTGCCATGTTGGCTAAGAGCTAGAAGAACAAGGGTTGTTTCACCAAATGAAGATATTCAACCCATTGTACCTGATCATCTGGAGAGTGATCATTCTGATTTGTTGTGTGCTGTATGTGGTCAGAGTCTATCCACCCCAACATCAGATCAAGAGTGGAATCCCGACAATACTGCTCGTTTGTTGGAGCACCAGCAGGTATATACGAAATAATATATTTATAGTAATTAGCTTATAAACATGTGTCACGCAAAGGGCAATTACTATTTTATGTTGCTAAATCTGGGACAGTCATGATGTTGGCTCCACTAACAACAAAAGGATACTGGTTTTTCCATTGTCACATAGCCCTTCTTCTCTACTCCAGTGAGCAATAAACCTATTCACTCATATTAACACAACATAGATATTTTTGGTAAAGGTTTTCTGTAAGGTGAAAACCAATCATTGTATGTCAAGAACTATTCTGTAGCTTGGTCATGATGGGTGCAATTTATGTCTATCAAACTTAGTGTTTAATTTTTATTTCATCAATGTTATTTATATTTACAGATGTCATCCATGAATGAAGTTTGTGGAGTTTGCTGGGGCCAAGCTCGAGATTTGAGCTTCAATGTTCCAGAAGAACCACAAGAAAGACCCCAACATATTGTGTTGCCCAATATAAGAAGAGCGGCTGAAACACCAAGACATTGCATTTTCCAAGAGTGCACGGAACCAGAGCGAAATATTGTGCCTGAAGAAACCAGGCAACACGTATTGGTTAGGTACCAATATTTTATACCAAGAGGTGCTCGTATTTGCTCCTTACATAGACAGGAGGCTAATTATGAAAACCTGTATACTGCTGAGTATAGCCTTAATAGCTTTACTTCCACACACATAGAGGAGATTATTTTTATATTAATGGAAGGGTTAAGTAATATCTCTTATGAGAATATTCAAAACTACCCCGATAACCAAGTACAGTACTTTATCGGCATAAATAAACAACAACATCAACAAATATTAGATGTAACACCGAGGCTTAAGAATATGCATCGGGGTAGTTTTGCATTAACAGCCTTATTGTGTAAATTAAGGACTGGGGATTCAGGGGACAGATTGTCATGTCTATTTCAAGTTCCGAGAAGGACCCTAGAGACATTAATGTCTGTAGCAAGAAATATTTTGCTAACTGATTATGTTCCACAATTTCTTGGTTTTTCTCATTTAAGAAGGGGAGCAAGTGGCAGCAAGAAATTCATACATTGCCGATCACATTTTTGGTGAGCCTAATGCACCAGCTGATCAAAAACCTGCAATCACAATAGCTGATGCAACATATATATATACACAAAAAAGTAGTAATTACTTGTTCCAAAAGGATACATATTCCCTTCATAAATATAGGAATTTATTAAAGCCATTTATCCTCTGTGCCTCTGATGGATATATTATAGATGTACGCGGACCATATAGTGCCACTACAAATGATGCCACCATAATGAATAATTTATTAAATGAAACTGAATTTAATGATTTTTATAACGAAAACGATATCTTCATTGTAGATAGAGGTTTTCGTGACTGCATGGATAGTCTGCATCAGAAAGGATATATAGGTCATATGCCTGAAACCAAAGAAGACGGCCAATCACAGCTATCTACTCTTGATGCCAACCGTTCACGCTGTGTCACTATTAACAGGTGGGTAGTAGAAGCTGTGAATGGCCGTTTTAAGAGAGACTTCAAAATATTCCGCCATGAATATTTTAACCGTGGTTGTCGCAGTTTAATGGCAGATTTTAAAATAGCAGCTGCTCTGCTGAATGCGTTTACTCCGCCATTTACAGAAAATATACATGCAGAGCAGTTTGTGTCAATCATATTTGAGCGCCTGTTTTTAACGAATACTGTAGCTGAATTAGTTAGGTTACATAATTTAAACAGGCGCGGTTCCTGGTTTGTACCCATAGACGCGACAACCCTCTCCTTTCCGCGACTATCCATGGAGGAATTGATATTATTTGCTTGTGGTATATATCAAATTCGCCAGGCTCGTTCATATGTGGGTGAGCATTTTCGCTTTCATGGAGTATATACATTAGAGGTATCTCGAGAGAGAATACATGGCTTAGAGGGAATAAACCCAATGTTGCTCCGTGCTAAAATAAAGTCCCGCCATTCTTCTGCTAGAACTTATTTTGTTTTCATAGTTGCAGAAACAAATATGAATGGTCCGGACGCAATCAAAAGTTATTGCTGTAATTGTATTGTAGGTTTAAGAACAGTGGGATGCTGCTCACATGTTATGAGCATTATTTGGTACCTTAGTTACGCTCGCCATGAAGGTATGACCCGACCTGCCCCTTTCCTAGATGAAATAATATTAAGAATCGATTAGGTAATTATAAGAACAATAAAATAAATGTAATTTCCTACAAAAACAAAGTAGTTTTATTTACCCACACTCAAAACTCCATCAGCACTTCATCATTCATCATCATCAAACTATTCCAGACCGCTGCTGGACGTAGATCTCTCCTAAAGCACCCTACTAAACAGGTACAATTCTCATGTCAATTTGTCAACTTAATGATAAGTAAAACACTACAAAGACAGCACCAGCTATCTAGAACACGTAATAATATTTATTGGGACATAACCTCAATAATATTTATTGGGACATAACCTCAAAAATAAAACTGGTTATAACTTTTAAGTCCCAACTTCTAAAAATCTAAGAATTTTAAAAGGGCTTGCCTATCGTATTGACTACCAATTAAAACAAAAAATATAGCAAAACACGATATTTTATTAGGTGTACGAAACTCCCATACAACCCTGCCGATCGCCTTTCCGCAAATTTTCGAAACTCGCACGGGAATCAAAACCTACAGGGTACTTCCCGTGAACTTAGAATCTTGAAATTTTGTACGAAGTCACGTCTTATAGTACAGATATAGGAAAAATTACGAAAACCGTAAATTTTTAGTTTCGTCATATAAAAAAAAGTTATATACCCACAGGTTTGTACGGAACCCTCGGTGCGCGAGTCCAACTCGCACTTGACCGGTTTTTTATTTATGATATTGAATTTGAGAACTTGGCATACGCAAACTTTAGAATTATTTAAGAATCAAATTCGCAAAGGTACTTTTTGGTCGAGGAAATAATTTTGAGGAATAAACCTTACTGAAGTATTGACAATTTTTTGACAGACTATTTTTATAGATGATATTATTATGATTTATTTTTTCCACATTTTCTTTAGAAAATATGTCATCGGTTCTTGTATCCGTCAATTGATACTTCTGCTTTGATATCCTTGCTTTTTTTAATTTAATTCTATTAAGATATTTTTTCTCTTTATTTTATTTTTTAGGACTTTTATTTCAATTTCTTCTAATTCATGATTTGGGTGTTGAATTGGTTTGGGTGTAGATTCAACACCCAAATATTATTTTATTTTTACAGTCTAAATATAAAGTTATAATTAAACTATTTCAATAGAAATATTAATGGAATTTAACCACTAAAAATTCCAGCTGCAAAAATGTTTCTAAGGGAAATATTTTTCTAACATAATATTATTAGATATGGACTACAAATCCTTTACACTTTTTAAGTTTGTAAAAAAATATAAAAAGTAAAAAAAAATCTCACTTTAGGTTTAGGTTATCTTAAAATTTCACTTTGAAACAGTAAATGAAAATTAAAATGAAAGATAAATACCACGAAGTAGTTTCCTCCGTGCACAAGACACATTTCCACAACAATACAATAACAGAGATTGCATCAAAGCACTAGTTCTTTAATTATGTCACTGCTACTTAGAGGTTCTGTTACAGTATTTTAAAAGAAAATAGAAAGAACCTCCCCACGCTGAAATAATCCTTTTGTAATATATGAAGAAGAGTCAGTAAATTGTACCTTGGTGAGACCAAGGTACAGTTTACTGACTTAGACTTCACCGCTGGTATGAACTTAGAGAGGACTTTGATTGAATTCTTATATTTTGAATATCCATTTTATACTGTATTGTTTTTTTAAAGGACCTCGTGGCTAAATAGTAACAGCTGCACTGGTTGATCTCCAAGGCAAAGCAGTACCTACCTAGGTTGGTCCTCAGATGAGTAACCACCCATTACATACTGAGTTTCCTCCGTGCCTCGAAAAGCACGTTGAGCCGTTGTTACCAGCTATCTTTCATAGACATTTGACAGTCGGTACAGGTAGTTGTGGGCCCAAAAGTCTGACAAACAAGTGTTACCAAGTGGTTCGTAGTACCCAGCACTAACTGACCTGTGGGGGTCAGACATGGCAAAAAACCCAATGAAACAAACATAGTCATCGACTTCCGAAAGTAAAGTTATTTTAGACTTATTTAGTGTTCTTTTTGGAGTCGGTTTTTAAAAAAAAACAAGTTTTGCGCTGGCTAGTTATAAATAAGATCCATGTAGAGTTGACCACGTCACGCTCACATCTTATCCTCCTTATGTGAATTCCCCGAAGTCTCTCAAGAAACCATTTTAGATCTAATGCTCCAAGAAAATGCTTTGTAAAATATTATTGAGTCCAATAACATTTCAGAGAGCCACTGTTGCAGTTCGTATGCTAGCATTTACTTTTATAACTATTGTCGTCGAATAATATGCTTGGGGTATGAAAAAATGGAATGTTGATAATATTCAAAATGCGACTCTGAATTGCTTAGTCTTGTTTCAAATACAAAATAAACAATAATTATTTACTTTAGCACAAGTAATAATTTCTCTGTATCTTCATAGGACAAAGATTGAAGAGCTTCCTTAAGGGTTTTCTTGCAGTTACTGTGATTTAAGGAGTAGATGGTTCCTTTTTTATTTAGCCTGTTATAAAGTAGCGGTCCGAGGTAGACATAAAATGCTGAAATACTAAAGTATACAGCCATTAGGTAACCTCGAAATTATACTCAAATGTCCAAATTAGGTTTCCGAACAATAGATTGGCCAGCGCCAGCTAACTCAATACCGTTCGGGAAGTTCGCCCGTCGGGAATCGAACTGGCAACCATTGCTCTCACAGAATCCAATTTGTTAACTATTTGACAGGTGAGTGAAGTCTACGAAGGTAGCCGGAGGGTTTAATTTCGAAAATTAGAAAAATATTTAACCCAGATGAGGCTGTTTAATTTTGGGTTTATTTATGGGTTTAATTATGAAAATGTCTTAGGTCCCAATCCTTTTTTCTTTTAAATAAATTAGGTATTAATCTAATAAATTTATTATTACGGCTGCCTCGTTGGTACAGTGGTCAAAAGCACGACTGCTGAGCATGAGGTGCTGGGTTCGATTCCCAGATCGGGCAAAGTGTTATTGGGTTTTTCCATCAGGAATTTCCCAGTAGCGGCCATGGAGTCTGAATTTGTGCCCGGTTGATTGCAATAGGCTCACCCCCTATTACATGGAACTAAAACATGACTGTCGAAATGTGGGTGTACTAATGGGTACTTACACCTCTGCCTAACCCTTCGCGGATTACAGGCGTGATGTTATGTAAATTAATTCGTAGAATGCTGAGTAGAATCTTCGTTGGATATCTCGTAGCAGCTTCCACAAACAATGGAACAGATCGTTTTCGTGATGATCAGTATCGTGCCCCGCGTTCCCTATCGCCGGCACACAATAGGAATTGATGGACGCTGGTTTGATAGCGCTAAACTTGTAGCTAAGTTCTGGGCCTACTTAGTTTAGGTTGCCATCAACACATTCAGAAGAAGAACAGCTAGATGAGAGTTACCACGGTCAGGATAAAGTTACCCGTTTTGTTTAGCTATCAAATGATACGCAATCATGATGTTCGTTTATCTCTAGTTATACATGAACCATAGGCAGAAATGTTGCTCGTTTGCGACCAGGATGACATAACTCAAAAATTTAGATTTTTCGAAAGTAAGTAAGTATTAAATTAAGTAAGAAAATACGTAAAATAAACCTTTTATATTTTGATAAATGGTTTCTGTGCAAAAAATACTGGCATTACTTTTATTTTAAATAATGTTAGTCTTACTTAAAAAAAAAACAATGTCCTATTTTTTATTTTTCCAGTTATCCTATTACTATCGCCAACAAGCGATGTGTAAACGGGGAGTTAGCAGATTTAAAATATTATTTAGATTACCGTTATTTTTAATTCCCAACACGAGTGAGGTATTATTGGATTTTCCTTAGTGCCAGACAGGAATCTGGCTTGCCCTTATTAAGTGGGACTTAAACTTATCCGGTACAACGTGGGTGTATTTCAGGCAGGTACACGGAACTCTTTGGTCAATAGAAACAGGCGTGTTGTTATGTATAAAGTATTTTTCTCCGTCTAACGATTCATGCATGTCTTCGTAAAAATGCATGGCAAAAAATACCCAACTACAATTCAGGTCTGGGGTATAATCGACCCAGTTATGAACGTCTGAATTACGCGAAGCAAGAGTATTAAGGTCAGACAAGTTCAGACGGGTTCAGAAAAGTTCAGACGGCACGAGAGCCAATAGACTTACGTGCATAAGGCAGGAGTATGAAACGAGTTAAATGCCGTATTAATGTCGTATTTTTGTGGTATTACTGTTACATAGAAAATAGGGCTTTTGGGAGGATTACGCATAGAGAAAAGACTATCTGTGAAATAAAATAGAGATTTGTGCATTATTACAATATTAGATAACATCACGCCTGAAATCCACAAAGTGTTAGGCAGAAGTGTACCTAATAGTACACACACATTTCAGTTATGTTTAAGTCCCATGTACGAGTAATAGGGAGCGTGCCTCCTGCCATTAACCAGACTCCATGGCTGCTACTGAGAAATTCCTGATGAAAAAATCCAATAACATTTTGCCCGACCCAAGAATCAAACCTAGGACCAACAAGGTAGTCCCTATTAGACAGTCCCTATTGTGACGTGCTTGAAAACTCAGAAACGTTATTACAGAACACCTGTAATTCCCGAAGGGTTAGGCAGTGTACTGATATACCTACGTTATTACACAAGTAATTTTTAGTTTTGCTTGGCTTGAAAACTGTTATAGCCATAAATATATATTATTTTATACATTAATAACATTGTAGAACATAAAACTGCGTTACGAGGTCCAAATTAATATTCTCTATTCAACATTAATTACAACGCCAACCAAAATATACGTTTGCAAATACATAATTATAAATATGGTGTCACAATGAGAGAACTGTATTTTCAAAAAAAAATGTTGTTTTGTTTTTTTTTTTTTTGTATGTCTGACAACCAGTCGCCAAGGGATATCGTATTTCCCAGTACTAACTGGGTTGTGGAGGTTAGATAGGCAGTCGCTCCATGTAAAATACTGGTATTCAGCTGCATCCGGCTAGACTGGAAACCGACCCCAACAAAGTTGGGAAAAGGCTAGGCAGATGATGAATGAGAAATTGTATTTTCAGAAAATAGATAAAATAAACATGTTTAGCACAAAATTCTAAAATTAGACTTTTGGGAATAAAACCGATTTTGGCCTATTTAGAGGTAGAATAGATAAATTGCCTGTTAATAGTTTGAACGTGGGATAATCATAGACTTTAAATTTATGGTCACTTAGGTAGCTGTATTTCATTGTTGGTATATCTATGTCACTGTCCATATATGAGATAAATTTTCTGTGGTGTAAAATGGTGTTTACAGGTGGCTTAAAATTCGCTTTTGTGTATTGTTCATAATAATATGAAAAGGACATAAAAATTCAATTCAAAATAAAAATATGTTTTAGAACCTCGTTGGCTTAGTGGTGGCAATCGCGACCTGTGATTGAGGTTCTGGGTTCGGGCAAATTGTTATTGGGTTTTTCCATCAGAAATTTCTCAGTAGCAGTCACGGAGTCTGGATTTGAACCTGGTTGATGGTAATAGACTCACCCTCTACTACACGAGACTTAAATTTAACTGGCGAAATGTGAGTGTACTAGTACACCTCTGCCCGTTCCGGGATAACAGGCGTATATCAAGAAGACTGGACAAGTGTCTCCGTGGTAAAATTTTAAATAAATTGTGTTACCATAAGCATTTATGATAACAACGAAATAATAACATAACCTGTAACGCAATCCGAAATTATAGAGAAACATAATAGACACAAATATTTTCAAACAAAATCCTATTAAATCAAATATCTACCTACATTACTTTCGATAGATAACTTTTTATTTTAAAATCACACGTATTTTATTTCACACATCATTGGTACGCGAAATCACGCGTGTCGAACAGTGCGATGACACTGCGGAGTAGGTATACTTATCGCCTGGCCACGAGCTGCATGCTGAAGCGACACTCGTATTGCGACTTTGACTGGACTGGAGAAAAAAATATATGTAAGTTGCTTAGAGCATGTTCTCACGCGAAGGAAACAAATGTCGCACGCAAATGTCGCTTGACGCAAGTAGGATCACTTGGGGTCATGAACAGGGCATTAAATTATTCATTATTTTATTTTGGGCTACGCATATAGTATTACTAATAAATGATTTAATTACTAATGTTAATAGGCAAACGTGGTTTATTGTGTGTGGAGTTTCATCCAATGTATGCATGCATACATTGCGAATACACTCATGCCTCATTCCTATCTGCGAATACACTCATGATCGTATTGGTAGGTACTGCCACTAAGACGAGTAAGCAAAGAAGCGCTTCTTTTACGTATGATGGCCGCAAAACCTCGTCTTTCCACAAACATCTTTGAAGCGCTACATCGCCATGGCAGCCCTAACAGTATCCTGTGTGCGTTATTATACTGGACACGCAGATCGATGTATTGCGACACTGACTATACTGGAGAAAACAATTGATGAAAGTTGGAGCATGCTGCGAGTGACTGCGACGGTACTCACGAGAAGGAAACAAATGCCGCACGCGCGGGTCGCTTGACGCAAGTATAATCGCCTGAGGTCGTGATCAGGGCATTAAAGCGCAGAGATTTTAAGGTAAAGTGACAGGATTAAATTGAACACACGCATACTTTCAGTTAATTCAGTAATCAAAATAAATTGAAAAATATCTCAAAGATTTTTTGTGTTAACTGATGCGTGGTACTAAAAATTTTTCGATGATCTTTCAATAAAGATTGACTTGTAACTTCAATTTGGTGTTTTTTAGATTTTTGGCAGTTGAATTACGATGCATGGCCCATCCGAATCAATAGACTAGTCTTTAATTTCCAATCTGATGTAGTGTGGGTGGAAAATATTTCTAACAGAATTTTCTAAACGGTTTTGTTAGGTAGGGTAGGATGTATTTTTTGGACGATTCGTTAAAACTGAATATGAATAATGAATATTTTTTCATGTTTTTAGCACTTATTTTTATATACACACATTTTTATAACATTTACTTATGTAGAATCTACTCTGTGACGCGTACTTTAGCTCTTGTGTAAAAAATAACAAAACTATTTTTGAAAACCAGTTTTCTGTTAAAAAAACTGCAAGCATTTTATCATACATGCTTGTTATATAATTACTATTGCAACCGAGATCGATGGTTGCTCTCGCAGACCATCCTCAAAGTGTGTCTTTACTAAATTGTTATTAAGCCAAGAGGAAACCCTTCCAAAACCTTTATTTGATCTTTTGCAACACTGTTTTCCAAAGATATCATCTTCCTAATAACCTTTACTTCAATTAAGACTTCATCCCCCGATAATACTGCTTTAAAAATAGCTTCACCGGGAATTTTCCACGTCTATAACTTAGCTCAAATTGCTTTAGACGCGTGCCGAGTTCTCGCCATGTAAACTTAAGTAATTAAGGGCGCTTTCCGCTGCTAGGTGATCGATGCGCTGCCCTTATTATTTTGTGTATTACGCTGTTTGAAGCGAAACTGACAGAAGTTTTAAAGCGATTTATTAGCTGAAAGGTAACCGTTGGTTGGTTGGTCACAGGCTTATTATTCTCTGATCATTACAATCTTGATCTCTTCAAAGCTTGGTTGAATCGGTTTCTTCGTGGTAGGCGTGCTCTATTCTAGGCCACATCATCGCTTCACATCAGGCGAGTTGCAGCCAAACGCAAACATATTTCGCATAAAATAAGACAAAGATGAGTTACGTTAAGAAACAGCTTCAAATCATATTTTCTCATCACTCATTGTAATCTTTGGCTTGTACACCGTTAACAATTATCATCTGCATAGCCATTTCCCAACTATGTTGCGGTGAGCTTCCAGTCTCACCGTATACAGCTGAATACCAGTATTTTACTTGGAGCGACTGCCTATCTGACCTCCTCAACCTAGTTGGTACTGGATAATACCCCTTAGTAAGACTGGCTGTCATACTTTCGGCCCACTGACTACCAGCAACGACTGTCAAAGATCTACAAATGACAGCCGTATACCGTAAATACAATATTCCCAGTGTTACCCCCACTTATAAACACAAAATCCAAAACACCCTTGTATCTATTCTCCGCAATTTAACTTAGCACCGATTGTTTAGCTGTTTTAACTAACCCTCCCTCCCCCCGGTACCCGCAGCCAGGTCCATTAATGCTGTACCAGTTAGACTGCGTAATTGCAAAACTTGGACTCCGTCCGACAACTTGAACAGGTGGAGTAATTTGTACGAGTTAGAACTGAATTATTATGGACTCGTTTTCTGGGAAGGCTTTTACTGGTGTTTGGGATGTGGTTGGAAGTTTTGAGGGTTAGTTTTTTGATGGATGTTCTATGAGTGTAAAGTTCAGATGGGAATCAGAAGAGGTGAAGTTCCTTACATTGGACGTGGTCGAGACTTTTAGTACTTATACCCGTTTTTAAGGTTATGTAGCCAAATGGCAAAAAGGGACCCAGTCAATCAGGATTGAACACAGCCATATTAGTCAGAGATTATTTACACTGTATCGATGATTTTTAGAGGAGGTGTGTTCTACGCTCTCTGATCAACGAAGGTGTATTAAAATTATAATAAAAAATGTTTTCTGAATTCGAAGACCACAGTATTTTAAATTACTTGGAGGTTTTTCAAAGTTCAGAAAACAATTCAACGAATTTTTTTAATACTGAGAACGTATTTAATCAAATATTTAGCATTTACAAACTGAAAAAATACCTTGAAAAATATCACAAATAAAATATTAAAACAAACTTAAAATTAACCTGAAAAATGTCACAGACAAAATATTAAATATATAAAAAAAAACATACAAACTTAAGACTAAAACTGAGAACTGTTTTTCTTGAAAATAGTGTTTGCCATCATTAAAAAAACTCTAGCTGGTACAAGTTACCTTTAAATCATCTCTTCCTTCCATTTCTACTACTATAGGATAATCCAGGTTTCAATCAGTACTATTATTGATAGCACTACTAAGACCCACCTCGGAAGGTGCTACGATACGGTGAGAGTATCGCGGTTTCAATTCAATACAAACTGTTATATTGGTTCGTTGGCAACCTATTTAAACCGCCAGGTAGATCTATCGAACGATTTGTTGGTTGCTCTAGAATTAATTGAAATTGTACTTATTCTTGTTTGTCTAGTAGTATCAATTGTGACTGCTGAGCAAGATACTTAGGTTCGATTACCAGGTCGAGCAAAGTGTTACTAGGTTTCCCCATCAAGAATTTTTCAGTAGCGTTGAGTCTTTATTATTTTGTGCCCGGTTGATAGCAATAGGCTCGCCCCCTATTACGAGGGACTTAAACATAACTGGCGAAATGTGGGTGTGCTAATAGGTACAGCTCTGCCGAACCCTTCAGTGATTACAGGCGTGATGTTACGTACGGATTCCATTAGCAACTGAGCCAGTTCACAAATAATTAATGTGGAAAATATTCATCCTCATGTACCGATGTAACGATGTAACGATGTGCGATGATGTGGACTGTGTGAAGCATGATATTATTGTGGCTAGAAAGGAGGTGACTGCTGAGATTACGAGTAATAGAGAAGTATGGAAGAAGAAGACATGCTGCGCCGACCGCAAATGAATTGCTATAAGGGCAGGAAATGATGACGATCTAAAAAGAAGAAATTAATAGAAAGTACACAAATGCCTCAAAATAGTCTGCCAAATCAGTTGATAGCCCTACTTAGCAAAACGCAGTAAAACAATATCATTATTAATCTGGTATTACAATGAAAACGCTTATTAAAATCCTGCTCAATTTTTCGCAAAATTGCAAATATTGGACCCGATTTATTTCCGTCGCAAAATAATAATAAACATGGAAACGTCGCCTAAGCAATATTATAAATCATTATCCGAACAATGGTTCCCATAATAAATGGTGTTATTTGACGTCGTGTAACTTTTGCAGAGTTTATTAAATGTAATTGTTTCTCGAGCATGACTAATGATACACACTGCTTATAAGTTCGCTTTGTTGGTTGAAAAACATGTCGATACAAGACTTTGGAGGTATGAGGAGTAGGGTTTAAAATTCTTCATCTTCCATAGAAAAGGATAAACTGTGTGAACTATCGAAGAACTCGAGCCAGTTAGGATGATGATAAAAAACTTGCTGAACGAAGGCTGCGCTTGTGATTATGTTCGGGGTCACCAAATTTAGAGAATTGAGGAATGAGGATTAAAGTGTCTTCTGACCAGACGGGTGTTGTATCTACCTCAGTGTGTTGATGTGTAATGGTTTCAGGACTTTTAGTTATAAATTCATTTAATTTCATCATATACAAACAGTGATGTAAGATTAAGATCAACGTTTAGCAATGGATTTTTCTTGTGGTTAGTGCCTAACCTGGTGTCAGAGTTTTTATGAAACCCATGGGCCTCTGACTTGGCTTAACATGCCGTCGAGAAATAACTCTCTGGCATGATGGTTTCCTCAAGATGTTTTCCTTCACCGAAGCAAGTGATAATTATACAATACGCACATGAATCCAAAAAATCTGAGGTGCGTGTCTTGGGTTACAACTTGAGACCTATGCCTTGGTAGATCCGACAGTCACACCACTAGGCTATCCCTGCTTTAGTTGTAACTGTATAGTACACAATTTATAGACTAAATTGGCTGGCAAAAGCAAATCCCTTATGCTCTTCAATGTACAGAAACCTCAAACTACCCAATTTGACCAACTCTAAATAAGTACCACGACAAATGACTTGGCAGTCCGACAGTCAAACCACTGATTGTCCACTAGGCTATCACTGCCTAATGTTTATTTTATTGTTTTTTACACAGAACCGACAGCAAATGCCACTTTCCATAATCTTATGAACAATTTTGATATGGATTCAATAGAAAATGTCTCCTTCTTCGTGTATAAACGTGTGCTAAGATACGCATACGGTGGTGGGACGTCTGTTTCAAATGCGACCAAATCCTAATACCAGTCGATTTCCGAACGTGACGGGCAGCTGAAACACAATTTATTAACGTATCAGATTTTAAATTCGTAAAACGTGACGGATTGTTTGGCATCACATGCGCCAACAATGAAGTAATTTGAGGCCGTGAAAAAAATACTCGAATATACGAAGTATTTTTTTTTGCCTTTTAACATCGGTAATTTTTGAGCTCAAGTGGTTGATTGTGATTGAATTTCATGAGGCCTGAATTATCAGTGGGTAAAAACTCTTCTAAAATAAATACAATACAAGCCTATGATAAAATAATAACAGTTGCTGGGATCAATCTTCAGGTTTGCCTAGGTTGGTTTGTGGATGGGTGACCACCCATTACATAGCGAGTTTCTTCCGTGCCTCGGAAAGCACGTTAAGCCGTTGCGTTGGTCTCGGCTGTCATTTGAAGACTTTTGACAGTCGTTTTAAGTAGTCAGTGGCCTGCAAGTCTGACAACCAGCCTTAGCAAGGGGTATCGTATTACCCAGTACTAACTGGGTTGAGGAGGTCAGATAGGCAGCCGCTCCTTGTAAAATACTGGTATTCAGCTGCATCTGGTTAGACTGGAAGCCGACCCCAACATAGTTCGGAAAAGGCTAGGCAGATGATGACAAGCCTATGATAACAATTGCCCCACATTGCAGGCATCCTCTCAAGCAGACAAAATCTGATCATTGATTACCACGCTTTGGTGAGCATGAGGTCCTGGGTAAGATGCCCGGGTCGGGCAAAGTGATTTTGGGATTTTTCCATCAGGAATTTCACAGTAGCAGCCATAAAGTCTGGATTTGTTCCCGGTTGATGGCAATAGGCTCGCCCCTTATTATATGGGACTTAAACATAACTGGCGAAATGTGAGTGTACTATTACATACACCTCTGCCTAACCCTTGCAGGACCACAGGCGTGAATTTATGTTATGTAACAAAAATATATTTGTAAAATACAGTCTTCGTAACCTGAAACTGCTACAATGGTAGTTATTTTCATATTTAAATATTGGACTAAAGAACCGTATGAATATAATTCTTTTCAAAAGTAATATAAGAATGAAACACATTTGTGACTTTAAACGTTTTCTTCAGCACTATTTTATTCAGTAACTGCTATTCATTGTCAGTTACCACCATTTTGAATTTGCTCGCGATAATGGGATCTGTGGAAGTTTTGAATAGATTTAGATATTCTGTACCTTACTTTATAAATGATGTTTATTTTGCAAGTAGGTTTCACAAACACTTTTACACGTCGTCTTTTTTTTAAACTAGATGAGGCCAGTGTTTCGTACCTGACTACTCTGAGAAGAAACAGCTGAAACAAAGAGGTCATATTACCTTTTAAGGTCCAGACATAATCTTGGTCAGCTCACATGAGGACTATGCAGATGAGTGTCGACTCATAACTCAAGGAGCTGTATGTATTAAGGAGATACAATATGCTTTCAAGTTCAGTGTTAGCCTCACATAAGTAAGTAGATCGAAGTAAATACATCCTAAGCAGACCAAGAGCACTAAATACTTTTCTAGTAAAAGAGTTTCTCGGTAGGAAAATTACAATTGGCAAAGTAAAAGTACATATATGTCCTCTTTTGCAAATCTCACAATCAAAGTAAGGTAAGAAAACTCAATTCTAACACAGAAGCCATTTATATTGCAATTTGTGTGTACATTTCTGGTGTGGCGTGTAAATAGCCTACACCTTATTTTGCGTTGTTTTTAAGAACAACTAAATATGGCGGTACAAAAAAAAATTAAAATTAAATCTCTATCGATGAAATCCATGAGACACCAATACAAATACAACGATTGCAGCAAAAAGCCCATGTACCTTGTCTATTCCTGAGACCACAATTCAGTTCCAGGGAGATTTGAAGGGTGACTCCGTGAGGCTGCAGGTATCGTTGCCAGCCGGCGAGAAAATCTCGATTAATCCACCCGCCGGTGGAATGGTTGACACTCTAATTTTGTATGCAATAGTAAAAGTAAATAAAAGTTTTTTTTTTTTTTTAAATAAAGAATAAGAATAAAAGAAAAGTGGCGTTAGTTTTCGAAAACAGCAAAAACAAACAATTAATCAAAACTAGTTAATAAACATAAATCAAAAACACAAACAAAGAATAAATTATCAACCTCACTAAACAAAGTATTGGCTTCCATAGTTTTTAATGTTGATCTTTTTCATCAGTATGTCCCACATAATTTTATAGCCAACTTACCGCATAAATTTAACTTTTCCACAACAATTTGGAAGTTGCCAGTTTTGTTGGTGTCACCCTATTCTGTATTCTATTTAATAAATCATTATTTATCCCTTATTTCTATGGTTTCAAGGGTGAGTATCGCGTGGCCGGTAATGATAGTGTTAAGCTTCACTAATTGATTGCTTGGAACTGAAATGCTGACGGGTTTACAGAGGTGTGGAAGACTATAGCAATTAATTTCGTGGTTTCGATGACAAGTTTAAGTGATTAAGTAAAATGTTGTAAAGCTTAGTAGATACAATTTTATTTTTAAATAATCAGTTTGAGCTCCTTTAATTCTGTGTTGTAGTTTTTTAAGTTTTTTCGAGGCGATGGCTAAGAAGAGGAATAGTGACCGTCGATTTTATGTTTTCGCTAGAAACTTATTTTTGTAAAAGTTGTTTGCCTGTATTAACTTACAGTTATGATTTTGTATTTATTTTCATTTTTTTTTTCGAAGTGTTCAAGGATGACCAAATTCCAAAAGACATTGGGTAGTTAATTTTAATAAAAACTTAAAAACTACATCTCATGAACCGAACCAGACATTCTTGAACGCGCCTAAATGCACTATTCAAGAACGCACTCGAAGAGAGAGGGGCGCGCGGGGGAAAGGCGGGCGCCGCCGGTGGCGGCGCCCGGCGGCGTCCCGCACCGCCTGACGTTCGGCCACAATCAACGTTTGCGCACACACATGTCGATCTTTAATGTCGCGACATTTGTAAAGTGCCGTTTCATTTTTATACAATATACCTATTATTATCAAGAAGTTGAAGTTGAGTCACTTATTTCATCTCAATCCTCAACATTATCATTATCATTCTCTTGCCCTTATCCCAATATATTTGGCGTCGGCGCAGCATGTCTTCTTCCATACTTCTCTATTACTCGTCATCGCAGCAGTCACCTCCTTTCTAGCAATATCATCCTTCACACGGTCCATCCTTCGTTTCTTTGGTCTTCCTCTACCCTTAAAGCCATCAACATTCTTACTCAAAACTTCCCCCAAGACGTTTTCCTCCAAAACACATAAACCAATCCAGACATAAAAAATGTTCTAATTTCTTCCCTGTTTTTTTTATTCGTCCATT
The DNA here is from genome assembly GCA_964057025.1 of Standfussiana lucernea. Classification (NCBI taxonomy): domain Eukaryota; kingdom Metazoa; phylum Arthropoda; class Insecta; order Lepidoptera; family Noctuidae; genus Standfussiana; species Standfussiana lucernea. Next base: position 16,509,916 of record OZ059786.1, on the reverse strand, counting down.
ACTCAAGCAACAAGGCTACTCTACCTATAGTATATGAAGGCGTACATGGATTAATCTTGCAAGTTCCCTTTCCTCCATCGTAGACAAGAAGCTTTGCAGCATCCCGTAATAGTGTGCTGGTTCCTGCTTATAAGCACCACATAGTTGCTAGGTGGATTCCATTACCGAAATCCTGCATAGACTGAGGCGATATTAATCAAGGGTGCTTCGAGTTTGAATAAGACAAGCTTAAAAACCCGAATGAATATAATATGGCATTCAACAACGACTTGGATTTTTCTAATCTCTAACATTTTCCGTGTGCATTGAAACAATGTAATGATTTATTGTTAGTTGCAGCAAATAAACTTGGCCTACTCTAGACTTATACACCAACCCGCATTGGGCCAACGTAGTGGATCCCATTAGTGATCAGAGTGGCATGGCGGTCTATGACCCATTACTGTGAACATCAAGATGTAGTTCGATATGTATAATCTCGACATGAATGATGTAACCAACATTTTCTAACAACATATTGATTTAAAAGAGTGTCCATGGAATGTCTTGCCCATTCTTCTCCACGTGATCTACGCTTTCGAATGGGCAACTACAGTACTTTTATAAGTTATTATGCCCTGTTACTGGGACTGTAGCTTAGTTTTTTTTTTGTGTTTTGATATTCAAAAGTGCCTGTAATGGTTTAATTGAAATAAATAAATGCTTTGAGTTTGAGTTTGATACATACATTCTAAGTTTACATGCAACAGCACTAGAGACCGTAACATCAGTTGGCCGTGAGCTCCATTTTCTATAGCTTGTCTCAATCATACTCAAAGGTAAGTCAATATTCCACTGCATTATGTTATTCTGTCATATACATATAATTGGATCAAATGTTCAGCTTATATCTGTCTTGCAATTGAGTGATATGTGATAATCGGATAAGATGTGATTATGAGAAATAATGAACCAATAATGTATTCATGTACATATGTATCTGTTACTGTGAAGTTTTGAACATAACATCACGCTCGAAATTCCCGAAGGGTTAGGCAGAGGTAGACCAGTAAACCCACCAATTTCTGATGAAAAAACTCAATAACACTTTGCCCGACCTGGGAATCGAACCTGTGATCTCTTGCCCAGAAGTCGCGCTTCCGACCACTATATCAAGATGGTATTTTGAAGTAATCTGTAACTAACTCAATCTAAAGCGAAATTGTTTTAGTCAAGCTCATAATACCAGCTAGAAAACGTCTGCTGTTGGATCTCCCAAGCGTCTTCTCTTAAGCGTCGCCATTTCAGCCAATCCTGTGCATCTAGCATCCAGCGGGTTTTTCGCAGACTTTTCCAGGTTATGAGTCTATCATGTCCACTCATGGACTCATGTGCTTTCTTACGATCCACCTTAGAACCTATGGGCCTAAGTTCTGTGAGCCATGTCCCACTGCGTGTCTGCGACTTAAATATTGTTTTAGTTTTAAATACTTTCTCTTCTGTCGTATTGACGACCGTCTGTCTTATTAGATTTCTTGGGTCCCATAAGAAATTTTGATTTTGTAAAAACACAAAAAGATACTAAACCTGTATTTGCGTAGATCATTCAATAAATCCATTACAAAAGGGTATAGGGATAAACCCACATAGATTTCCCTTCCAAGATAATGTATGCCGACGGTCGGATAATTTGCCAACGCTTACGAGAAAATTGCTATTTTATGTGCATCACCTGGTTTATAGGTTCCCCTACCTTCGTGTCTAATTATTTTTTTTACGATATTCACGCTTCATTGGTTGCGATGGGGAAAAACATGGCGAAGAAACCTTAGTCTTAGAAACCATTTGTGACATCTGCCAATCCTCACTGGGCCCACTTAGTGGATTGCAATTAAATGTTTAGTTGCAAAAAACCCATTTTAAACCGGTTTAAAACTGTTTTTTTGCAACTATAATTACAACTCACTCCTTCTGACATTATAGGATGATTATAATATGCCTTGTTGGTCTAGTGATTGGCAACATTACTGCTAAACATGAGGTCCAGGGCTCGATGTTCAGGTCGGGCAAAGTGCTATTGAGATATTCCAGCGGATTTATGCTCAGTTGATGGCAATTAGGCTCCTCCCTTGTTATATAGGACTTAAACATAAGTACATAGTTTCACCTATGCATGGTTTTGCATAAGAAGTTATGTCATAAAATCAAAGGATGAAGTTTGACTTGATCTGAAACTAAAAGTTTCGCTCTCAATTTATAAGAATGCACTTTGGTTTGACTCCAAAGACTATTTTTAAGTTAGTGAAATTCGAACTTCTTCTGCAGAGAGTTTTTCAGTGATTTTCTGATGTAGCCATCTTCTCCACTAGTGTGTTAAAAGTTTACTCTGGCCTTTAGTTTCAATTTTCTTAAAACCTGCTTTAGTCAGAAAAGAGAAAGTTAAGGTAATTTCCGGTTAGTCCCAACCACTCCTCCACACAATCCTCCATCACTACAAATACAAACCTATGTGTTTATAAAATTTGTTAATGATTATTTTTGGTTATGTTTTTGTTTAAGAAAAGAAGACATCGAAATAAATGAAAGGCTGTATAAGCAAACAAAAACCAAGTACGTACAACAATCAACACAAGACCCATATTTCCTGATCAACAAGAAAATAACATTACTCGTAGATGCTCCACATTTTCGCTATGAGCCCTTAATCCGCAGTAAAAACATTCGCTCATTTTCTCAAGGTAATCGTAATTGTGTTAAGATACACTCTGCGTTTACATTGGTACCTATTTTATGGCGTTTTTACGACATATATAACCATGGATTAAGTTGAAAGTATAATAAAATATCAGCTCCGAGACATTTTAACGTGGGTATTGTCGTTTTATACATTGTTGTGGGAGTTAATTTGATGTGATACTGAGGTTTTTACTTTTTATTGGCTGGATTAAATTGGCTGAAAAGTATATAAGTAGTGTGTCTAATGATAAAAAAGTTTAAGTAAGATTTCACATTTTAATGTAACACTTTTTCTACAATGAGTGGTAATTGGAAGACTGACCGACATCGCGGCAGGGACAAAAGAAGCTGGCGGGATCAGCTAGATTCATATTTAAAGGATTGACCTGCAGTAATGTACGATCGAGAAAATTGGGAAGAAAGAAGGGAGGTCTTTGCTCAGACGTGGGACAACGTAGGCTTATAATAATAAATCCGACATTCGGAACATTCCCCAGCCGAAAACCAGCCGGTACTGGACCAACGTGGTTGATATCTACTCCTACTCCTTGTCCCAGCTATGAGCAAATTACAGCTTATAGGCTGCTGGAATAGTTCGAGTATGTTTGACAGAAACAGACTAGATAATAACCTGTACAGTTTAACTTAGCAGTGTTCAATAATTTATGTAAAGAATACATCTATAGGACCTGTAACATGTGGTTTCGTGAATTAATGCATTGTTTATGTACTTTAAACTTGCCGTCAATACACAATCCTGTCGTTTAATCAATTTTTATCATATTCATCGTTTAGTTGAATTGTTAATTTAGGTTGAATTTAAGACTAATTAGGACTTTTTTATGAAATCAAACACTGGTATTAATGTGATCAATTAAAGTTTTTGTGATGTGAACTACACATATAAAACGTAACAACTTGTCTCGTTCCGACAGCCCCGAATTACACACGAGTAAGTTGTTAGATACATGAAACATGCTTAGAATTCGCGTAAACACTCTTCATGCGTGTGTGTGTGAGCCAATTTCACCCTTTTGTTAGTTGAAATGGTTTGAGCGCAGAAGGCCTTATTCTCAAAATGGAAACAGAGTCGCAATCACTGATACAGATATACCTAGATAACGCAAGAGCACCTACTTCGCGTGCCCCGATTAAGTATTTTATACTTAACTTGGCTACTGTCGCAGCAAGCTAATTTGTTTAAAACTACAACGTTTCAACTCAAGAATATAGGTACTTCTAGACATTTAAATAACAAAAACGTAGTCAATTTTGTACACTAACTTGTTTGCATAGTAACTAAATAGGGCTTATGACGTCATAGGAGGTAGTCAAAAAATGGCACGCTTGGCTTTCATGCGGATCGTGATACTTGCGTTATCTAGTTATATCTATATCTGTGGTCGTCTATGGTATCTATATCACTGTGACGAAGAGTAATGGTAGATATATTGATCAGTTGAGTTCAATGTGTGTAATTAAGTAATTAACTTTACAAGTGTAAGGGCCGATGAAAGACAGACTGATTTAATTACAGAGTTACTTAGTTACTTGTGTGAATGGAGAAATTTAAGTTTATGTTTTGGTGTATGTATGAGGCAGTGGTTGCAGGGCCCTCCAGTTCTTCAAATTAGCCTCATGTTATGGAATGAATGTTATTTGTGAAAATCCATGACGGTTAAAAGTGGCGCAATTTCTTTTCGTTCAAATCTATGTCCAGGCTTACAAAATGCAGCATCGCCTATTCTGCTTTCAAAAATATGCAATAATTAGAATGCTACATGCTACCCAAACCTATGATCGACAAATGGTACACACTTCCACATGCCACAATGATACATCTGCAGATGTTAAATCGGCAACGAGTCAAAATCTTAGTTTGTGTTTTTTTATGATTTTGTGTCATTGTTATTTCTATTATAATACGTACAGCTATACTAATACTATAAAGAGGTAAAATTTGATTGATTGTTTGTTTGCATTGAATAGCCTCCGAAACTTCAAGACCGATTTGAAAAATTCTTTCACCTTTGGGAAGATACACTATCTCTGAGTGACATAAGCTGGACGGGCCGCTACTACATACATAAACTTACGCTTTTTTCCCATGGGGGTAGGCAGAAACTACTACTGCGATCCTTACATACTCCTTTTGCCTCGTCTATGTTCATACTATTGTATCAAGTGTGTTTTTTTTTAAACTCTGATGCAAAAACGCAATACAGATTTGGGTACGCATATACATAAATGCAGAAAAGAATGCACGCAAAGAGCGGAACACTCTTTCCAATTCTTATGAACCGTCCAACACAAAAATCAGGTATCCATCTCTCCCAATTCATTACTCAATGTTACAACTCCAGATTTAGCTCACAATCGGTACAAGTTAAATCGTAAAATCCGTAAAACAGTAACGAGCGATCGGAGTACGCACCGAATGGTATGTCGTTTGTACCCGAGTGACATATTGTGGTAACTCCCGTGGAATAAATCACGCAGTGTACCTGAATGGACACAGAGTGGTTTGAGGTAGAGTAACTAGATGCGGCCTTGGGGTTGATTGGTTTTTTTGGCGGACTGGTTAGAGGGATCAAATACAGATCAAATTCTCGAGAATTTGATCTGGATCTGCAACGGTTACTGTCACTCTTTGGGATTTTATTTTTTTGGTTTCTCTAGGAATCTTCATAAAGGCTGTACAGACTACAGAGGATCATCAAATACTAATTGAAATTGTGCCCGTTGACGACAATAGGTTCGCCCCTATTAGATGGGATATAAGCAAAACTGGCGATATGCGGGTGTATCATAAGTAGGTACACCTCTCCCAACCCTTTGGCCGTTACATGCGTAATGTTATGTTATATTACACAAAACTATGGGGAGACCAGCCGTTCGATGTTCGATGTTATGAAGGAATTGTTCTTTGGTTGATATTGTTGACCATACAATCAAGATAAGCTCAAGAGTGAAGACATCAACAAATTTGACCGTCGCACTCGAGGAACTATCACGAATAACCTTCGATAACCAAAGCATTACTCCACTATTTTATGGAAGGACCCGTTTACAGCTACCGAACTCATAAAGTTTATTATAGCCATCTCTTCCAGCATATTGCTATCACGGTCGGTAATAGAAACACAGCCTACGCTATATCCTGGGTACGTCGTACGACTGATCCATTTTTTCCATGAATTATGGCACTCCGGGGGAAATATGAAAAAATACGACTGCGCAGTGTGACGTCACGGTAACGAGCGCCGTGTTTAGATGTTTGCGTATGTGTAATCAAATCTGTATAGCTTAGGTTAGGCTTACCGTTTCTCTCTTGGTGTGACCAGCAGATTACTGCTGTACTTAACCTTTTGACCGCCACGGACGCCTATGGACGTCAAATCAAAAAGTGCTCACGACGCCACGGACGGCATAACACGTCTAATTTGGATGCGGTGAAATTGTGGCTTGGCGTGGAGGGCACGCGCGTGTTTTATGCTCTGGCGTTCAAAAAAGTAACAAGGGTGATTAAATTCAAATTTAAAATCTTTATTTCGAGCGGAGGCTCATAGAGGGTTAGTAACATAGTTTTTAAAAACTAAGTGTTAGTACACAACACGATACGGTGACACATGTAACTGTCAGCAGTGAACCACATATTATGGACAGTCCACTCTGCCAGCAATCATTTCTAGAACCCTGTTAGGGCTGGCCATGACTCGAGCCACCATCGATGCTGCACGCCACCACCCACACCATCCTTCCCACACCACCACCATCCTTGATTTGTGGAATAGCAAACAGATAGACCGGACAATACGACGACACGGTTGGCGCAGTGGCTGAGCGATTGACTGCTGCGCTGCGTGTCGCGGGTTCGATTCTAGCACGGAACAAATATTTGTATGGCCTACAAATTGTTGTTCCGGGTATGGCTATTTGTGTATGTGAGTTTAAGTGTTTGTATACGCTCCCACGATACAGGAGAAGCTCCTTGTGTATGGTAACGTTATATTTTTAAAATAAAAATAGTAATTAAAATAAAATAAATATGTAGTAATCATCATTACTGGACATGAGCCTTCCGCAAACGTCGCCATATTTATTTTATTTTAATTACTATTTTTTCAAACCAAAAATGGACTCGAAATTTTTGGTTTAGTGTTATTGCATTGAACATCGCCTTAGGAAATCAAAAATAGAACGTGTTCAGCACGTTTAAATCGCGTTCAAAAAGCTATCAGTGTCATAATTGCTAATGAACATTGATATTTAGAGTATGACCACTTGAAGTGTGCAGTTCAAGGTCGCGCTGCTTGTCGAGAAAAAACGCATGGATAATAACATATCAAACTTGGTACATTTATTTTAGTTTTGTTTTCCTACCTGCACTGATAAGTTGGCTGAAACGCGATTTAGACACGCTGATCGCGTTCATTGGCGAAATCCACCCTACGTTAGATATACCTACTAGTTTCACTGATAATCCTTAGTTAGCCTTAGTTAGCCGTGATACTCGGTTTTCCACATTCCCTATCTTAATCTGTTTCCATCGCTTCTCGGGGTCATCGGTTCATTTAGCCTAGGGGCATCCTGCGCCGTACACGGCAATTCAACCCGGTGGATCCGGTATCTTAGCACCGGAAAGAACTTGTCCCGGTAAAAATATATCGGTAGTATTACTGCGATGGTTTCCAAGTTAATAGCTGTTATACAGGCCGAAAAAAGTCACCATTTAAATAAATGTGATAAAAATAAAACCTAGCTTATGACACTATCATACGACCAAGACAAGATGATAATCACCACATGTATTTAAATACAACGAACGGTGAGGATGCTTATTAAATGGTACAAATAATCCCATATACAAAGCTAAGTAAATAGATATGCATGGAATATATAACTCTGTCTTTGTTATCATGCAGTCAAGGAGAAATGATTCATATTCATAGATTTTTTTTTGATCATAGATCTCAGAAAACGTTTTTTGTAATTTTCAATCTTCTACTGCCTAGCCTTTGTCTCAACGATGTTGGGGTTGGCCTCCAGTCCAACCGAATGCAACTGAATATCAGTATTTTACATGGAACGACTGCCTATTTGAACCCCACAACCCAGTGGGTACTGGTTAATACGATACCCCTTGGTGAGACTGGTTGTCAGACTTCCGGGCCACTGACTACCTGTAACGGCTGTCAAAGATCTACAAATGACAGCCGGGACTAAAGGCTTAACGTGCTTTTTTAGGCACGGAGCAAACTCGTTTGCAAAAGCCGGTCACCCTCTACGGACCAATTTAGGCAACCTCGGTTTAATCTAAAGATCGACTCGAGCGGCTGTTTTTTTTAGCCACGATATCTTCCTGTGTTGTTTCGAAATTACGTCATCAGTCTAAAATCTAAGCGTGATAATTAACACCATGGCGCAAAAAGAACCAACAGAATAGTTATTTACTTAATTATAATTGCCTCCTATTATTTCAATCAAACGTGTATTGTCATGATCAAGTGAGTTCCAATTAGACGGCTGCTCCAAAATATAGTAATGACAGTTATTTGATAGGTCCCATTCAGTTTTTTTGGCAATAAAAATGCTCAAGAAGTTAGTGTAGCTTTTTACCAATCTTGCTGGGGTTGGCTTCCAGACTGACTGTACGTATGTAGCTAAATACCAGTTACCACTTTGTACGGGGCAACTTCTTTTCTGACCTGGGTTGTGAACATCCAGATAAGACCAAGCATGTATTTTATATATTTATGAGACTTATGTAGATTACCCTGTTTTGGGCATAGGGTGTTTATATTATTATGTATCCGGCCTGTATACAGTAGGAAGTTTTAGTAAAAATGAATGGTTTACTAACTTATACCATGCTATAGATTTCAATATAGAGAAGCGAAAGGTCACTCATCAAGAAATATCGAAAACCGCTTGACATATAAAGATGAATTTTGGAAAAGATGTATTTTATAGTTGGTAGACGTCCGCTAAGAAAAGATTTTGCGACAGGGCCGGATTTAGGTGGTCTAAGGGCTCTCGCAAGTTTGTATGAAAGTCCTTCATTTTTTTTGCTACAAACTGTATGAAACTTCATCCACGCGAACAAAGTTGCGGGCAAAAGCTATTAATTTATACAAAATCATGGAATAATGGTTGTAGATAATCAAATAGTTTGTGCGTATTTCCATCTTTTTGGGGCTGACTGTAAGACTGATTGTTTGACTCTTGGGCCTACTTTTATTTGACTACCTGAAACGACTGACCAACTAAGATCTACAGCAGCCAGTGTACATTAACCTTCGATCGATTGATGCAGCTGCGGCCACCAAAAATACCCAAGAAGTTTCAAGACAATATTCACTTACGTAACCTACCCAAGTCTAGCATAACTCCTAACAAATCAACTTTAAGTGCACCATAATCTACCTAACGCAGAAGTTTTCCGGTTAGTTTCAAAACTACAAAAAACTTCAGAAGCCCGGTTTAAACAAACGAGACCGTTCCTGACAAAACAGATAGTTTCCATACATTGTCGACGGTCGCATACAACCCGAAACAATTCTATATTTCTGTGAAAACGTAAACGACTTTTTCTGCTCTTTGATACTGGTCTAATGTCTATAAAAGTGATTTTTGATAACAAAGGGTCCTCTTGTATAAAGATTTTTCGGGTAAAAAAGTAGGACTAAATAAAATAAGGCAACTTCTGCTGCTTGTTTTGGTAAAAAAGGAACCCAATTTCAATACTCTTTTGTGAATAAAAATGTGTTTATTAATAGTACCTATTCGATTAAAAAAAATACACTCATGTTTGGACACGCATGGCCCTTTGGAGTTAAATTAAAAAATCATTTCTCGACATTTCTCTTAGACTCGTTCATGTTTGTTTAATAAAAGAGGTTTACTTTAGAAAATAAAATGCTTCAACATAAATATTCAATTATTTATAAATCGTGACTCATACACACACACGGGGATTTTTGATAAAAAATAAACATCCAGAATATCAGCCATTGCGTTCATTCTTGTTTAAAATATACGCACACAAACGAGACGACCTTCTTAAAGGTTTAGTCTAACCGGTGTGGACAAATTCACCATACAGTGACAGTTGATGGTACCTAGTGAAGTATCTGCCGTATCTGTCAGTCAGGGGTCCTAAAATGTCCGCTTTAGAAGAATTATAATAGGATAATAATATGAATCACGTCAAAATGGTCACAGACGCAGCAGATATTATGAACTGTCACTTTTTGACCATTTTACGAAATTGTAACTTAATTCATATTATTATCCTATTATGGCGGCCATCTTAGGCCCCAGGTGCCTGCATCCGCTACTTGAACACATTACAACAACATATCATAGTCCAATGATAGAAATAGGCGCCTCCTATGCTGCGCCACAATCTCCTACCCTCAGCCTTTCACATCCAGTTTGTCCCAGCCAATTCAGGCTAGTCTTTTGGTTCTTTTAGGGAGTGGGCGTGTTACGCTTCAACAACATATCACGCTTACAAATCCTCTTAAAATTCTACCCAAACCAGAGACTCTTTCAGAGAGGCAAGATAAATGACTCTACCCACATTCACCAACCCTAACAAACCAAATATTATTCCTAATTGAACCTTATTTATATGAAGACCTAAGATTCTGTTTTCCTTTAATTCCTCGATAAAGGATAGAGACGGAACTAGTTCTGTGTAATAATTTCAACTTATCTAAAGAGGCCTGGAAGCCAAGGTCAGCATCCTAAGCTATGCCCTAGAGGGACCTTCGCGTTTTATATAAATGTCCTTTAGAAATCTGGGATAAATATAATGAGGGTAACATAATGTGAGATAGTTACGGAGTCGAAATATGTACAGACTTCTGTAATGTTGTTTTGTCAAGATATTGTTGGAGTTACATGAAAGTTTTATAATACTTTTGAGACTGAAATCATGTGGGAGCAAGTTCTTGTGAGAAGGCAACTCCTTATCCTAATAAAAAGCATAACTTTTAGCACATCTATACCAATATTATCAAAAGGAACAATTTGTTTGTAAGTGTGTATGTAGGGTGTAATCTTCGGAACTACTGATCCGATTCAACATTTTTTTTCGCTGATATAAAGCTACAGTATTCGTGGATGCTATAAGCTATAAATTATATTTATATCTTGCGAACGAAGTCGCGGGAAAAGTGCTAGTAAAAATATAATGCGTAAGTATTTTCAATTTGGATGTATTTATAGACCAACAAAGCCGTCCCGAAATAATTACTAGTTATTCAACATATTCGGCTGTCATTCGGCTCATGCTGGTCGGCAAACTTCGTTTGGCTTCTTCCCTCGCTCGCTTGTATGGCTCAACTCGGCACAATTTGAGTAAATCCGAGCAGTTTTATTCTGAACATAATTATTGCATCTTCATTATAAAATTGTATATATAATCCATTTTACCCCGTGCCCAAACAAGTGGATCAAAATCCTTACGAAAACTACCAACAGATTCCACAAACAAAATTGTTTATCATTTCCTCGTCAAAGAGGCCATTGCCCTTTTTGTCTTCACCCATAGAATTTCTAATAGACTGATATTGTGAATACATCAATGACGTTAATATAGTGCCAAAGTTGAGAACGAGAACTATGCGGGACTGAATTCGAGTTTGGCAATAAATCATAGTCACCAAGTAAAGCAGGCTTAGTGCGGATGACAGTCACACCGTGCTGTAACGGGAACATTAGACTCATCGGTGTCACTTAAACTGAGAAGGAACAACTCAATTCCAGTCAGTTCAGTAAAAAAAACTATTGATTTGTTTGATTAGCTATCGTTAGTACAATAATCAGTCAATCCTGTTATTCGTACTTGACAAATTCTTTTATTGAAGAAAAGCCTTTTTGCTAACAGTCAGCTTATGAACAAAAAAATAATTATCTGACTCATGCCTGAAATCCGCGAAGGGTTAGGTAGAGGTATAAATAGTACACCCACATTTCGCCATTTATGTTTAAGTCCCACGTAATAGGGTCCGTAATATAGTCCCAGCCTATTGCCATCAACCTGCCCAGAGTCCTTGGCTGCTACCGAGAAATTCCTGATGGAAATACCCAATAACACTTTGCCCGACCAACGCATCGAACCAAAGACCTCATGCGCTGAGCATGCGTTTGAATAATATTATTTTGTACAAATTATTATAAGACGTGTCGAACATAACATTGTATATATATTTTTGCATGTGAAAATAAGTAAAGATATAGCATAGCTGATTTCTATACGTTATTTTAAACGAAAACCGGCTCAACAATGCCAATGTTTTTCACAAACAAAAGCGATAAAATTTAATATTGACAACGTTTAAAACATAAAAGCTTGCGCGTTATTTTATTAACTCAATGAATAAACATGCAGATAAATGAAATATTTTATTCAACACGAATTGTGTGCAATAAAATTATTAATACGGAAAAATATTATAATATTTCGTTTCGGTGTGATAGATGGTTTAGTTTAGACTGTGATCCTATTGAATCCTTATATCAGAAGGCCGAGGTCGGAGTGTGGAATATTCATGACTTTTTTATGATAAACACTGTACAAAAAATTCAAACCACATTTCTGGACCGAAGATGTTTCCTGGACGACGCATGTTTTTAACCGACTGAGGAGGGTAATGTGTTTATCAGCATAGTATGGATGTTTGTTCCTTTGTGGCGATCTAGAGACTAATTTTGTGCTGATCTTGATGATTCTTACGTCAATCGATTTGTCTTAATTTTGCGAGTGTTACTAAAGACATGGCAGTAATGAAAATTCAATATGGCGACAACTAGACGCCATACTGTGAAAAATAAAGGAATGACAGTCGACCGACAATGTTAAGTGGGACATCATTGAATAAGTATTTGAAAATCATCTTTTGTTTTCTCATAAATCCCATTTTTTGTATAGGTACCTATATTCAGCAAAGAGCATGGTAATTTATGAGTATTAGTTTCAATCTAAACATCGAACTCGTGGTTAGTAGCCGCACGGATCGATCTTCAAGGTTAAGCCGCGCTTGCCAAGGTCGGTATGTGAATGGGTGACCATCATTACATACCGAGTTTCCTCCGTTCCTCGAAAAGCACGTTAAGCCGCAAGTCCCGGCTGTCATTTGGTGATCTTTGACAGTCGTTACAAGTAGTCAGTGGCCCGAAAGTCTGACAACCAGTCTTACCGATGGGTATCGTATTACCCAGTACTAACTGGGTAGTGGAAGTTGAATAGGCAGTCGCTCAGTGTAAAATACTGGTATACAGCTGCATCCGGTAAGACTGGAAGTCTGATGAAGAAGCTGGATGAGTTACAATTTAAACATGAATCCGCCATGTTTTGAAATCCCTTTCAGTTACCTCCGTGAGGTCATCCTACCCAAAAGCGACTAAAAAATTTGCCTGCTTTATAATATTTTTCGTCTTGCTTGGACAATGCATTCCATCGTCAGACAAACCATTCCATATCGTAGTACTCGCCTTTTTGGGTGCATTCTGCAGAAATGTTGCGCCAGCTTCCATTTTACCTGGCATATTTATTACCTACCTCGACAATACAGTTACCGTTTTAGGGATCCAATCGCTTTTCAATACCAAACGCAGTTAAAATCTCAAATGTATGGTTTCCAAAGAGAGATCTCTCACAAATTCAAATTTTTGACAATTTTTAATTTTCTCTCGTAGAAAGTAAAGTGAAGACTATACATCACGCCTGTAATCCCAGGGTTAGGCAAAGGTATACCTAATATTATACCCATATTTAGCCAGTTATGCTTAAGTCCCATGTAACAGGGGGCGAGCCTATTGCCATCTACCGCTGATGCTACTGAGAAATTTCTTATGGAAAAACTCAATAACACTTTGTCCGACCTGGGAACCGAACCCAGGACTTCATGCTCAGCAGTCGCACTTGCAACCACTAGACTAGGATACACTATGAAGCACTTAGCTATTAATACAGATTACTTATGTGAATGTTTAAGTATATACTCTCAATATTTGCAAACACTCCGCTAATGTAAACTTTTCGTCATATTCAGAAATATGATATTACGTAGTCTCAATTTGTAAATATGTAGTTGTTTACAATACAATCAGCTAAGAATATGATACAACGGTGAACACGTGGTACGGATGAAAGTGAACATATCGAAGAGTTTGAAACGATTGCCGATGTTTTTTTTTTTCCCGTGGTGGAACAGTTACAGGCTGGTATTATTATTTTTTTTTTATCAAGGTTTTCTAACTATGTTGGTGTTGGCTACTAGTCTAACCAAATGCAGTTGAATACCAGTATTTTTCATGGAGCGACTGCATATCTGACCTTCACAGATAGTTGCTTACTTATACGCTGATTCTACATACCAGCACCTTGCTTCTGACTAAAACGATGCCACTTGGAAATATTACACAATAATAATGATATTGTTTCTTTTTTTAAAGTAACCACATCATCTGCCTAGCCTTTTCCCAAGTATGTTGGGATCGGCTTGCAGTCTAACCAGATGCAGCTGAATACCATTATTTTACATGAAGCGACTGTCTATCTGACCTCCACAACCCAGTTAGTACTGGGCTATACGATACCCATTGTTAAGACTGGAAGCCAAAACAAAACACAATAACAACATTATTTACAGTAACCACATTTCTTCAAACTCGCCTTTTTCAGTCCCGACCTTTTTCTTGATTTACTTCAAAACTTCCATAATTCCTCAACAATATCTCATTCTTCAGAAACAAATCTCAATTGTTAATAGTATAGTATCGTTAACAGTTTTCTCGCCATTATTGAAAGCCTAAAACCCACCATCTGCGAGGCTTTAATATATTCAACGTGCACCAAGCTTAATAGCTTCTAAAGGAGCGACAGTAATAAATCGTGTTATTCAAGCAATTTGAGTGAATAAATGGAATTGTAAAATATGGCTCTAGGTTAACCATTAGGGTGAATAGTATTTCTAGAATTTAGGGCATTTGCGCATGATTGATTCAGATGCGCTATTCAGGTCGTCAGTATTTTTTAGTATCTAGTTGCCTTGTCAAATGACTAAAGTTCAAGGAGAAAATAGCGTTAAAGATCCTGCAATTACCTTAAAATGGATGTTCACTCTTGATTGGAGTTCATGTAAGGATTTTTTTTTATTGGAGGTCTCGGATTGTGTGAGGAATGATATGAAAGAGAAAGGAGTAAATGATGCCGTGACGTCTGACAGGAAAGAATGAAAGATCCGACCCCAAGTAAAAAGGGACTAGGACAGGAAGATGATGTTTGGAGGTCACGTACATAGGTACATGTTTAACAAGATTCCAAAAAAATGAAAAGCACAGAAAGAAAATTGTTTATTTAAATCTCAGGAACGTGATATTCGTGGATAATGCAGCTAGACAAGTCAAAGCCTTCATTTTGAAAGGTCTTTTTACTAATTAAACTACGCATAAGCAGTTTAATTAGTAAAAAAGCTGTTATTTTGAAATTACAAACAGACACTTCAATTAATAAAATTGAAGTGTCTGTTTGTAATTCAGATGTGGTTTGTTTTAAGATCGCGGGAAACAGCTAAAATTTTATCAAAATCGGTTCAGTAGTTTGGTTTTGAAATCAAAATAGCTGGAAAAAATATGTCATCCAAGTAAAAGAAATTGCGAAATTGATACTTCACAAGTATTGGTTGTGATACAATAACTAAAAAGGGTAAAATAAAAACTTTTTGCAAGAAAGTTTTTTTTTGTATTTTGTACTCCACATAGACGCTTGTGGCTAAAGAATACCAACCTAGTTGCATAGTTCAGAAAAGGCTAGGCTGAAGAAGAAATACCACGAAAACCTTCCTAACCTTCCTTTTGAAACGCAAAGAGGACGCAAAAATACCCATACAGCCTAACACAAAAAAAAAGAATTTAATTATTGACAATAAATAAATTTCTGAATGAAGCGTTGATTGAATTTTCAATAATTACGCTGACTGATTGTTAAAAATGTATTTTATTGGATCGTAATGGGATTGCTGATTACATTTTAATATATGATTTATTCTTTAATTATGTATTGTTCAGTGTTGTGAAAATATTTAATGAATGTACACACTAATTTATGGACACTTTTTTTTTTGTAAGCACTGTGCTGGAAGTTGAAGCTATAATTACTACAGTGCTTCAAGGATGTTTTGGAACTTGGATGACGTTGAAAGGGGAGCAAGGGGAGTTATTGGTAAACATTTTGTGAAGCTGTATTAAGGCAACAGTCTTCCGAGCATTGTTGCTAGCAAGACTTAAAGCCACCCAATGGGGCACCTGTGTGCAGTGCATGTACTGTTGCCAGGTGTCTCCAGGAGGTGGCGTAATTTACTATTACTAGTTAAAATCGCTGTTATTTATTGTGTGTTGTAGTAAACTAAACTTACATAATTTAAGTAATACTAAAAAATTATGGGAAATCTACCGGAATTGAAGACAAATAGATACATTAAAAATAAAAACAAAATGGCGGCGTTGGTTAGTCACACGATTCTTCAAAAGATTCGTGTACATCTATACTTTTGTTTGGTAAACATGTTTTTTTTGGAAAAAAAAACATCTACTGACTATAACTACAGTACTTTAGCGATAGCAACGATAACTAAGATGAAATAATCTGAAAACCGAACACTTAGCGAAAAGTGTGCATTCAGGAAGACCTATCATGTTATTATGTACCTACAAAATTATCTTAAACAGAAATTATTTGAGTCTCCTATAAAGCACTATACAAGGTGCAGTTTTGCATCCTCGTCAAATTCAAGGAGGTAACTATGCTAATGATTCTCGACCAGAATCAATAATAAAATGGGTAGGTAATTTTTACATTTTTTTCTTAATATCGGAAATCGAGAAGTGTACACCACCCGTATTAAAACGCGCCCCGTCTAATACTAGCCCTATAACCGCGCTTTCACACAAACGCAGGCGTTTATTTGATAAACGGGTGATTCTCCTCTTTTGAAAAGGGCTTCATTCTAAAATGATTTCGAATGAAAAAAACTAAAAAAGCAGCGTTTATAATTATTGACCAGGTAAATTCATTTATATTGACAATTTACGTCTTCTATGACAACCTCCTGAATTTTGACGAGGATGCAAAACTACACCTTGTATATTCACGCAACATTTAAGCAACTTTATCCATTCATTATCATTAGAATATTCAAAATCATAACCCAGACACAAACCGTTTCCGAGTAAATCAACCGAGAATCAACCAATTTCAGTTGAAACTTGATACCAACGTACTGCGGTACTAAGCCTCAAGATTGAGTTCAATTTGAATAGTCATAAGGCATGGTGATTAATATCGTTCGTAACAGACGTTTGGAGCCTACTCATTTGCATGGTACGGAGATTTGAGTGGCGCGTTATTCTGAAGTGTCTAGGTACAATTCTGAAGAAGATACTTGGGAAATTGTCGTCTTTAGATGATGTCCTGTGGCTTCAACTTTCTGACCGAACGGGTCTTAAACGGGTCAGTTCAAAATTGCGTGTAAACGGGTTCATTGAAATAAATGTCTCGTTGGATTAGTGGCCGTAAGTGCGACTGCTGAGCATGAGGTTTTGGGTTCGATTCCCGGATCGGGGATAGTATTATTGGGTTCTTTCCATCAGGAATTTCCCAGTAGCAGCCACGGAGTCTGGATTTGTACCCGGTTGGTGGTAATAGACTCACTCCCTATTACATGGGACTTAAACATAACTGACAAAATGTGAGAGTACTTGTTAGGTACACCTCTGCATTACCCTTCGGGCATTACAAGGCGTGATGTTATGTTGTATAAATATAATGAAAACTCGTCATCGACACGCTAAGAAGCAGTACGCATAGCCTGCTACACAAGTTCAGCATCCCCGCCACCCAATAGAAATTTTATTAAATATCTCCGCTATACCTCAGAATGTTAATTAACATACTAAGACCTCCCTTAATTAAACATAGCGTAAATTACACCTCACCTTCCATATTGAGCCATCGGCACTCTTGCACATACCATTAAAATCCATTTTACTATCATCTAAGCGGTTTTATTGGTCGGTCGTAAATCGCGCACGAAGTTTCCCGAAGTTGGAGGATTGATTTGATCGTAAAGAGTCGTGTCTTGTTCGGGTGGCTGCGTTTGTCGTTGACTTTGAGAAATTCTGTTTTTAAAAGTTGAAAATGTTTATGATGAACGTATTCTACTCCTATAATCTCCTGGTCAAAAGATAGTTGCAGCCCTTGGAGAAGTACTGTGTACTAATACCTAGTTATAAAGTAGCCTGTGGTGAAATGCAGGAAATGAATGAATGAATGAATGAATGAAAATATTTATTTCAGACTAGCACACATGAAATAATACAAGTCCATATTATGTTAGTAGGTAGATACTTACAGCAAAAAAAAAATCGGTAAATACTTAGGTCTGGTCTCTAAAGCTTCGGAATATATTCGGAACTGCTTCGTTGGTCTGGGAGTTGCAAACGCAAACAGTTTAGATTTGTGCCCGGTTTAACGGATACTACTAATAAAATGTACATGGATGTACTATGGTACATCTCTGCATAGTTAGTTACGGTAATAGAAGCGTTATGTTTATTCATTGGTTGGCCTATTTCTGTAATGACAGCTTTAGTTTTTATCGTAGCTATTTTTACATTTTAAAGAATCTTGTTCAGGTTAAAGTTTGTATGTCGAGAAAATAAAGCCGAACTCAATAAATAACTTATTTACATAAGTAAATAAGTAATAAATACCAGTCAATAAATTAATAAACTTTTTGTTTACTTCAACAAAATTCCACTTCTCAATATTCTATAGCTTATTTCACACAATTTTGTATTATTTGTAAGTCTGAGCGGTTGATAAAGTATTTATTAATGATACCTAGTAAATAATTTATCAAAAGGAAATTGCTTACTCGGAACAAATTTGTTTGAAATATAAGTTCTGATAAACTTTGGTTCCTAATGGAATTAAAACAACTGTAATTTGGAACGTTCTTCATGTCTATTTGTTGTTTGTCACACTTTGGTAGTTTATCCAAAGATAGAATAGCAGCGTTTGCTCACAACGTTCGTCTCGGTTATATCAACTTGAGGCTGATTTTTACGTCCAGGTTTTCTCAAAATAAATAAGCGATTTTACCTTCGCTTAGAAAACACACCTTGAATTTTTTGTTCAATTTCACTTTGGTTTTGTTTTGAAAGTTTTATATCCCTGCACGGGATTCATTTTTTTACACTAGTTTCTCCTGTATCGTGGGTTACAAAAATTTTAACTCACACACAGAAACAGCCAGTCCCGGGACAACTACCTGTAGGCCACATAAATATTCAAACTTGCGACACGCAGCATAGCAGCGAATTGCTTATTCACTGCGCCAGCCGTAACGTGATAATTTTCAAATTTTCATCCGATGAATCCTTCCTTAAGATCTGGTCACCCTACTCCATAACGACACCACATGTCCCTTCCCACCACAAGATACAGCCACCCTACTTGTGCCATCCTCATTACATCTCTCAAACTATTTTTATCGTTATAATTTACAACCACGATATTGGGATTGGTTACACTATAAAGATGTCGTCAGCTTCCTTGGCCACATAAGTTTTGATAACGATTGTGGGGCATTTTTATAGGTATTAATAGTTTCAGAAGTGAAGATAAGTTCAGCTGAAGAGAAGAGTTCGAGGTCTGACTACGGGATGCAAAGGCCCTTTGCAAGATATGCCCCAACAACTGTCCTGCTCATCCTGCACAACCACCTGCACCTTTCAGGGAATAGTCGATGAAAATTTTAGAGCATTACAGGTGGCTACATATCGGTCGAACACCATTTCAGTTTCATTGGGTCAAAGAAGAAGAAGACTACGGAACTAATTCTTTTTGTGATGGCTACAATCATAAATATACGTACATAGCTACAGTGCCATCATACTATATCGTACGGTATTTAGGCTGTCGATGCCATGTTTTTACGATAAAAGAAGAAATAATTCGGATTTACTATGACCAACATGGAGGTTTAAGTAATCGTATTTTTGCTTAACTGATATATTTATTTATTTATTACGTTTGGAAAAACAAACAGTAGTATAATATATTAAGCATAAACAATTCTGTCTTAAAATAAAACTTAACGAATATACTACCCACAACATTTTCCACAGATTACTAATTTATATAATAAAAACAAGCTGTTGGCAAACGTTAACTGTAACTGTATCAGGGTTAACTTAATCAAAAATAATTTAAAAGAAAAAAAAGCTAATACATACCATATTCCATGCCATATTCTACCAAAGATGTAACAAAAAAAAACATGCGTGGATTATTATACAGGTCCCTAGCCAATAAATAATTATACCTACATTTTGTAAAACTTATGGAGCCAACTGAGGATTCTTTAAAATTTTAATTATACAATTTTTTAATTTATATATATATACATATATTTATATATAATTATAGTTTTGAAAGGAACCGAATTATATTAATAAAAACTATAATCAATATGAATGAACCATTTAAACATTCAAAATTGAAGTCTTTGACTAAAAATGCATCAGAATTCCTCAGGTACCAATTTCATTTCCTCTGCCGATCCCCAGAGGGAAAATCCGTGAGTATTCCGAACGATACACATACATAATCAATCCGGGATGTCCATTCATCAACTTCCCAAACTCGGTACCCTAATTTAAATTCATGGGACGAAGTTTAAAAATAAAGGTTTTTCGCGCGAACAGCTCTGTAATCCGATGAAACAACAGAATTTTTCAATAAACTCAAAGTTGGGATCGATATTGACTGAGTTTGTTACCCCTACTAGGGGAAAAAGGAGACAATTTTGTAAGTTTTAGTTTTTCGATTTTTGCGGGCTTCCATTGATCATTTATTACTTCTACGAGTTTGTTTTGTTCTACCCCTGAAACAGGTAGTACTTACACCCGCTTTCAGTAACACTAGCCAGTTATTTAATGCAAGGTATAAACGGATCCTTCACGAAGTCGTCAACGTTTTATTATTATTAGATATTAACTGACCCTGGCATCACTTTGGGACCTATCAGAATACCAGCTCTGTGACTTTTTTTTAATGTTACAGCACCATGCTGAGATAGGGGCCTTTTGGCCTCGTACAGGACCAGTTTAGTTAGTTATTTTAATTTGTTCTTAAGTTTACTTTTTCTTTTTTATCTTGTTTTACCATTTTGTTTTGTCAAGTGCAAGACTAATAAATACTTTTTCTTTCTTTCTTTCTTTCAACCAAGAATTCTGTACATTAAACTAAGTACTTACTACTTTCTACTTTACGCAAAAATTATTGCTGGGAATGACTTTTTTTTGGGTGAAAAATCACGATTTACAGTAGGACTCATTGTAACGCACTTAAAACAGCTGATGCCGTCAATCCGTCCAATCGATGTACTCGTATGTTGGTAGGTGTGTAAGTCTGGCTATAACACCTTTTAACAAACATTAGGAATTTATTTTTCTGATATTGAGTGTTTTCTATTGATACTATATTGTGATGTCTACCTAATCATTTCCATAGTGTGTTTCTGGAAGATAATGCAAGTGTGCCTCATATTCGTATTTTACTCTTACAAAATAAGCAGTGACTTAAAGCACACATTGATTTCTTCTATTATTTTTATTCTATTTACTACATAATATCACGCCTGTTTTTCTAAAGAATTAGGAGTTGTAAAACACACTAAGATAATATGTGTTGCCATAATAAAAATATGTTTGGGGTTGTGATAAAATTACAAAGTAGGTGATAATTGAGTACTCTCTTCTTAATCTTGACTACCATTAACGACTTTAAGAAAGATAAACCTGTTAAAGTATCAACAAAATCATAACAAAGTAGCTCCGACAAAATAGTAACAAATTACTAATCGTATCGAAAACTAAGAGTTAATCAAAGTTGTAACATCTTTACCCATTAGTTACGGTACGAGTATTTGCCCTACTATCCGTTCTCGATCGTAAAAAATAACTCGTTAAGTCTTTGTTATAGGACATTATAATTTTGATTACACAAAGTACTACGGCAACATAGTACAATAAGTACTACAGCGCCATCTATGCCACAAATAAAGAACTAACATCAAACTTCTACATCGCGCAGTTAAAGTCATTCACGACTTAAGAGAAAAACCCAAAAACAATTGTCGGGCAGTAGCCCACCAGACATAACACCCGGTCGGAGGATCCTCCCTTATCTACAAATTTAATATAGCTTCAAACCTCTCTGACCAACTAACCAACCAAGTTCCACTTTTAGCCACCGAGCTATTGTCAAAAGTTAAATTACTTCTTTGTACTAAACTTGGGCAACACCTGAGTTCATACATACCTCTTTGTCGCAGTTACTCATAAAAATTCTGCCAGGATGGTTTAGTATTAAAGTTTATTTAGTTCAGTTCTTATACATCGTCTACCGCTCTCGGGCAGTAGACCAGTATTCACCCTTATGCTCTGGGTTATAAGGTTGAAAAGTGGTAGACCGTCAGTGAGCGTAGTAGTACCATATCATAATGATCAAATACTTTGATCTAGAAAAAGTATAAAAGTGAACATTAAGTCGGTTTCACTTTCTGCTTTCCAATGGTAGGGGCACAAAATACTCAAGAATCACCGTCAAATCGTCGAGAGTCGAGCGCAAAGTTTTCGAATCAGCCCCACAACGGTACTGCGCCGTCAATCTTTTGATGTATCGGAAACTATTGCTATTAACTGTAGGTATTATTCGAGAGAGTGTTGCCACATTGTTGTGCTTTCTTGTAGTTTAAAAAGTTTTTAGTAAAAATGACTCCATCACTTCTTTAGTGGCTATCATTGAAAATTATTAAGATGGCGTCAAGAAGACAAGACCTAAGCATGGTCTAGGCAGTTACATTATTGCATGCTATGACGCAAATATACCTTGTACACTTATTTTTTCAGCTTTCAAATTGTTTAATATGTAATCAATTTAGCCGTAAAACGTCAGCGAGAGTGCTGGATGCAGACTGAATACGGTGTCCCACCCTAAAATTCTAGAAGCTCGAAGGATAGCAGAACTGTATGACTGTCTTTTGTTTATGTCTAAAATTACAACGGATGTAAAGATACCTTTAACGAAGCTGAAAGGTACTTATTTTCTTCGTTATTGCAATCATTTGTTCGCTGGAGACCCTACCTGGGAACTTTCTAGTTACGAAGATATTGGGAGTCAAATTTCCAATATTTTCACAAGTTTTTTTTCTTTACAATAAATACCTCCACGACGTACTTTTCAATGCATCGATCAGCGCAGTGTTTTGAGTGCGTTATATTGAGTCCTCAGTAAAACGTTATTTTTCACCCAAAAAAAGTCGTGGCCCAGCAATAATTTTTTGCGTAGAGTTGAAAATGAAAAATGTTTATTTGTCCCAAAAGCAGTACATGGATTATATATGAGACATCCCCAGTAAGTAATTGATAATACTTGTGTTGGGGCTATCTCGCTCTTTCCCTTAGTTATTAACAATATTGAGACTAGATTTGACACAAATTATTACAAAAGGTGACAAAAGAAAATAAATAAAAATTAAATTAAGGAAGAAAATTAACAGAAAATGAGAGTAAGTACTTAGTTTGATTTGCAGAATCAATCGTTTATTTTATAAAAAGGTGCACAGTTACAATAAAATATCATAACAATTAAAATAGAGCACAGTTGCTTATTTGCCTGAACTAGGTTGAACCTGTGTCTCAGGCTACAAAGTGCAAGTAGACATCTACTTAAAATAAATAAAATTAACATGAAGTGAAAAGTAAAGTCGATAAGTCCAGAATTTGATTTCACTGGTAGGTCTGCTGTAGACACTTCAGAAGGGCTCCTAAGGGGACGGCCGTACGGAGGAGTGGCCATTCTCTGGAGAAAGGGTGTTTTTGAGTCCATCTCGGTAATACCCTGTAATAGCTCTCGGCTGGTGGCTATTAAAGCTGTCTCCGGTAGTCGCACTATTATTGTATTTTCCGTATATATGCCTACAAACTCACCGGAGAACCTGCCTTTGTTTACACAGGTATTAAGTGAAGTTAGTGCAATAATTGCGACGTATGATGTTGAAAACATATATATAATGGGCGATTTTAATGCACATCCGCAAGAATTACTTTATGTTGAGTTACTAAGTTTTTGTAACGATCATTCCTGGGTCTGTGCTGATACAAAGAAGTTAGGATATGATCTAAACTACTACACGTTCATTAGCGAGGCTCACGGCTGTAGGAGGTGGTTAGACCATTGTGTGGTCTCTTCATCAGCCTGGCAGACAATTGTTAGTGTAGGAATTGATGAAGATATTTATGTGTCTGATCACTTACCTATATACATTACATGTGACTTAGATGTAGTTAGACCTAAGTTGGTGACCGGGGCTGCACCCCGCAATGCTGTTCTTTGGGGTGTCAGAAATAAAACAGAGATTGAAAAATATCAGGAGATGTGTTCCGATAAATTGCGGGAGATAGACTTCCCACAGGAGTTTGTGGTGTGCAGTCATGGGTCATGCAGCTTGGATGATCACAAACTTGTCCTTGATAAGCTGTACAATAATATTGTTGATGTCCTTTGTGAGGCAGCGAGGGAATCTAATGAAGCACACAAGAGACCTAAGCGTGGTAGTCCTTTATGTGGGTGGAATAAACATGTGCGAGACGCTCACCGAGAGGCCAGGCTTAGATTCCAACATTGGGTTTTGGCCGATCGACCAACCTCTGGCGCTGTTTACGATAAAATGTACGAGACGCGCAAAATTTTCAAAAGCCGGCTAAAGCACTGCCAAAATAGGCAAGATCAGTTAAAAATGGACGTATTAGCCGAACAAAGGGCGACAAATAATTTCAGTGCATTTTGGAAGTCCACAGGTAAGTTGGAGGCTAGGCCTGGTCTTGCGGCAGAGGTCTCGGAGTCATATGGGTTGGAGTGCGGGGTAAGGCAGGGTGGTCTGTCGTCCCCTCGGCTCTTCAATCTATATGTTAACGACCTCATTGTCGAGCTCAGCAGCATGCGTGTCGGATGCAGGGTAAATGGCGTTAGCTGTAACAACATCAGTTATGCGGACGATATGGTGCTGCTGGGCCCGTCGCCAGGAGCGATCGTGGAGATGCTTCATGTATGTGAGACCTTCGCTGCTGCACAAGGACTGGTTTATAATGCCAAAAAGTGTGTATACATGGTCTTTGAGGTCGCTGGTAGGTGCCGGGAAAGTACTTTCGAACTAGCCATAAACGGTACGTCAATACGTAGAGTGACACAGTTTAAGTATCTTGGGCATTTTCTTACCGACGACCTCAGTGACCATGTTGACATTGAACGGGAGCGTAGGGCTCTGGCGGTCAGGGGAAATATGCTGGCACGAAGATTTGCTCGGTGTACTGACCAAGTAAAGGTAACGCTTTTTAAAGCGTATTGTCAGAGTTTTTACACCGGTAATCTTTGGGTCAACTACTCGAAAAGGTCGCTGGAAGTCCTGCGCGTCCAATACAATAATGTGTTTAGGATGCTGTTGCGATTGCCTCGTTTTTGCAGTGCCTCTGGGATGTTCGCGGTTACTCATACCGATGGGTTTGATGCCATCATCCGCAAAAAAACAGCCTCGCTCCTGAGCAGAATAAGGGGCAGTCGCAATAGCATCCTGAAGGCTGTGGCGGCTGATACTTCCTCCACCATAATAAGGCGATTTGTGAGAAGACTTATACCCTAGTATTCCGTTGTCCTGGGTCTAAGGACTATGGGTGGTCCTCTCACAAACTCGTCTTTAGTTAAGTTACTAACAATAGTGTTTAAGTGCAAAACTGTTACTAACAATTTATGGATCTTTTAGTTGTCCGAAATAAAATGATTAATAATAATAATAATAATAAAAAAGTACTAAAATTAAAACTTACATAAAAATAAAAACAGCGTGTTCGCGGATTATTTACAGACAGCAAGTAAATCTTCTGAATGCTTGGTTGCCGGCTTTGTGAAGGGACCGTTAACACTTTGTGTAACATAAACTTTTCTAATATTAAACTATTGAAACGATTCGATAGTCAATATCAGGGCATGCACGCACCTCCGATTCAGAAAAAATACTAGATTAGTGCGATGTAAAATATCGCAAGCATTATCATAACAAAATTTCCCTTAGAAAAGTTTAGGTCAAATCCAAACGCTCAACCCACCTTTCAATCTCCAAAAACTCGAAAACAGCTCCAAAAATATCGTAAGACGAAGAAGTAACTATGAAAAATCGCTGATATTTTTGAACTTATTGCAAACTTTTGTTTTCCTGAATGACATAGCTAAGAGATAGCAAGATTAATCACTTTGGCTCTGTTCCAGGCCACGGGCGGTAAGGTGTTAAATAAATAGCCCAATGGCGTATGGATGGCGGGGACATTAACCTATTACCAAACCACAGAATAAACTGTTGTCACTTGGGGTAAATTGTTTTTTACTGTACTGGCCAGTTAGTGTCTTACAACAGGACAACCTTTACTAAAGGAATGAACAAGTATTTTATCACTACTTTTTTTAAACTCAGTGTGAGTTGGCTTGGTTCCTCAAGCAGTTCTCTTTTACATAACATAACATGACGCCTGTAATTCCCAAAGGGTTAGGCTGCGGTCTATCTAATAGTAACCCACATTTCGCCAGTTATGTTTTAAGCCCAATGTATAGGAGGCGAGCTTATTGCCATCAAACGGGCACAAATTTTACCCAGACTCCGAGGCTGCTACTGAGAAATACCTGATGGAACAAATAACACTTTGCACGACCCGGGAATCGATCCCAGGACCTCATGCTGGGCAGTTGCGCTTGCGACCATTCGACTAACGAGACAGTCAGGCTGTTTCCTGTTAGCATATTGAAATAATCAGGTCTGTACTGGCCAAGCATGAGCCCGCAGATAACGATGAAAACATACCTTGGGCTTAAATCTGACTGAATGGTTCTTTAAAGATACAGTAAAAAAGATGCAGGTCCTAAAATGATGCATGTCCTACAATGATACATGTCTTACAATGATGCATGTCTTAAGCTGGTCCGTCTTTTAGTTTTTTCGTCTTTTTTCAACCAAATGCAATTGTCGATCCACCAATAAACCTGTAATTGCAATAATGTATTTGCTATAGTCACCTTTTATCTTAGGTATTTATCTTGCTGAGTTGTTTTTCATTTTGAACAGACTTCTACAAGGTGTTGCTTTGCATCCTCGTCAAATTCAAGGAGGTAGCTATACCCGAATCAAAAATAAAATGGGTAGGTAATTTTTATACTTTTTTCTTATCGGAAATCGATAAGTGTACGAGTTCACCACCCGTATTAAAACGAGGCCCGTCTAATACTAGCCCTAAAACCGTGCTTTCACACAGAAAAAGAAACGCAGATGTTTATTCGATAAACGGGTGATTCTCCTCTTTTGAAAAGGGCTTCATTCTGAAATAGTGTTAAATTAAAACAACTAAAAAAGCAGCGTTTTTTTTATTATTGACCAGGTACCGTAATTTATATTGATTATTTACGTCTTCTATGACAACCTCCTGAATTTTGACGAGGTTGCAAAACTACACCTTGTTTAAAAGGAGGTGGTTATGTATTCGGCTAGCATCTTTTTTTTTCATGTAGGTACATATGTACACCAGTTTCTACATGATTACGGTCGTATTTAAGCTTGTGCGGTGGTCACATATTAATTTTAACTTTCATTCATTTCATTTCATTTATTCAATAACAATTAACAAATTGTGTCTGAATGTTTTACAAAAATAATATTTGAAGCTAAAAACAATATGTATACAATTAAAAAAACAATCTCATATCATGTTAACAGAACATTCATAAAAATCAAAAGAAAAATACTACTACAACAGTTGTAGCAGTATTTTTACCGAAGCAAAGTATTAGTTACTAATACTTTGCTTCGGTACTTTATGAATTATCGGCTATAATATGCATTTTTTCTTCTTTGTCTATGTGGATGGTGTGCTGATTCATACTTGACCAGGATTTGTGTGAGATACGGATAACTAAAAAGGAAAACATAAAAACTTTTTGCAAAAAAAAATAACCGACTTCCAAAAAAAAAAACACAAAAAAGTGGAAAAAAACTTTGCTTTGAGAAGTGGGTAAGCCAATGAAACAAACAAAAGTCACCGACTTTTTAGTGTTTTTTTTTGGAATTTGTTTTTTTTTAAAGCAGAAAAGTTTTTTTCGCTGACATAGAAAACAACAGACTAGACAAATACCCATAATATTCCACATCCACACCTACCAGATAAAAACAGCAATTTTTCTCTATTTACACACTCTCACGTTTGTCGACCCATCTAATACGATTACACCGCGACGCTCATTGGGTAATGAAAGAACACCTGCTATGCCGCTGTTTGCACGATGACGTAGTTGTGACGTCACCGCACGGCTTTTATTGCCCGTAATGGAATTCTGTTATGTAATCTTTAGTGGGGGATTTGGTGAGAATATTGTGGGAATAAATAGACGAGAATTTCTGACGTCATCGTCTTATACGCATGAGCTTAAGCTTCTATCTAGAATTATGCTCAAGTTAGTTTAAACTGACGTAATTATGTTAAAGTAAAGTCTACTCAAATCTAGTTTTATTTAAATTAAGTTTATTGATTTTGTTAATTGATATTAATCAGCAGGATATTTAGAATCGTTGCGGAATAAAAGCAGATTTAGTGACAACAATTCAAAAGAGTATGCTTAGATGGTTTGGTTATGTTGAGAGGATGAGTGAAAGGCGACTAACAAAAGGTATGCACAAGGAAGATGTGAGTGACAAGTTAGCAATGCCGGGAGGGACGCCTTAAAAAGACATGGAGTGACCTTATTAATGAGTTTCTTCAGAAATGTCAGGTCCATAGTATTCGCAACCGGCGTGCGTAGGGATGCGACTAGATGGGTTATTCCCGACTCGTTACTGCTCCGACACGTCATCAAAAAACAAAAGATCACGATTCACAACCGTTGTATGAAGGTAGACGAGGTCAAAGGAGTATGTTAGGATCGGTTCAGGTGGCGTTCTGTAGTTTCTGCTTATCCCGGTGGGAAAAAGGCGTAAGTTTATGTTTGTATGTACTTATATTCAGGAAAACTCTACCTGGGCGGTGAAAATAAACTGCAACATACTAATTTGGCGAAGGTAGAAGACGAACAGAATTTACTTATAGGTACGATCCCGAATATGGTGTAGGGAGTAATTGTTGCTTCGGGGTCGGTTTTAATGTTTCATAAATACTGCCGAATTTCGATTCGAACCTGTTAACACATGCACGCTACATACACATGCATACGCTACGTACATGTAGCGCTCCTCACGCATGAGCACTGTTCCTAAATTACAGCTTCCTTTTCTTGTCGTATCGATGTAACTTCCATTTTACACGGTTTGGGCCCAGTAGGTGGCCACGTTTATTGCGGCGTCAGAGGCGTTATTCGGGTCGTCAAGAGTTCAGGTAGACGGACACCTGGGACACTCCAGCAGGTGGGGCATAGTTTGATCCGGAGCGCCGCACTCGCACTCGGTGTTGGAGGAATCAATAATACCCCATTTTGCCAGATTATGCTTGCAGCGGCTTACTAGGGTACGTCAATTACAACTCTTATAAAATACATGTAAAGTTGTTTACGTTTTAACTAAAAAAGGTAATTTACATGCAGGTGATTGATGAGTCTTCTTGTTTGGCCTAGTGCTTCTTAAGCACGACGTTGAAGGTTTCAACCTTGGCCGGTATGAACATAACATTTTCATAATAATAAAGTTTATTTCTTAGTAATAGTGTATTGTGTAATCTTGACATGCAGTGAATTAAAATAACATTATAAAAGCACCTTAAAGATCACAGTTTAGAAACCTAGTTGTTTCTTTTTGTAAGGCCTATTCTCAGCCTTGAATTTTCTTTAATTCCTGCTTTTCATGGAAAATAATATTCAAGAATTGCTCTGTCAAGCTTTTACGTATACGTACATATATAGTAGGTCATAAGTCGTACCCCATATAAGAACAAAACTTACCATTGAAAAACATCGTTCTTTTTACGAAAATAAAATCCGGAACCCAGCACCAAAAAACTATGAACCAACCCCATTCCCATTTATTGCTAAATCGGTTACGCTCTGTTACTTTACAATGTAACAAAAAAAAAAAAGAAAACGCTACAAGATTGTACCTTGGATCTGAGCCAAATGTCGCCTGACCCAGTACTTTTCTGTGCTAAGTGTGCCGAAAGAAGGAATATCAGCAATGTCGATTTACCGTACAAAGAGAGGAATAATCTTTATGGATTGTCACCCGTTTCACGATAGCGAAATATGAGTTGCAGATACGTCATGCCAGTGTAGTGGGGATAAACTACGGTTTAGCGTCTTGGGCAGTTGGCATGAAGCCTAAAACTAGGCTTGAGGTTAGAGGGGGAATGACGACTGGATTGATGTTGGCTGACGTTGTAGCAAGCCTGGCAAAGTCGTTTCGTTTTAAAGTACCAGAGTTACCGAACTCGGCTCGGGTGAAAATAGAGAAAATGATTTTTCTCAGATATGACACCCAGCATGATAGATTTTTCGCCCCCGCAGACCCTTATATTGCAACTTTTATCGAAATCGTTAGAGCCGTTTTCGAGAACGTGGTTACAAATATACAAATATTGCTCATTTAATATTATAGGATGTAATTCATCGTAAATAGTTATTTGTGAACAGGTCAAGCTATCATCAAGATCACAATTTGGAAAATTGTGGTTTCCAATGGACATTATACGTCTCATTTGACGATCTCCAAATTCGTATGTCCTTTCTATTTATTACTCATATCAGCCTACATTATTGTATACTGGTAAATTGTTGCAAAAACTTTTTGATAAAATTTTACATCTTTTTTGCAGTTTTTGATGTTTCGGGTAGTTCGTTTTACGCAACATTGTACCGGCTAATCGGATGCACTTGAACACCAGTATTTTAAATGAAGCGAATGCCTATCTAACCTCCACAACCCAGTTAGTACTGGGTAGTACAATGCCCCTTGATAAGACTGGCTGTCAGATTTTCGGGCCACTGACTACCTGTAACAACTGTCAAAGATCTACAAATGACAGCCGGGACCAACGGCTTTAATCGTATAATACGCAGTCAAGTAATAATACAATTCAAGACTAACAGAACAAAATAATTCTCCCAAGTGGGGACTCGGCACTTTTATCTTGCAGAAAATCTTCCGTTGAATTTATTAAAATGCACTTGACCGGTTTTTTGTCTGAAATGATTTGTAGTGTGTTTGGCACCATTTTTCCACAGGCGATTTGCATTTTATTTTGTTGAGTATTTTACCCTGATTTCTTGGTTTAAGTTTGAACCATGGGTCTTTCAAGGAAGCACTTACAGAAAACGCATGGGCAATGATCCCAACTTGCAATCCAATAATTAATATGCAACAATATGGGTAGATTCCAAAAAGAGTTTTAAAATAGGTTAGAACATTATTTTCATACAAAAATTTTGATCCCGAACCTTTTCGATTTTGCCTCAAGAATCCTACCTGATGGTAGGAGCAGTAGTCGTAGTAGTAGTGAATTACGATTATCTTTGTCTTGTCCTGTCTATCGCTCGTAAATACTTGAATTTCTTTGGTAAACTTAAAACATACAAATATATGTTCAGGAAAATTAGGAATTTCTTAATGTTCATTTTTTAACTCTATGTACCATAGATAGAAGTGAAAATCATGCGGGTATTGCCAACGAAGCAGGAAAATAGAGTGGTAGCAATTTTTCATACACAAATACATGCTACACATTTTAGGTTGGAACTCAATGCAATTCATGTTTTCTGCCCTCGGATCATAGCGAAAACTTTCCATAAACAACATTAAATTGAAGAAAGAAAACCTGTCGAAATTAAACATGACCGCTCCAAACCTATCACCGACAGTTACTTTACTCATTGACCCGAATTGACTTTGACAACTTTGGTAACCCTGTATACCAAAGTTACAAACTTTTGGTATACAAGCAAAGTTGGTGTTTTTCTTTCATGTCCAGACCGCAACCACCTAATAAATAAATAATTGTTAGAGTTTAATTAGCCTCATTGGTTTTTCAATTGACCTGTTTTGAGGTTTTAAAATAGATTTTTGATTCGGTTTGTTTTTTTTTTTAATAATTTGCTTTGGTTTAAAGGATTCTTTTGATTGATTTGTGTAATGACATTTGAAATTCCAACCTTATGGTAAAACTTAAATCTAGATTCGTCATCATCATTCTCTTGCCCTTGTCCCAATTCATTTGGGGTCGGCGCAACATGGCTTCTTCTTCCATACTTCTCTATTGCTCGTCATCTCATCAGTCACCTCCTTTCTTGCCATATCATTCTTCACACAGTCCGTCCATCGTTTCTTTGGTCTTCCTCTACTCTTATACCCATCCACATTCATACTCAAAACTTTCCTCACGACATTGTCCTCATTCCTCTGCATCACATGCCTATACGACTACAACAGATTAAATCTAGATTCTAGAGGATAATTATAAAGCAATTTGTAAACAAACCTTTGTCTGTCTAATATCAAAGCATATGTAATCACACCTGTATATAAAAGTCCCCTACATCCTGAGAAACATTTCTAGGAAAATTACTTTGAGTATTTTTCAAAGGACTTCAAATACGGTAAGGAAAAACACACATTTTGTTGTATTTACGCGAACAGAAACCCTAGCGCGAATGCGTTACGTAAACATAAGTTAAGTTCGAAAAATTTCTTAATTAGAAATACATAACTTCACGCCTGTAATCCCCGAAGGGTTGGCCAGAGGTGTACCTAACAGAACACCCACATTTCGCCAGTTATGCTTTAAGTCCCATGTAATAGGGGGTGAGCCTATTGCCATCAACCGTGCACAAATCTAGACTCCGTGGCTACTACTGAGAAAATCCTGATAGAAAAAAACCCAATAATATTTTGCCCGACCCGGGAATTGAACTTAAGACCGTCAATATCCAAAGGCAGTCAATAACCTAATATAATATTATAATTAATGAGAAATACAACTAACTTGTACACGTTCATTTAGCCTTGAAATTATTTTTGACTCATTTTAACTTTAACATTTTTTGAATTTCGCGTTAAGTTTACTCCGAGGATCCGTAAGTTCTTAAGCCACAGATTACCATGTCAGCTTATATTTTAAAATTGTACCAACCTTACTTTTATCAGAAAAAAAAAACAAAATTCCTTTTCGTTACAAAACAAAGGCTTTCATCTTTCACTATCTCAGA
Organism: Standfussiana lucernea; assembly: GCA_964057025.1. Lineage (NCBI taxonomy): Eukaryota > Metazoa > Arthropoda > Insecta > Lepidoptera > Noctuidae > Standfussiana > Standfussiana lucernea. The sequence goes on along the minus strand of OZ059786.1, from coordinate 16,476,849 downwards.
ATGCTTTGTTAAATATTAGGTACAGTTTCGTATAAAAATGCATAAAATTCAACATGAATTTATGTATTCTTACGATACGAAACGTTTACATGAATGTATTGAGATGTAGATTCCTCTTCTCTCTGTAAATTTGCTACGGATATTGTAGTTGGGATTTTATTATCAGTGAACTAGAAATTATAGTCCCGATATCCCGTGGACTGTGAAAATATTGGGCAAAGATGTAACGACCAATTTAGGTGGAAATGCTGGGTTGTTTTTCTTTTGTGTTTCCCTTAGGGGTGCTACATACTGGTTCGGACTAGCGATGTAAAATGCACTACCGATACAACATGTCTTTTTCATACAGTAGTTGTATTTTTCAAACGCCATATCGAATTAATTTTTCGCGCCAAATATGTTAAATTACATAGCTGCGGGTCAGCAACTTCGTCTGCATAACATTTTTGATGGATGCTCCTTCAAAGGAGCTCCATCAAAAGTTTTACGCTTCTATTGGTCGCAGCGTGATGTTATAATAGTCTTCCTCGATAAATGGGCTATCCAACACTAAAATAATTTTACAGTTCGAACCAGCAGTTCCTGAGATTAGCGCGTTCAACCAAACAATCTCTTCAGCTTTATAATATTAAGAATACCTACATACGAAAAATGCATGCTAATACGGCTTGGTACTGAACGTATGTCTACACAAGTAAACAGAATGGCGATTTAATTTCCTGCATAATAAATACTTTTTCTTTTTATCGTTCTTTAACATACTTGCTTGCACTTTCATTGCATGAAACTCATATTCGATTATTAAAAAAATGCAGGTGACTTAATCGCAATCCCGTATTATTGACTTTGCCAGCCGGCTACGGCTGTACGGAACCATGCTGACCCGAACATGACATGTGTGTAGCAACCCTTACAGTAAAATTTTGTTTGAAATTGTTGAAGCAGCTTTTCATGGTAACCTACATTAACAAGGCTATAAATCTAGTTTTCCTTTGAATAAGAAAAGCAGATTTTTTAAGAAAATATTACGGAAACTCTAGCGAGGTAATGTTTATCTTCAAACATAGCTGCGGATGTTTACAGAAGGTTTCTGTGGAAATAAATATTCTAGTTATTTTTAGTTAGGCGTGTTTACAATGGTTCTAGTCGGTCTGTGCCGAATCTAGGCCGCATCATCGCTTTACATCAGGCGAGTTGCGGCCAAACCCAAGGCTATTTAGTATAAAAAAGAACTTAGGCTGTACCAGGCTGAACAGAACATGTACTCTTACCTCAGAAAGTTTTTTGATATTAGTACTTTTTGCAGCATAACATATTCGAGCATATAGATGTTGGAGCTCGTGATTTAATAATAACACCGCATGGGTCGATCTTTAGGTTAAGCCGCGCCTACCTAAGTCGGTCCATGGATGAGTGACCATGGTACCCAAAACATGGATGATTTTTCAAGAATCACGTACGTATTGTATAATTATCACTTGCTTCGGTGAAGGAAAACATCGTTAGGAAACCAGCATGTCTGAGAGATATTTCTCGACGGCATGTAAAGCCAAGTCAGAGGCCCATGTAAACACTGAGACCTGGTTAGGCACTAACCACACGATAAAGAAGAGAAAGAAAGACCAAGTTTCCTACGTGCTTCGAAAAACACGTTAAGCCGTCGGTCCCGGCTGTCATTTATAATTTTTTGGCAGCCATGACTGGTAGTCAGTGTGTATACGCGGTTAAAATAAATAATGTGATTGTTCCAGAATCTGTTAAGTAATTTCAGACACTTTTTTTGTTTCAAATATAAACCGATCGAAAAAAATAAAAAAACGTTTCTTAGTTTGCGCCGGTCAGCTAGTCAAGCAATAAAGCGAATCAAATTGAATTTTGACGCGAAACCATAGTGGCCCGTATGACTAGTAACTAGTCTTACTAAGGGCTATTGTATTACCCAGTGTTACCGCCACTACGGTTTGTAGTGCGAACATGGCCGGAGCACGTTGACCCGGTGACGTGTTAGCGTAGGGAAGTGAAGAGGGACTATCTAAGCAGAAATTTTGGAAGAAGAGGTAAACTGCCTCTTTGGTTCGTGATCGCAAACGCGACTGCTGAGAATGAGGCCGGAGAACGATTCCCGAGTCGTGCAAAGTGTTATTGCACTGTTGGAATGTTTTTCACAGTTCTTAAATCAAACTGTACAGTTCTATTTAGGCATTTCTTCAGGTAATCAAGTATAAGTGAAAATGAACATTATCTACGGGGTGGAAGGGACACCGACGCGAAAATGGTTACCACGTATTCAGATTATTTTGAACTGATTAAAAATTCAGCTATTCCATAGATAGATTTTCACCTTTGTAGGAAACAGCTGTCTTTTTTGACGTGATGAGTGATGAGTGATGAGCGCGGAACGAGCGACAAAGAGGCACAATCGTTGACGTTGTCACGTTCAACTATCGTCAGTAAACCGACTTTACAGACAACCAATTTTTTTTTTTAATAACCTATGAAAATTTTTCATGTGGGCAGCTCAGAATTTTGTAAGTACCGACTGAATACGGGTTGACCATTTTTGCATCCCATCCACCATGTATAGACCCATCTAATTAACAAAACAAAATGACGTCACTCATTAAACCCCAGCGTCACCTACTTAAACCCATAACCTGCAGAATATAGCGCAAGTATCTCGGTTGAGTGCAGAGTTGCATTGAAGCATGTAACGCGAACGGAGCGGTGTCGCGACGGCTTGTAGTACGAACACGTCCGGAGTGCGTTGACCCGGGTGACGCGTGAGGGAAGGGGGTGGGAGGACTGTTTAACTAATCATTAAGGGAAAAGAACAGGAGCTCGTGGACATATAATAATAACACAGGTCGCTCTTTAAGGTTAAGCCGCGCTTGCCAAGATCGGTCTGTGGATTGGTGACCATCATAACATACCGAGTTGGTTCCGTACCTCGAAAAGCACGTTAAGCCGTTGGCCACGGCTGTCTGTTGTAGATCTTCGACAGTCGTAACAGGTAGTCAGTGGCCCGAAAGTGACAACCAGTCTTACTAAGGGGTACCGTATTACCCAGTGCTAACTTGATTGTGGGGGTCAGATAGGCAGTCGCTCCATGTAAAATACTGGTATTCAGCTAGAAGCCGACCCCAATATAATTGGGAAAAAGGCAAGCCAGATAATATGAAAAGAACAATGCAGTTAGTTATAAGGTCAGAAGTGGAGACATAAATCGGTATGAGTTTTATTGGGAACTGATGAATGCTGTACCCGCGGTAGAACGAAGAAAACTGTCTTGTATTGTACTTGTATACAGCGTGTACGAGCAAAATGTGGTCTTATTTAAGGGTCTGGTACAAAATTAGCTCACCTATATATTTGGGTCGAGTAGGTATTGAAGTTTTATATGGGACAGCAGATGTTTTTTTCGCGATTTCGATGTTGGCTCCATGAAGAAAGTTGTTCAGTGGATACGACTACAGTTTTTGGGTAGACGGTACACTTTTTTTGGAAATATTAAAAATCTTTTAGATTGGCATTAACAACCAAAAAGCTTAAGTATGTCAATCCAGTTGAAAGTCACTGTAGAAGTAGGAAACGCTTTTAAAGTGTTTGCCTTTGCTTAGGCACTCTGGTACACTGACTCATAATATTTTTTATAGTATAATGACTTTTGCAGGCTATTTGGATGCACCTCAGTGAATGGGAACTGCAAAGTTGACTGCCCAGGGTGCATAGTGCACGAACATTTTAGTATAATCAGAGCCCACTCACACGGCTTCCGTCATTGACGATAAGTCATAAAACACGATACGTCATAACGGATGGACGTTTCCATTGCATACGGAATCGTGTTTTATCACGATCCGGCAAAAAAAAAAACGAATTGGTGTTCACATTAGTTCCGTGATTTTTCGGGAGCGAGCGCATCAACGAATTCCTCACAAAAAATTCACGATTCGTGTTTTTTGACGTACCTGATTTTTAAAAGACGATACGTGATTTTTCACAATTCGCGATGCGTGTCAACACGGGCATTTAAAACGCATTACCGCCGTCAAAAAAATTACGGATCGTGAAAAAAGACAATACGTCAAAAAAAAACGAATCATCGTCCTGTGAACAGGCTGTCAATCAAATGAATCGGAACTTGTAATCAAATACTTACATTAAACTTTTCATTAACTTTTACATTAAATACTACCAAAGGCAAAAAATATAATAAAATTGATAGTTCATTGGTTACCTAAGCAGCAACATAAAAATGCTTTACCTTTTGCATAGCAAACAATAAATATTTTAAAGTCTTCTCTGTAAAATTCTCTACTTGCTAATTTTCTCGGTTCAATATGAAATTTTAATATTGTTCAGATTTTTTGCTTGAAAAATTAAAATTTTTGCCTCTTTTGTTTGAACGTTCCAATTTTATTTAACAGGATTTTTTGCATGGAATTTAAAAAAGAAAACAAATTGTTTGGCAACGCGGGTTTTGTACAGCGATGAAATGAAATAAACCACTAAGACCGGTTTTCCCAATGAACTGAACACGATCAGCCTTTCTAAACCATGTTCAAGGGCTACTTATACCATGAATCCTATGGATATGTTGAGCTGAGCATGAGGTCCTCGGTTTGATTCCCAGGTCGGGCAGTATTATTGGGTTTTCCATCAGGAAACAACAAGCACGGATAGCTGGCCTGATGTTATGTTATGTACAAACTTTTCCAATCACATACAATATAAATGGACTCGCATTGCTCACTTTTCAGATCGGGACATATTAAAAATACTGGTATATCCCTACTCTTCTCTACAAATAGTTTTCGTTGGCACCATCGAAGGAGAATACTAATCGTCGCTCACAAAGTCTTGACGTTAATCTTGGTTTATCTTTGACTTTGAATACAAATACCCCAGTGATTGTCGTCAGATTAATACAAAAATGAAGGTAAAGAAAAACTGTTGTTTTGACAAGGGGGCGCAAGAATGAGGAACTGTCTTTGTATTGTTCAGGCGTAAAGAAATGTCGATTGCTCCGTGGGAAGTGGCCGAGAATCGCTTGGTGGTTTAATGTTCGAGGTGGGTTTTGTAAAAGTTTTATATCAGTCTCCTAGAAATGGGGTTCGTTAGGCCAGGAAACACAAGCGTGTCATCTTCAGCGGAATAAATAGGTAAAAATTAAATAAGATCAAACAAATTGTCGAAATCTTGCCTCATCAAAAGTGACTTTTTGGACGTTCGTCAATATCAACTTACCAGTACGTATAGCTTACTAGCATTTGTCCAAATCTATCTAACGGTAACGTACGTCATTACGTCCTAACCTAGGACATGGACAGTTAAAATTTCGTTAAAATCCGGTCAGCCGTTAAAGCATGAAAAGATAAGAGTCAAGCAGACAGAATAATAAAAGTGTTTTTTTTTTTATTAGTACATCCGCGAGACGCCAGCACACCAACCTTTTCAACTTTATCGTTAACGAATTAGGTTCAAATTTGACTGGGAAAATTTGACAGTTTCGAGTAGCTTGATGTGCTACCATGATGTGACGACCTTGATGTGAAACCAAATAATACAATGTAATGAATATGATTAAGTTGTGCAACAGAGACAGTTTAGAGACGAACGTTGGACTTCTAAACTAGACAAGAAACGTGTGTCTGAGAAGCCAGAGTAACTTTCAAACTAAAAATTAGTACTACTAGTACTGCGACAGTATTTATAGAACTTTCAATATATTATTTAGAATCATATTAAATATCGCCTTATGTACAGTAGGAGATATTTTTAATGTCCAATTTAGAACACTTTCATGACACAACACCTCCCTCAATTCCATATACATCCCCGGCATAATACACTTCACCAGAGAAAAACAAATACCTGAAAAAAACATAAGTCAAAGTCCCTATAGACGAGTGTTATCAGAAACGTGGCAGCTCCATAGAATAGTGCCATCAATACAACTCTATTGAGAGGCCAGCCGATATGTCTTCCTTTTGTTACCTAAAGAATATTAATTGATAGACTCTGGACGATGCAGATAACTTTGTGTGTGGGGGAATTTATTTCTATGTGTAGATGAATAGATTTATTTTCAATGTGGGTCAGTGTGGGGAAGAATAATTGCGGTGTCTGATTTCGGTTGGACGAATTATTATGGTACTTTTTTGAGTCGTTGGAAGTATGACGAAACTATAAAAGGAACGTCAGAATGTACTGTTTAAGTCTTTGAAAGAGCCTCATGGATGATCAAATTTAAGTATGCCTGGTGGACAGTGGGCAATTTAATAATTCTGACAATGTTTCTGATCGAGAGTCTTTTCTGATTGAGATCAATTTCTTTATCGCTAGTCGAATGGGCTTATCCCAGTTAAAAACGTCCCTTTGTGCCTATTGGCCTTGGTTTGTTCCACAGAACATATTTTATCTGTTCTGTGGTTTGCTCTGTCTCCTGATATGGAGGATAAAAATAAGTTTATGTGGAAATTATGTTTTTCCTACTCCTCCGCTATTATTTTCTGATTAAATCCGTTGCGGGATTCAAGACAGTTAAATTTTTATCTGGGACTTCGCTAAGTTTCATAGTATCGGCGCTTTTCTGGTTGTCACCACTTGGTGGTGGCTTTCAGGAGTTGCAGCGGTTTGAGAATAGTGTGGCGGGCTTTAGCAATGAAAAATAGCATAGCCAGTTTTTAAGGCATAAATGTAGATAGCATTAGAAATATAATGTTCGTCAGTGGATGTTTACTTTATAACAGTAAGTAAGTTCAAAGTATTTTTTCAAGCAATTTTATGAAAAGCTCACTTATTTTCTGTGCAAAGCCTATTTACATAAAAAATGTTTATAAAAACTAAATACCGAATAGTAATAGTTTAATACTTTGTAATGTAATCACAGTGGGGCATAATATTTTCACAGACCATTAACTCCATTACTGTACACAAAATCTGCGGATAAAAACCTTAATTGATATAAAAAATCTTAATATTGTTAAAGTTTTCATAAAGCTGAAACTTTATTAGCATACAAAAGCAATTACCTATTATTTGCTGCAAAAAGTTGAAGTAGATATTGTTTAAACAACTATTATGATCCAAGATCAGTTAAAAAAGGATAGTAAATCCCTATTTATACTAAAGTACGAGAAATAGGAAAAAGAAGCCAAGGAAAATAAAAGCATTAGTTTTGCAGTTCTCACAACGTTTGGACAAGGATATGATTAATGATTAAACAAACTTACCTGTAAGTGAATTTCGATCATAATTATGAAAGATGCTTCGTTCGAAGAGATTAACATCCCGCCCTCCCAAAAACACCCAAAAATTGTGAAATGAGTATTATATTACTTATCTCTGAACTAAATGATGAATTGAACGCAATAAATCTATAGGATGGGGTCAATCTACCCACATTATTTTTTATTTTTGTCTTTGAACTGAGTGCATTCGTGGCGACATTGTATGTGTGACTACAATTAGTGTATATATCTAATCTCGAGAACGAAACACAGAAGCATAATAGCATAGAAAACCAACATTTAGAGTTACCATATGATTGAAATGATTAGTGAAACACATTAAATGAATTGAATAGACCTTTTTTTTGATAAACCTTTTGAATAGTATGCAAATGAACTTGAACTGAACTTGAATGAAAAATTATACAAAAGCCATATTTATGTCTCGTAATTTCAATGCACAGCAACGGCATTTCATAGTAATGGTTATTTATTAAACTTTTTACAAACTCATTAATTACGTGAATACTCATTTCCTATCCAGCGCAACGATTCCAAGTTACAAACTACCAACAAAGTAAATGCCGCCTGCTCGCCACGATAAAAGTATTACCCTCAAACATACTTTAATGTACCCCGCTCATGTAAGCAAGAAGTTACGCTGCATTTTTCAACAAATTTCACCGTTTTCAGTTTCTGAGTAATGTGTATGTTAACAGAGAAGAAACAGCAATTAATATCGCTTAAAATAAGCAGCTGAAATTGCGTCATATTTAATATCGAAAAAAAAATGTGGTTTGAGCTATTAGCGACGTAAAATGAGTCTTACCGTAGGTTCTGCAACTGATTTTCAGCATTACAAAGTACGCTAAAGGGCCTAGACCAATGTAATGGCTTTCAAAGCGTTTGTCAGACTGCCTTGTTGGTCTAGTGGACGCTGAGCACGGGGTCCTGCGTTCGACTCCAAGGTCGGGCAAAGTATTATTGGGTTTTTCCTTCAGAAATTTCTCAGTAGCAGCCATGGAGGCTGGATCCATGCCCGGTTGATGCCAATAAGCTCGCCCCCTCTTACATGGGACTTAAACATACTAACTGGCGCAACGTGGATGTTACTATATTAGGATACATCTATACTTCTCTATTACTCATCAGACACCTCATTTCTTGCCATATCATCACACACACATGCATCGTTTCTTTGGTCTTCCTCTACTCTTATAGCCCAACACATTCATTGATTTATAACTTTTTTAAGGAAGAAACCTCTTGACTTAATTCAACAAAAAGTCCGAATGAAATTAGCATTCATACAATCAGCAAAACAATCGAAAAAGTAAAAAACAAATTCGCAAAGCCTGTCTTACATTCAACTTTATTCAGCAGAGCCTCGCGATCTTTTTAATGCATTTCGTGACCACGTTGCTAATTAATATTTTGCCTTTTTTGCTGGCGCTCCTCAAAGTTGCAGTGCTTAGTGGACTAGACCCTCTTTGCATAGTTCTTAACTGTTTTGTTGAGACACTGAAATTGAAAATTTTCATTTTAAGATGTTTTTAAGTGGTCGGTGTTTTATAACGTCTGCAATGTATCGTGGTGTAAGTTTTTTTTTGTTTATTTAGAATGAAAGTTAGAAGATGCTGTATTATAGGATATATTCGGAAGGATAAATTGTCGACTGTCTTGTTGATCGAGTGGTTGCAAGCGCGAGTGTTGAGCATGAGGTCCTGGGCTCGATTTCCAGGGCAGGCAAAATGTTATTGGTTTTTTACATTAGTAATTTCTCAGTAGCAGCCAAGTAATCCGGATTTGTGCCCGGTTGATGGCAATAGGCTCGCCCTCAATTACAAGAGAACTAAAACATAATTGGTGAAATGTGGTTGTACTATAAGGTACACCTCTGCCTATTCCTTCGAGGATTACAGGCGGTGGCAGTAACGGTGTTTCATTGCATTTCAATCTTTACAAGCGTAACTATAAAATCCTGATTATCCCTCGTTTCTATCACATACACTATAATTATGCATTTGTATTAATCTTCCCAGTTTTCTCTAAAATACAGCCATTAACAAAAATACTCCCATTTACTAACCTTCTTCCGCCAAAACCGACTTTATCCATCGATTTTAAAGTCTAAAATACCTTGCAAACTAATTTAAGAACGCCCAACCGGTGTGACTGACTGCACAAAACGCGGAACTCTATGAAAATTAATCATATAAGCTTCTTATTCGGAATTCCGTGGAATCTTAAGTCTTCATTTGAGTTGGAGGCATTTATACAGCACTTGCTTTTACCCGCAAACTTCGTAGACACTTAAATAATGTTGTTTAATACGATTTGCAAATCGCAATGTTTTGATGAGACACTTCATGTTTTGAAGTAATCATTAGCAGACGTTTGTTTCCCATTAAAGTATTTAATCAAAACAGGATGAATCAACTTTTGATTATCATTGGAAAGTACTTTATGATTTTATAGTTAATTTAACAGTAAGATATTAGTTCCAAGAACATAGAAAATGTATCCAGGCAGTAAAAACCTATGCTAAAATAACTTAGAGCCGTTTTTACCATTGATCGCGATCAGCGCGCTAAAGTGTCAGTCATAATTGTTACGGAAAATTGAATGAATGAATTGAGATAATGAACTCAGTTTACATGTGATCGATCGCCTTCAATTTCATTGATGAATTTCGCTAAAATAAAGGTGATAAAAATGATCAGATCTTTTAATTAATATTTCAAAATACCAGGATCACAATCCGTCATTAAAAATAGATTATTAGGAAACGTAAAAAAAAATCTTCAAACGCCGTATGTGTACAAAGAAAAAATACCCAAATAAACTCAAGTTAAACTTCAAAGCTTTTCCTTCGAAATTGAGTAAGGATTTTTTTGTTACAACAAAGATATTCGATTATGGGCGGAGAAAGCGGGCTCAACACTTGTGTGCCCGAATGTACCAGGACAAGCGGTAGCGAGAAGAGTTTTTTATTGAATAGCTATTTATTTTTGGTTGGTACAATTTATTTTCTGATTTGAGTGTTTTTGGAAAGTGTCTTTGTGTTTTGCAGTTCTCCAGTACTTGTTGGTATTATGGCACTGGATACAGCTGGGCATGACGTTTGATTCCCAGGTGTTATTGGGTTTCTCCATCAAGAATTTTTCAATAGTAGCTCGGATTCTGAATAAGTGCTGTGCAGCTATTCGTGTCAGCTTGGCATTTCCTGCTTCTAAGCTGTCCTGCACAGTGCATTTGGTTATGGTGCGGAACCTGATCTCTTGTTACTCCTGTAATCAGCCTCCAGCATTCCCACTCCTGTTACATAGGATTTCTCTCTGTGAGTAGGTTTGGTGGACGTCACAAACATGTCTCCCAATTTTTGGTTTTAGGACATGCAAGTTTCCTCACAATGTAGAAAACATTTTCAGAGCGTTGGCGATGTAATAAATTATACAAAGAGATGTGCTTGGCTGGGTTTGACCCCATGACCTATAAGTCGTAAATTGGAGCCGACACCACTGGGTCAACCCTGCTTTCGAAATTGTTTCTGTGCAACTTAGAGTCATCTTGACCATCCCTTCTCTTGAACTGCCCTGCAAAGGGTATGCTACGTGCCCTGGTCCATTGTAACTTTACCTAAATAATTGTATTCTTCTCCTCCTTGCTTCTCTGCCAGCAGTCATCATCCATGGATATTAGAAAAAAAAACCATAAAGAAATTACGCACAAAAAGAAAAATTTCTTCTTAATATGACATTAACTTCAACATTATGATGTAGGTACATGTAACATAATGAATCCAATAAGTAATCAGGAAATATGCTGAAACAAACAACAACAAAATTAACATAATCAATATAATTATTTAGTCATTTATTTACCTTAAGGAAGGATAAAGCCGTCAGATGAGGATCAGATTTCTCTAAGCTGATGAAATTTTTTAGTAATTTAAATGAATCAAAAAAGAAGGAGTTTTTCGATCGCCTATTTGCGTTGATTCTACAGGATGTTAGACTAGATTTATATTAGTTTTAAACAAAAAAAAATATTTATTTAAATATACTTGCAATCGCAGATCATATTTTGTTTGACATACAGGCTGACACTGTCCTGCAAGTTGCGAAAACCAAAGAAAATTTGAATTTCGCGGGCTGCCCAGGCGTTTGCCCCTTAAAGGGCTTGAATGTAGGAAATCTTTCTCCAAATTCTGACCTAGATGTTACATATATACCTGGTCTGTGGTTTTCCTCGACACGTATGCTGCTTCCCCCGAGATGCATAACGCGGTTTTCGTGGTCTAAAGCAATTTCCATGTTTAATGTCGAGCACGTGAAACTTTTTTAAAAGATGTCGTAGTTCTAGAGTTATGTTGCAGTAGGTGAACAAATTCGGGCACTTAAATAGATGGCGGATCTATAAGATCTTTTGTCGCTGCTGTAAAATTACTTTTAAGGGAGTTTTTTCAAGGGGAACTAATTTAACCGTTGCAGCTACACGAAAATGATCTTAAGAGACTATCCATAATTTTTCGTGAAATTCTGATACCCATTCACAGATAAAAAAAAAATAAATACAGTTAGCAAAAAATGGCTATTAAAAAAAAATATGGATAGTCTGCTAAGACCATTTTCGTGTAGTTGCATCGGTTAAGATAGATCCGCTTACTGCCCCGCTGAAAGTTTCCACCCTGTATACAAATAAATAAAATTGAAGTGTCTGCTTGTAATTACAAAATAACAGCTTTGTACTGACTGCATATGGAAGTATAATGTACGGTCGTTACAGATAGTCAGTAGCCCGAAAATCTAACATCCAGTCATACCAAGAGGTATTTTATTATCCAGTAGGTCCTAACTTGTTTGCAGAGATCAGATAGGCAGCCGTCCCATGAAAATACTGATATTCAGCTGCATCCGGTTAGACTGCAAGCTAGTTGGGAACAGGCTAGGCAGACGATGATTGATTTTACACAAAATTTCATAACCTACCAGTACGAATTTCATCAGTCAGAAGCTTTGACAAAAACAGAACACAGCATCTCAGTTCCCTTTGTCATCCTACGCGTGTTATAAGTCTATTGAGGAAAACGGATTTAGGTGCCTTGGAGCCGATCCGTGTGGGCTTATGCCACTACTTATTTAGCTTTTTCGCTTCTAAACAAACGACTTTGGTCTTCCTTTTCCTTTGGGACAACAATGGCTCAAAATAAATAAAATATCCTGCTGCCTTTGCCCTTTGATTTTGGTTTTAAGAAATATCTCGATGATGCCTTGATGTTGTCAAACCGGTCATCTGAGGTTTTATTTTTATTTAAATAGTGTAAGTACGATAAGGAGTATTCTATTAACACAGGTGTAATAGCTGTCTTAGGCTGCCAGTCCATTGAAGCGGAGCTAGGCTGCGGAGCGGAGAAACGGAGAAATATCAACCAATAGGATTGCATAAATCTCCGCTCCGCTTTATTTTATGCAATCCTATTCGTTAATATTTCTCCGTTTGTCCGCTCCGCAGCCTCAATGTACAGGCAGCCTTAAGATACTCTAAATCCTGATCTCCGAATGATTACATTCTGATGTCAACAACACGACTGTCAAGAGTGGTGATGACCCAGTTTCGTAAGCATAATTAATGAACAAAAATGTTTGGCCTTAAGCCTTGAGTCGAAAGGATTTAACTATTTATTTATCATTCTCATTTTTTAACATTTTTAAATATTTCTTAATAAAAAAGACATAAAAAAACATTTAAAAATACAAAAAAATAGTTGTCCGCCGGTATCGGGAGCAGGGTCCAAGCTACCGGTGGTTAGGGCTCCAGAGACAGGAACCTCCTCACAATGCGAGCCGTATCGAGGAGTACTGCCTTCTGAATCAGGCCCTTGATCCAACCGCCTAAAGAGAGCCTCGAAAGATGTTCGTCGAGGCTCTTGGCCATAAGGCCATTGGCCGTCACGACAATCGGCACAATGATAGCCGAGTTCACATTCCACATATCGACAACCTCGTGTGCCAAGTCAAGATATTTTAATTGTTTCTCTTTCTCAGCTTTCACGAGGTTCTCGTCATGCGGAATGGTAACATCGACTATTTATTATTATTATCTCTTATTTTTTAAGTTGTAAAGGGTCAAGTTCATAAAGAGTCAGTCTCTTTATCTATGTAGATATGTCTTGCCAAGCCTATATCTTGTTTTGCGCAAGATATTCCTCCGTCTGACCTCATATCTCCATTACAAATCTAGGGACAAACAACATCTAATAAAGAAAGACTACCCACAAGACTTACTTTCCAGATCTCGCAAAAACCTAAATAAAGTGGCACTAAATGTTTCATCTGGAACATGAGTCTGAGGATTATGATACATCATGATATAAGGCAGATCTTCATAAAACATGTCGTTTTAGAAATAAACAAAAAAAAAGCAAAAGTATGTATCGTAATATTTTGTAGATTCCCACGTAAGTTGTTAGCGGGTGAGGTCGTAAACAGCTCGTCACGACGCCGTTAGGTAATAAAGGAACCCGAAATTCCGCCTCAGAGCTCAAAGTGTATGTGGGGGAAAAATCTCTAGGAATTTTACGTGGAACATTTCTACTCGGAGGAATTCGATTAATTTGCCAGCACTTTAGATTTAAAACCACTGAAACCTCTATCGGGTCTCATGTTTGTTTTATAGTGGTGTTGGAGTGTTAGAACGTCCTAAGTAAATAATAGTGGGTAGCGGAGAAGGAAATGGAGTTACTGAAGTTTTGTTTCTCTTTTCTTTTGTAAATTAAAGATTAGGAGGAAATGCTTTTGAGTTTTGTGAGGTTTTCATTTGTTTTAGTGTGCATTTTCTTGCAGTAAAATTTGCAACCTATAAAAAGTTTCATTACAAGCGTTAGGGATCACCGTAAGCCCATGAAAACAACCTTGGATCTTACAAAAAATCTAAGACGAGGAAAACAAAAAGTACCCCCACAGAGACGATTTATTTTTTTCCCTCACAATTTGTATAATGTATTTGTAAGAAGCACTCCAACATAAAAAAACTGTCATGCATGCAATTTCCTCGCTAAGAGAGAAAAAACCGAAACATAATCTAAAAACGCTGAAGTAACAACCCTATCGAGATCGCAGAGCGCTGTTAACAACTGCGAACATCAATCAATGTCCGATGTTAGGGTTGTGCGAAATTGTTGTAGTTTCAGAAAAAAAAACGTTCATTGAATCGAGTTTTTATTGGCCCATATTTCGGGTTTGATTCGGTGCGCAATGCTTTTTTTTTTGGGTGATTTGACCAAAAATGATGTTAGGAGCAAGATTCGTTAGGAGAAAAAGGTTGATTGACTTGGAAAGTTTTGTGGCATTTTTTACGTCTGTAGTGGGCGCTGACGCAGCTTTTGTATTCGCCGTGCGCGCAGCGCTCGGCAAGTTTAGTTCGCCCAGAATAGCCATACATACACTGTAGACGCGCTTTCGACTTATTTAATAAGTGTAAATCAATGTAATCGTGATTTAAAGAAATATTCAAATCCCTTCTCCGCATTCAATTTCTCTCCGTGCATACACACACCTTAAAGGAACATAAAAACACACGCACACAAAACGTCTTGCCAGCTGCACGTAACGAACAACTACCAAACAACACACAACTTAAATCACTGGGTCTATAAGCATACAATTTTGCACAACTATACAACAAAGGTGAGCACTAAATAATCGACTGGTCTAGAGGTGGTCCAGGTTTTTCCCGTCAGGAATTCCTCAGTAACAACCACAGAGTCTGGATTTGTGCCCGGATGATAACAATAGGCTCGCCCTCTATTACATGGGACTTAAAGCATAACTGGTGAAATGTGGGTGTACTGTTAGGTACACCTCTGGCTAACCCCTCGGGGATTACAGGCGTCATGTTATTTGTTATGTCATCAAAACTCAAGGCTAAACAGGTCCTAGATAAATGAAAGTCCATAACAACTATAATTTCATAAACTATGTTAGTCATATTGAACCGTATGTTTAAGTACTTAGAATTCTGTAGGCGTAATATGTGATTGAAGAAAATGGATTATTGTTGTATCCGGAAAGCATTGAACTAGAAATCTGTCAAGACATTGATAGATTTTTATACCTTTAGATCTTGTACGTACCTTAGCAACAGTCTATACAAATCTACGCATAGACAAATATCCTTCGCAGTCAAGAAAATAACCTACTTATAAAATTTTTGTTCCAGAGCTGACGTAGGAAAAGTTTGGTCCTCGAAAGATTAAACAACACTGCAGACCTTTGTTTTTTCTTGTGGAATAAGCAACGATTCCTTGCGATTTTCTCTTCAAAACTTTTTCTAAGCGCGCCATTTAAAATTATCTGTGACACTTGACAGGCACGGTGTGACCAGCGACAATTCTTTACTTATTTTTAACTTTTGACAGTGCGCTTAGAATGTCTGTGATTTCGGAGAAGGACCAAGAAAGAGAAGAAAATTATTTTTGGACTAACACTGTTTTCATGAATTCCAACAATTACCTCAAAGTTAAAAAAAATTCTTCTAAAGAACAAAAACTTAAGTTGGCAACGTTGCCAATATCTATCAAATATTGCGTTGTCTTGATGAATTTATCAATTTTTTAAATCTATTAGAACAGGTAAATATTTAACAGCTATTTGCGACGTTGCCAAGTTTCAGAATGCGCGCTTTTAATTGCCAGAACAAACGCAGTCTACGGATTGTCCTACTACACACATCAAAAGTATCTAGGGATCAACATATATTTTTGCAATAACTTTTCTCCTGATTGATATTAATTAAAATTTTCTTTAAGGATTCATCAAATAAAGTGTTTTCGTTTGTCACAGTAACGATAAACCAAGTCACCTTTGCATTAATAAAGAAATTTGCCATTTTCCTAATAAAGGGATTTTTGACATTTGAACCACTAACATTAAAGTTCGAAAAAAAGACTGAAATAACAGTTTTCTTTAAAATTTTATTGGGTAACTTAAACAATTAATAATCCGTGTTTCTACCGCGAACACTAACAACACAAGAACATCGGTTTGGCATACTCAAAATGAGTTCATCCAAATCACGCTGTGGAATGGCCGCCCATGTTCGTTGCAACAACAAAAAAAGGTCTTCTTGCGACTGGATACCCTCCATATTCGGCAGAGCTCTTCTCTGTAGCATATCCCATGCATGCTCAATCGGGTTCAAGTCTGGCGACTGAGCAGGCCAGGGCAGGACATTGATGTTAGCTGCGGCGAGAGTCTGTCTTACAACTCTTGCGGTGTGCGGTCGTGCATTATCATGCATTAACTGAAATAAGGGACCGATTTGCACTTGTAGAGGAACGATGACGTCTGATACAATCGTCTCAGCATAAATTTGAGCGTTGAGGTTGCCTCTGATCCAAATCAACTCAGTTCTTCCGCCGATCCAAATACCCGCCCATACCATGATGGTTCCACCACTATAAGGATGGACTTCCTGGCAGGATTTTAATCGCTGTTGGCGTCCAGGGGTTCTCCAGTGTCGTATACGTCTTGTATCCGGTCTCATACCAAAACGAGACTCATCAGAAAAGCACACGAAACGCCATTGTTCTTCTGCCCAATTTCTGTGTTCAAGAGCCCATTGATATCGAAGCCTACGATTGTGCATTGCTATAGGTGGTACCCGTAGCGGTCTTCGGGAATGAAGGTTCACTTCATGCAAGCGGTTTCTGTTTGGTCGCTAATTAAGTTCCCTGAAGAGTGATGAAGCCTCACGGCTAACATCATGGCGGTTATTGTTGGAGCTCTTCGAGTTAAGATTTGAATGTATCGGTCTTGTCTCCGTGTGGTGCAGCGATACCGTCCTCCATGGCGCTCAGCCACGGTACCAGTGCTTCGGTAACGTGTCCAAAGTCGACTGATAACACTCTGACTTGTATTCAGAGCTAAAGCCACAGTACGTTGCCGGGAACCAGCTTCTATCATTCCCACGGCTCTGAGCATTTCTTCCCTGCTTAAATGACGTCGCCGCTCCATAATAACGTTGGTTTTAATCAGTAGTAGGGAAACAGTAGCACTAATAATGTCTTCAATGCGTTGTATGTTTTTATAGGGAAAATATTGACAGCTTATTTTCATCTTTTACTCGAATTTGATTGAGAGTTCCTGATTCAAATTATGAAATGCACCAAAAAGGATCCATATAAATTTATAAAATCATAAATTTATTACAAAGCCACATCTCAATCTCAAGAAATCCGCATAAAAATGCTTGATCCCTAGACACTTTTGATGTGTGTATTTTTATAATTTATAAGAAAGGTAAGTCTATTATCCTTATCCTTATGTGGTCATTTTTAATTTACCTATAGGGTTATGAATAACAGGGTGCTAATTTCTTCATCCCCCGTAGCTAACGGAGGATTCTTCGACCAGAAGGATATTGTGTCTGGTTTGCTACGGCCCACAGTCGCTGTTGTCGCGAATAACTTTTAATAGCGCGATTCAGAATTTTGATGTTAGTTGTCCATTTGTATCATAGATGGCGCTGTTGTACGTTTTGTGATTCCGCTACAAATTCACGTTTTACGACACCACTACACAAATAGGCTAAATATTCCTGGATGGAAATTAGAAACAGCGAAATAATATCAATCCTTATAAAGCAGCCATTGGCATGGCCACATTACTGGGCATTTTACATTTTACACAAAAATTATTACATTTACCATCAACTCGACAAAGAGAACAATACCAATATGCAAAACCACTTCACCATTTTCTAAGCTGAAAAAAGCAGCTTACAAATAAAATTTCATAAAAAAAAAACAAAAAGTAACTTTCATCCCCGCAAGCAACATTGGACACCTTAACGAGATTTTGTTTATCCCACCCTCTTTTCTCCTTCTTTGGATATGAATTGTGCATTTTAATTTACGACTCCTTTTGTAATTTTGCTTTATTTTTATGCATTGTTAAAGAGAATGGAGTTGGAATCATAATTTCGTTAAGATAAAATTTTGCAGGAGAAATAGATACTTATACCAACGAGATAATACACAAAGAGTTCTAATACCCACTAACAACCAGTTTCTTAATCTATTATGAAACTGGTTTATTTGACTAGTTCTAGAACTAGTCAAATTTTTATTCGATCGATTCTAAATAATGTAGCATTCGAAATTTAAAAATTAAAACTTAAAAGTAGTTGACAATTGATAGTTGTCGGTTGATTGGTAGTTGATTGATAGTTGTTGTTGATTGATTTGAGTAGTTGTTGACTTAAATGATTAAATTCAGAAGTCAGCGTAAGTTTTTCAGATTTCGGATAATGCAATTTACAAAACTTAATTCAGTTACTATGAAAACACATCATAATGAACAACTCTGAAATTTAGACTTATTAATTTCATAAATTTCATACATAAACTCATGCCTTTACCAGGCAGAAACCTCAGAGCGCCACATGCTACGATCCTAACATAATTAATTATATTACATTGCTTTTTGGCTCCTCCACGTTCATACATCTGATCATACACTCACGCCGGTTGCAAATACTACGCACCTGACCTTTCTGATGAACCTCAGCAATACTATTCCAGAAATTATATTTAAAAAAAAAATTAAAAAGCACACAAATAAACAAAGGGCGGACTAACACCATAGGCACTCCCAACTAACCTTCGTTAAAAATTTAAGTAGAATCCACAACACTAACTAGTCCAGGGGGCCTAAAATGGCCACTTCAGCAGAACATAATAGGATAATAATATGAATCACATTAAAATTCTTAAAATGGTCACAGACACAGTTAATAATGTTGAATTATCAGTTTGTGACCACTTTACGAATTGTAACGTAATTCATATTAATATGTTCTGCTAAAGTGGCCAATTTAGACCCCCAAGAATGAATCGCAATGGAGTCACTCACTTCGTCACATTCATCAGTACATAGAGTCAGATACTTCACCTCGATTCCTGTTAGTGCTAGGGTAGTGCATTGTAGATACATCTATCAATACGTCTTCGTGAAAACAGAAGGCATCCTAGAACCAGTAATATACCCGGTATAGCACTGCTGCCTCGCTCTCGAATACTGTCAATAGTTCCTGCTCAGATGCAATTTGTTTTGTTGCATTACCTTTGGAGAAGCTACCTATTTGGATTTACGAGGTTCTAGTAAATCGATCTCAGAAATTTTAGTTCACTGAACTTTGGTTTAGTATTCATTTTTGAGTTATAATGAAGTGTGTTGTCATTAAAAATTATAGAAAAACCAATAGGCTTTCCATAACATATCATAATATCACGCCTGAAATCCCCGAAGGGTTAGGCAGAGGTGTATCTAATAGGACACCCACATTTCGCTAGTTATGATTAAGTCCCTTGTTATGCGAGCTTATTGCCATCAATCGGGCACAAATCCAGACTCCGTGGCTAATACAGAGATATCCCTGATGGAAAAACCCAATAAAACTCTGCCCGACCTCGGAATCGAACCCACATGCTCAGCAGTCGCGCTTGACAGTGTCCACTAGACCAACAAGGCAGTCTTTACATACTTTCGTAACAATATTTTGTTTTTCATCTGTCTCGTCCAGAAATTAAACTGGGGTTATCGGTCTTCGTTCATAAGTTATATTATGGTTGTAAATTCCTTTTTCCTCCTACAGCATAAACATAACAGTATTCTTATTGTAAGTCGGACAAGGATCGCTGTGAATATCACCGAGTTGAGACCGAAAAGCAACCTAAATACAATGAGGATAAGGATCACTGTGACTTTGGCAGTGCTGGAAAGTCACAGGTTAAGTTCTGCGTTGTTTACAACCAATTTAAGGGAAGCAGGAAAATTATTACTTACTAAATGATTTTCCTGCTCTTAACCAATTTACAGGTTGGCAGAGACACCGACCCACAAACGCTTTTGACACATTCAGTAGGTACATCATCTGAACCCCCGCTCCCCACATAGAACATTTTCGTCGATAAAACTTGCTACTCGGTCAAATTGTACGAGTATGTAACTCTGATTATTTAAAAATTCTTTTTAAAAACTTTTTTTTTTGGGGTGGGAAATCATCAAATGACCTCTCCAGCTCTGGGTGGAGCGTGAGCGTGTCAGACTCTTACTGACTAAAACCCACCCGTGTTCGTTCAGTTGCCTGTGCCAATGTGCCAAGGGCCACGGTAACTCTTTCGAACAAATCCGCAACCCTGGCAAGCATCGGTCCTAATGGACCCCGTCAGTTTGTACTGACATCTCTTTGAGGCGCGCGTGGAACACAACGCGCCATCGACCCGGGCCTGGTCCTTACCGGACGGCGAGCTACCCATTGCTCGCTGTCCGCAAGCCTGCGCCTTCGGTGGCCGGGAATCTGCCTGGGATTCCCGACGCCCGGGGCGTCTCCTGCGGCGGCTAGGGGCGTGAGGGCGCAGAGATTGCCGTTCCTTCCACCCTGTATTTTAAGTCGTAAAAGCACTTTTCTTCTTTCACATCCAAGTCATAATTTTCTAACAATCTTAAATTCAACACACCACGTTTACAAAAACAAAACAACAACACCACATCCTCCCCCATCTCATTTCAAACCACTTCCAATTAATTTTACGCTCTCACCCATCTCGCAATCATAAACTAGGATCGTGGCCATAAAACAAGATAATATCTAATATTATTAAACATCTTAGCGATATAAATATCGTATACGCACCAGTATAACACCGGTATAACACCACATTATGCCACGATGGCGTAATATCTAGAGTAATTCAAAATAGAGGCTCACGGAATGGTATAAAGAATTCTATCAACGCGGTATTCGCGCCTGTTCGCATTTGGTTGGGCGGTTTGAGTGGGGTGTCTTTGTAAGCGATGATTGACTTGAGCGGAGCGGAATACTCATCTTCTTCTTTATCTTATGGTTAGTGCCTAACCTAGTGTCAGAGTATTTATGCCGCCCATGGACCTCTAACTTGGCTTTACATGCCGTCGAGAAATATCTCAATACTCATGGAATACTCATTAATAAACGGTATTAACTTGACGAAAAGTTTTGCTAATTACACCTCTTTTAAACAAGAGCTAGGCAATAAAAAACAAAAAAATGTTAAAATTCGTAGTTTACAGCAGTAGGTGCCATTTTACTTTGGTACCATTTGTTGATATTTGTTTTTTTGAGCATTCTATGCGGGGTGTGTTTTGGAAGCAGGCAGGCAAACCTTTTTAAGCAAATTAAAGAGTCAAACAAGCGAAATTAAAGCTTGTTACTAGTACCAAACAAATAAGCGAGTGTACCATCATTCCATTCAACTACAATGCTACGCATAGCCGATCATGATATTATCTTTTTCTTCTGAATTTTTGTCCGACTAGTAATGAGCTTCTTGTTTAAGTTCTGAGGGGTGCAGGTAGTTGTGCACGAAGGGCAGTAGAGAATGTATGTCGGTTGCCGAATAGGCAGCACTTGGTGATGGGGCCCGCCGGGAATGGCGGGCTGATACCAGTCGGGGGAGCGCGCGACTGTACTTGTATCTCCCGGGACCCCGGCACATGGTTGTAGTAGGAACAGTGGGTTTTTAGTCGGTTAGAGCCCGACTTAACCCTCCGGTCACCCCAGACGGGGGGTATCCATGAGGATATTCAAATCCAGCCAGATTGATCAGGCTGGATGATGTTATTGTACTATTCGGTTTAGGAATGATAGAAATAATTTTTGCTAATATTTTAGCAATTTAGCTCAAAAGTCTACAGTCGCTAATACCATCACCACACCCCACTTCTCGCCTCACATAGTGTGCACGCCATAGTGTGCACCTGACGCACTAAAACCGTACCGCACGCGGCACATCACTACATCGGCGGTCATCTGGCAACACTGCGCGCCGCGTCATCTGGCAACACTGCGCGGCGCCCGTCATATAATATTCGAACTGCGGCGAGAACCGGCGCAAGCGACGAGGCACGTCAATATAAATGTACACGTGTCTAATACTTGTAAATGCAAGAATCAATAAAAGTTTATAAAAGAAGAGGACTTTAATATCAAGCCCCTTCAAGTGGCGACCGTGAAGATTTGAAGCTGCTACGAGAAAACCCATTACTGCTGTCGTCGATCGGAAGAATTCAATGTGTGACTAAGATGGCGGCGGCGTCTCAACAGCGATAAAAAGGAAGTAAGCCCGTTCCTTATTCTATCCTTTTCCCTATTTCCCAGCTTTTGGTTGCGTGTAAATGCCGTGCTGATTTGAGGCTGTGGGGGAGGTGCCTAGATGCGTGTTTTAATGATTGGCGATAGCTAGACGCTTGCATATTCCGCTAGGTGTGAGCACGCGGCACGAAAATACTCTAAATAAAAAGAATAGTTCATCGTTTTTGGTTCCTAGGTAAACTAAGATTGTATTTATTAGTTGTAAACAGTTATTTGCCGAACATTCCAGAAGTTCCTGCGTCGGTACGCGGCGGACTTAACGTGCTGTCCGCGTGCTCGGCAACGGAGCCGGCAGCGGCGCCCTACGAGTGCTGACCGTCCGGTTGACGGGCTCGGTGGCAGCTGCTGCGAGGTTTGAGCTGGTTTGCACTCCTGGATCCCTCGGTTAGAGTGAACATTTTAATTAACTTTACACCTTTCTCATTGTTGAAGTTAGTGAAGTAAGCCTGCGTAGGCGTTCTGTGGAGACTTCGGTGGTTAAGTCACAGTGTAATTCGTGGAATTCATAAAACGAAACAAAATGTCGGACAGTGAACAAGTTAACGATAGTTCAAATTCCATTTTGGTTAAATTAATCCGTAAACGAGCTGGTATACGCAGTCGCGTAACGTTTTTTAAAAACTATATTACTAAGTTTCAAATAGACAAGTTGGATAGCGTAACTAGTATAGATATAAGAGAATTATCGGTAAAGTTAGCACAGTTACAAGAATTGGTTCAAAAATTCGATGAGGTTCAAACTCAAATAGAAGAACTCTCTGTAAATGCAGAGAAAGAATATTCGGAAAGAAATACCACTGAAGGTGAATTCAGCTCCCAAATTGCGTTAGCACAGGAAATAATAGATTTGTATTCAACTAAAAACAAAAATTTGGTAAATGATTCAATAAAATCCAGTTGTGGAGTAAATGCTTCCATAAAATTGCCTACTATTAATCTACCAAGTTTTGATGGGAACTTTGTAAAATGGCTGGAGTTTCGAGACACATTCCAATCTCTTATAGATGACAATGACTCCATACCATTAATAAATAAATATCATTATTTGAGAAATTCCTTGGTAGGTAGCGCTAAGATTGCTATTAGTTCAACAAATTTTGCGGCTAAGGATTATAAAAACGCATGGCAAGCTTTATGTAAGAGATATGATAATCCAAATATCCTTATGAACTATCACTTAAACGCATTAGTAAATATTGCTCCTATTCAAAAGGAATCCTTCACTGCGTTAAGGGATATAACAGATGTCATTTTTAAAAATTTAAGTGCGCTAAAAACCTTAGAGATTTCTACAGATGGTTGGGATCCATTAGTAATACATTTGGTGGCCGCAAAGTTAGATCCTAGGACTAGGAATAAGTGGGAAGATCATAAAGCCAGTTTGTTATCCCGTCCTACACTTGAAGAATTTCAGGATTTTTTAATACAAAGAGCTAACGTTTTGCAAACAGCTTACCATAATAATGGTAATAATGATGGTAAAAACTCTTCTAGGGATAATAATAACAAAGAAAATAAATGTGTGAAGTCATTTGCTGCCGTTACAGATAACACTCATAATAAGGCATGTGTTGTGTGTGATAAAAACCATTACATACATCAGTGTTTTAAATTTAAAGGGATGAAGTTAAATGATAGGCATTCCTTGGTAAATAAACAAAAGCTGTGTATCAACTGTCTTCGTAGTGGTCACACACATGCAGAATGTACTTTGAAAGGTTTGTGTAGGAAATGTGCAGAGAAACACAATAGTTTATTACATAAAAGCAGTACGGTTATAAATGTAGCTACTGAAAATGTAGAGACTTCAGCTACTAGCGTCCCTGTTAGTTTATCTGCAGTCTCGCCGGGCCAAGTCTTACTGTGTACTGCTCAGGTTGAAGTAGTTAATACTGAAACAAATTGTACTTACTTAGCTCGTGCTTTGCTGGATACGGGAAGCCAGTCTTCATTTATGACTGGCAACCTGAAAGAAAAGCTAGGACTACAGACTGAGAAGTTGAATGTCTTTAATGTAACAGGTATAAGCAATGTAGCATGTGAAATTAAAGAAAGGTGCAAAATTAAATTAAATTCAAGAATAGGTATGTTTAGTGCACATGTCAGCTGTTTTATTCTTCCAAAGATTACTGGTAATTTACCTAGCATTCAAGTTAATGTAGAAAGTTTAGGTTTACCAGATAATATTCAATTAGCTGATCCTCTGTTTTACAAGCCATCTGAAATAGATATTTTGCTGGGTGCAGATCATTTCTTTAATATTATATTACCAAATAAAATAAGTTTAGGCACCAACAGACCTGTCTTACAAGAGAGCATGCTAGGTTGGATAGTGGCTGGGCCCACAGGGGGGAGTCACAATAACAAGAAAATACATTGTAACTTGTTCAAAATGGTTTAAATATTCAGCAAGATTTAAATGAATCTTTAATTAAATTCTGGGAGGTTGAAGATGTACCTTCAGAAGCTAATATTTATTCTGCAGATGGACAGTTTTGTGAATCACATTTTAATAAAAATACTTGTCGCTTACCTGATGGTAGATTCTCAGTAATGATGCCGTTGATGGAGGTTCCTGAGCAGGCTCTTGGCAATTCATTTCCTTTAGCAATTAAGCGTTTTCTTAATTTAGAAAGTAAATTAAATAAAAATCCAAAATTAAAAGAACAATATGCCAATTTTATAAATGAATATGCTAAATTAGGACACTTGGTTGAAATTGATAGGCCAGAGTTTGGATGTTTCTTACCGCACCATTGTGTTATACGTGAACAACATGAAACCACAAAACTTCGGGTGGTTTTTGATGCCTCTGCCAAAACAAGATCAGGCAAATCTCTCAATGACATCCAGGCAGTTGGCCCCGTTATGCAAAATGATTTGTTTTCAATACTTATCCAATTTAGATTACATAAATGTGTATTAACAGCTGATGTCGAAAAGATGTACCGTCAAATCGACTTAAATGAGTCGCAGCGGCATCTACAGCTGATATTGTGGAGAGACAAATCATCGGAGCCTATTAAAATTCTGCAACTCAAAACCTTAACATATGGAATGGCATCTGCTCCATTTTTGAGTACCAGGTGTCTGTTTGAGCTAGGTACTCAATGTAGTGATAAGGTTATTGCTGAGGTAATTAAGAATAATTTTTATATGGATGATGTAATAACTGGTGCCTCTTCTGAGGACGAATTAAAGCACATATATTTAGGTGTATCACAAGCTTTGAATGCGGCTTGTTTTCCGTTAAGAAAGTTTAGAACAAATTGTCCTAAAATCCTCAATGATAATTCAGAGTCTAATAATTGCCTAACTTTTCATGATGAAGCCACTGTTTTAGGGTTAAAATGGACACCTTTGTCAGACAATTTACATTTTCCAAGTGACATTGATATCCCTAATAAGGCTACAAAAAGAATAATCATTTCTACTACATGTAAGCTATTTGATCCATTGGGATTGGTTAGTTGCTGTATAATCAAGGCTAAAATATTATTACAAAATTTATGGGCTCTCAAATTGGATTGGGATGACCCAGTACCAGAATATTATGTTAAAAAATGGTTTGGTTTTATAAAAAAATTACATTTGTTGTCTGATATTGTCTTACCACGCTATGTTTTGGGTGAGAGTTTAGATGTTCAATCTGTGGAGATGCACTGCTTCGTTGATGCATCACAACAAGCTTATGGAGCATGTGTATATATGTGCTCTACTAATAATATAGATAATACAGTTACGGTTAGGCTACTATGCGCTAAAACAAGAGTCGCACCAATTAAAACACTTACTATTCCACGATTAGAATTATGTGCTGCCTTAACAGGAGCTGAGTTGTGTGCTAAAGTAGTAAAGTCAGTTCCATATAAAGTTAGAAAAATATACATGTGGACTGACTCCACGGTGGTACTTGGATGGTTAAAAACACAAAATAAAGCCTTACAAGCATTTGTGCGTAACCGTGTTAATAAAATAAATCAACTTACAAAGGAAGTTCAATGGAAACATGTTCCGACAAAATCTAACCCTGCAGACTTAGCGTCCAGGGGTATTGATCCACAGCATGTGCAGGCAGCATCGTTGTGGTGGGAAGGACCTTCATTCCTAAAGGAAGATAAATCTAAATGGCCTACCCAGCCACAGCTTAGCCTTAATAATTTACCCGAAACAAAGGTACTAGTTTCAGTTGATGAAACATTAGATAACATTAATTCATTTATCCAATTTGATAGATATTCTAGTTATTTAAAAATAAAAAGATGTTTTGCGTATGTTCTACGTTTTGTACATAATTGTAAAAAGAATACTGTTAACGTGTTAGGACCTTTGCAAATTGAGGAACTTGATCACTCACTAACATTACTATTAAAGTTTAGTCAGCTAGAGTCATTTGCAACGGAGATTAAAATAATAAAGGATGGTAAAGCTTTACATCATAAAAGCAAATTGTTGCCTTTAAACCCATTTTGTGATAATAATGGTTTAATAAGAGTAGGAGGTAGGATAAATAAGTCGGATTGTAAATATGATAAGAAACATCCAATTCTATTAGATTCTAAGCAACATTTAACTAGGTTAATAATGCACTGTGAACATTTTAGATTGTTTCATGCAGGTCCCCAGTTACTTTTGTCCTCTGTTCGCGAGAGGTTTTGGCCGCTGGGTGGAAGAAACTTAGCTCGAAATATTGTTAAGACTTGTGTGGTTTGTACTCGATTTCGAGGTCAGCCGATACAGCCTTTAATGGGGGACTTGCCTAGTGTAAGAGTTAATCCTGATTTTCCGTTCAGTACATGTGGGATCGACTTTGCGGGACCATTTATGATATCCTCTAAAAAAGGTCGAGGTAACCGCGTCACTAAAGCCTACCTCTGCGTTTTTGTATGCCTAGTCACGAAGGCTCTACATCTAGAAGTTGTCAGTGACCTGACCACTGAAGCTTTTATAGCTTGATTTGCGTAGGTTTGTTTCACGTCGCGGCAAGCCTTGCGCTATTTATTGCGACAATGGAAAAAATTTCGTAGGGGCCAACAATGAGTTAGGGAGAGTTATAAGGGCCAGTCGTAAATCAGTATCAGATTTCGCGTCAAATGAGGAAATTAAATTCATGTTTTGTCCCGCCTACTCACCACACTTCGGTGGAATATGGGAGGCTGGAGTTAAATCCGCTAAACATCATTTGAAACGAGTTGCTGGTAGTGCCTCCCTTACATTCGAAGAATTGGCAACGCTTTTTGCGCAAATAGAAGCTATCCTTAACTCCCGCCCCATTTCCCCTCTCTCATCTGATCCTGCAGACATTAATCCCTTGACTCCTGGGCACTTCCTTATAGGCCGCCCGTTGATGTCTGTGCCGTCGTTACCAGCTAACTGCGTTAGACTCAATAGATACCAGCGCATCGAGCAGATCCGGCAGCAGTTTTGGGCAAGATGGCACCGGGAGTTCATGGCCGAGCTGCAGAGCAGATCTAAATGGAGGAGAGAGCAGCCAGCACTTCAGGTCGGCGACATGGTTGTGCTGCGGGAGGACAACCTCATGCCTCTCGACTGGCGCATGGGGCGCGTAATGAAGACATACCCTGGAAATGATGGGATTGTTCGGGTTGCGGACGTCCATACCAACAAAGGACTTATAAAACGGGCAGTCCACAAAATGTGTCTGTTGCCCACGACACCATAGCTGTTGAAATTGCTTCAACGCCGCGGAGTATGTGCACGCCATAGTGTGCACCTGACGCACTAAAACCGTACCGCACGCGGCACATCACTACATCGGCGGTCATCTGGCAACACTGCGCGCCGCGTCATCTGGCAACACTGCGCGGCGCCCGTCATATAATATTCGAACTGCGGCGAGAACCGGCGCAAGCGACGAGGCACGTCAATATAAATGTACACGTGTCTAATACTTGTAAATGCAAGAATCAATAAAAGTTTATAAAAGAAGAGGACTTTAATATCAAGCCCCTTCACATAGGCAAGTGTAAATATGACATGACTTCTCGACTGAGACGAAATAAACTGTGCAATCTGAGGCGTCGTTTGTTGTGTTGGCTCACAAACTGATATGAAAATTTGGACTCTGAGAGTGGAGAGGGCTCGTTCAACCGTTATGAATTATGATAATTAAGAATTATTCTTAGATGTCGTCTTGTATGCGAAAATATGAATGTTTAGCTGTAGGTTAATAAAAATTGTCTTCTGAGTCATCGGCATCTGCCAGTCTTTGCTCAACCATGTTGGGATCGGCTTCCATTCTAACCGGATGCAGCTGAATACCCGTATTTTATATGGAGTGGCTGCCTATCTGACCTCCACAACCCAGTTAGTACTGGGTAGTACGATACCCCTTGGGAAGACTGGTTGTCGGACTTTCGGGTTACTGACTACCTGTAACGACTGTCAAAGATCTACAAATGACAGCCAGGATTAATGGCTTAACGTGCTTTCCAAGGCACGGAGGAAAGTCGGTACCTATGTAATGGATGGTCATCCATACTGGGAACGACATAACGACATAACGGAAATCATCAAATAACCTCTCCCGCTCTGGGTGGAGCGGGAGGGCGTGTCAGACTCTTACTGACTAAAACCCACCCGAGTTCCTTCAGTTGCCTGTGCCAAGGTGCTAAGGGCCACGGTAACTCTTTCGAATAAACCCGCAACCCTGGTATACTCGGACCGATCTACGCAAGCGCAGCTTTACTTTGAAGTACGTCCGTTTCATTTTGGAAGAATCAAAACGAATAACAATGTACCTACTCCTCTTAAGACGTCATTTCATCGGAGCGCGTAGGTGTTGGTGGTATGTAGGTGTTGAAAAACTCCTTGTCATTGTATTTATCTACTCAAGGCCTATTATTTTAAGACTCCCTTCTTTTTGTGACGTCACAACTAAGCAAGAGCAAATTGTACCAACCGGTTTCTAAATGCAAATTACTATAATTTATTTAAAATTAACCTTGACTTTCATCTTTCAAGAATCAAAACATTTTCCTACGCAAGAAAGATATTAGTCGGAGTAATTACTTCAAGCTTAGCGCTGACAAAACAACATCAAACAGTCACAAATTACATCACAGTTCTTAACAACAGAAATTAATCTTGAACATGCTTAGACGAAAACTTCTCCATAAGGCTTGACACAGGACTATCGTTTTAAATCGCTCACCGACTCATGTATCTCAAGAACTATTTTTATATCGACTCAAACCCTTGTTAAGAGGTCAAACTTCTACTGGCACGCTTTGTGCAATGCTGCTCAAGATAATTATGTCCCATTCACGCGCAGTACAACTGCACTTTTCAGTACTGAATACTACAGACTGCCTCGTTGGATGAGGAGCGACTGCTGCGTATGTGGTCCTGGGTTCGATTTCCGGGTCGGGTAAAGTGTTATTGAGTTTTTCCATCACGAATTCTCAGTATCAGCCTCAGAGTCTGGATCTGTGCCCAGTTGATGGCAATAGGCTCGCCATCTATTACATGGAAGATTAACATAACTGGCGAAATTTGGGTGTACTATTAGGCACAACTCTGTACAACCCTTCGGAGATTACAGGATTGATGTTATGTTATGTTATGTGAATACTACTGACGCTGCTATTAAAGAGACCGTCTACTAATCGCAACTAATCTAAAAAATATTATCGACGAAAAAAGATGATGAAACTTCTACAATAATTGCTTATATCTACTGCCAAAAGCATTGCTGTGTTCCGATTTCAAGGATAATATGCCAATGAAATTACAAGCAAATAAGACGTTTCAAACTTATCTCTCTTAAAGCAAAAATATGGTTTACTTCCACTAATTTATTACCTATCTTCCTACATTGCCGTCATCTACGCCTCAGCAAACAGCTTTATAACGTCAAACTTAATTTGAGTAGATGTCAATTAATTTCAAAGCTCTTTATTGTTCTAGATCTTTTGTTTGTCTAGACTTAAGTAATGTCTGGAATGAGAGACGTGGATTATGTAAATGAAGTCTATATACTGGTATTCTCCGTATTTGTTCGTCGTTTAATGCGACGTACATCAAGCCAAGAACTTCAGCAAGACAACGCTTTTGTTTTAAATCTGTGTATGATTCTAAACAAAAGATGGATAAATGATAAATGATAAATGATGTTTATTTTGCAAATAGGTTTTTACAAACACTTTTACACGTCTTCTTTTTTAAAACTAGATGAGGCCGGTGTTTCGTATCTGACTACTCTGAGAAGAAACAACCGAAACAAACTCAGAGGTCATAGTCTCTTTTAAGGTCCAGACATAATCTTGATAAACTCACATGAGGACTATGCAGATGAGTGTCTGAGATGGTCTTTTGAAGAAAGAACCACACAGATTTGAGTGGACCTGTCCAGCCAGTGCAAGCATTTGTCAGTTATCATGTAGCTCGACTCATAACTCAAGGAGCTCAACGAAACGACGAACAATGCCAAAGAAAGGACATTTGTGTAGGTCGCTTATAGTACTCAAACTGCCAGACAATAGTAAAAACAAACAAAAAACGTAAAAATTACCCACATTGTCCTCACATTCACACTAATCAAATAAAATCAATAATACTTACAAAATAAATGTTCATAAAAATTATTAAATGTCACATATAATAAAAAAAATAAGAATAAAAAAAGTAAATAAATATTCATGTCAAATCATTAAATGTCAAAGTGTATAAAAGAAAGGAATAAACAATAAACAAATGAAAAACTTGAAATCTCGACATTCATTGAGCAAATATAATTAGAGCAGCTTAATCCCAAGCCTTTTTATCTTCGAGATAGTGATTAACGTTATAGTAGGCTTTTAGGCATAGTTTCCGTTTTATAAACGATTTGAATTTATTTAGGCTTAGTGCTTGAATATGGCTCGGAAGTTTATTATAAAAACGTATACATTGGCATCTAAACGTACCCCCTATTTTTTTGAGCCTCGTTGCAGGAACAACAAATTTGTGTTTGTTCCTCGTATTTATATTGTGGATATCACTGTATTTTTTAAACAAATTAACATTTTTATGTGCATATACAAGATTTTCATAAATAAACTGAGAGGGGACAGTAAGTATATTAATTTCTTTAATTTTTTCTCTGAGGGAGTATCTGGGACTTAGTTTATACATTGAACGAATTGCCCTTTTTTGCAAAATAAAAATTGTTTGAATATCGGCGGCACTGCCCCACAAGAGAATACCGTACGACATCACACTGTGGAAATAACTAAAATAAACCAAACGAGCTGTCTCTAAATCAGTAAAATCACGAATTTTTCTAACGGCGTACGCTGCAGAGCTAAGCTTTTTTGATAATTTATCTATGTGGGGGCCCCACTGAAGTTTGGCATCCAAAGTTATGCCTAAGAACACTGTGTTATCTTCCGGTTTCAACTCTTCATCCTTGATTTGTACACTAGTTTCCACTTGTCTTACATGAGGTATCGTAAACCTAATACATTTCGTTTTTTTCTCATTTAAGAGTAGATTATTAACATTAAACCAATTAACGACTTTTGCCAGGGCGCTATTAACATCGTCAGTAACTAGCTGCTGACGTTTGAGTTTAAATAAAAGAGAAGTGTCGTCTGCAAACAATACTATGTCGTGATTATCTTTTATGAGGTAAGGCAAGTCATTTATATAAATTAGAAACAAAAATGGGCCAAGAATTGAGCCCTGGGGTACTCCCAGTCTTACTACGGATCCGGAGGATCTTTTCCCGTTAACATCAACTCTCTGAATCCTATCACTCAAATATGATGTAAGAAGATCCAGAGCACTATTCCGGATTCCGTAGTGGCGGAGTTTCCTGATTAACGTTTCATGAAGAACGCAATCGAAAGCCTTGGACAAATCGCAAAAAATGCCCAGAGCATCGCATTTATCCTCCCATGCATTATAAATATGTCCTAAAAGTTCAACACCGGCATCGGTAGTTGAACGACCCCTTGTAAAACCGAACTGTTTACTGTGCAATAACTTATGATTATTGAAAAATCTTTGCATTTGTATTAAAATTAGTTTTTCAAAAATTTTACTAAATGTGGGTAGTACTGAAATAGGTCTATAATTAGTGGGGTCTGATGTACTACCCGATTTAAACAATGGTATTATTTTACTATTTTTCATTAGATCAGGAAACTCACCACGGTCAATACAATCATTAAAAATTACAGCTAAAACAGGAGCTACAATGGTTATAATGGACTTAGCAACGTCCACAGAATGACCCCATAGATCAGCGGTCTTCTTAACATTTAATGATGAACTTACACTATCACTTACGGGATATCTTCCGCGATTAATGTTTATATTGAGCTCCCGATATTTCGACACTGTTGCAAGCGCCATGATCACGAGATGACACGATGATGATAAACGAGTCAAGTCAGTGCTTCTGACGTATTACTTTTTTTTCTGTTGAGCGAATTTCCGTCAAGTAATATTTTGTACTAAGCGATAGCTGAAAGGTGATCGATCTTCAATTGTTTTACTGGCTTAGAATTGATTTTTAACCTCTCAACAGAATTGAGATAATCTTTTCGTTAGCTTACGTCAGTCTCATATTTATATATTTTACGTCACAATTTCAGTTTACTAGGTCTTTTAGACAACAACATTATGACCTGTTTGACGGTTTGATTTACCACGGAGACAAAATGTATAAGCTATCCTCAAACACAATCTGTTGCTGGACATAGACCTGTCCTCAGCTGTACTACAATACCCAGTCTTCCGCCTTCCGAAGCAGTATGCATAGCAGAATGTCCGAGACATGATCGTTCTAAGGTCATCGGTACATATAGCTATGAAGCGTCTTAATAAACGCTTTGATACACGGTTTCAACTCTAGGACTCAAGCTATCCCCACCTTAATTTAAACAAGTGTAAAAGAAAATCTCAAAATACAAATCAGAACATTCTTGAGACCCCAAAAACACGCCACTCCTCCACACTCTCACAGCCTCCGAATTACTTGTAGTACCCTCCCGTGGGTAATACCGTGTGTAATAAAGAGTAGCGAAGGAACATTATTGCGATTCAAACGACTCAATGTTTGCCCTGGAAAGTAATTCACAAACAAATTATGTTGTTGTTTAACTTTCGACTTAATGAGTGTATGGAGCAGGCTGTCGAGTTCTGATTTTGTGCCTTTGAAACTGACTTTTTAATGAATTTTGGAAGGCTTTCATCAGTTGATTGACTGAAGGGAAATACAACATCACGGCTGTAATCCCAGAAGGGTTAATTAAGTATAGGTGTGCTTTATAGTACAATTTCATAGTAAATGTGTGGGTGAGCCTATTGCCATCAGTTCAAAAATATGTACATTTTTTTAAAATAGTAAATGTATTAGGGGGCGAGCCTATTTTCATCAGTTGGGCACTAATCAAAACTCCGTGGCTACTACTGATGAAAAAAATTGAAATTCCTGATGGTATAAACACGATAACACTTTGCCTGACCTGCGAATGGAAGTAAAGTTAAGTAAAATTTATTTGCATAGATTGTAGGTACATGCAACAACCCGTAAAAACACAAGCATGAACATGAGGTCAGCTATGATTTTAAAATTGTAGGTCGTGAGTTCGAACCCAAACAGGCAATTTACATTGTGTAATTTATTTCATCACCACTGCCCACAAAACAGTGAAGATAAATATCGGCAGGAAACGAACTAAAAATTCGAAATGGTATTGATAACGGTCCATCTCCCTGTGACAGAGAGGAAGCCTAGCATTAAATGATGTTTATTTTGCAAATAGGTTTTTACAAACACTTTTACACGTCTTCTTTTTTAAATCTAGATGAGGCCGGTGTTTCGTATCTGACTAATCTGAGAAGAAACAGCCGAAACAAACTCAGAGGTCATAGTCTCTTTTAAGGTCCAGACATAATCTTGATAAACTCACATGAGGGCTATGCAGATGAGTGTCTGAGATGGTGTGAAGAAAGAACCAAACAGATTTGAGCGGACCTGTCCAGCCAGTGCAAGCATTTGTCAGTTATCGTGTAGTTCGACTCATAACCCAAGGAGCTCACGAACCGACGAACAATACCAAAGAAAAGACATTTGTGTAGGTCGTTTATAGTAGTAGGTTCCCCGTGTGGTTCCGGGCATAGAATACAACCACCCCGCACCTCCCATGGGTGTCGTATGAGGCGACTAAGGGCTATGTGCAGGTGCAAACCAGCTGCCTGCATACCAGGGTTTTTTACATCTTAACCCAAGACTTGAAGCTATCAGAGGGCTCGGGAAAGATATTATTTCCTGGAGGTCTTGATAGAACAGTCGACATCAGAGCAGGATGTTGACTTAGGGCGGCGGCGGAAGAACATCTAGCATGTCAACGGCGGCGCCTATGGACCCAGTCAGGTGGTCCACTGCTCACCCATCAACCCGCATTAGACAAGCGTGGTGGGTTGAACTGTCTAAACCCCTTCCCACTATGAATTAAGAATGGAAAGAGGGAAGGGAGGCCTTTGCCCTGCAGTGGGACACATGAGGCTCATAATAATAATTATAGTAGGTACTCAAACTGCCAGAAAATAGTAAATACAAACAAAAACATAAAAATGACCCACATTGTCCTCACATTCACACTTATCAAATAAAATTAATAATACTTACAAAATAAATGTTAATAAAAATAATTAAATGTACAATTCACAATAATAAAATAAAATAACAAAAAAAAAAAACAATAAAAAATTATGTTAAAAATGAGAATGTACTCGTACTAAATTATGCAAAATAATCACACATTGAGCAATCTTGGTTAATAATTCTTAGCACTTCCATGAATATAGGTATTATTTTACATTTTACACGTCTGTTTTTAACACGTCGCGTTTTGTTTTTAACAGTTTCAAGAAGTCTTTATAAAATAATTCACCCGAACCCGAATTAAGCTTTAGTTCTTGTAACTTTCAATGTTTGAATCACACAGTCTAATAAACATTTCGTCCTACTTTAGATATTTTTGGACCTCTTAGAAAGGTCTGAACTAACACTAAACGTCTGCAGTGATTTGATTACCTCACTATTCGGTAGTGTTTGTTTAGGACGCCACTGTGCCTTCGATTGGTAAACACAGTAAAGTGAAATGTGTCTTGGGATCGCATAGGTAGATTCTTTTTGGAGTAACAAGTGCTTATTTTCATTTGTTTAGATTTGAATTTGAAGATGGAATATTGGATTTCACGTTTGGAAAGTTTTTTCCTTTAAGTAGGTATTTTATGTTTTGTGATTAACCCTTCAAAAGATTGTCTCCTGGTAAGAGGTGCATGGTTTTAACTATTCATTTATTATTGTTTTGAGCACATTTTCTTATGCAATACTGCCGTTTAGAAGACATTTTGTCGAGTTAAAAATAAGTCCTTTGACTATCATTACGCTGCTACTGTACTCTGATTTCAGGTCATTATTCCATAATAGAAGTAGTTTTTATTTTGATATACCAATCATTGGTTGGTTGGTTTCATTGCAATCAGCCCTAGTTCCTGAGTAAGTTGATTGTGGCCGGTTATTTCGGTAACCCTAGAATGAGATAGGACAATGATATTTAAGCTAGAGGAGGCCTTCACACAAGATAGAATCCATAATATCTTAATGCAACACTAGAAATTAATAATACTAACAACTAGATATAAACTAACTACTAAACCCCATATTAACATTTATATTATTTGAGTTGTCAACTATTTCGTAAGATATGGAACAAAAATAAATGCTAATTTATTTAATTAGAGTTAATAAAAAACGGAAAAACGGAAACTATGCCTAAAAGCCTACTATAACGTTAATCACTATCTCGAAGATAAAAAGGCTTGGGATTAAGCTGCTCCAATTAAATTTGCTCAATGAATGTCGAGATTTCAAGTTTTTCATTTGTTTATTCCTTACTTTTATACACTTTGACATTTAATGATTTGACATGAATACTTATTTACTTTTTTTATTCTTATTTTTTTTTATTATGTGTGACATTTAATGATTTTTATGAACATTTATTTTGTAAGTATTATTGATTTTATTTGATTAGTGTGAATGTGAGGACAATGTGGGTAATTTTTACGTTTTTTGTTTGTTTTTACTATTGTCTGGCAGTTTGAGTACTATAAGCGACCTACACAAATGTCCTTTCTTTGGCATTGTTCGTCGTTTCGTTGAGCTCCTTGAGTTATGAGTCGAGCTACATGATAACTGACAAATGCTTGCACTGGCTGGACAGGTCCACTCAAATCTGTGTGGTTCTTTCTTCAAAAGACCATCTCAGACACTCATCTGCATAGTCCTCATGTGAGTTTATCAAGATTATGTCTGGACCTTAAAAGAGACTATGACCTCTGAGTTTGTTTCGGTTGTTTCTTCTCAGAGTAGTCAGATACGAAACACCGGCCTCATCTAGTTTTAAAAAAGAAGACGTGTAAAAGTGTTTGTAAAAACCTATTTGCAAAATAAACATCATTTATCATTTAATAAATAGGTACATTTTCGTCGATCTCACAGTAGAATTAGATATAACAATATTATAATGAGAGAGCTAAAGATGGTCCGCGTATCCATTACAGGTATTTTCCGATAAAATTATTCTATAATAAAACGAGAAAATCCTTTACAAGGTTCGTCATTAAAACTGATTTCCCTAATAATGATGCACGAAAGTGTACAGCCAAGTTCGGGACGAAAATCGTTCAAAGATAAAAATATTATTGAATAATTTGGTTTTTAGTCACATACTTTTATCGGACGGAGAGATAAGGTGAACTGTCACCGTTTTATGGTTGAAGTTTCACGAACCCAAACAAATCGCTATGCTTCCACATTTACTATGCGAACCGCTAGTCTGTGGAATTCACTGCCGACTTCTCTGTTTCCCGATCATTATAACCTAGATGTCTTCAAAGTTCGATTAAATCGGTTTCTTCTAGACAAGCGTACTCCACCCTAAGCCGCATCATCGCTTCACATCAGGCGAGTGGCGGCCAAACACAAGCCCATTTGCTATTATTATAGCTAGCCTGTACTGTCCCACTGTCTATTCAGCTTAAAAAAAAATCAAAAATTGTTTTAAGCTTGGGAATATCCTTGTCAGTAAAAACCTCATAACTTTTCTTAGACTCAAGCCAATTTTGTTTTCAGCGGTACTGTTACTGTTGAGCTACTGCATATAATATTTTCGATTGTATATTCTGCCCAAGAGAACTTGGCTTACTCTACACGTAAAAGTTTTTGCGCAGATTTGCTCAAAACACCTACGCCTGTTCTCGCATAATCCTGAAAGACTAATATTATTTAAATTTTCTTAGAAAAACAGTGATGATCGACTAGCTACGATATTGTGGAGGATTAGTTCTGTGCGAAAACAAACAGCTGCGGATAAAAATAAATAAAATACCTGTGAAAAATGTTGTAATTTTTAGTACAATTTTTTGGTAAGTTTTTTTTTTCTGAGTAAAACTGATTGGAATTTAAACAGTCTAATGAATCCGAGTACTAAGCTTAAAATATAAATTGTTACGTCGTAAGCTCAGCCTAGCCGTAAATAATTACAAAAAGCCAAGCCTTTTTTCCATTATTTTGGTCAGGTCCAGTCGAACACAGGAAGATTTTACTAGCATTTTACATGAAGCGACTACCTATCTGACCTATACAACCCAGTTACTGGTTTGTACTCCTTGTACAACCACTATACAAGATATACTTTTTGTCATGCTTTCCGGGCACTGACCACCCGTAACAACTGCCAAAGAATCAAATGACGGGCCCAACGGCTTAACGTGCTTCCCGAGGCACGGAGTAGTCTCGATTTTTATCAGCACCAAAAAAATCTCATTTATTTATTTTTATGTTAACTATCACTTTTTTCAACCCACAGATAATTTTATATGAAAGAAAACCGAATAAACGTTTTATTTTTGTAAAATCTTTCTAGAAGACAAACACTGAAGGTCTGTTATTGTCAGAACTTGAGAATTACATAACATTTTTACACTCGCGTTTTCTCAGAAAACTCGCTTTTCTAATCAAATTAATTTCATTCCTCTTTTAAAATATTTTACTCTAAACAGCTTTGTTAATAGAATTCCTCTTATTTTGATTGTGGAAATATAATGAAAATCTAGACCCTACTTTGTCTACGCCACAGAGTATGGAATCGCCTCGGTGGCCTCTGCTAGATGCGGCATTGTTTCCATACAAACCGTCATGTATTTATCGCTTAGCCACGCTAGCTAGGTACTGCTAATAAAACAAATGAAAGATTTTGCCACGACACACCGTGTCTCGAATTGCGACACGACGTTACTCACTCGAAAGAAACAAGTGACGCACGCGTTTGTCGCTCGACGAAAGTTGCATCGTCTGAGGTGGCGGCCGGGGCAGTTCATTTACTACACCATAAACGAAGTAAGCGCATACATAATTATAGACAACATTAGTTTTAGTATATGCTTAACCTGAAACACATGTCTAGTATTTTTATGTAAACAATCTATAATATGTACAAAAGTTCATTCAGTTATAAGCTTGTTCTGTTAGCTGGTTGTCCGTACAAAAACATACTCACCACGAGGCGCCCCACTGTGCGCCCGCGCCTAATGCCTGTGTTGTGCGCTTATAATTGCGGATAGGTACAAGTGTCACTCGGTGTCCAACTCGTAACCTTTTTTAAATATTTTTGGTACAAAATATAACACGATACATAAAAATTATTGGAATCGATTCAGTGACTTATTTTGAACAAAATATTATATTCTGGTTTCGCATATTATACTAAAAATAATGTTGTATAAGATAGTCTGTGACAAAATTTGTTCTTTCAACGCACTTTCAGTATCAGTGAATTTAGACAATAAAACCGGCTGTTCCATGCTCTGTGGTCTACGCACATTTTAACTCAAGCTACATTTTCTGGGTTTCACAGATTATTCGTTGTCATTGTTATGTAAAAGTGGTACAGAAATTCTATGGTATTCATTAGCACTGAATTCAGAAAATTCTTGTATTACTGTTTATCTCTAAGTCTTTAGGTTTTTGGTTTGTTCGATTGTTCCTTGCCATTCTGAACACTAAAGTTAGACGGTCAAAGTGCAAAATAGGTTGAAGTTCTTACAAAATTGATAGCCTCGTAGTACGCTACCAATTTTTTACTTTGGTTAATTGAGGTAGAACTATCCTAAGTTAATTGTTGTTCAGGCGATATGTGAGAATATTGAAAGTACACCTCTGCCTAACCCTTTGGGGATTACAGGCGTAAAGTTCGTTCTGACTTACCCGTTTTTACGTAAAAAAATATCTTATCTTCGAAAGAACACAAAAGTTTCACAAACGTCCCTACTGAAAGACGCAGCTTTGGAAGGCATTTCATAAGGAGGCGACGAATTACATAACCACGTGAGGTCCTGGGTTCGTCATCAGAAATTTCTCAGTAGCAACCACGGAGTCAAGGAGAGATTAGTGCCCGACTGATGGTAATAGGCTCGCCCCGTATGACATGGGACCTAAACATAACTGGTGCAATATGGAATTGTTGTATCGATTTTCCTAACCACCGCTACCCCGCAGAACCTCATAATAAAAACACATGAAGAGATAATTTTAAAATCCAGTAAATCCAAGCTCTTGAGGATCACGGCTGATTTGTATTCAGCGCCCACAGTGTCGCGTCCGTATTTCAGAGGAACCAATACGGAATTACCGACCATATTATTATTGTCAACTTGATGAACAGATTCAGATTAACTTATTTAGTTTCTTCTATGCTGAGCTTTGAAAACAACGATTAGTATTTCCTAATTGACAAAAAGATTTTTCCTCGACGTTTTAGTCATTCAAAATTAAAAATATTACCGACTTATCTTTCTCTCGACACCCAAGTAGCCTATTCTTACCGTGAACAAAGCGGCATAAACCATAAAAATTAAATGTCATTCTCTAAAATCTCCGTTCACTTTCGAAGGCCCTTAGGCCCGCAACTAACCTTGCATCAAAATCTCCTTACCTTCGGGAAATTACTTCGGACAATTTATTCATGATAATTTTTTCCTTAACCGATCTCGCTAACGAATTTCCCCATAGCAGAATAAGGACTGTAATGGGAAATAAGATCAATATGGACCCGATACGGAAATTAGTATGGAGGGATGGCGTTTAGAAGAATAAACAAGAGGAGAGATTTTGTGGGGATTCTTTGGGCCAATTATGGAGTGCGTATTTTGTTTGTGGATTAGATGAAATTAAATGGTTGGTCAAATGACCATTTGACCAACCATTTAATTTGAATTTTATTTGATTTGGAAATCGAATTCAAGACCTCATGGTCTTGCGTTCGATTTCCAGGTCGGGAAAATGTAAGTCACAGTAGCAGCCACGGAGTCTGGATTTGTGTCCTGTTGATAGCAATAGGCTCGCCCCCTATTACATGGGACTTAAACATAATTGGTGTAATGTGGTTGCACTAATAGTAACCCTCTGCCCTAACCCTGCGGGAGTTACAGACGTGATGTCATATTATTTTATTTGTGCTTAAGCAAAAATTGCCGATTTCTTCAACATGTTAACCGTTTCGCGATAGCATTAAAAAATCAAACGCCAACGCAAGAAATGAAAATGTCGAATGGTGACAATAAACGACCAACTTTTTATAAGTTCAAGACTGAATAACTGATTCCTTATTCAAATTGTTTATTCTTTCCGTGGAAATCAGAAACTCGAGAATGTCACAGATTTTAAATAAGAACAACTTTTCTGGTTCTTGATTGGTTATTATTTTAGAAAATATACAGTAAGTGTGTGTGTGGTAAAAGTATTGTTAATTCAAATTTTTAAATCGAAAATACCACTGTCGTATAGCTATTTTGTTATACAGTAATTATCATCACTCATAGATATTATAAATACAGCTATAAAACTAAACCAATATTATATGCGGGACTAGTATTTTTGATCATCCAAAATCCTTCTTTCTTAATTTACTTTTTAACGTTAAGCCTTCTGAAATAAAGAAAATGACTTGAGATTTCAAAGTAAGAGATTCAGATCATATGAAAGATCTATATCATCACTCTCCCGGCCGCATCCCAATTTATTTGGGGTCAGCACAGCATGTCTTCTTCTTCCATACATCCTCTCATCATCTCATCAGACACCTCCTTCCTTGCCATACCATCCTTCACACAGTCCATTCATAGTTTTTTGCCTCCCTCTACTCTTATAGCCATCCACATTCATAATCAAAACCATTATATTCTATCATATTTTTTACTGTAACATCCCACAACTGGACAAAGACCCCGCATGGATTTCAAATGGTCCTGAAATTATTCAGACTATCTGTAGACTATCTACAATAACAAACACCGATAACAGAGCAAAGTATTTCTAAACTTTGATTCAGTAGACACAAGTCCGTTTCAGTAACAACATATCGTGTTGAGCTTTGAAACTTGGCTATCCATTCAGTGCTTCACTTTGAGTCAAGAGAAGTGGGACAGTTTTGTTTGCGTCAGAGATGTGAATGACTTTTGTTTTTGCAGATTTTTTTTTTTGTATGCTTAGGTGTCAGTGGATTTTTGGGTCAGATTTTATGATTGTTGTGTGTTATGTTTAAGGGACAGGATGTTGGTATTGAAGTTTGTAAATTAGTGGTAGAACACCAAGGTTAGTCGTAGGCCCTCGGAAAGATTTATTACACCACGGGGGTGCGTAATTTACTAGTTTTTAAGATTCTAATTGTCAAAAAGAAATGTTTCAAGAACTATTCAAAATCTTGGTATGGCTACAGTTGCTAAAATTGATACCAAAAATAACTACATTTTACTTTATAAATTTTTCGATAAAGCTGCCAATACTATTTAAATTCGGAGAAACTGACTTCCTAAAAACTGCACTATCACCCGATATTGACGGATACTTCAAAGAGATCTGTATAAGTTCGATAACCGGAGTAGCGTCAACAATTGATCTGTACTGGTCAACAATTGATCTGTACTAGTTTAACTGAACTAAAAGTCCAGTCAAATACATATTCAAAGATGTAAGCTTTCTAAATGTTACATAAATACAAAATCAAAAGCCACTTTCGTCCAAAATTCCTGTCTGTTTTCTTCCTATTATTATAAAATGAACAATTGACAATCACCGACAATAGTACTTACAGGATCTAATTACGAGTGTCCCTTAAGAATCATGCCCCGAAGTAACAAGTAGCATTGAGAGAAAATAAAACCAGATTTACAGTATCATTTGTTCAGAGAAATAGAGGTAAATTGTTATGGAAATCTTATTGAATTTCATTTAGCTTTTGATATTGTGAATTTCTGTTAGTTGGTCTATTCAGGGGATTGTAATCAGGAATTGGAAGGCTTAGGTTCATTAGGTTCATCGTTTAGTTCTAATGATACAATTAGTAAGT
The DNA here is from genome assembly GCA_964057025.1 of Standfussiana lucernea. Lineage (NCBI taxonomy): Eukaryota > Metazoa > Arthropoda > Insecta > Lepidoptera > Noctuidae > Standfussiana > Standfussiana lucernea. Next base: position 16,433,996 of record OZ059786.1, on the reverse strand, counting down.
GTTTGTGATGTTTGTGACTAAAAGTTTAATAATATTTGAGTTGTTTTAGTCAAGTCAAGGTTAAGTACCTAATATTAAAAAAAAGGCTTTTACAAACAAGTGTAAACGTTTTAAATTATTTAAGGTCGTTTTTTTTCACAGAATTTCAGAAGACACAAGTAACACACTAGATTTTATCAGAGATTTTGGATTTTGTTTGTTTCCAAGCAAATTAAATTATGACGCGTATACGTTCAAAATTCGAAGTTTAATTTTTTTCTTGTTTCTTCTCGGCCAGTATTTGTTTTTACTTCATGCTAAGTTTCATACTCCCGGGAATTAGGTATAATGGATGAATTTTTCCACGAATATGTTTTTATTTTTAATATTGGTACTAGTTCGAAGAATTTCACCAACACTTTTATTTACTACCCTACAAAGCACAAAACAGCCTCTCTACCAAACAACAGAAAATTACGTAGCTCAAAAATTTTAATTACAAACGAGTACTAAAGAGGAGCATCATAACTCCCTTCTTGCTTAACTTACAGCATCAATGTAGCTCGTTTATACCTGTTTCTCGCAAGAAAATTAGTATTCCACGGCGTTGGCTCCAGAATTAAATCATTCTACATTTTATTTCCCAAATATTATCTTCGCGTTGATAAGAGCTATTTTGTTTGTAACGTCGTAAAGTAAGCTGAGATAAGATGATGCTTAATTTGCTGTATTATTATAAGAACTACTTGGTCTGGTATTCGCAAGCGCTACTGCTGAGCAGGTCCTGGGTTCGATTCCCGGGTCGGGCAAAGCGTTAATGGGTTTTTCCATCAGGAATTCCTCAGTAGCAGCGACGGAGACCGGATATTTGTTTCCGGTTGATTTCAATAGGCTCGCCCCCTATTACATGGGACTTAAACATAACTGGCGAAATGTGGGTGTACTAGTCAGGTACACCTAACCCTTTGGAGAAGGCAAGGCATGATGGATGTATTATAATAAATACTGGCTGGTCTAATGTTTGGCTACTGCTGAGCATGATGTTCTAGTTCAAGCCAATACTTTTATTATTGGGTTTTTCTATCAGAAACTCAGTAGCATCCGGGGTTCTGCATTTGTGCTTGGTTGATAGCAATGACATAGCATACGCATAAGCCTAATCAACCTTTGCCTAATATTGGGTTGTTATCCACCACGTGTCACATATCTTGGAATTTTTGGTTCTAGTCCAAACCAGTTTCCTCACGATGTTTTCATTCATCATTTTGCGAGCAATGCTGATGAAATAAACTAGACCGAGTGATGCGCTTGCCTGGGTTTGTAACCTACTGGTCCATCACTGCCCTGGTAATGTCTGATGCCCTCGAGCTTCCCTCCTATTACATGGGACTTTAACATAACTAACAAAATGCTTGCACTGGCTGGACAGGTCCACTCAAATCTGTGTGGTTCTTTCTTCAAAAGACCATCTCAGACACTCATCTGCGTAGTCCTCATGTGAGTTTATCAAGATTATGTCTGGACCTTAAAAGAGACTTTGACCTCTGAGTTTGTTTCGGCTGTTTCTTCTCAGAGTAGTCAGATACGAAACACCGGCCTCATCTAGTTTTAAAAAATAATACGTGTAAAAGTGTTTGTAAAAACCTATTTGAAAAATAAACATCATTTATCATTTAAAAGGTGGTATAATACATACACCGCTGTCTAACCCTTCGGAGAGCTCAAACATGATATTATTTGATAATTTCCGTCAAACGTTACAAAAGTAATTAAACTTATGAAACGTTCGCATTAAGCCCAATCAGAAGCATTTAACAAGAAACAACAATCATTTTGATATCATTAAGGAAAACGTTACAGACAAGCCTATAGCATTTCACCTTCATTTCATCTCAAATCAATCTCCCTTAAAGACGTGATGCTTATTAAATTAATTTAAATGAGGTAAATAAAATTGCCAGCGTCCTTCTTTTTTGACGGGGAACAAGACAGATGACGCGAACATCATCAATCAATGTTTTTTGTTTGCAAATAATTTGGTTACGAAGAAGAAAATTAAGACGAAGACGGAACAAAAAGATTGAACACAAAAAATTACAGCAAGTGAACACGATGTTGTGATTGCGGGACCCCTTGAAAATTGCTAAGTGAAACGGTAAAACTGATTCGGGTACTTATCTTAGTTCGTATAACTATCGGTTATAAATCAAGCAAACCAATCAAACCTTTTTATCATCAACCCAAATATTGGTCGTAGCAAGCGCCGCTTAACCTACCAAAGTACTGCAGGAGGCCACAGATCAGTGGTATCACTTCTTCCGTAAGCAAGCCTGCCGTACTACGCGGTTTCAAAATTAGAGGCCACTTTACTCTGTTTTCTTTTGGATAGATTTTTACAACTGGCGTGCGGTTTACCATACAAGTATAAAAAAAAAACTGTTGTTACTTAAACACAAGTCCTTTAAAACTCTTTTAAATAAACCCTTTTCCTGTCCAAAGAAATAACAGGTTTACGGGTCTTATAACAATAAATTATCAATCGAGCAATCGTCGATAGACGACGGATAAGTGACTGAATGGCGCTGGGTCACCCATCCATGGCCCGACCTCGGCTAGCGTTGCTTAACCTTGAACATCGACCCGTGCGGCTCTTATTATTCAGCCACGAGCCCCACATGTGTGTAGTATAATAATACTCGTGAATTATCAGTCGATCGATCGTTTCCCGAGCATGATAGATGACGGAAACAGTGATTGGACGGCGCCGCGTGTTTTAATTATAGTCGCGAAAATGATTCATTTGCGACGTGATCGATCACTCGATTAAAATGACGTCTACATGTGTTTGCGTTGAATGGGATTTTTTTCAAATCATTCATCAAATCAATCAAATTAAAGCCAGTTGCAGGCACTTTTGAAAGTCGTAACAAAGACAACAATTATATGAAGCTACAGTCCCAGTCACAAGTCCCAACATAATAACTGCGAAAATACTGTAATTGCCATGCCAAAGCATAGATGTCCATGGAGAAGAACTGTGGCAAGAAACTCCATCAACTCCCTTTTAAATCAAAATATTGTTACAAAACCTTTCTTACATCGTTGATTTTGAGTTTTTTTTTGTATATATAATTTGACGGCTTATAACAACCATAAATGTTATTAGGTGGTTATAATAAAAGATTTGAAGAACAATGAAATTATGAATGGGTTATGTGAATGGTGTGTCCAGAAAAAAGGTTAAATACTGAGATGACGGTTGATACAGAGGTTTTAAAGATCAAAACATAACATAACATCACCCCTGTAATCCCCGAAGGGTTAAGCAGAGGCGTATCTAATAGTAGTACACCCATATTTCGCTAGTTATGTTTCAAGTCCCATGCAATAGCGGTCGAACGTATTGCGTAGCATCAACCGGGCACAAATCCAGTCTCCGTGGCTACTACTGAGAAATTCCTGATAGGTAAACCCAATAACAATTTGCCTGACCCGGGAATGGCACCCAGGACATCATGTTCAGCAGACACGCTTGCGACCACTCAACCGACGAACCAAGAATTCGAGTATAAAATTAATCCCAAAAGATAATTGTGTCATCAGGCGATGCATCAGTTATTAAAGTAAAATACTACACAACTTCCATCCAAGTAATTAAAGGTAACAAACCCTTAAAACATTTTGAAGATAAAACATCAAAATCCAAGCGAAAACATCCCAAAATCAATAACCCCATTCCCGTGATCAAAGGCATCCGCCCCAAATTAATTATTTACAATCAACAAAAAAAACTCCGTCACACTTCAACGTAATTAAAAGGTAAAAATATTGAAAAAAAAATACTCGCAAAACTGGCACTCAGCCACCGCTAAAAGATGGCGGAGTAAAAGCAAAATAATGAATTAACTTTTGTGTAAGAGATCATCCTGCCCAATTTTGTTTCCAATTAGACTGAAAGGGGCTGTTTTAGACATTTGAATCTTGGCAACAATGTTACGATCAAATATGGAGTACTTATCTACTTCTTCTATTTAGCGTGTCGAAGGCAACCTAGATTTTGTCGGCCCAGAACTGAGCCACTAGTATGGTGCCTTCAATAGCGCTAGCGTCTATCAGTTCCTGTAACAAACAAACAGCAGGACACGCAGGACACGAAATTAAGTGCTCCATTATTTGTGGAACAGCACCACATTCACACTACAGAGCAGAGTCATTAATGAATCTCCACCTGAGCAGGTTTTCTTATCTACTTACCTCGGTCCATTTATGTACCTTTGAAGGGTGAACTACATTCTTTGGAACGTTGCGAGCTCTGACTGACACCTTACGGTATTTAGGTTGGAATAGAAGGAATTACTTGAGATGTCTTGAGAAGCGACGAAGCAGCTAAGGTTATACATTTTTGTGACCGCCTCTGAAGAAAGCTGAAGAAATATTTCCAGTAAACCGAGTTTTATGGCTTTTAAGATAACATAACATAACGTCGGTAGTCTCTGAAGGTTTAGGCAGAGTTGTACCCATCAGCACATCAACAATTCGCCAGTTATGCTTAAGTCCCATTTAATAGGGGGCGAGCCCATTGCAATCAACCGGGCACAAATCCAGACTCCGTGACCATCCAGAATTTCTGATGAAAAATTCCAATAACACTTTGCCCGACCTGGGAATCGAACCTAGGACTCGTGCTCAGATGCCGCGCTTGCGACCACTAGACCAAGTAAGTAACTTTCAGTTTCATTGTTTTGATTGGCATGAAAATAAGAGGCTAGGTTGCAATCTGGGGCTCCAAAGTCTGAAACTATCCACACTCTAGGTATAATCAACTGCCTAGCCTTTTCCCAACTATGTTGGGGTCGGCTTCTAATACCAGTATTTTACATGGAGCGACTGCCTATCTGACCTCCATCCAACCCAACCCAGTTAGTACTGGGTAATACGATACCCCTTGGTAGGACTGGTTGTCAGACTTTCGGGCCACTGACTACCTGTAACTACTGTCAAAGATCTACAATTAATAGCCGGGACCAACGGCTTAACGTGCTTTCCGAGGCACGGAGGAAACTCGGTATGTATGGATGGTCACCCATCCACGGACCAACCCAGGCAAGCGCGGCTTAACCTGACGATTGACCCGAGCGGCTGTTATTATTTTAGCCACGAGCTCCTCTACACTTTAGGTCCATTAGGCAAAAAACGGTCTATTCCCTTTAATAGTGCTATTAATAAAACTATCAAACGTTATGTTACAGTAGTCGCAAGCACGAACGGTATGAGCTTGAGGTTCGATACCCGTCAGCAAAGTATTGGAAACAGTAGTAAAGAATTTGCTATTACAAATTTTTCCCAGCAGCAACCCAAAGTCTGGATATGAAGATTGAATAAACTCTGTAATGGCAAAAAGATCGCTAGACACTTCACAGACTTAATGTAGATTTACTTTACACCTCTGCTAACCCCTTCGAAAAAAACAGTCGTAATGATAACTAAAATTAAGTAAAATTAATTGAAAAAATTAAGACCTAAATCGAATACCTATAAATAAAATTTTATCAAAGAAACAGTTACAGTTTAGTGTAGGGAATAATTAATTTTCAGGGGTGTGTGACGAACCTTCGAGGCGACGTTTGTATTGCGCATGCGTGTAGTCGTTGATACCAGCCGGATTGTGTAGGGTGGGCACGCTTAGAGGTGATCGTGGGACTGTGTGTTTGGGTGTTGAGACTGTGACTGTTGGAGTTTTAGGTAAAGTTGAATTAAGAAAGAGAGTGAAAATAAAAAAAATATGGTACATACATACTTTTGCTTTGAGTCATAAAATTATTGAATTTGTAAAAAATCGTTGGTTTTTGTTTTTAAGACCGCATTATTAGTTAGGGTAAAAGTAGTTTGGCAGTTTGGCTCCAGTAGTTTGGTAGTTTAAAAAATACTAAGAACTATCTTTTTATATGACTTGAATTTTGGTGTAAGGCATTTAGTCAAAAACTTTTGGTCGCTTTTATTAACCACAATATTAAAAATATTAAAAGAAATCCTACAACAATACAAACAAAATACTATACGGAACTACGAACTCAACTCAACTCCTTCAATGACATAACTTGACATATCCTCCCAAAACTCCTTAACGTATCCACCCTAACTGCAGCTTCCAGCACCCGAGGAGCTTTCATATTGACCTATACGTATTACGAGTACTCTCCGTACACTTTCAGGGCGTGGGAGCGAGAAGGGAGATGAAACTAACCTCCAAACTGACGCGATAGAAAGGGATAGACGTAAGCGAGCGCACGGCCCGGCCCGCACGTTTCAGTCTATCCCGAACGTTTGAAAGCCTCGGTTCGGCGCGATCTCTTACGAACCACGTGCGTAAGGAAAAAATAGCCAAAATATAGACACGGTGTTCGTACGTTGACGGGCGGACGAAGTGCAGTCCAGTGTAGTGTTTTCCAACTGATTTAGTGTGGTTTTTTTTTTCAGTGTTGTGTTAGATAGTGTGTTCGAGTGTTTCGTTCGTTCCCGCGAGAGAACGAGACACGGTGAATGTGAGTATTTTCATGATTTTTTACCGTTTGTTTAAGGTTTTTGGTGTCTCAGACGGAACTTGATGGCTTAATGTTTTCTTACGTAGGTTTCGTTGCGTCTGAAATTAATTTTAAGCCAAAATTGTAGCTATATTTGCAGAAATGTTGGAAGTTTTGGTCGTTTATGTGGTAAAATTATATTTATATTCCGAAATACGAGCGATTAAATTAAATCTACACTGTGCAAGGTTCAGAGAACCTACCATCGGTGAATTTTTATTTTATTTTTGTATAACATAAATGTTAACCCGATCACTGACCGAAAAGAAACCTAAAGAAACCTAACAATATACGTAGACACACGATATCGAAATGCCATCGTACCCTAACCTATTTATAAATTTAAAAAACTTTATGATTTTCGACATTTAAAGGGTGAAAGGCTTTTAACAAATAAGAGACCTTATACTTTTATAATAATACTCATTTGAGACTATGTCACACTAAATATAAAACACAATTTTTCACGGTCAAAAACTGAATTGAATTAACCAATTATGCACACGCATTTGTTAATAAAATCTTCGTTTGCATGCGTTTTCTTAAAAGTCTAGGTAAGATTTTTGATAACGCGGAAAACGTAAGATAGGTATTAATTATCATCATCGCTTTTTCTTTTAACCTATATTTCTGATAAGATTTTTTTTACATTATTATAACCATATTTATATTGTAACTATAAAATGTGGTATTATCTGTAACTTACTAGATTTTTACAAAAAAAAAATGAAATCATCACGCCTGTAATCCCCGAAGGGTTAGGCAGAGGTGTACCTAATAGTACACCCACATTTCGCCAGTTAATAAGTCCCATATCATGGGGTACGTGCTTATTACCATCAAATGGGCACAAATCCAGTCTCCGTGACTGCTACTGAGCAATTCCTGATGGAAAAACCCAATAACAATTTCCATGACCCGGGAATCAAACCTCATGCTCAGCAGTCGTGATTACGACTACGAGACCAATGAGGCAGTCCATTTAATATGTTTTTCTTAAAAGGCTGTACTGGCTTAAAAGTCTAATCTATCATCTGTATACAAGGTAGAAGGGACAGCGACGCTGAGACGGGGGAAAAAAATCTGGTGTTCCATAAATTTTGACCGTGTAGGTATTGCAGGCTTGCAGGAAACAGCTGTTTTTTTTTAATAACCGAAGAAAAAATCCATGTGCCCCCCCCCCCCCCCACCACATAGTTTTTTTTTCAGAACGATTTGTTTTGTATAAGTAACTCAACATTGTAAAACTAAGTGCGGTGTAATTTTATTTCATATTTAATTTTAAGTGAACTTTGGTTTAACTTAATAATCATACTTTATGTGCCTTGAACTTATAATGTAAATTATTGCTGCATCTTTTCATTGCTAAATACTTTGATATTTTCATAAAAAACAACTAGTAACTTTAAAAATATTTCAACTTAACCTCAAATATTTTATAACTTTTGAAATCTTGCATTTTGCTTTGCTCATCAATTATTATCATATTGTTTATTCAAAATGGATAAAGAAGTTCGGTCTTCTCTGCCTCTTGCTAAAGATAACATAGAAACTGATGGTGCATGCACAGTTCCTGCCCCCACCACATGGTTTTTTTTTTCAGAACGATTTTCGGATTACGTGGTAACAGTATTAGCGTCGGTATTCCTTCCACCCCGTATAGTTTTATGCCTCTTGCCCACTAGGGTAGATAGAAACTGCAGGATGCTGTTCCTCATATATACGAGTATACTCCCCCTTTTTATATTCTGCCTTATCTAATATCAATAAAACTATTATTATATTGGCTCGTGTCCGACTACCAGATAACCCTGTATAACGCGATGGTGCGCTAAACGATGGTACACGCTTGCCTGGAGGTAACCTATTTAGTCTAGCTTTGAAGACTCCCACGAACAATGTTATGTTTAGTGCTACAAACTTACTTGATCCAATTGCTTTAAATGGAACTTACGAAATCGCTATGAGGAGTAATAAATAAGAAGAAAAGTGGTAATCACTTCCAAAGAATCTAAATACGACTTCCAACGGCTTCGGTAGCTGTAGTCTGTCAATCCAATAGATACAAGAAAGAAAGAAAGAAAAAGTATTTATCAATCTCGCACTGGTAAAAAAAAATGGTAACTTGACAATAAAACAAGCCTCCTGCCCTTATCCCAATTTATTTGGGGTCGGCGCAGCATGTCTTCTTCTTCCGTACTTCTCTATTACTCGTCATCTCAGCAGTTACCTCCTTTCTAGCCATATCCTCCTTCACACAGTCCATATATCGTTTCTTTGGATTTCCTCTACTCTTATAGCCATCTACGTAAAGGATACAAAATCTAACCCTAACGAACCAAAATTGCGATCATTTTTTGTTTTGGGCGATACCTGGGAACCTGCTAGTTACAAGTTGCTAATATTGAAGGTCAAAGTTAGAAGAAAAAGGAGGAGGTTCTCAATTCGATTGTATTTTTTTTTGTGTTTGTTACCTCACATCTTCGTCATTTATAAACCGATTTGAAAAAATCTTCTTTTAACTGAAAGGATATACTTCGCGATTGGTCCCATAGAAATTTCATCAAAATCAGTTCAGTAGTTTGGTTTTTAAATCAAAATAGCTGGAAAAAATATGTCATCCATGATACTTGACAAGGATTTACATATGTGTGATACGGTAACTAAAAAGGGTAAAATAAAAGTTATTAATGTTATAACCGCTTTACTATGTAACACAATGTTTTGAGTGTGTTACATTGACCGCTACCGTAAACTGGGATTTTTTATACCAAAAAACAAATTTTCACAGCAAATATTGCGTAGTGTTAGGTACTTAGTTTGATGTATAGAATGCTTGGTTAGCGGCTTCGTGAAGGGTCCGTTTACACCCTGTTCTTGAATAAAATTTTACTTTGTCTACTGTGGGCTCTCAGCTCTGCTCTGTCATTTTTTGGTTCACCGAAAGCGACGGACTATCGCGCTCACTGACGGTCGACCTCTCTTCAACCTTATTACTCAGGGTATAAGGGTGAAAAGTGGTCGACTGCCAGTGAGCATCCCTACCTACTAAGTAACTTACGATATCACGTTTTGTCAGCGATAGTCTATCATAAGTTACGATTCTTAATCGATGGTAAGACCATCGATCCACAACTACAGACATAGGACTTTTAATCTCGGTGGCTTGTTCCCTTGGGTTGGTATCCGACTTCTACGCAAGCAATACCGCGAATAGTAGCAATTAGCCAGTTACTCTAATTAGAATTAGTATACAAAAGGTGTAGAGGAGTTCGTGGCTAATTATTAACTATCGTTTAGGTCGATCGTCAGGTTAAGCCGCGCTTGCCTCGATTGGATCTTGGATGGGTGACCATGCATTACATACCGAGTTTCCTCCGTGCCTCGGGCAGCACGTGAAACCGATGGTCATGGCTGTCAATTGTAGATCTTTGACAGTCGTTACATGTAGTCAGTGGCCCTAAAGTCTGACAACCAGTCTTACCAAGGGGCATCGTATTATCCAGTACTAACTGGGTTGTGGAGGTCACATATGCAGTCGCTCCATGTTAAAAACTGGTATTCAGCTGCATCTGATTAGACTGGAAGCCAACCCCAACATAGTTGGGACATGGCTAGGCAAATGATGATACAAAAGGTAAAGGACAGCAGTATTTGTGCAGTTAATCAGCAGCTCCATTTGTGCCTTCATCACTTACCAATAAAGATATGCTAGTCGTTGTTAACTTTATAGACTAATGAATAGCTATTTATAAAAGAAAATCTAAAACTAGACATTCTTTGATGCGTAGGCATTTTCTTAAGTCGCTCTTTAAAGGTGAATTCTTTTTATATAACAAACCCTTTTTAGACGTAGGCCTCTCGTTTTACGTCAAGCAAATATTGATTGACAGTTACTACAGCCCTTATCTATAAATGTAGCTGTACTTTATTATTATCATCTCCATCACTTTTTGTGTCTGTTTGTATGATCGGGGTATTCTTTTATCCATGCAACAAAAACAAACTTTAATTTGGTTCCCTTGTGTAATTCATTCCGGAAGGTTTTTGTCTCTAAATCAATTTAGAAAATAGATTTATTGTATAATAAAGAAATTTTATATTTTGTAAACCGTGCGATACTGTGGCCAGTCGCTAGTTTTGCTGTAGTTGACACTGAAGATTTACTTAACAAACTCAAAAGGTTTGAATAACATCTCCACAAAACACTATAGAAACTTCACTCCTTACCTTACTACAGAAAATAAGATCGCAAATCAAAACTTCTAGACTCTTTACAAGATCTATCTTCCTTCACAAACACTATTATATCTAGTCTACTTTTATCAACTTTATGATACTATACTCTCTTGCACTATGAAAACCAAGAGCCAGCAGATAGATATCCTTTAACACCACTATAAGAAACAAATCTAATTTAAGATTTTCTTGAAAGTCTTCTAGTTTTATTTTCCCTTGAGTCTTTTGCAGTATTGTACCGTTTACAGCCAATCCGTGACCAGAGAAGTTAGAAAAATAAAAGCTGAAACTATAAAAGAGCTATAAAAGTTAATTTTTGTTTTTCGGAGCCGTGATAGGTTTTAGGTGTATGGTAAACGCGATGTTGTGGTGGCACGCATTCGATAATATGTACTGATACACTGCGGTACGGATAATTTAGGAAACTTTAATCGTAATTAGAACCTTGTATACGATGTAATTGGCGGCTTCAAAATGTGACGCGTCTAAGAACCAGTATAATATAACGAAGTCCAGAAGTGATTAAGGTGTTTTGTTCGATTTACTGTGAATATACGAGTATCAATACAACACCCTGTATACTCCTATTAATAAATTCATAGTAAATATTTACATAAATGCTTGTATAAAGCGAGGTGTATCAGGAAAGCGTGGTATATTTAAGGTTCCGGTAGGTACCATTAAGCTCAACAACTTACTCCATGGGACTAACATCGTATTGACGAAAAATTAAGCACCTGTCCCAAACATTTAGGTCAAACGACAGCTTGAACGGCAGTTTGATAGTTAGTACCACAATTTATTTTAAATATTATGAACACGCATTTCCAATACACGCAGTATGGTACCAACATCCTGCAAATAAATGGAATGTTTTAGAGATAAATATGGACGGGCAAATTTGTGGCGAAAGACGGCATTTGTTACTATAACATACCTTGATATATGTATTCTTAATTAGTTTATCGTGTAATTTCATACGCGCCTACGATCATGAACATCAAAATTCAATTCTAATAAAAGGATTTTCACAGCCATAAAAAGGTATGTCAGGATTGACATCTATTTTCAGACAAGCTTGCTTTTTGGGAAGGACGATGGATGTGTAGGCGTTTCCAATTCCCAGCCAGTGGTATGAGATAGACTATGCTTCTCAATATTGGCGAACACATTGATCCTTCTATCGGTTTGAACGAGCCTTTGGAAACACTTAACCTATGTGCTTTTCAGTGCTGTAGTGGTTTTATCAACGGTATGAACATCTGGATTCTTGTTTGAATTAATTTACTGACGGAAATTGCAATCTTCAATTTTTATCGTTCGGTGTAGCATCAGTTGAGAAGCTCGTGGCTAAATAATAACAGCCGCTCTGGTCGATCTTCAGGTTAAACCGCGCTTGCCTAGGTTGTTCCGTGGATGGGTGACCACCCATTACATACCGAGTTTCCCCCGTGCCTCGAAAAGCACATTAAGCCGTTGGTCTCGGCTATCAATTGTTGATCTTTGACGACGACGGTGCAGCATCGGTTGAATGAACCAAAATGCGTTTTGGAGGACCAGTGGCATTCAGTTAAATTATTTTTCGTATTTCAACAGCTACTTACAACAAGATTGTCATTTAAGCTTTTTGATAGCTTAAGTCAGTTCCATGTATTTTTCACTCCTTTATCGCTGATTGATGAATGAATGACCTGCCTGTCTTGTTGCTTGCACATCACAGGAGCTGATGGACTCTACTGAAAGTGCCAAACTCGTCGCCAAATTTTAGGCTGACTTAATTTAAATTATCTTCGACACGCCAATATGAAGAAGGATGAATGAGTATCCCTTTTTCTACGTCTCTGGTATATTGACTATAGTAAGAATTTAGGCTTCTAAAGATATTAATAATATGTTTTAAGATAGGCCAAAGTATTGCTTGGTAGCACTAGTCAATATTGTGTTAATATCTTCCACCAATCCGCTTCAAGTAATCCGTAACTTGTATCTTATGACACCAACGGATAAAGAGGGATATCCCCGGGTAAGCTTGGGTCTACGGCCAGAATTTATTGCTAGAAACAAGCGATTAAGGAAAATTTGTTCGTAATACGCTATGCCTCGAAAACCTGCCATGCGTTCACAGCTATTAAGACTTCTGTAAATTTCCCTCGAGATGTCTTAAGCTGGGTAAGATATAACGGGACCATTATCAGTAATGTAGACTTTTGTTGTGTATACTCGTAAAATGTTCTGCTTGAAAAAGTCGACATAATTTTCTTTGTCCGTCTTCATTTTACATGGTGTTTTCTTTGTTGGTACTTCACAATTGTCCGGTCTTTTAAGCCCCGAAGGATAGGCAGACGGGTACCTAATGTACACCCACATTTTGCCAGTTGTGTTTAAGTCCCATGTGATAGTGCGAGCCTATTGTAGTCAGCCGGGCACAAATCCAGGCTCCGTGGCTGATACTGAGGAATTCCTGATGGAATAACCCAATAGCACTTTGCCCGACCCGGGACCTAATAAATGCTCAGTAGTCGCGCTTGCAAACACTAAACAAACGAGGTAGCACTTCACAACGTTTTAGGATATTTTACAAATGTCTACTTCTAAATGGAATATTTTCAACAAAAACCATGTTTTAATTTGAAGCTGTTCACAGTGTGTTTGTCCCACAATTTTCACGTTAACCAAAATGAGTACGACTACATACGTCTTTTATTTCAAAATCTTTTTTGATTCTATAAAACCATCCTAAAATCCTTTATTTTACAAATATGAACGTCCTTTCCCCAATACTTCGTCGCATATAATGTTTGCCGATGATTTCTTCCATCGGAAATTGAAACGTGCGTTCCTCCAATTTCCAATTGGGCGTAATCAAATGAACGTATGTCTTCAGGGATAATAGAATTCCTTGCTTTAGGCATGACATGATAAATGTCTCGGATTTGCGAAGTAAGGGTCTATGGCTTTATGTTATGTGCTGAAGTATGTCCTTTTGTCTTATTGGTTTCAAAGTTTTAGGTGGTATTGATATTATTGTGGCCTTTTTGGGAGCTGTTTCGTTTAGGAAATGAGGGACTGTTGATTTTATTTTATTTATTAGGGACAAAAACAGTTACATGTTTAAGTTTAAAATAAAATTAAAATGCAGATGCAGATTAAGATGCATATGATGTTATATGTTTACAATTTTTTTTTGGTATTACGGTTTCTTAGTAAAATAAAGGACGTTTATTATTTTCACATGTCCGTCACCCTCATGGCTTAGCCGTGTTTGTCCATTGTTAAGTGAATATTCCGAAAAATAGGCAAGAACCCAATGACGACAAGAAAATATACTTGCACTGTTAACAAGAAAATAAATAGAAAGATAAACAAAGAGATCTAGAAAAATTACGAAAAATTAATGAGTTTTTGTGGACTAAAAGAACCAATAAGTACATAAAGTAATGAAATTTTACGCGAGAGAAAATGCCAACAGAGTTTAACGAACCCCATCCGGCACGTGTCATTACAGAAAATATTTTAATTTCGCCCTTAAAACGAAAACTCAAAGTGGTGTAATAAAGAATAAATTAACGCAGGCCCAGAAGCAATCAAAAACCTATATAAAACGGTCATAAAAACTTAGAGGAATGGGACCAAGCAGGAATCTCAAAATAAAGAGGTCTATTAAAAGGAGGACTTAATGTTAACGCAAAATTTTAGTTCAGGAACGTGGAGAATGTTGATTTGACGTACTTAATAAATTGAAAAAAAAAAAGGAAAATGGTCAGATAAAAACAAGATTTTTGGATAAACTTTTTACAATTACATCTAGAGGTTGGAGTTACAATCCTTATATTCTCTTTTCACTATATCCACGTACATACATCGTACTACCAGTACTAACTGGGTTGTGGAGGTCAGATAGGCATGCGCTCCATGTAAAATGCTGGTATTCAGCTGCATCCGGTTAGACTGGAAGCGGCCCTAACATAGTTGGGAAAAGGCTAGACAGATGATGACATCAGCGTTCATATACACAAGGCAGTTGCAAGTACTACACACCTGATCTTTGTAAAGTAAGCATCACCAATAAGGTCAGTAGGTACTGACAATCGCCTTGTAAAGCAAATACCTCTGTAACTAAAATAACTTTCATTCATCCTTAGATTCCTCTTCATGCTATTGTTTTTACATATCTGTTAGCCGTAAATTAGTGTCACAGCCTTATCGATCCCAGAACTCATGAGCTGTAACTGACTTAAGGGCGAAGTAAGAATATAAAATCGAGCAGGTTGGAAAAAGAGATAACTTAATTTTCTCCTAGAAATAATTCTAAGGTCTGAACGGTTAAGTGAAGGAGTATTTTGGTTCACTTTTCTTTTGTGGCTCCTCTTTTTGTACGGCTTATTTTTAGCTTAATTCGTGGCACTGAAGACGAAAATAAGAAACCGATTTAGAAACAATAGGTCTTATTTTGTTTAAAGATAGAATGTCTAAATAAATGAACATGAATGAACGGGTAAGAGTTTTATTAACATACGTGTAGTTTTAATGTTCTATTTATTAACATAAATTGTATTTTATCACATTTATGTTAGTATGTAAGGTCTATATTTATACTTATGTATGTATATCTATGGGCCAAAGTTGCCAAAGAATAATTGAATGTTGTAAATTTTGTTGAAGACAATTCCAAGTTACCAATTAAACGTAAGATAACAGTGACGACATTCAATTCGAAAAAGTAATAAATTGTTCAGAGAAATTGAACCATTCGAAAATACGGGACGTTACCATGAATTCAGTACATGATTTGTAACCCTTTACTGGTCACTTAAAGTGTTATACCCCCCCGCGCATCTTTGAAGGTTAAGAACTTTAAAAAGAAATCTGCAGTTTTCGCGCTGAAGTTCCCATTAACTTCATAAAAAAAAACACGTGTCCTATGAGCTCAAGTATCGATAATAATCGTTATTTTACATGTATTTCGTTTTTTATTTATATATCACAGGGGTGTCACGCACCCAGTGTATACCAAGTCTTGTAAACTTCCACTCATAATCTCATTCAAGGAAGCAAAATAAATGAAAAGCAACCTTAACCTTTAGCAAGTTATATCCTTTTTCCAAAAATCATTTGGTTTTATTACAAGGCGAATCTTCTGTAGCTACGCCTCAGAAGCTTCAAGTAATATCACTTTAATATTATATCTTTGAATACAAACGTACTATTATATTTGTATAGGCATATTAGCCCTTTGAAAGCGTACAAATTAATTTTCGCAATAAATGTGAGAATTCTTTTTCGACATATTATTTATTTGTTACTTGGCAAGGGATTTGTTAGGAGGTGGTAAATACGTAATTCTCTAAGCTTAAGCATTTTCATATTTGTTACTGTTAATACTTCGTAAAATAGTAAAGAATTAATAATAAAAACATAACAATTTAACTCAAATCATCATCTGCCTAGCCTAGTCCAAACTATGTTGGGGTCGGCCCCCAGTCTAACCGGATACAGCTGAATACCAGTATTTAACATGGAGCGACTGCCTCTCTGACCTCCATAACCCATTTAATACTGGGTAATACAATACTACTTGGTAAGACTGGTTATCTTTATAATTGGATTGGTTAACAGAAAATTCCTTCCTATAGGTATTTATCAAGACTCGCGTCACGTTTGACGTATATGTATATCAAGTACATAC
The DNA here is from genome assembly GCA_964057025.1 of Standfussiana lucernea. Taxonomy (NCBI): domain Eukaryota; kingdom Metazoa; phylum Arthropoda; class Insecta; order Lepidoptera; family Noctuidae; genus Standfussiana; species Standfussiana lucernea. The sequence continues at coordinate 16,417,511 of OZ059786.1, read as the reverse complement.
ATAATGGTACCTTCCGAAGCCGACAAATTAATTTGTCCGACCAAAAACGTCGAAACACGTCTCTCATTCAACCCTCCCTTTACCACAGAATAAATAGGTAGAGTTGTACAGAAGGCTGGCTTCAAACAAGGAGCGAAAAGCACACACACATTGATACACGTTCGTACTCACGTAAAACAAGTGTAAGCGCACCCGAGACTAACTTTCGGTTGAGATTGTTCGGGATCACCGTTCGTACTCGTCCATAGTCACAGACTGTACTTTGCTAAGTTCTAACTTGGTTCATACAAATAGCAAAATTACGCATAAAACCAATAAGATTCCTTCTATCATGAATCTTACTCAAATTAGCTCATAGAAACATGGCTCATGAACATTATCTGCATATGAGTTAGGTTTTTGTTAATATGAACTTACTTAACATACTACTATTTATCTTAATAGAAGGCGAATGCTTTACGTTAGTTTTACTTGACAAAGCAAAGTCAAAGTCCGGTCTGTGGTTTTTTACCTATGTTATCATCATCATGATTTTTCCAATACGTGTACCCTTCTGTACTCTATCTATTCTGTGTCTCTGCGATCGTGCGTTGTTCCGTAATAGTAGAGACTCTAATTGGGTCAGATGGACCCTTTGTCGGACCATCCGTGTACAGCACAAAAACAATAGGTATCTACATCCATTTTAAGAGTGATTTTTATGTTTTTCTATTATCGGATTTCACTTTTGGTTTCGGTAACGTGGTTTTCATTGAAAATTGGTGGAATGAAAATTTTGGAGCATGTATGCAACTTTTGTTAATTTCGTTGCTAATGATTTTTTTTTAGGTTTATCAATTTTACTTCTGCCCTGTGGGATGCTCGATAGGTTACTAAAAATACATTTATGGAAATACTTTAATTTTTAATGAAGTCTCAACTTAGAGGATAATTATTGATTTTGTTATCAGGAGGTGCCAACCTAAGTAGTGCTAATAATTCAACGTTTTGGACATGATAGTTCCATTAAATATAAAAAAAAATATTGAAAAATCGTTTAATTGTGTTAACATTCTATTACAAAATAATTGTACTTCTGCAAAATTGCACAGCAGTTTGTTGGTAGATGTAGCTCCCATATAAACAATTTATTTAACTACTTGTTGGTACTTTTCCATTAATAATAGGTACAAGCTTATACATTTACCGCTAAACATTAATATTCCACAAATCCATAGTATCATAACGACTTAATATTTAATCTTCGCATTTCTATTAATTTAATCCACATAAAATATTTAATAACCTTTTTTTTAATAACTTCTTAAAAGACGACTTTTTTGTATTTACCTATCAATAAAGATTATGCGCCAATACTATCGAGCAAGTCGATGTGTTTCAATGTGAAGGTATCAACGTTTTTTTATTAACCGACTTCTAAAAAAGGAGGTGGTTATGTATTCGACCAGTATCGATTTTTTAACGTTGTAATTTGTTAAACATCACAGCAGAATATTATTAATAACATCAGAACGACAGTCACTGTTTCCCCGAAAGTCTGACAACCAGTCTTCCCAAGGGGTATCAGTAGTATATTACCCAGTACTAACTGGGTTGTGGAGGTTTGATAGGCAGTCGCTCCATGTTAAATACTGGTATTCAGCTGCATCCGGTTAGACTAGAAGCCGACTCCAACATACATAGTTGAGAAAAAGCTAGGCAAAGGACGAACGTCAGATACCGTTCATTTCCCTTTCAGGGTTCAATATTGGTTCGACTCTGGAATTTTATCTTTAGAAAGAAATACTTCAAAACACCGACTGTCCCAACGATATGTTTCCAATTAAACTCACGTCCAGTTAACCAAGTAAAGCAAATAAAAGAGAAATTAATAATTAATTTGTATGTATTCAAATAACCGGTTGGACTTTTCAAAATTTCGAACCTGAATAAATTATAAGTTCTTTGAAATGTAACATTTTCCTTTACATTTTTTCAAGCATTAAAATTACTTTTTGGCATGACTGTAGGAATTAGATGGCTGTAAGAGTAGAAGACCAAAGAAACGATGGACTGTGTGAAGGATGATATGGCTAGAAAGGAGGTGACTGCTGCGATGAAGAGTAGGTAATAGAGAAGTATGGGAGAAAAAGACATGCTGCGCCGACCCCAAATAAATTGGGTTAAGGGCAGGAAAATGATGATGATAAAAAGTACATTTTGGTGTGAAATGAAAGATACAAAATTCTTTAAACACTACAAATTAAACACATTGTATGAGACATCGCAAAAACATTTACCATGAATTGATTCTAGACCAGTGTAGAAAATTTTTCATCTGTTATTAAAACAATTCTGCTTTTTCATACAAACACCTGCACGGTCAAAATATATGGAACAGTTGATGTATTTTTTTTAACAACTTGAGTCGTTTTACTACTGTCATACCGCGATTTCGATACAAATCTTAATCTTAATTCATGGTACCGCTTTATTATTAGCCTTTATTCACAATCTTTCAAAGATGGTTATACAAGTAAACTAAAAAAAAATTATAACATAAAGTACTTAAACCATTTGCTGTAACTATTTACTTTTCTATCAACAATGAATTCATTTGACACGGGTATTAAGATTGTTTTGCGTTTCCGCAAAGGCCTCCCCTAGATATTGCCACAGTCTCCTGTCCTGTATCATCCTCCTCCAAGATACTCCGGCAATTTGCCGGATATCGTCTTCTCATCTTAGACTCTGCCTCTTGCTCTTTCTTTTATTATGGTACCACTTTACACCGTGTTTAATATTTGTATTTATGTCACAAGAGTTTCGCTAGCTAATAAAATTTGACCTTGTATTTATTTCGGCAGTTCCAATATTAATCTTCACAACACAACCCAAGTGCAGAACAAACCCAAAACCAGTTTAAGCGATCTCTCACTGTACGGTAAATCTGTGCAAAACAAGGTCAAGTTATACTGGAAATTTGTATGATGTTTCGCCGTGTGTACTTGAACAAGTACGATAGTATAATTATACCTAACCCTTTACGCTCAGTTGATTCCAACAAATTGCGCGAGACGATAAGAGATGGATCCACTGTTTTTGTTTATTCTTGAATCAGTATGCAAAGTTGCCAGCTCCACTCAATAGATATCAGCTGCTCAGTACATTTGAAGTAGCTACTTCGACGGATCGAAATGAACCAGTTTTCTGTTGTTTCGTCTCCAAGTTTTATTTAAGGAATCTCTGATGTTTCCAATTTATGAGCGTATTGTATAGATAATTATCACTGGTTCCGGTGAAGGAAATCATCGTGAGGAAACCAAAAACGCCTGAGAGATATTTCTCGACGGCATGTAAAGCGGGTGGCAAAAAAACTGTGACACCAGGTAACCACACGAAAAAGAAAGAAAGATTTTTGGAAAAAGACACAATGTTGGTTTCAGAACCTAAGTTTTTGAGAAAGTTTTTAATAATAAAATGTTCTACCAATGTGACAATAAGAGGTATAGAACCTCTCGGGACCCTCAGGGATTACTGACGTGGCGGTATGAATTATTATTTCACCAAGTTTTATTTGCCATGAAAATGCCTGTGAATTTGGCTTTTATTACTCTCTACCGTTTTTATAACGTTCGATTGCAGAGTTAACTCTGAAATCTACATAATATTTACGTAGTGGGACTGTCCAAATTTGCTCACCAATCAACTTTCTTAACTGTACAACATGTACACACAATGAACCAAAACATACACCAGTTTGTAGTCTTTACCATTTTTTGATGGATTTACCGATTTGAAGGTTTATTTTTTTATGCCCATATCCCTAAACATACCACTTTAATATTTAAATCCTCCACTATCATAACCATTTACACAGTAAACAAGAGAGTCTCATCAAATATTATTTTCAGGCCAACACAAAAATTTATAGATATTCGATATCGCTTCGTTGGATGCAAAATTGTGTTCGATAAATCCCTTTTCTTTTTTTAACAGTCATACAATATGTATGGGTGTGACTCTACGTGACCAGAATTTTGTATAACATAATCTTGAATCAAACAAGGGCTCTAGGGAATAAATGTATAGTTAAATACTATCGGATGGTAAAAGTTTACAAATGTGCCACGATATCCCTTGTCAAAATGTAAACTTTTACCATAGGTTCAGTGTTCTATACAATAAACAGGTATGTAGGCATTGTATTTTTGTATGGAAAAACATGTTTTTTTTATGACGTACTAAAATTATCATCGTTTTTGTGTCTTTAATCATGTACCGAATTCATGGTAAACTTTTAATTTCTAGTGACCCGGCTCTGCTTTGCCGATTGCAATGGCGAGGCGTCTTCTTAAAACGGCATGATTTTATTTTGTAATTACTCGTATATTATCACAAATAAAGCCTTGTGATTTCTGACGCCTACGTAAATCTGCAGCATACAATGAAGACCAATCCACCTTCTATAGATAAATCTTTTATAGGGACTAGGAAATAATCAATGTATTTGAACTTGTATTTCTTCAACTAGAAGGCCAAGCATAGTTCATTTCCAATGCTGATTCCACGCTGCATTACAAATGAAGCTTAAATACTGATAATTTTATTATTCTTCATCAAGATTCCGTACTTCTTCATATTATTTCTTATACTGAACCAAGCACTCTAGAAACTTCGATCCTCAGCCATTTCGTTAGTCATTTGTTCTCATTCGCTGAAATGGAATTGTATCTACCTTTTAAAGCCAGGCACTTTTTCTAGATAGTTCATCAATGGAGGTCCTAATTGACTGGACTTTCTTTTTGCTGCCTGTTCTGAAGGCGACTTATTGCCGCTACTTTGTTATTGTTTATTTTTAATTAGACGTTTTCGTTATTTCTTTTTTGTTTTCGTCCATTTGTGCCTTGTAGTTTTTCTTTTCAATTCTGTGAGTTCTCCATCAAGGTTTTGCTTTTGTGAAATACTTAAAGATTTCATCAACCAATGTATTAAATGTTTTATTGTGTAGCCATGTTTGCATTTATAGCATTTGAATCGAGAATTATCTCGCTAAGGTATTTTTTTTGCTTGCGATACGATAACCCTTATCGTATCTAAGAAGACATTCTACGTCAACATTAGTATTTACAACTTTACTTCAACGTAATTATCCATTTTTCCATAATTATCGACGTCAACCATTTCCTTAATAACAACCCTTTACAAAACAAATTGAAATCAACTTCAAATAACAACAATAATTATCCAATTTTAATGCTATTATTAAACAATAAGGTTACTTAGAAGAAATTATAGAACATAACCCTTTCCGCGGAGGGTAGTTGTAAGTAGTTAGCGACACGCACGTAATTAGAGGCACGCACGGTCTTAAAGACCTAGCCGTTGCAGGGTTAAATGTACAGTTATGAGCAAAAATATCGTGTTCACTTTAGGTTTGGACAAACCGGTACGGATAGGTACGGAACGGTTGAAGGCACGGGACAGTGACATACTCTTCAGTACATTAATCTCTGTCTTCGATGTCCGGAGCCCCATCGGACTGGTTCGACCGATAGAATTTCGCAGTAGTAGCCTCGGAGTCTGGTTTTGTGCCCAGTTGATGGCAATAGGCCCGCCCCCAATTACATGGGACTTAAATATAACTAGCGATATGTGAGTGAACTATTAGAAACACCTCTGCCTGACCCTACAGGGATTACAGGCTTGATGTTTGATGGTTCGGCCGATTTTTTTGTTTTACTATGCAAACTATAAAAATCTTTAATATTGTTTTACTAAGTATGAGAACAATAAAATACCATCTTGTAGGTATGCAGAAAAATGGTACCATAGTTTTGACGGACGTCTGTGTGGAATTTCAGTGAATGTATGGCTGTACGCATAATAATTATGCTCATGACTGTACAACGTACAACGTTTTATGTGAATCCCACACGCTTGTAATCACATGTTGTGTAGCAATAATGTTGCTATTTGTAACGATATCGGTATGTACAAGTAGGAGCGGTTTTTGAAGAAACTTGTACTCGGTTCACCCGCTCTGCTCTTTTTACGTGAGACTTAAACATAACATGAAATGTATGTATGTGTAATATAAGTCCCCTCTGCCTCATCTTTTGGCGGAAATAGGCGTGATATTTTATCCTTTTCTTAAACCTCTTTATTTTGTTAGGCAGTCCAAATTGAATTTTTACAGAAATATTTTTCTTTGATGTTTTATAATTATAGTTTCTCCTTCACTATTTATTACGAGACTTATTAATAACTTAACTCGTGAAATGTAGATGTATTTTCCTGCCTACATACTTTGTTTAAGTGTCTGCCAACTCTTTCTGGGACGTTATTTCATATCTATTAATGCTTTTTACCCGACTGAGGAGGATAATGTGTTTATTTTAAATTCATAATGAATGAAAACGAGAATATGGTGGGAATTAAATATAGAAGACTTTTTTCAGGTAGATGACGAAAATATCTGATTTTTCAAAGAACTTTCGATACGTCCCTACTCAAATAACAATTTGGATTGTCAAAAATTTTCTAAAAATGTCACGATGTTCAATCAATCATGAATATTTGAAAACGTTGTTGGCGTCTATTTTCAAGTTTATATTGACTGAAGTCTATAAGGGGCTCTACATACGGAGAAGGTAATATCACGTCCAAAGCGCGTATTTTGCGTGCGGGTGGGAGGACTGATCATTCGATCCATCCCAGCTCTGCGAGAAAGGCCAGCAACGCCTTGGTATTGGGAGTATCTGGGTTACCGAAGTACTTCTCTCTGTATGAGGCAACATTTGGGCATTTTAGAAGGTTCTGCACAGCGGGCAGAGCCTACATGAAACTCTGAAATGTGTAGGAATTGCTTCTAGACGGCATTTTTGTATTTCAAATACTGCCGAATCGAATGTACACAAATTTCGAAGAAAAACAAAATGTATTCGTACATTATTAAGCGAAGACTAAGTACAATCTTGTGGAAGTTTTCCAAAATTTATTCTGCTGTTAAACCTGGCATCGTGAATTATGTCGAGTAAGAAACTTTCAGGCACACGTACTTGAAGGTAGGAATTAGGTCAGATGTAACTCGCTTCTGTGGAATGATAATCAGTTTGTATTTTGTTGAATTTATTAGGGCTTTTAACTTTACCATTGTCTCTTTGGACATCCTTCACTTTTATCTCTCTCTCTAGGGTTTATATTTAATTGTTTTTGAAAGCTTTTATTATATTTCACTATTTTTATTTATGGAAGTCAGAGAAACGGACAGGAGGAACGATGGATATACTGTGTGTAAGACTAGAAAGTACGTGAATGCCTACTGAGATGAGAAGTTTCAACTGAAATTGGTTGATTCTCGGTTGATTTACTCGGAAACGGTTTGTGTCTGGGTTATGATTTTGAATATTCTAATGATAATGAACTCAAACTCAAACTCAAACTCAAAGCATTTATTTCAATTAAACCATTACAGGCACTTTTGAATGTCAAAACACAAAAAATAAACTAAGCTACAGTCCCAGTCACAGGGCATAATAACTTGTGAAAGTACTGTAGTTGCCCATTCGAAAGCGTAGATCTCTATGGAGAAGAATGGGCAAGAAACTCCATGGACACTCTTTTAAATCATTATGTTGTTACAAAGTCTCGGTTACATCATTCATGTCGAGATTAAACATATATGTGCGAACGATGTAGAAAGACGTGCGAGTAAGAGCGTCCAGAATAAAAAGATAAAATTAACAATTCAAAAATACAATAATCCATGGCAGCTGCGAGATGACCAGTCACAACTGACAGCGCCCGTTCACGAACATGACGCATGGATCAGCCATCATTCAACTCAACCATTTTGGAGGGAACTAAACGACCCGACACACGCGCCACCATCAGCGAGACATTTGAGTGAGCATGACATTCTCTCAACCGCCAGGGCAAATTCGAGTCAGTAAAAGATGTAAATGGTAGCTTTATCGTACATAGAACTCACACATGTGCTATGCAATTATATAATACTAAGAGACTGAATCTATACAATGCAAAGATATGTTTACAATCTTCTGCAGCTTCCACAATAACTTCACAAAGTAATCAATTAGTTTGCCCCTATGGTTGTGGAGCAGGACCAGCATTGAGCCAAGCATTTTTATCATCAATGTAATCTCCCAACTTATAGTATGCTTGCCTACATAGTGTGCGTTTTATACAAGATTTAAACTTCGTCTCATTCAGTTGTAGAATGCGGGGAGGTATTTTATTGTAACATTTTAAACAGTACCCCATGAAAGATGAGTCTACTTTAGCTAGCCTGAAACCTGGCTGAACTAGTTGGTCCCTGGTTCTAGTATTATAGTGGTGTCTGTCGCCTCTTTTACTAAATAAATGCAGATTTTTTCTAACGTACATTATGTTTTCATAGATGTATTGGCAAGGTACTGTCATAATGTTAATTTCCTTAAACAGTTCTCTTAGAGAATCGCGCCTACGTAGATTATATATGGCTCTGATGGCTCTTTTCTGCAGAATAAATATAGACTCGATGTCTGCAGCCCGTCCCCATAGTAAAATACCGTAAGACATAATACTATGAAAATAACTAAAATAGACTAGCCTCGCGGTATCTACATCAGTAAATTGACGGATTTTCCTAACAGCATATGCTGCTGAACTCAGCCGTCCTGCAAGAGATGTTAAATGAGGACCCCATTGTAGCCTTGAGTCGAGCGTGATCCCTAAGAAAACAGTTTCATCGACGAATTTTAGTTTCTCTTGATCCAATACTATGTCACAATCACTACTTTTGACATTTGGTAGAGTAAATTTTATGCACTTGGTTTTTTTCCCATTTAATACTAAATTATTCGCGGTAAACCAATTATGGACCTGCAGTAGGGCGCTATTTACGTCGTCAAGATTTGAGGCACGTCTGTTGATCTTAAATATTAAAGAAGTATCGTCAGCAAACAACACCATTTGTGGTTGGTTTTTAAATAAATGGGGTAGATCATTAATATAGACTAAAAAGAGGAAAGGACCTAATATCGAGCCTTGTGGTACACCCATCCTTACTTTTAAACCCATTGAATTGACACCATTTATTTGTACTTGCTGATGTCTATCGTTTAAATACGACTTCACTAAACTGAGCGCAAGTTTTCCTAAACCGTAATGCTCAAGTTTAAGGAGTAGGGTTTCGTGGCTCACGCAATCAAATGCTTTCGAGAGATCACAGAAGATTCCTATGGCATCTTGTGCCTCCTCCCACGCAGTGAATATGTGTTTTAATAAGGTGACACCGGCGTCAGTCGTACAACGTCCTTTGGTGAAACCATATTGTTTCTCATGTAAGATCTTATTGTTGTTAAAGTGGTTAAGCATCTGATTAAGCATTACCTTCTCAAACACCTTGCTAAAAACTGGCAATACGGATACGGGTCTATAGTTATTGGTGTCTTTACTGTCCCCGGATTTGAAAAGTGGTATTACCTTGCTGTATTTCATAAGGTCCGGGAAGACGCCTTGGTCCACACACAAATTAAATATTAAAGCCAAGTACGGTGCTATAGTCTCAATAATAGCTTGGCAAACTTTAATAGACATTCCCCATAGATCTTCTGTTAATTTGATTTTGATTTCCTTAAAGGCTTTAATGACAGCTATGGGGTTTATATGTTTAAATTGAAACTCAACCGGACAGGCTGAAACATTTGCTCTTAATAAATCAATAGAAAGCAAGGGTGAGGAATTTAAGGTTTCGGTAGTTTTAAGTGGGATACTGGTAAAGAAATCTACAAATTCTTGAGCAACTTCATTTTTAGAGCTTAGAACACCACGTGAGGTTTCTAATGTGATATCACCATTGGATTTTTTATTTCTATTAGTTTCACTATTGATAATTTTCCAAACCGTCTTTATTTTATTATCTGCGGATTTAATCTTGTTGCTAATGAATAAGGCTTTAGCAACCTTGCAAGTGTTTTTAAAAATTTTTGAGTATGTTGCAACATATTTATTAAAAGTTTCTGAATTAATGTAAGGCTTAAGGCCGTACAGCTCAAACAATCGCTCCCTACTTTTCCTAATACCCTTAGTTGCCCAGTCACTGAACAAAAACTTTGGGTAAATAGATTTAGTTTTCATTTTTATTGTATTATTAAACTCCGTGTAAACTACCGAAAAGAATTCCTCATAAAATTTATTTACATTTTCAATAATATATCCCGGAATGCCTAAATTACCAATTAAGTTATTATTAAAATTATTCAAATTACTGGGTGTTATTTGTCTAGACTTTATCTGGATTTTTTGTAATGGTGTGTAGGACTCGAAAACAACGGTTTGACCACTGTGATCAGAAGGAAGGTAATTTACAATGGATTTATCTAAGTAGTCGCAACAACAAAAAACATTATCAATACATGTAGCAGTATTTTTAGTAATTCGGGTTGGTTCCGAGAACACGTTTAACAAATTGAATGATTTAAAAAGATGTAATAATCTACTGCTATTTGAATTTTTCTCTAAAATATTAACATTAAAGTCACCACAGATAACAAGTGATTTATTACTAGTAGCAAGTTTTGCTAAAGCATCCTCCATTACTGACTCAAATAAAGAGTAGTTCTGATAATTTGGGGGTCTGTAAACGCACACTATTACATGCTTATCTAGCTCAACACAAGACAGTTCAATATTATGCTCAACCGATAGATCAACAATATCATTACGAGACTTAAATTTAATACAATTTTTAACTAAGATTAATGAACCCCCACGCATCTTAGATTTCCGGTTAAAGCAACTGCCCACACTGTAATTTTCGTAATTAATGAGCATTTCAAAGTCTTTTAACCAATGTTCAGTGAAACAAACTATTTCAAACTTTGTTTTTTCTAAAAACAATTCAATTTCTAATTGCTTTGAAGCGAAACCTTGAATATTCTGGTGAAATAATTGCATGGAATTCTGCTTAGCCCCTTTTTTACATCTAACTTTTCGGGAGCAAGAAGGTACCTTTGTGTTGTTGGTTAAAGTAACATTACTGTTACTGGTATCTTCTGTTGTCTTACTAACTAGTTTAAATGAGCATCCGGAGTGAGCCCCAAGACTCCTATGCCATTACAAGATAATGAAACCTTAGTACTAGTGGACCCTACTTGAGAATCTTCTGTAGTTACACATGGATCCTCATTCGTAAAATAATTGTAAAAATGAATATTAGTATTCTTACTAATAGTCGCAGTGTTAATAATAGAACTAAACATAGACATACTATTTATGTCTGAGTGAATATTAAAAACTAATAGCCGAGCTATTTTGTGTCTACAACTAATAGGTAGATACACATTACCCCGTGTCGACTTAAGATTACCAACAAAACTGTTGATATCAAGATATATAAGTTTGTCACTATAGTGACCTACTAAGAAATGAACATGCTCATTCAGCATGTGAATATAATTGTTTTTCTTGCCTGACAATTTTTCTAAGTATGGGAAAGCACACAATATTATTTTACGACAATTCAACTTTAACAATTCAGTTACACTGTCTGTGATGTCTTCTTTTTTAATTTTTGAACTATTTCCAATAAATATAGTGATGTCTGTATTAATATTATAAACATTTCTAGTTACTGATGCCATTATCTGTTTGTATGTTGCCCCTGGCATACAATGATTTTGATTGGGAAAACTCAGGTTATTACTAACTAATTTACCTACACCTCTTCCTATACTATCTGAGAACATTACTGAACAAGAACAATTATGACTATCATATATCTCAGGCTGTACCACTTGTAAATAATCTTGATTGAGTACACAGTCCTGAGATAAATTCTCAGCCTGGGACGGGTCCTCCATTACCTCAGGCTGGACAGTATCTTGGTTGGTAACTGACTGACAACTACATTGACACATTACCAACTCATTTGCTGCAAGAATATGTTCCCTAATTTGGTTCTGAGAACTCACATACCTACTGGAAAGGGAACTAAGTGAGTCCTGAAGTACCTGTATTTCAGCCTGCAAATGCCGAGTATCAATTTCATAAAATTTTATACTGTCTTCTAATTTTATTTGGTAATTATTTAACTTATTAACTAAATCAACACGCTCTTTCCTCAGTGAAATATTTTTGGAAAATTGCTTATGTTGTTTCCTAAATTGATAACATTTTTTAATTATTCTATTCAGTTTAGCATATTTTTTAATTTTCTTGTTGCTAACTGTATAATTCTGTTTTAATAAGGAATCTTCAGTCAGATCAATGGTTATTAAGGAAGGGGGGTTACAATTACTATTTAATAATTCATTATATAAGATGTTAGTTTCTTTAACCTGAGTATGTTGTTTTTCTTTCTGTAACTTTGATATACAATTATTGGCATGAATTAATTCATCTTCTAGGTCCCTAATTTTATTTAAAGCCTCCTCGTACAAGTTACTACAATTATTGAAACCATCCGTGACCACCTTCAGTTGATCCCGTTCATCAACAACGTCCAAGTATTGCTGATGTAGGACCACTAGCTCTCGTTTTAAGCTTGAGTTTTTGCCATTAACTGAATGGACTTCCACCTCACTCTCATCTCTCTCCTGTAACAGTTGTTGGACTTGGAGGTTTGATTCTTTAAGTTCTTGGAGGGCCGTTCTCAATTTTAGCTCCATATCCTGAGCAGTAGCCTTACGGGTCATCACAGGCATGGTTTCAGGAAAGGTTACTGAAAATAAGAAGTAAAGAAACGGTGAGAACTAATAGAATTGACAAATTAAGAAAATTTAGTGGTAAAAGGGGGAAAAAAAACCGAGGGAAAAATGTTCAGTTATGAAATGAAATGAGGTAGGCTGCTATATTAGCTTTAAAAGTTAACTATAATTATATTCAATGCATCAACAGAATATTAAATTTAACTGATTCTATTGTAAATTTGTAATAAGGTATTACTTTTTCTTAAGAGGGTAGATTGCATAGGAAAAAAAAATTAAACTTATTATTAAGATATTATGTACTTTAAGACAATAATGCACAGTAATTACCATACACGTTAGATTACTGAATTTATATTGAAACGATATAATAAACAACAGAGTTATGGAATTACTGTCAGTTTTGTTTTTTACGACCGGTTGTCAACAAAGCGATTAAGAACCAGTACAGGGTAATAAATCAGCAAAAATATATACTAAAAAATGGCATAGATGTGTGATTGATATAAAGTGACGATTGTGTGCTATTATTAAATAAAAGTAAACAATACTTCCCCTGAATTTTCCGTATAAATCCACAGTTAGAACGTCATCTGTTGTTTTTGGTTACCGGTAACGTTGTATAGGCTAAAACTTAATTAATCACCAGGAAAACAATTTTGCTGAGTATTTACGCATTTATATTACGTTTGCTCAAACAATTACACCTTAATATAACTTATTTAATAATAAAATTTAATTTTAAAATACGGAACAAAAATTTTACATGTCACTCGGGCAGTGTTGCCACTTTTCCTCTCTGAATGAATGGGTAAAGTTGCTTAAATGTTGTGTGAATATACAAGGTGTAGTTTTGCATCCTCGTCAAAATTCAGGAGGTTGTCATAGAAGACGTAAATAATCAATATAGATTACGGTACGTGGTCAATAATAATAAACGCAGCTTTTTTTAGTTGTTTTAATTTGACACTATTTCAGAATGAAGCCCTTCTCAAAAGCGGAGAATCACCCGTTCATCGAATAAACGTCTGCGTTTGTTTGTGTGTGTGAAATCGCGGTTATTGGGCTAGTATTAGACGAGCCGCGTTTTAATACGAGTTGCGGTGTACACTTACCGATTTCCGATATTAAGAAAAAAAAAATTAATATTATTGATTCGGGTCGAGAATCATTAGCATAGTTAGTTACCTCTGATGCAAAACTACACCTTGTAGAGACGTATGGAAGAAGAAGGCATGCTGTGCTGTCCTCAAATAAATCGGGGTAAGGGCAGGAGACTGATGAGGCAATCAAAAATATGCTGTGACAAATCTTTTCTATGGTTTGCGTTTTTGAGTACTACAGTTTCCATTCACTGCCATGATTGCAGGGTGTTTCCCCAAAGACAAAAAAGTCGCTTAGCGAGCCACACGAAGCAAGCTCACACGGAGTTTCCTTGAACGATGACTATCTAAACTTTATTATTCGAGTATTGGGATTTATTTGATGTTTTAATGTACTTCAAATATTTGCAAGGCGTTTTCTATTGTAAAATTTTAACAAACACGTGAATAAAACATCGAGAGTTAAGAACAGTGGGAAAGCACAACAGAACATATAATGTATAATCTCGACATGAATAATTTAACCAAGATTTTGTAACAACGTACTGATTTAAAAGAGTGTCCATGGAGTTTTTGCCCATTCTTCTCCATAGGACCTTTTTTTTTTTTTTTTTTTTTTTTTTCGGATGGGAAATCATCAAATGACTTCTCCCGCTCTGGGCTGAGCGGGAGGGAGTGTCAGACTTTTACTGACTAAAACCCATCCATGTTCCTTCATCGCCCTTTGTGTTCCGGGGCCGCGGTATCTCTTTCGAACAACCCGCAGCACCCGGCAGGCATCGGCCCTTGCGGGCCCCTTCCCTATGCTGACATCTCTTTGAGGCGCGCGTGGAACACGAACGCGCCGTCGACACGGCCTGTCGTCCTAAGACGGAGGGACGGCGAGCTAGCCCTTAGCTCACCGTCCACAGGCCCGCGTCTACGGTGGCCGGGGGCCACCACGTGGCCCCCGACGCCCGGTGCGTCTCCCGCGGCGGCTGGGACGTGAGGAGGAACGCTCTCTCTCACGTTCCGCCTCCTCCTTTGCTAGCATGACTGCTTCGCAAAAGGAGGTGACGGCTTCCCATTCCGTCTCGCTCCGGACCATGGCTCGAACCAGGGCCGGACGCGAGAGGTCGCCGCCGCCGATCGCCGCTATGAGGACACGGCGTTGCTCCGCCCAAGCGGGGCAGACCTCCACCGTATGCTCCACCGTGTCCTCCGGTCGATCCTCGCAGTGGAAACACCCGGGCGTTTCCTCCCGCCTGATTCGGTGCAGGAACCTCCCGAAACAACCGTGTCCGGTGAGGACCTGCGTCAGGCGGAAGGTGAGGACGCCGTGGCGCCTCTCAAGCCACTCCTCAAAGAGGGGACTTATCGCCACTGTCGTGGCGTGCCCTGCACGGGTCTCCATAGGACCTACGCTTTCGAATGGGCAACTACAGTACTTTCACAAGTTATTGTGCCCTGTGACTGGGACTGTAGCTTAGTTTTTTTTTGTTTTGATATTCAAAAGTGCCTGTAATGGTCGAATTGAAATAAATGCTTTGAGTTTGAGTAACTTAACACAATTTTTTTTTTTTTTTTTTTAAAAAAAACGTTGTCCCACACTAGGAATTTCTCCTGTATCGGGGGTGCGTTTACAAACATTTAAACTCACACACACAAACAGCCAGACCCGGAACAACTATCTGTAGGCCATACAAATATTTGTTCCGTGCGGGGATCGAACCCGCGACACGCAGCGCAGCAGTCAATCGCTCAGCCACTGCGCCAACCGTGCAGTCAAAATAGTTCGTAATATAAACAAAAATACCGTCTACTAACACAAATAAGAGGAAAATATCGTATTGCTTTGCAAACAAATACATTGTAATATAACAATAAATAAACTTATAATTGTGCGGCGCTGAGGTTCTTCGTTATTTGTTACCACGGAAACTTACTAATTGAATTAACAACTTATTAAAAGCTGATATGAATATGTTATACGTGTATGTTGTATAGACTAGATACTGTTATATGTATAGGGCTTTTGATAAACGAAGTTCTGATCTTAATAATTTAATAAGCCGTTCTGAGAGAGCTTTGGAGGCTCAGTGATTACGAACCGAATTATACGGTTGTGGGTTCGAATTCAGACAGGGACATTCATCATCATCATCAGCCTGCAGCAGCCCACTGGACATAGGCCTCCTCAATCCCACGCCACTCAACTCGATTTTTGCCGGTTGCTTCCAGCCACCCTGCGAAGATCGTCGCTCCACCGAGCCTGAGGGCGTCCCACCTCACGCCTGCCAGTTCACAGACAGGCGCATTACTTTGTGTAATTTATTTCATCACCGCTGCTCTCAAAAATGTGAAGGAAAACATCGTGAGGTAACCGGCATAACCTTAAACCAAACATTCGAAGAGAAGTAGTGAATTTTGACCCCGTCCCTTTCTCAGAGAGGAACCCTATGTCCCAGTTGTGGGATTGTAATAGGCTGTTTAAGTGAAGAAACAAGATCTGACTTTTAAAGAAAAGGGTATTTGTATTATCACATGCAACATCTCGCCTGTATTCTAAAGTGTACGGGTACACTTTAGACTCACAATTCTCCAGTCACAAATACCTTATAGAAGGTGAGCTCTTTCATTAAATAGTGATGTATTCTCCACAATAACACAAAATTACTCCAAGCGATGGGATTCTCCAGCCATTCGGGTGATAATATTGTAATGTATGTTTATATTTATAACAACGTATTTTATTATGGACATAATAACATTTCACAGTAAAAGCTTGGCCAGTGTCCAAAACGGCCATTTTTGTTATTGTTATCAATAAGTCGCGTCGTAAAAAAAACAATAACGTTATGAAAACAGCAATATTTCTTAATTAATACTGCTTATAATTTAGTTAATAGTAATGTCCCGAGTGGGCCTGGACAAGGTGACATTTTGTCAGCGATAACGACAATGAAAAGACAATAAATTAATAGCGAATAACTTTTTATTAAACAAACTTTTATTGAAATGCTCTAAAAAGAAGACAATAGGTAATTATTATACTTCAAATTAATTCAAACCCTTCAATTTTACCTGTGTGTTTAATCTCGCTTTTATATCGTACACATTGCATGATGCAATAATTTGATATGTTTGATTTAATTTAAAATATAATATATATATATCTTTATTTAGTTCATTTAAATAAAAGCTTGTAACAAAAAGGTTTATTTTTTTGTAATAATATATTTTCGTTGCTTTGTATTCTTCTTAGCAAACACTTTTAATATTGTTACCCCTATCATGGGGGTGCATAAAATACGACTTTACGTTACGTTTATTTCGCGCGTTTGTTCTAGGTCTTTATTATGTATAATACAAATGTAATTGCAAAACAGATTGCAATCCACAAACGATAAGAGAACGAAATACATGCACTTGCCCAGGCATTACTCTCAAAAGTCAATAACCTACAAGTTAACCCTCCCTACCCCACTAACACTATCCAAAATAAAACCACCAATACCCCGCTTCATTAGTGCTATCACGAAAAATGAACCAATCTCGTGATGACGTCACGAAACCCATTAGCAAGCACAAAGCGCGTTAACCAACGATTTAAAACAATAGATATTTTAATTACTGAGTACCACGGTCAATGTATATTGTAGTTAAGTGAAGCGTCTTTTTTGTGGTGGTGGTGTTATGTTTTATTGAGTTATTTAAAAAAAAAAACAGGGTTCGTGTCTGGTGAGGTTTAATTGGTTTTCATAATGGTCCCTAACTCCCTACAGCGAAGGGTCTCATTTTTATGGACAACTCACACTTGACCAAAAAATAAAATAAAATTAAAAATAGCTAAAGTTTCCCACTATTTTCCGACATCTCCTGTACAGGTCAAACTGTCCTAAAAATCACCCCGTGTAACTTGATATTACGATTTAAATAACTAGTTATTTGTTACTGATAAATACACTTACACGTGTCTACTATAAAAAAAAAACTTAATAACCAAGAAAGGTCCCTTACAAAAAATAATTCTTTTGAAACCAGCAGGAATGTTATATCTGCGAAAATGAAAGAAATAAGGTCAAAATATTTTTGCCGAACGGTAGGAATATCTTTGAAATGAAAGAAACAGAACGTCTATTCAGAGAAAGCCTAAACAATTTTTTCCTCTATTAGCTACTTTTACAGAAAAAAAAATCTTCGCCATTTCTCCATTCGCCCAATATCTCCTACAGTTGAAACAAAAGCGCTGTATTTTCCAAGTCAGTAAATTAATTTGTGGCCCCGGGTCAATGTAGCGTAACAGCTGATGACCCTAAATCTCAGGATATCATCAATTTCGCAAGAAAAATTAATGTTACATTCGGTTCAGTGGAGGCCATTTTGGTTTTTCCTCGTGTCGCCTCACTGACGGAACTGGCGACCATTTTGGATTTCTACTTACTCGGGGGTTTTTGGTATAAAGATAAAAGTGACCCTGAAACAAATAGGTTATGTTTTTACATAAATGTCCGTAATCAGCCCCACCGCCTCGTTGGTCTACTGGTCCCAAGCGCGACTGTTGAACATGAGGTACTGGGTTCCATTCCCGGATCGAGCAAATTGCTATTGGGTTTTTCCATCAAGAATTTCTCAGTAGCAGCCACCGAGTCTGGATTCGTGCCCGGTTGATGGCAAAAGGCTCGCCCCCTATGACATGGGACTTAAACATAACTGTATAAATAACTGGCAAAATGTCGAATTAGGTACACCTCTGCCTAAACTTTCGGGGAATACAGACGTGATGTTATACTATGTTATGTCTGATTTACTGTATAATTCTTGACGTTTATACGTCTTACCAATATGCAACGTTTATAAGTTAACCGTAGAACATCGGTATCGCTCAATTATTGAGTTGTCGAAGTGAGCTTGTGGCTCCATGTTAAAATATTGATATTCAGGCGCATCTGGTTATACTGGAAGTCGAGTTCTGACCAATTTAGAAACAGCCTGGGTGGATGGAAATGATTTCCAATAGTTTAGTGTTGATTTGAGATTCACAGATTTCAATTTTCAAGCAGAATACCAGTATTTTACATGAAGCGACTGCCTATCTGATATCCACAACCCATTTAGTGCCGGGTAATACGTTACCCCTTGGTAAGCCTGGTTGTCAGACTTAACAGGATTGACATAATATACACACAGACTTAATTATGTATGTTGATAATATTTTTGAGATGAGGTGGATTTTTAAACGCAATATTTAAAAGGAAAAAAATGGATACTTAATTATTCGTAGCCTCTGAACTACTTCTAAAGTTTCATAAAAACTGTTTTTGATAGAGAATTGGGTTAAAGATTATATTTCAAATGGAGGTATATTGTTGAAAGTGTTAATTATAACCTTTCGTACTGCTAATGGGCATGGTGTTTTTTTTTTAACAAAAAACGTTTATTTCGAACAAAACAAAGAAATTGAGATCAATAATTTTTAGTCTGAAACGTACTCATGCGAGTATTTTCGGTGATCTGTATTATTTCATTATTAAAACAATATTCTCGTTGAATAACGATTCTTACTGCTAGAAAAGACCTTTTTCTTTATAGAATGTTTTCGAAAATAATGTTTGTAAAACCATAATTCATTGCAATACTTTAGGAGAAAATATTAATGCCTGACACAGTCAGAAGACCAGACCACCAAGAATATAGCAGGATGAACTGGAAAACCAGTGACCAGTGGCCCACATTAGCCCAGGATAAAAAAAAAAACTGTGAGTCACGGGGAGAGAGGTCTTTACCCTTCAGTATCAAGAGAAAATTCTTTTTGAATCTTGCGTAAGTGTAACGTATTTATCTCTCTGACTATACGTAACAGACTTTACGACTTTAACACGCGTGTACGTGAGCAGTGTTCTCAATGACGGCTTTTTTATCGGATAAAAAGATTTAACTATGTTTCAGTGTTAGAGGCTTTCAAGCTTTTCTTTCTTTTATATTGTCCTTCTTAATCCTTGAGAATGTGATCTCTATAAACTGTGAAGGTCAGATGTTAGAAGATTTACTAACCTAAAACCTAATAAGCAGGTCTTGGTTCATCTATGTTTGGAATGGCGTCAATTCCCATGGCATACTGATGTTTACGCGAGCCATGATAAAAGGCCGCGTCGTAACCAAAGCGATTGTCTCGCGAACAGGCGACCGTTGCGTTGATTTGACTTGGCGAACCCGAACAAATAGTTGCGTCGTCAGAGGAGCACTTCTGATTTTTCTAACAAATGAGTGACATTTGAAGTTGACGATCGCGCAATTGCTCGACTAATCGCTTAGGCTAGGACGCGACGTCACAGTTATGTATATACCAGTGTTAAAGTAGGTTGTTTCACTCATTACGCGCTTTACACATATCACATACATGACAGACCCATCAATGATAGCAACAATAAACGTTCAATTAAACAATGTTGTAATTACTTTGATGTACAGAAGCATTGGGTCACGAATGTCACGATGCATGAAAATGAAAAATGAAAAAATGTTTATTAGTTTTAACAAGTTTTCTTACATTACTAGGTAGTGATTGGAGCCTCCTTTTAAGCTAATAAAGCCTGTATTAGGAGACTCCGCTCTTCCATACATTGTTGGTATTAACTATATTAAACTTGTTTATTAAGACCGAAATGCATGACCGAAGGTTTTAATTACTGGTAAAGCGGTTAGACTATTAAACACGCTTTAATGAAAATTATCCACGTGTGCCTAATAGTCGAGTGGTCGCAAGCGCGACTGCTGAGCAAGAGGTCCCGGGTTCGATTCCCGGGTCGGGCAAATTGTTATTGGGTTTCCCCATAAGGAATTTCTCAGTAGCAGCCACGGAGTGTGGATTTGTGCCTGGTTGATGGCAATAGGCTCGCCCCCTATTACATGGGACTTAAACATGACTGGTGAAATGTGGGTGCACACCTCTGCCTAACCCTTCGGGGATTACAGGCGTGATGTTTTGTTATTTTATGTCCACGAACATCGTGGAAAGTTTTAATAGTCATCGACGACCAATAAAGATGATAAACCACCAAAGGCCACAAAAACTATCTCTGACCAAAGAATAATCTCAAAAAAAAAACATACACAAATCTTTTATAAGTAACGACGATTCCATTTTCCGCTTCCCTTCGAGAAGTTTCGTAACAAAATGGTAACAGTGACGTCATATTTGGCATATGTCGTGACCAGGGAAATATGTTGGGCAAGAACGGAAAAAAGTTTTTGGTTCTTCGTGGAAGCTTAATACAGAGACAGGAGAAACTTTTAACGTATATGATTTAGTTGCTTGATGGCTAGCTTTGATGTATTCCGATGTGATTTTGTGGAAGTAAAATAGAATGATGTGCAAACATTTTTTGTTAGCTTGGCTTCTTGCGTAGATTACCCTGACATTTTGTGGGTTTTATACAAAGTATTATACTGTTAACGATGGTATTCCCCGAACAGTTCAGCGGAGATGACAATTTTTGGGCCATTTTTGTTGTTATGCCAAAATAAACCGGGCAAAAATTCAGAGTGTGAGCCACCAATGACAAATCTCTAATAGACAAATGGAAATATTCTCTTTCTTTCTTTCTTTCATATTATAGTTTTCCCATTTTAATTACCCCCCCGAATCAATAAATATGACGGTTCTAAACAAGTCACTAGAAAACAAAATGTGGTACCTTATATGCGTATCAGTAGCTCACGGGTGTCACAAGCGACGTGACCTACCGACAAAAAAAAGGCTTTGATACCTTTTTTCAAAATACTCCATAAATAAAAAGTAGTTCTATTCATGAGTTTGACAAGGGATATGTACTTACCTTTACTGCCTGGACATAAAGAAATACGTAACCCTTTTTCGTAGGTAAAAGGAGAGAGTTATTACCCTCCGGTGTGTACCGTCAGGGTAATTAATTGTAAGGCATATTGACACTCTTCGCAATTTTTCTGCCTAATAGCCACTTCATACTACTGACAAAAATTTATAAGACAGTTTAGAGAATATCATCGTCATCTGCCTAGCCTTATCCCAATAATGCTTTGGTCGGCTTCTAGTCTAACTGGATGTATGTAGCTGAATATCAGTTCTCGTATTTTACATAGAGCGACTGCTTATCTATCTGACCTCTATCATCCAGTTATTAGGTAACACGACACCCCTTGGTAAGACTTTTTTCAATACAAGGACTATTTAAATTAGTACCCAATTTGCTTAACGTTTAATGTCCTTGACTTTACTTCTAGGACGTTTTATTTTAACATGGAAATTAAATAAACAGTTAACAATTTCTTCGTATTCATTTATTTAAGCTTAGGGGCCATCCATAAATTACGTCACACGAATTTCATGATTATTTGACCCCCCCCCCCGTCCTTGTCACAGCTGGTCACATTTGTGAGACTACCCCTCTCTAGTGTGACGTTACATAATTTTGCAATTTTGCATGTTCATACAGAAAACTAGTTGAAAATATGAAGTTTTTATTGAGTTGAAATATTTTAAAGTTTTTCGTTAATTGTTCAAATTTAGTTTTTTAATACTTAGATTTTTTAAATGTGAAGTCACGAAATTTAGGACCCACCTACCCCTTGTCACACAATGTCACACTTCGTCTACCCCCTCCCTCCCCCCTTAACATGTGACGTAATTTATGGACGGCCCCTTATTCCCTCGAAATACCTAAATGGTGTTCTTGAAAACATTAATTGTAAATATCAAAGACTTTGTGTGACGATCTCGAACTGTATTTACCTTTTTTTACAGTTGTCAAAATAGTCCATTAGAAAGTTAATTTAGTGTACCAGGATAACGACAGGAGCCAAGGCAATGACGTCAGTCCCTTGCGTTTAGTTATTACTTATATATGTTGTGCTTTTTAATTTCATATGTGGCTGAGTTTAATTAAAGGGTGCCTTTAAGTGTGGTATTTTTATTGCGGTAATTGTAGAAGAGACGGGTAATTTAAAGTAATAACTTCATTTTCTGTTTTTTTTTTTCATTTATTGAGCAATGATGAATTGGACTTAGTGAACTGTGAGAAGAACCCTGTGTTTATGTAGGTACATCTGATTTGATCTGAAATTATTTTACTCAGAAATTCAAGTATTTCTAAGGGTTGACTGAAAATATTCTAGTGATATCGGCAAAATCGCCGTTGGCGGTATTACTTTATTTTTCCAATATTCTATTTTAATTCTTTAAGTGAATTCAATTACTTTGGCGAGGAAAGAAAATTTTATGTAACCAGTTAATAAGCTATAACCAACCGTATTCTAAGCTAACTAGAAAAATGCTTTTAGAGCAATTATCTAGAATTCAGGGAGTGTGGAGCGGAGGGGGTTTCTCCAGAGGGAACTATTCCATGAAAACATCTAATCCCTTTTATTTCTGTAACAATGATATTCATAAAAATTGCAAATATTTCCATTTAAAACAATATATTTGGTTTTACCTGTGAAAGAATATAACTATACTCATTTGTAAGAACGTAGGTACATTTGTAGGTACATAAATACCTTAATAATTCTCCAAATAAAATACTCTTCGTCATACAAGAAGGTGGTAATAAACCCATGCACACACAAAGCAGAAAACCTTTTAACTTACATCAATATGAGTAAATTTAAAATCAAATTATGAGCAACACAATTATTATTATAAAAGCAAGATAATGACAGAATATTCTAGAACATGGCTTTGTGTTGAGCGACGAATCTCATCTCGAATTGTCTGTCAGCGCCAAATATTAAACGTTGATTAAATCTCATTGTGCTAAAGATTGAATTATAGGTACTGCTATTTTCGTTGCGGTACCTCTGTACTAGATTACGTGTTGATTCTTATTACTTTCTTATAAGCTTTATTTTTCATGGGCTGGTCACCTACCTTGGATACAATTACTTTTGTAACCAAGGTAGATGACCCACGGGAGATTTTCCACGTGTAGCTGCTATACCGCTATGATTATGGCGCAATATCACAATAAAGAGGTAGTCGGTCCATTCTAGTGTGGCACTATAGGAGTGACTTTTTACCATATTTGAGTTAGATCAGAGTCACCAACGAATCCTGAGCAGGTTTTCCTTGCTGCGACCAACCTGGGTCCGGAGTCCATTTAAAGACTTCCAGGTCAGCCATGGCAACTGATGTCCAGGTGGGAGCTTTTCAGCAGGTGGAACGAATGGGTTAAGTAAGATGCACTATCTCGCCACAGCTTTAATCTTTCCGTGAGTGAGTCAACCATTGTCGTTAAAATTAAATAAAATAATTATTTTCTATTAACATCAAATATTGCTATAGTAAGCGCCAGATAAACGTGTAATAAAGTTCATTGCCATTTCCTTAATTTCTCTGCGTAGGTACGCGGACAATAAAAATTATGAATCGTTTTTCATTACTAAAAAAAGGAAAAGGATCACGATAGATGTCGATTCTGGACAGCTTTATGTCATTATTATTGTTTTCGGAATTAAGTATGTCAATAAATGTATGTGGGTCAATGACCGTTATTACACGTTTATCTGGCGCTTAAAATAAAAGTTTATTTTATTACACACATAATATCTGT
The DNA here is from genome assembly GCA_964057025.1 of Standfussiana lucernea. Taxonomy (NCBI): domain Eukaryota; kingdom Metazoa; phylum Arthropoda; class Insecta; order Lepidoptera; family Noctuidae; genus Standfussiana; species Standfussiana lucernea. The sequence continues at coordinate 16,393,151 of OZ059786.1, read as the reverse complement.
GGCATATAATATAAATGGCAATTCCGTATACGCTGGTAACACAATTTCGACAAAACACTATCGTTCGAAAAATCCTCTCTCTGTTTCCTAAAACTTTAGATCCGATTTATATACTCACTACCACTCGCTTAGCAAACCTATATCAATACATTACACAGCGAATACTACACATGACTCTTTAATGTGTTTACCAAGGCGGTTAATTGCTTTGTGCATTAATGATTAAGTTGCCTATGCATACCTACTGCTGTACTGCTGTGCGGTTGGTAACATGCTGGCTACCAATCAAATGGCTATGTATCGAGTCTAGTTTATATCTATGGCAATACTATTGGCTAACAAACTGAAGGTTCTGTTTTTGGAAACACTCTTTTCTCCGTAAATGGGATTGAGCTAGTAGCGTTTTGTTGATCTCTAAAGCGCAGGGATTCCATGGACACTTCTGACGCCGCGATTAACGTGGCCACTCAGGAATTTTATAAGACGAACCATCACTACGAAAGTAGAAAAAGGCACTAAGTTAAAATGGCCAGTGCGCTGTGTCCACCAGTACGACTAAGTGGCTTTCATTTTGAAGAAATCCAGATTATAATGATCAGGGAACAGAGAAGCTGGCAGTGAATTCAACAGACCCCGGTGAGCTCCAGTCAGCGCTTTGTTCGGGTCCCTGGAACTTCAACCATATTACGGTAACGCTTTGGACTATCTCTGCTCGTCCGATGATAGGGTAGGGATCGGGAGTTAGATTGTGTAATTTCAAAGCATACCCCCCGAAATGTAATGTTTAAGTCCGTCGTCAAGTCTAACAGATTTTTTTTCATAGACTAATTTGATCTCATTTTTCTTATAGAAATCGCTGAAATAAATATATTCGAAAAAAAAGTCACAAAAGTAATCGAATCCACCCAACATAAGCCACTTTCGTCCAACACCGAACAAGTTAAAACATCGTCGTAAATAAAACACAACATTGTCTAACATGTTTCTGGGGCTAGATTCAGCAATAAAATCTTGGGTAACAAACTAAAAACACGACCATTTCCTAACGGAAAACTTCGTGGGAGATAAAACGTAGAAACTATTACATAGGTTTAACTTCGTACGTACTTTAAGTTAGGTGATGCTCTCAGTCCCAGGGCGAATTTCGTTACTAGTTTCAATCCGTGTTCGGTGTGTTAAATGATGGTATAATTCATGAGCGGTAGCGGGTGTATTGTTTAATGATGTTTGGGAACTTGGATTGGATTTCTTTACGGAATTTTTGAATAAGACCTTGATAATGGTAGCCGAATGGATAAACAATATGGTTGGTTTGCGAAAAATCTGTCCGGTGCATTACAATTTATTGCTTTGTTGATGATTTTACCAGCGGCGGAGCTAGTCCTAATAGGGCCCTATATCATAAATTTTTGGGGGCCCTTTGAAATCGTGCGGTGAACCCCAAAAAGAGGATTATGAAATAACGATATTAAGAGATTTTAAGAGGATCGCATAAGGACAAATCTTCATCGAAAAGCGACCGAAGCGAACTTGAAAAATGTTAACTTTCTGAACCGCAATAAACGAAGTTACCGTTGAAGAGCGATCGAAGTGAGCTTGAAAAAATTGGAGGTTTCTGGTCCGCAAAATGCTTAGTTTTTAATGTCGAAAAATTGAGTCTTTTTGGACTGCGATAAGTAAATACTTATCAATTACTCATTATGAGCCTCTTATCAATAAGAATTTGAGGTTATATGAAGATTTCGTGGGTATTTTCCTCTACCCAGCGGGGGCCCTTGTTACTCGGGGCCCCGTGTCATGATACGGCTGATACGGCGGTAGCTACGCCCCTGGATTTTACCATCACTAGTACAATATTTGTCTTCTGCTGGATAAATGTTTATTCACCGGTTTGCTTTTTAACTCAATCCTCCGCACGCACATCTTGCTGCTTCAAACACCTTTTATGGTTTTAACCAAATCCAGAAATACCGAGGAAATATAGTTTTACATGACGTGGATAAAAAATTACTATTACGTATTTAGACAATAACATATTCTTTTTCTCACATAGTTATTGTTTGGTTGGTGAAAATAACCCACTTTCCTACATTCAATTAAAGCTAAATTAAATCAGCAATACCGCTATCGCTTATGCAACCCAACAATCCAAACCGCATTTGCTGGTAATGGATTTCCCCGCCTCACGTGACGACAATACGGTTTCGTGCGTCACGATTTTTAATAAACCCTCAACATGCGGAAAATTGTGGACAAAAAATATTAAAAAATAATTTTGACACGAAATTACACGTAAACCTGCTCGTACATAATAACGTACGAAGCGTGTTCGAAAACTTAAGAAGTATATCCTATAACACTAGCGTTTTGCCCCTGCTTCGCATGGTTTGTACGGCTTGACGAAACAACGATGTTTAATCGAGTTTAATAAAAATGGTGTCATACGCATAAACATTTCGGCATATTTTTTATAAGTCTTCGTGAAAACCACATCAAAATCCATTTTAAGGTTTAAAACTTAAACTTGAAATAAGCGGTCACACAGCCAGACGGGCACATTTTATTTTACAGTATTAATTTGTAGACTCATGTAAATAAATAAGAAGACGTTTATTGAACCTTATTGCAATGACATAAGACTCCCATTACCTAGGACTACTTACGTAACATTTCACCGAAAACGATAATGGAAAAGTCAAAAGTACACATACAGTATGACCACTTTAAGTTTTCAGTTTAAGGTGGCGCTGCTTGTCAAGAAAATATGCATTGACATGTCAAAGTTGGTACATCTATTTTAGTTCTGAGTTTTCCCGCCCGCACCGTTAAGTTGATGAAGCCACTTTGTGTGTTACGGAAATTCAATAGGCTTGGAAAGCGGTTGCAATACAATATATGGCGCGTTACAGATACAAAGAAATAAAAAAATATTTATACAAAAAAAAAACAACAGTTCAGTACATTTTGATCGTGTAGGTATCGGTAGGTACAGTTTCGTAGGAAACAGCTGTTTTTTTTAATAACCGACAAAATATTTATATGTGAAGGTTCAGAATGATGTACTAAATACTTGGTAACCGTTTTAGGGCCGGTGTCCCTACCACCCTGTATATCTGTTGAGTGTCTAATGAGTTTAATAAATATCTACGTGTTAAGTTATAATCACCCAAAATCTGACTAGGCTTAATTTAAATATTACTCTCAGCCTTTTACCTTACCTTTTAGAGGTCGAAGGGTCATCTAAAGGTCGTTTCCTTGTTCGCAAAAAGTTTTGGCTTTGAAATCTAACACCCACCGCTTGAATTTCATGCGAGAAGGGCATGAAAGAATCCTTTCTGACATAAACGTCACTTGTTTAGGAGAAGCGTCTTATTTCAAAGTGATGACTGAGGACTACATAATTATTAATAGTTCCATATTGATTGTGAAGGCCTAATAATATGTAGGTATAATATTTCCCTTGCCGATGGGTCTTCGTTGAGATTAGCCGCCGTGACCAAAAACGGTCAGGAGGACTATCCTTACTTAATATTATATACGCGATAGTTTGTATGTATGGTTGTATGGATGTTTGTTACTCTTTCACGCAAAAACTATTGAACGGATTTGGATGAAATTTGGTACACAACCATATATATTTGGTATAACCTGGATTAACATATAGGATACTTTTTGTCCCTATAGTACGACCATGTGGGACAATAACCGAACTCCACGCGGGCAAAGCCGTGGGCATAAGCCAGTTATTAATATTATCAACGCCTTCATGACACAGCAGTAAAAGCGGGTTTTATTCATAACTCAAGAGTTACCCACTGACGTTCGTTCGACCTTACCTAACATAACTTGACATTATTTTCTCAAAACAACCCATTTAATGCACAACTCATTTAAAGGCAAAATAAACGAGCTTTTGCTTAAATTTAGCCTCAAACAGCTCGACACCGATACAATCACAATTCTCGTTATAACAAAGCTTGGTATATTAAATGTATTACGTGTAGGCTGGGCGCGCACTGCGGGGCGTTTCGAGGTACACCGCGAGTTACCGCGCGCGCCAACCGCAAATGTGAATGCGGCCTTAGTACGTAGTTTGGTGAATTATTGCTAGGATAGATAAACAGAACATTATTATTGCGATTAATAGCCATTTGGGTATTGCTGTTAAGTGGGTAGATTAGTGTTTAAATATGTGAGCTCAAAAGTGAAGGATCAGCGATTATACTGCTGTTATTAAAATACACACATCAAAAGTATCTAGGGATCAACATATATTTTTGCAATAACTTTTCTCCTGATTGATATTAATTAAAATTTTCTTTAAGGATTCATCAAATAAAGTGTTTTCGTTTGTCACAGTAACGATAAACCAAGTCACCTTTGCATTAATAAAGAAATTTGCCATTTTCCTAATAAAGGAATTTTTGACATTTGAACCACTAACATTAAAGTTCGAAAAAAAGACTGAAATAACAGTTTTCTTTAAAATTTTATTGGGTAACTTAAACAATTAATAATCCGTGTTTCTACCGCGAACACTAACAACACAAGAACATCGGTTTGGCATACTCAAAATGAGTTCATCCAAATCACGCTGTGGAATGGCCGCCCATGTTCGTTGCAACAACAAAAAAAGGTCTTCTTGCGACTGGATACCCTCCATATTCGGCAGAGCTCTTCTCTGTAGCATATCCCATGCATGCTCAATCGGGTTCAAGTCTGGCGACTGAGCAGGCCAGGGCAGGACATTGATGTTAGCTGCGGCGAGAGTCTGTCTTACAACTCTTGCGGTGTGCGGTCGTGCATTATCATGCATTAACTGAAATAAGGGACCGATTTGCACTTGTAGAGGAACGATGACGTCTGATACAATCGTCTCAGCATAAATTTGAGCGTAGAGGTTGCCTCTGATCCAAATCAACTCAGTTCTTCCGCCGATCCAAATACCCGCCCATACCATGATGGTTCCACCACTATAAGGATGGACTTCCTGGCAGGATTTTAATCGCTGTTGGCGTCCAGGGGTTCTCCAGTGTCGTATACGTCTTGTATCCGGTCTCATACCAAAACGAGACTCATCAGAAAAGCACACGAAACGCCATTGTTCTTCTGCCCAATTTCTGTGTTCAAGAGCCCATTGATATCGAATCCTACGATTGTGCATTGCTATAGGTGGTACCCGTAGCGGTCTTCGGGAATGAAGGTTCACTTCATGCAAGCGGTTTCTGACTGTTTGGTCGCTAATTAAGTTCCCTGAAGAGTGATGAAGCCTCACGGCTAACATCATGGCGGTTATTGTTGGAGCTCTTCGAGTTAAGATTTGAATGTATCGGTCTTGTCTCCGTGTGGTGCAGCGATACCGTCCTCCATGGCGCTCAGCCACGGTACCAGTGCTTCGGTAACGTGTCCAAAGTCGACTGATAACACTCTGACTTGTATTCAGAGCTAAAGCCACAGTACGTTGCCGGGAACCAGCTTCTATCATTCCCACGGCTCTGAGCATTTCTTCCCTGCTTAAATGACGTCGCCGCTCCATAATAACGTTGGTTTTAATCAGTAGTAGGGAAACAGTAGCACTAATAATGTCTTCAATGCGTTGTATGTTTTTATAGGGAAAATATTGACAGCTTATTTTCATCTTTTACTCGAATTTGATTGAGAGTTCCTGATTCAAATTATGAAATGCACCAAAAAGGATCCATATAAATTTATAAAATCATAAATTTATTACAAAGCCACATCTCAATCTCAAGAAATCCGCATAAAAATGCTTGATCCCTAGACACTTTTGATGTGTGTATATATTTTCCTCGTTGATATAATAGTACCACCAGGTTTACCAGTAGTGAACATATTTAATTTATGTATAGGTATATCAAAATGTATGTTAACAAAATGGTATTTTTCTTATTTTTTTATTGTACTCTATCACAGTGCTATCCTATTTGACCCAAAGGTTGACTGGTAGAGAATGCCTTGTGGCATCAAGTCCGCCTATGTACCACTCTTGTACATGAAGTTTAAATAAATAAATAATAATCATAAAACGCCCACGCTCTGTATCGTGATATCGGTTTAATCCCTGAAATGGTAAAGTGTATTACTAGTTCTGTTGTAGGAGCTTCTCAACAACAGCCAGAAGCAAAGCCAAGAGCATGCTAGCTTTTGCCTACGGCTTCGCTCGTTTTATGGTCGTAAATAGTCCCACGGTACGTTTTAAATATTGCCTATAATACTCGGGAATAATGTAGCTTCCCATTCTAGATAGAGTTTTTGGAATCGGATCAGTAGTTCCGAAGATTACCTTCTATAATATTATAGTACTAGCGGCCTGCCCCGGCTTCGCACGGATGCAATGTAGATACTAATGTTTTCTCTACTATAATATGCATGTATTATACATATAAACCTTCCTCTTGAATCACTCTATGTATTAAAAAAACCGCATCAAAATCCGTTGCGTAGTTTTAAAGATCTAAGCATACATAGGGACAGACAGCGGGAAGCGACTTTGTTTTATACTATGTAGTGATGGTATAGATGGAATTCTTAACCTAAACCGTGGGCTGTCTCCCTTCGAGACATAGGGCGTCTGTCTTACCTATTTATGGTGTCCAGTCGAAAGTAATTCTCGTAATTCCTTCCCATTACAGTCTCATCCAATAAAACCAAAACCGAATGGTCAGGACCTTATTCAATTTCCCAACATTAAATGAGAGAAGTATGTAATTACATTCAATCCGTTACGGAATACGTGTTCTATAGTTTCACAGAATCGGTAGTAACTTCCTTATATTTATGGGAGTTAGCGAGCTTTCCTGTTTCTTTAATGTTTTGTTGGATGTTTTTGTTGGAATAAAAAATACACATATGCGGTGGATAAATAGGCAAATGATATATGTATATATATTATAGACCTGCTAAGTTTTACCAGTAAATGACTCATGACTTAAAGCACAATCTACAAATTCCTTTTCATAAACTTGTTACCAGCCACGTTATCCTAGCACCCATCAGCATCGGGTAGACTCAGTCGGGGGTCAATCCAAAACATCAGGGAAGTAGTCCCAAGGGTCGGTAGCCCCACTTGGCAGGGGTCCAAATGATGCGATCTACGAGTAGTTGCTTCCAAGGACTCGAGCGTTTGTGACCGCTAACCGAAACTAGTTGTTGGGTAATGTTTTTCTATTATTTCGTTTTGTTAAACGTTTTGTAAAACAAATGAGTTCGTGCAAGCAATTAAGAACTAAACTTTTTTCTGATTTTAAAATTTTATTTGTGTGTTTTAATTTGAACTTGACTCATGGTTTTAAAAAGGCACAACTCTTGCTCTTTGCCAGTGAGGACTTCAGACTACCTATACAGGGTGATTTTATCAAGTGGGCGTGGATGACCAAATCCGAAACTATGGGGAATAGCGAAAAATATTCAAATGAGTCTCGGACCCGATTTTGAAAAATACTAAAACTGCACCATTGGATTCCCAGAATTTGATCCTTAATAGCGACGCTATCGAATCGTGTAATAATACAGTGTGTGTTTATTTTGTGAAAATTATGCAAGATTAGCGCATCTCTGTGCTAAATTGAATCATTGTAAAACACAAAAAATACGCCGTTTCGCTTCTTTGACCTCACCCTTAGCTAATCTCAAAAACATGATTTATGTAATATTTTCATACCGTTTTTATTTTTGGCTCACAATAAGCATCAAAACAATTACTCATCCAGAAGCCATTAAGTATTCATCCCTCCACTCCCCCCACTCCCTTTTTGCCTCTATTTTCTTAAGTTCCGAGTATTCTCTTAAAAAATTCACTGTCGATTTTTATCGTCAAATGAGGACTTTTTTCTTCACTTTGCTTGATAGTCTGTGATTCCACTTTTCTATGTTTTTAATCCTTTAATCTTAGAATTTGTGATGGACGTCTTTTGTTCGCGTTTCCCTGATAAAACAATTCTGTGATAACTTTTGGAGAGTGGAAAGCAAAAATTGCTAAAGAATTTCAGGATGTTTTTTGTTTATTATTTAGCTGGCGAGCTTTCAAAGGACTGCTTTTGAAGTTTTGTATATTTTGAATCGAGACCCAAATGATACTTTATTATGCTTACACTGTATTGAAAAAAAAAGTCCGTGGATGGATCCACTATACAAGGTGTAGTTTTGCATCCTTGTCAAAATTCAGGAGGTTGTCGTAGAAGACGTAAATTATCAATATAAATCACGGTACCTGGTCAATAATATTAAACGTTGCTTTTTTTGTTGTTTTAATTTGACACTATTTCAGAATGAAGCTCTTCTAAAAGTGGAGAATCACCCGTTCATCGAATAAACGTCTGCGTCTGTTTATGTGTGTGAAAGCGTGGTTATAAGGCTAGTATTAGACGAGCCGCGTTTTAATACGAGTGGTGGTTTACACTTACCGATTTCAGATATTAAGAAAAAAAATTAAAAAAAATTACCAACCCATTTTATTATTGATTCGGGTCGATAATTATTAGCATAGTTACCTCCTTGAATTTGAATTTCTCGATATACACCTTGTATATCGAGATTCCTCCGTGCCCCAGAAAGCTCGTTAAGTTTGTAGTCCCGGTTTGCATTAATTGTATAATAATATACTAGCTGACATTTGCGTTTAATGCTCCGTTCTTATTGGTCGCAGCGTGATGTTTTATAGCCTATAGCCTTCCTCGATAAATGTGCTATCCAACACTAAAATAAATTTTCAATTCGAACCAGTAGTTCCTGAGATTAGCGCGTTCAACCAAACAAATTCTTCTGCTTTGTAGTATTAGTATAGATTTGATAATCATTAGGGGTAATCCGAAAATCTGATCTGCTTTATTACTCACTGACTGGGTTGTGGTCACTCCATGTAAAATACATGTACACAGCTGTATCTAGGCTGGAAGCCGTTCCCAAGATAGTTGGAAAAGGCTAGGCAGACCATCGTGAAAATTATCGTTTATCTATCTGAACTTGTGTCCGAAGTTTCATGTAAATAGGTATATTATTGGTACTTATCCAAATGAACTCGATCACATCATAACTCTATACCTTATTCAGTATAAAACAAAACTGCGACACAAAATTGCCTCCCTTCGCAACAAAGCCACTTTATCGCCCTTACTAGGAAATAAGGATGTTAACCATCCACCCACATTACTCCATAAAGACGTAACAGTACACGGGGTAAAAGAGAATCGTGAAGGATGAACTAGGGATGTGACAACACAAAGTACAAATTATATCGAAAGCCGAAACTGTAGGCCCTTTGATAAAATTCGAACTTCCTTATTGTTATAATGTAAAGAAATATTTTTCGTGAAAATCAAACACAGTAACTTAAACCGATTTGCGTGTTTGATAAAAGGATACACGATATATGAGAACAAGGAAGTCTCGTAGTTCTTCAGATCGACAGAAATGCGATGAAAGTGTAAGCATCTCTACTCAATTACTCTCCCCTCCCATCCGTATAAAAGATTACACTAGAACTTATAATAAGGATTTTGTTGATTACCTATGTATTTTCTGCTATAACATAATTAAGCATTAAATCCGCCTTTATACTGTTTTTACTTGTGCATAAAGCTTTATTAATTAAATAAATAATTGTTCCCCTAGAGAAAAGTACAATACCTACGCCTGTATACTACATTATTTTACGTTCAAATACCTTCTTACATTTTTACTGAAAACATTTTTCTTGTTTAAATATCGTACACCACGCAATCTGTCCAAACTCGACAAATGTATGGACTTTTATCAAGATTAGTTTCAAAAACCAACGTCAGCCTGTTACAATTTCGTCATTTGTCGATGGCGACTTGACAACACTTTATTTTAGAAGTTAAACTCTATTCTCAATCGTTTCTTTTTTTCTAGCTTTCTGCACTTAGCTCTTGATACATTTAAACTCACGCCTTTTTGCCATGTGGATCAGCAGAAACCACAGAATGCCTACTGATAGAATTCTTACTGAATAAGCCTTTTGCTTCGTCCATGTCCATAGACTAAGCCACATTCCAACAACAAAATATACCTATGTACATATATGCACATAATATACCATACCAATCTTTCCCATACATAATATTGATTCCCCATAAACGTTCACCCATTCGTGACACAAAAATGAACACCATAAGAAACAAACGTTATTATCTAGAACCATGTCACACGCAACCTTAAATATGAGGGGAAATAGTTTTAAAAGTATAGGAAATTTACATGTAGTGACCTCAATATGGAAGCAGTAATAAGCGGCATCGATTATAGGTAATGGTAAAATTTTAGATCGCGTACTCGGTAATATTATTGAGAAAAATTTCAAGAGGAATTTTCAATTTTGCTCGTAGCTGCTCGAATAGCTGTAATGGGTTATTTACATTGGTTGAGTATTTAAATTCGGCAGTGAAAGCCAGTATAATTATGAATGAATGGAAGAAGGAAATCGTCGACCTCAAGTAGAATGGGACAAAAGCAAGAAGTGATGATGATGACTGGAAACCCAGTAAGTAGCTCTAGTAACTGATGACACCTCTGTTTTTCAAGGTGGTCTTTTCATATCGTTTTTGTTCTGACTTGTCAGTCGTAAGTTTGTTTTGGATTCATAAAAAACATTTTATGGTTGTATTTGGTCAAGCAGCAGGATGACGCAGAGTAACAGTATCAGTATTTAAATGGTTCGCAGTCATCCAGGCTTTGACTAAGGTGCACCGTAACTTTTACAACAACAAAAACACCTTTCGGCTCTTATTTCAGTAACTGAATAATCACATGCATCGCATTTTGGTTTAGTTTCATCACAGTGTTTTCCTTCACCGAAGCAAGTGATAATTATAGAATACGCCAGTGAATCCCAAAATCCAGAGGTGTTTGTGCGTGGTTCGAACTACAAATTGAATACTACATAAACCGCTCCTCTCATGATGCTAAATGGCATGATGCTTAATACGTAACCGGAACCACAAAAAACCCTACAACAAAGTCCTACAAAAGCAATTAATATGTGAACGCGGCGTCATTTTTATGCACAACGAAATCGTGCAATTACCAATCTATTAGTCAGACGATTATCAAAGCAATCAGTCAAATCGGGTTTATGTCATCGACGCCTATCAATTGGGTTATGTGATGAGGTTGAATCGATCGAAGCACACATTCATTACCGTGACTGCGAAAACCATTTTGATTGAGTAGTTAAATAATCATTTTCATCATCTGCTTTATCTTTTCCAATCTATGTTGAAGTCAGTTTCGAGTCTAACCGTACGCAGCTTGATTCCAGTATTCCAGCCCAGCCATCAAAAACTTGTCTACTGGGAATACCCAGTAACCGGGTAAGCAAACAAACAAAGTACCTACTCTTTAAGATACTTCTTGGGAAGGCACCCTTGGCACAAATTACCTTGGTAGTCAGATTTCTGTATTTCCGATTACTTATATCGGTAGTTTAAGGTCTGCAAATGTCAACCAGGACCAACGGCTTAACACAAATCGTACAAGCTTTTGTATTTGTTTCTACTTAATACAATTTTCTAAATTTTCTTCTAAATATCCCGATTAGCAGCATACATAAACTACAAATTCCTCTGTTTACCCTTAGGTCGTTGTTCTGATAAATTAAGCAATAAATTAAAGTATGTAAAGGCGGTGGCGGTTTTTCATTCAAAATTGCCGCGGTTCGGTTGTGTTGCTTCCAGAAAATGGATCTCTAACGTTTTAGCATTTACCATTGGTACTCGAAGTTACGACGCCAAACGCGTTAATAACAGCGGGTCGGGTTGATCGTCAGGTTAAGCCGCACTTGCCTGGGTTTGTCCGTGGATGGGTGACCACCCATTACATATCGAGTTTCCTCCGTGCCTCGGAAAGCATGTTAAGCCGTTGGTCTCGGCGCGGCGGTCAATTTTACATCTTTGACAGTCGTTACAGGTTTTCAGTGGCCCGAAAGTCTGACAACCAGTCTTACCAAGGGGTATCGTATTACCAAGTACTAACTGGATTGTGGAGGTTAGAGAGGCAGTCATTTAATGTAAAATACTGGTATTCAGCTGTATCTGGTAAGACTGGAAGCCGACCCCAACATAGTTGGGAAAAGGCTAGGCAGATAATGATGATGACTCGAAGTTACGACGCCATTTTGAATTTTGTGCTGGTTACGTAGGCTCTGCTTTATTTTTACGAGTGGCAATAATTCTGTTATAGGAATGATGCAAATTTTATTTGAGGCTCTGGTGAAAAGTTTTAGTACTAATAAAGCTCCTTGAAATGTCACGCACTTAGAGATTTCAACTTTGTCTGTGAGGTTAAAACATATTGACGGCTCTTTGTGGTAGATTTTTAAATCATTTGACATTATTTTTCACTTACTTGCATGTTTAAAAAAAAATACCTGGCATATGAATGTGCAAACTAGTTTTTTTGTCATTTCGACCTTAATGAGCAGTATGGCCACAAAACCGAAATGATGCCGAAAATACTAGTTTTTACATAAAATAAACTGAAGCATTGTTTCTGAACATACGCTCAAGCCATTACAACATAATCGTGTCCTAGTATAACATATTCATACCTTTTTGCTTCAGACCTTTTTGGACATTTAAATTAACTCAGTAATTTAGGTCAAGTCCGGTATAATTAAGCCCAAAATACCTTATCCCAACCCCTTCTTACTTACATTTCATTACTTTTAAAGGCAAAAACGGTTCTTCCTCAAGACTAAATATCCTTTTTGCTGTCATAAAATACAGGCGACAAATTTGTGAGTAGATGTCACATAGTAGGGCTCATTTTAAGGGTTGTGCAAAAATATAAATGGGACATTTACTTCGCCGACCTTCGCTGAAGAATGATGTGGAAGATAAGAATTTGTTCTCGCCAAAATTCTTTGCTGTATTCTTTGCTATGTGAAATAATCTACGTGTATTATGGCCCTAGTTTTTACCTCTCGGAGAATTTTTGGGACCAACATTTTAGAGTAATATTTTTCGGGTTGTGTGAAAATTTTTAAAGGCTGAAACTCGCTTGGTGAGGCCAAAATTATTTCATACTATATTTCATCCTTTTATTCACCATCTTTTAGTGAATTTTTGATAAAATGTAACGTTATTGGTTTTGGCAGTTTTTGATGTTTTTTCCCTGATCACTTAAGCCTGTATTCCTAAAAGTTTTTCTCAGTATCTTCTTTCGTTCTTAATAGTATTTCTAATAAATAATTCTTACATCAATTACTGTAAAAGCTTTGACGATTGAGGAGGTTTTCGTTTATATCAACTTGATAGAAATAAAACCATTATCTTGTACAAATTAGTGAGAGGAAAATATATTTGAAATGAAATTAGATACTTTTTTTATATCTTGAGACCTTTGCTCTAGTATTTCTTTCCGATATAAGAATATGCCAAAGGTCTGTAAAACTAGAAATTTGCTACGTCTTAATAAGAAAATCTGATATTTCATCAAGTCTTTTATTTGCCAGAGGTTTATATACTAAAAAAAATGTTTCCCTAGCCTTTACTCTCCCATTGATGGACAAAGGCCTCCCCCCACTCTTTCCTCTTCTCGCAAACCTGGTGATCGTCCTTGCTGACGAAATGTATCATCACGTCGTTTACACATTTTAATACACTAATAATATGAATCAAAACAAAACTCGAAACACCAAGCCTACCAAGAAAATGAAGCCATATATTATCAATAATTTACCCAAAAACTTTTTTACGAAACTTGGAAAAACTCCGCCATTAAAGCCTAATAAATTCCTTCTGCTTTTAAAGCCACAAATTTCGCAAAACAAGCACGCTTTATGAGCACAGTCTAATCAAGTACAGTCACGAGCACTAATATGTGTATTCTCAGCAACTTTTAAAAGTTATTTTGCTTGTGATGTTACGTAATATAATTTTGGAACCCATATTATGATGAAATAGCTCACAGTTGCAATCGTAATTTTTCATCGATTTCAAGTGTCGGATATGTGTTTTTTTATGTGTATGCTCAAAAAGCTGCTAAGCCCCAATGGGACTAGGCTGGCTACGTCTGACGTATGAGCTCAATGAGCTGTGGGCCTAAATAACCACTATGTGGAGCCCTGACACATCCAGAAGGCGTCTGAATCGAAAGAACTGCAAGGATACAAATTTGTCTAGCGGTGGAATGACACACGCCGACAGTAACATTATACATGTTAATGCTGGTGACTGTCCCTAAAGAAATTCTGATAAAAGAAAACAACCGATATGGATCTGCAGGGTTTTATGTGCAAAAAGTCTTTTTTTACTGTCAAGATAGAATCGGTGAATGTTCGTCGCGTTTTTTTACGAGTCTCCGTGAAGGCACGCCGAAATTAAAGGTTTTTGTTAGGAAGTATTTGGGGTCGTTCGTGACGAAATGCGTAATGATGATTGATATAAAGAGGTGCTCCTGTTTGCCGCTTTGTGTCTGGTAATACCTGGGTGATTGAATATTTTATGGGTGATTGTGTGTCTCTATGAACTGTGTTTTATGATTTTTTGAATGTGTGTTGATGCCCTTATTTTGCATTCTAGTTGAGTGCCACATTAACTGGTCTGCATATTAGTTAAGCCAACTTTAAAAGATAATCTTTCTGATAGTTTATTTAACTTTTTTTTCATTTTTAAAGAAAAAAAAAACATTAATTAAATTATCTACTAAACTATTCTATTATTTTTAATACTAAATAAATAATCAACCTTAGAAAAGTTGTAAATGTCACACAATCAAATTAGGGGGCATTTTCTGGCATACATTTTATGCATGCCAGTGTAGTTTTTTGCTGCTTCATAGTGTCTCCCAGTTTTGTCTGTCTCCAAATTAAGTTGATTTTAAATCCCAATTGTTTCTTTATTCACTAAAACCGCCTATTCAGTATCACGCAATTTGAAGAAATCACCAAATCACAATGTTCCATACTAAATAGTCTGCTTGTAAAATGATATAAACTGGCTATTAATATCTAATACCGTACTACTTAGTAAATAAGGTCATTGCCTTAACCGCTCTTTAATCCAATAAATTCATCTTAGCCTTTTACAACACCATCTTGTAACGCATCACACACACACACACACACACACACAAAGCATCACACAACACACACCCATTGTTCACACAATATATAATTAAAATCGCTTTTCTATGAAGTATATGAGACGGTCTTTGTGCTCTAATGGACTCTCAGTAATATGATAGCTGTCTGTTTAATGGAACATACTTTACACTGCATAATGCTGTTGTTTGTGTTGCACGTGTCTTGTTACGTTTAAAAGACATGGGGGGTGTGTGTGCGTCTGTGTATTTGATGTCTTAGAATGGATTAGAGATGATATCAAAGTCTTTGTGAGTGGGTGAAGTGATGTTTCGTAGGCGTGAAACTTCTTTGATTAGCTAGACGCGAGAATGATACATTTTTGGTAGCCTTAAAATATTGATTGTGATTAAACAACACTGGTTTCGAACTTGATAGTTTCGATTATATTTTAAAATGTCGCTTACTATCATGTGAACAATATCGACCGAATTGACAAAAGGTCTTGGGTTTGATTACCGGGTCGGGCAAGGTGTTATTGGGTTTTATCATATTTCTCAACGGCATGTAAAAGCCAAGTCAGAGGCCCTTGGGCGGCATAAAAACTCTGACACCAGGTTAGGCACTAACAACACGATAAAGAAGAAGAATTTCTCAGTAGCAGCCATGGAGTCTGGATTTGTGCCCGGTTGATAGAAATAGGTTCACCCCCTATTACATGGGACTTAAACATTACTGGCGAAATGTGGGTGTACCATTAGGTACACCTCTGTCTAACCCTTCGGGGATTACAGGCGTGATGTTATGTTATATTGACAAAAGTTACTAGGCACAATTTCTAATTTCACATGTTAACATAATTCGTGACTTGAGAACAAAAACAAAATAGAAAAATCGAGGCCAAAAGTTAATAATCTGAATTTCGACGGCAAGTCTCAACTACGTAACAAGAATTCTAATAAACATAATATTCAGTATGTTTCAAAGGAAACTTTGTCTTATTTCTACAACAGCGTATTAAAATATTATTATTTATGTCATGTTGTTGAATTTCCATTATCTCGACGTACATTTCCATTATCATAAAATTGTTCACATTACAGGTGAAACCAAAAGACCATAGTATGTGCGATATACGTATAAGGCCGTTTGCATAGAATACACTTAGCTTTAAACGTATTCGGAACTTTTTATTTGAAATTGAAGTAACAAAAGACGATTTGTCATCTCTGTCAACTGTTTTATCAGAGACAAAATTATGTTTTGAATTCTGTAGTGCAGAACGCATTAGGGTAGTCAGTATCAATATTCGATGGTTATAATGACATTAACAGCACTTGAAAGCGGTTTAAACGTTCTAATCGCGTTTAGTTTCATTAGTGAAATTCGCCGATTAGTATTTCAATCGAGCCTTGCAATTGTCACACCTAGACTGCGCATAGATATTGCAATGCAGGTGTGGTTCAAACTAGCCTCTAGTTCGTTTGTTTCAGTCCCGTACTAACCCGATAAGATCCACATTGTGTTCAACTGTGTCAATCGAAGAATTTAAGTTGTGTCTTCAGTCGTTGTTTTTTATTTGTTGAGCTCCTTGAGTTATGAGTCGAGCTACACGATAACTGACAAATGCTTGCACTGGCTGGACAGGTCCACTCTAGTCTGTGTGGTTCTATCTTTAAAATACCATCTCAGACACTCACCTGCGTAGTCCTCATGTGAGTTTATCAAGATTATGTCTGGACCTTAAAAGAGACTATGACTTCTGAGTTTGTTTCGACTGTTTCTTCTCAGAGTAGTCAGATACGAAACACCGGCCTGATCTAGTTTTAAAAAAGAAGATGTGTAAAAGTGTTTGCAAATACCTATTTGCAAAATATACATCATTTATCATGCACACATTGTTTCGAATTCACTGGACATTGGCAGAATAGTCGGCATCGGCTGTGCTTATCATTTAATAAAAATAGAATAGAATTAGCCGTAAGATCGGCGATACATAATAAGCAAGGCCTATTATGCCGCCAGCACTACTGGCAATAGGCATGCTGACTCGCTAATCTTTTCTTGCGGTAAAATACTGGTATGCTCAAATTGCTTGCGACTGTTAGCATTCGTTTTATCTTGCATCTCATCAATCATAGTATAACGCTGTTGATTATTTTGAAGATATCTTGCAGATAACATAACATTACATCACATCGGTAATCCCTGATGGGTTAGGTTAGGTTAGCCCATCCGCCAAGGCGACAAAAGGCTCACGACCATAGATATAAGAAACAACTGTTTTTTTTATATGTCTATGCTCACGACGGTGTTTAGTGGGTGCAAGCCCCACGTAACCAAACCGTCTCGCCGGACGGTGCGGTATGCGTTCGGCGTTTTTCAGCGTTTTTTTTTAAAGGCTTAGGTATACTTAATAGTACAGCCACATTTCGCCAGTTAATGTTTAAGTCTTAATTATCTTGCAAATAATTATTCTATTATATAGGTGTAATTTTTTATAGGTAATTGTTACTTGCTAATTTACATAAATTTAGCCTGAAGCATTAGTTAAAACCATTCCATTTTAAAATGTAAAAACTAAATGTATATTTTCTATGTACTTATATGTATAGATATGTATGTTTTCAATAGAATACTTAAATTATTACTGTTGCAGTGTTACTCGGTAACCTACCAACTTTGTTTAATTCATTCATTCTGCGAACAGAATGCTAGCCAGCGTGGCATAATTATGGTTACGTAGAACGGATTTTCTGTGTTCGCAACTATAATCATGTTACGGTATTACGCAAACTTAGGTAATTTCGATTCTCACCAGTTGTTTTAGTATTCTGACAACTAGCTGAATGTTTTCATAAAGTACGGAGTTTGTGTTAATTAAATTTTGCTTAAGCCCGGTGAAGTGGGAGGAGCGATTAGATCAGGTGGATGGATAGCGCTTTCATCTGTTCAAAGGTGTCATCAACATTACTAGATTGCCATTTCCTAATTCAAGGGGTCAGCCAGACAGGTACGGACAAACCGGAAAATTACATACAATTCAGTTAACATTTGTATGGAGGTCACAAGCAACGAAATGTATACACTTGGAAAATTCAAAAGCGATCGTGTCGTAAAATAATAGTTTCTCCTTTGAGATAAGACCTCTTTCGCAATAGTATGGCTTCCAGAAGTCAGTTAGTCAGTGGCCCGAAAGTCTGACAACCAGTCTTACCGAGGAGTGTCGCATTACTCAGTACTAACGTCGAAGATGAGAATGGCTTCCAAAATAATATGTTTGTGTAAACGTTAATCAATACATTTTGATACAATCAATTTTATTCATCTTCATGGTTGTTTATGGCTTCATCATGGTTGTAACCATAGGCCAGCCATAGTTATTTGATCTAGAACTGCGAAACGGCAAGCTTAAGTTAGGTGTGATGATACTACGTCACGGGGGGAGTTTGGTACACCTCACTCCCCCCCGGGACGAGGCCCGCAGGTCAAGCGGGCCGGCACTAGTCCGGGGCAGCGGAAGTCGCATTAGTTCCCGCTGCCCCCCGACGCAAGTGTTCGAGGGAACACCGGTGTGGTTTCAGTCAGTACGAGTCTGATTGACCGCTCCGCTTTCCCCGGGGCGGAGGACATCTATTGAGGATTTCCACATCGTGAAAAAAAAGGAGTGACGATACAGGCAGGGTTTACTAAATGAGAGTTGTTGAGAATCGAGAAATATCCTGAACATCACTTGTACATTATGTATAGGCGAAGGTAAAGGTAATGATGATGGTAAGCAGTGATAGCCTAGTGGTGTGACCGTTGGACTGCCATGTCATAGGATTCAAGCTCGAACCCAAGACACGCACCAGTGATTTTTTGGATTAATGTGCGTATTGTATGATTATCACTTGCTTCGGAGAAGGAAAATATCGTGAGGAAACCAGCATGCCTGAGAGATATCTCTCGACGACATGTAAAGCCCACGGGCGGCATAAAAACTCTGACACCAGGTTAGACACTAACCACACGATAAAAAAGAAGAAGATGATGGTAATTTACCACTTTTACCTTCTTACTTGAGGTTGACTGTTTCTCGTGTTCCTAGATGTCAGGATTTTCACGTAGCAAGTACGCTTAGTCGGCTGAAAATTAAGTCTGAGCATTTAATACGTGTCTAGATTATGTAGGGTTGTTACAGATCTTTATTACTTTTATTTTATTTTTTTTCAGTACTTAGATAATTATACCTTTGTCGTGGTTTCAAACCCAGACAGGCGCGTTCCTTGGTTTTACCTACACCATAACCACTAGTGGCCTACCATGGACGAGCTCGTGGCTAAATAATAACAGCTGCTCGGGTCTTTAGGTTAAGCCGTGCTTGCCTAGGTTGGTCCGTGGATGGGTGAGCACCCCTTAACTACCGAGATTCCTCCGTGCCTCAAAAAGCATTTTAAACCGTTGGTCCCGGCTGTCAGTGGCTCGAAAGTCTGACAACCAGTCTTACCAAGGGGTATCGTATTACCCAGTACTAACTGGGTTGTGGAGGTCAGATAAGCAGTCGCTCCATGTAAAATACTGGTATTCAGTTGCATCCGGTTAGACTGGAAGCCGACACCAACATAGTTGGGAAAAGGCTAAGCGGATTATAGTGAACTACCATGACGTCTTAATGCAGGAATGTTCTAGTTATATTCCAGTGTGGGAAAGAGATGGCGCTAAGTAGTAAGTTTATACTTGTTTATAGCACAATTATGCTAAAAGTACAGTTATAAGCTTCTAATGGCTCTATTGACTCGATAACAGCTTTGTTATGAACCTGTTGCGTAGCTTAGCAAAAATATGTTTTCAGGATTTGTTTGTACCTACTTGATGTAAATCTTATCTTACGACTATTATAAATGCAAAAGTTTTGTGAGGATGGATATTTGAAACTCTTTCACGCAAAAACTACTGAACAGATTTGGATGAAATTTGGCACATATAGATAATTATTATATGGACTAACACTTAGGATTCATATCCCGGTAGGACAATCCCGCGGGACATTAATCAAACTCCACGCGGGCAAAGCCGCGGGCATCAACTAGTAATACTATAATTATTATGTTTATTTTTAAAACGGAATTATAATGTATGTCAATTTATTATCATTTTCAATAATCATTCGTTTGCAATAGGGTGGCTGTAGAATCAGAGGGTTTAAAAGTGGCCATCACTTTCGCGTTTCGTTATTTCACAACTACTTTCAAAAGATCTCATAAAAAAATTCCACCAGCTCTCGATCTAATACTTCTTCAGTCATCACCGTGATCAATGATACTTTTGAAAAGAAAAAAAACACCATACTATACTGAAAAACAAAATCGCCCTGAAAACTAAAAAACCAGCTTCCGGCAGCTGCAATCACCCCTGTCAACCCTACCGTCACTACCAACATCTTGACCCGTTTCTACCCGACAAGGGGGACGGGGGAGAGGCATTACTTTGCAGATTTCTGCCGCTTGACAACTGCGAACCGGGTTTTCTCTCCAGATATTAAAGTTGGAACTTTTGTCGAGTCACCGATGAGGTGACAATAGTTTTTAATTTTGTAGGACGTCTTTTGAACACACGTTTTAAAAGAGGGTAACATTTCAAGATGAAACTATGTTTTTTTCTAGAACGACTGTCAAAAAGATTAAATATCTTCAAATTACGTAGATACTTATCTGTCGCTGAGAGCATCGCTGAGGAATATCAACATTTTATGCTAACATTAAAAATTGTACAATTCAGATATTTTCTTTTACACTGGTTCGCTAACTTAACACATGTTTGCCGCTAAGGTCAAGATATACATACATATAAATTAACGTTACATAGCACGCGTTTGGAGTTGGACAATGGACTTGTTACGTATTATTTAAATCTTGCACTTGTCTTTGTCAATCGTATGAAACTGACAGCTTAACTACGTGCTGATTAATGTTCATAGATTACGACCTAACAATATACTTAATTAAACATTCAACCAATTTTTACCATTCAGCTCAAGGCGCTCTACAGTATAATTTAGTGTACCTAAACGCTCTAGTTCGTCAAGGAAAGCTACTAACGTTCCAGTGAAGGCCTGAAGGTTCCTATCAATCACTGCCTTTGTACCTAGCCCTTGACTGATAGGCCGCTTTTGGAAAGCGTGACAGCTATTAAACACGCACAAAGATTGAGTTTCGTGAATATATCAATGAAGTGATGTATTTACATGTTCTGAGGATATAATTAAGTCGTCATTAAGTGAAAGGAATGTGTTGTATTTTGCCAAGGAGTTCATGTATAAATGATTACAGCCACATGAGTTGATCTTCAAGATAAAACAACGCTTGCCGAGACCGGTTCGTGAATAAGACCTTTCATGAGATCCCTTCGTGCCTTGGAAAGCACGAAAGCCATTATGGGTAGTCAACTAGTCACAAACCTGTCAACCACCAGTCAACCAGTCTTGCAAAGGGATATGGTATTATTCAGTAACTGTGTAGTAGAGAGCCGGCTCTTCGTGTAAAAGGATATTCTTCTTTGCTCTCGCCTCTTCTTCATCTTTCGGCTCCATTCACTTCGTCGGTAGGCATCGTCGTCCGTAAGGCCAAGCTTTTGCGTGTCCTTGCAGGCATTTGTCATCCAGGTTGCTTGCGGTCTACTTCTCCCTGCCTTTTTTGTAACCATGGAAAGGCACTTTTTAACCGACTTCAAAAAAAGGAGGAGGTTCTCAATTCGGTTATATGTTTTTTTTTTGTGTTTGTTACCTCATATCTTAGTCATTTATGAACCGATTTGAAAAATTCTTCTTTTATCTGAATGGATCTACTTCCCCATTAGTCCCATAGAAATTTCATCGAAATCGGTTCAGCAGTTTGGTTTTGAGATCAAAATAGCTGGAAAAAATATGTCATCCAAGTAAAAGAAATTGCGGAATTGATACTTGACAAGGAATTGTGTGTGATGCGATAACTAAAAAGGGTAAAATAAAAACTTTTTTGCTAAAAAAAACCGACTTCCAAAAAAAACACTAAAAAAGTGGAAAATAACTTTACTTTCGGAAGTCGGTGGCAAAAAAGTCAATGAGACAAACAATAGTCACCGACTTCCGAAAGTAAAGTTATTTTCCACTTTTTTAGTGTTTTTTTGGAAGTCGGTTTTTTTTGCAAAAAAGTTTTTTAGTGTTTTTTTTGGAAGTCGGTTTTTTTTTGCAAAAAAGTTTTTTTATAGTCATCCGTTCTATGCATAACATATAAAAGACTGTTGATTAATCAAAAACTGTCATTGTTTTTATAAACTAGCACTAAATTATTTATATCATAACAAACACTACTTCTGTATGTATTACTTCAGCAAACATTAATACCCAAATCTCCATCCCAACCTCCTCAAACAATGCCAAAACTGTAAGCCCTATCGATTCCCTCACAACAGTCGTGAGTCACACACTTTGGCCACACAACCCTAGTTTTATGACCGAATAAGGAAACGCGACGTGAAAAACGCACGTTACACGACACCCTTACGAGTAATGGGACAGAAGTAGTAATAAAACTACCACATGGGGGCGTCAATAATGACCCTATTTTCTTTGGAAGGTTACAAGCTGTCATTGGTTTGATGTTGCGTAATAGTTTTACTTTCAAATTATGAATATTATTATCAGCCTGCATTGTCCTGCTAGAGGAAAGAGGCCTTCCTTTCTCTTTTCACTCAACTCGATTTAAACCTAACTATCGCAACTATAGGGTGTTAAGTTCGTTCCGCCATCTACGCCTAGGTCTTCCGTGATGCCGTTGAATGTTTCAGGGACCCATGTTGTGGTAGTCTTATCCAGCAACATGGGCTAGTTTCTAACTTATTTAAGTAATTTTTAATTGTGTTTTATTGTTCTAAATTTTACTCCAAAAATAAATAAAGCACAAACCAATTGAGATGATTTATTTTTTGGCATCGTAACGCTTTGTCTACATTAATATGCTATGTGTGTGCTAAGATAGCGACTACTCTAAATGTATTAGTCTTTTCTGGACAAAGCACTTTCACTCAATATTTATATTCACTGGTTGCGGATAAAGTGTATTTATTTCAGTATATATCAGTTCGATGACCATTTAAAATATTTTTCTATGGCATTATTTAACCCATAACCTTCTTAAGAGTCACAATCGTTCAATTTATTTACCATTTCCTTTTTAGAACTACATTGCTACAGTGCGTCAACCTTTAACATTCAAACAAATAATTAAGGGCAACAAAAAGCAATGAAATGTAAAGAAAAATTGCGTGACTGTACTTTCAATATTTTTTTTGTGAGGGAAATATTTGACTTAATTGCTTAGGCCGCGTATAGGTCAGCGGTTTGTAACCGTTTTCAATGTGTTAAACACGAAAGACATTAAGAAAACGACTTTTTAGAGAAATTACATCTAGCCTGATCGATTTTTTGCCCTCGTAAACTCCTATAACTTTAATCGAAAATGATAGAGTCGTTTTCGAGAACGTGATTACAAATAATAATATGCTCTAATAAATATAACTCTACGGAGAAATAGCGCTGAACTACAACCTCTGCATTGACCTCAATATCACAATATTTCCGGGAGGGGGGTTGCATTTACTAATACAACTTCATGAAAGGAGCTTGTACCTACTCCACAACGGATGTGTTTTCGTGAAAACTCAGGCATCCCCAAACCCCGTTACTCCAGGGTTCTTTTTCTAGGTCGGGGAAGTGATTTGTCACTTCCCCGACCTAGAAATAGAACCCTGAGTCTCCTAGTGAAGAAACCTTTGGGTTTCTGAGACTTCACGCGTAAGTCGATAAAGTGTACAACAAACGTACGAATTATTGAACATGAACATTTTATTAATTCTTTCATCATGGGCAACACCAATAAACTTTTAAGTATAATTTACCATACCAATTTTCAGAATCTTACAAGTCATGACAGCAAAAATCATAAGTATCACCAAATTCAACACCGTTTCCATGTTAAAAGCGCACCTTCTAAAAATCTGATATCGTCAAACCATTTATAACTGCACAAGAAGCTTTTTGGACGTAGACAAAATCGGAACTAACGCGTCCGCCATCTTATTTTTTAATCCAATTTCTCAAAACATTTTCACAAAATGTTTGCTACCAACGCCCTACAGTAATTAAATTCAAAATCCAAAATTTCTTACAGCACTATACAGTTTCATTCAGCGAATGCCAAAAAATAATTAAGAAAAAAAAAATAGAATCCTCGTCAGGTCAAAAATAACAATATTCATAGTTTCCAGGTATCGTTAAATTAAGACTAACCGCGAGTTCCAACCGCTGAGCTGCAGACAGCCTTATGGCCTCGTTTGCGACCTCAAGTGATGAGACATTCAACACGACACGCGCGAGTTTCACTTGTTTCCATCGCGTGAGACTCGTCGCATCGCGGTGGCTCGTAGCATGCTCTAAGCTATTTCTCCGCATTCGCTATCGGAACCCGCCTGTCGCTTAAGCGTCAAGCTAGTGGCCACACCCTAACAATTACACAGTTACACTAATGACCTAGAGACGAACATTCATTTTCATAGTAATGAAATTTAGATTAACCAAAACATTGTTTAATTTTCATTTGCAAATACATTTGTATAGAATTATTAATCTAACAATATCCTTTAGGCTTTTAGTATTGATACTCATTGTGAAATTGATACAGCGGCTTATCAAGGCTTATTGGGCATTTTGTATTCAATGGCACTGGTTTATAAAATAGTATTAATTTTATTACTAGTCGATTTTGCCGTTTTCATGAAAGCCTGGGCTTATTGTCTGCTGGAAGGGCTTCCATTATTTTCTAAGATTTGAAATAAACCTGTGTGAAGTCAGATTATTAAAATGTTTGCTTGTGGGTCGGATTGCGTGGCTTTTTATTTTATTTAACCAATCAAAGACAATAGTATTGTGCCTAATACTTATGATACGATATGTAATTTGCATTTTTTGTCATAAGCATACAAAATATGCTTAATCAGTACGTAACGTTCCCACTGAGGACATTATATTGTGGTATGAAGAACAGGATACAAAGTTCTTCATCCTCCAGTGTTGTGTCTGCTGGGCTGCCCAATAGCTGTTGACGGGTTTTTAACAATCCTAGTAAGCCCAGTACGCGTTGATGGATAATACAAGCTGAATAAATTTTTAGTCATAATGATCATTAAAAAACAATTCAAAATCATACACACTTAACATTCACATTTCGCCACTCTTCCGTGCCCGCAATAAAAATATCAGCAATTACATTTTAAATGTGCCCTCATAACGACACGCACTTGACCGCTTTTAACACTACACTTCAAACCTCAAATTAAGGCCCGTCCCACGGGAAACATTGCAGTTTAAAATGCTTTGTATGTATTTGAATATTTTAGCAGCAACTACCTCGTGAGCGGACCAATCAACGAACCCCATTCCATGTGTGAACCCGCACCTTGAATTATTTTAGTGTACGTGCGAATTTTGAAGGTTACGTAAAATTTGAATTTGTTTATCTTACAATGCTGGTCTTGTTTTAGTGTCGCTGTTTTACCAGAATGTTTGTGACGCAATGAATTTTCAAATGCGTGATGTTGTGTAATTTCCTCTGGCTGTTTACCTGGGTTGTAAGCGTAATTCGCTGTTATGTAAGTTTCTAACGTTGCTGTTATTTGAACGCGGTTCGTTTGTTTGCTAATTTCAATATGTGATCAAGGAACGGTTTTGTTAATTAAGCAATAACGTATTCTGTTGTTATATTTCCATAATTGTGTAGTAATACTATTCGAAAATCAGATATTCGATACTGTTTTAATGTTTAAAGTTAAGTTTTGAATTTGTTTCAAGAATGCTTATACAAATTTAAACTCACCCACTCCGTAATAGGGTCGTTTTGCAGTCTTTCATGAAACTGTAAGATAACAAGATACCGGAGATCAGTTCAGGGAATACGAAGGTCTCAGTTAGGTCTTACATCCTCAAATATAAAATATATAGGGTCTACAGTACTCTCTAGTCGATCATATCCCAAGGCAATGTCGTAAACAATGTCTCCGCCCTTAGATATGATACATGTTTACATAGCGTCTTCATCAAAATTGCCAACATCATCTTACATAGGCGTTTCAACACTGACAAATTAAATTTCTATCCCCATCTAAATTCCATAAACATATTATTCGGTAATTTCACAACAATTCTCATATCTTACGTTGCGGAGGCTCACAAAAGGCGTTTAAACAGAATTGCTCCCATACATCATCGAGGTTCGGGTGAGGACACGTCGGTGGCTAAGCGAGAGCGAGGCTGCAGCCAAACGAGGTATAAATTACGGTAGATAAGTAAGATTAATGTCCACTTACGAGAAAATGAACTTTAAGTGGTCGTAGAGTCTGATATTGACATCGTTTTTGGAGCAATTCTTCATTGTAATGTGCTTATTCACTATCTTAGTTCACTTAAATCCATTTCATAATGAAACAGTTGCTTGAGTGCTCACATAATATTATCTACTATGCATTTTAGAAACTAATTTTCTATCCAACGCTAATGATTATGTTAACCTTTCTAAGGCACCAATAAGTCTTCGTTATTACTTTGGAGCGGTCTTCATCTCAACTCACAACATCATCTTCAATGCTAACCTCGTTCATTTCTCGCTCATCTTCTTCCATAACACCACCTTTACGGTGGCGTGCATCGATTCAATTACCCATATATCTTGAAGGCACGGAACATGGGTTGGTGCGGGGATATTTTTTGATTCTCTTTGGATCAAATATGGGTTGATAGGATTTCTCTCTGTTCCCCTTCAGGCTATTGTTTTCTTTTGTTACTGCACGCTCTATTTCATCAGGGGTGTTAGTGAATTTTTGGGAGCAGATTTTGGATCTGCATTGTGTGATTCTGAATGTGACATTAAAAGTACAATTGAGATGACAAGATAATGAGAAATGTTTGCATTGACTATCTTTATCTTTTCAAGTTTTTAATTCATAAGGAAGTATAGACAATACCAAAGTAAAAGAGATACAATCGATAGCACCACTTTATTGTTTTGATAGAATTTTTATTTCTTTAACAATTTTTATAGACACTGAATACAGAAATGAAGAAAAAAAAAACAGAAAAATAGTCGAAAGGTGATGCTTATTTCTAAAGAAATCTCTTCCAGCATACCTGCGAAGGAGATACTAAAAAAGAGAGATTTTTATTTTTAACCAAACAACATGACTCGTTCTGTTTACTGGATGCTACATTTAAAAAAGCTGTTTCGTTTGCTATTTTAGAAAGTTTTCAATTAAAACATTACAATGTAAAAATATTTTCTCCAGACTCCAGTACCGGCGCTTTACAAAAGGGTACAAAAAGCACAAGAACCTTAATAAAACACTTACCAGGGTACACTTTTACCTTTTAAAATTTTCTCAGAAGTAGATTAAAACGTGACAAACTTAGAAATGCGAGGGGAAGGTAAGGTAACGTAAGAAAAGTGTCACGGAAAGGGAAAAAAACAGGAATTAAAAACTTCAAAACAATTGATTGCCACAACCTCGTATTTCTGGTGTTTCTCGCTTCGTAGCAAAATACCGGAAAAAATATTGTTTCTAATTTATTTTACCTGTTCTTTGGAGTCACGTGGGGTGGTACCTGAATTCTTTTTCCTGGTTGGTAACTAAGTTATTATTTTTTCATAAGCAGATGGGGTGAAACGTGGAGATTTTTTTATGATGTTAGTTAAAGCTAATGAAAGCTGATAAATTTCACTCAGATCCAGCCTGTCCCTTTGCTGCCCTCCGCCAGCGACGCGCTAAGCCGAGACCCGTACCCCACAGGGGGTGCCCTTGGCGTATAGTCGCTTAGTTTATAAGTTTTGCCCCGGCTGGAGGCCTTAATTAATTTCAAGGCACCCACAGGATTGTCCGGTTAAGCAGAAGCCAGTCCTAGGTTAGGTTAGGTACTCTTGAGTTAGTGACCCAGTTTCTTTTAAAGTTAAATGGCAAAATTAGTATAATTTAAACAAGATGTCAAGATTTTTTTCAGTAGCAGCCACGGAGTTTGGATTTGTGCCCGGTTGATGGCAATAGACTCGCCCCCTATTACATGGGACTTAAACATAACTGGCGAATGTGAGTACACCTCTGCTTAGCCCTTCGGGATAGACAAGCGTGATGTTATGATGTTTTATCAAGCATTTGTTAGATTTGGTAGGTAAATATCCAAAATATGGCGAGTACCAAAATGCGTATAACACTTAAATCCAGTGATATCAGTATCTTTTACTAAATTAAATAGATAGAAGATAGATTGAATACTCTTTATTATTTACACCAAACAAATCACAGACATTATTATAATATAGATTGTTGTTGTCATACGTTGTCTACTAAGTCATTTTCATCAACATCTTCCTGCCTCCCATTCTACTTGGGGTCGGCGCAACACCTATATTCTTCTTACATTCTCCCCTGTCAGACGTATCACAGCATCATTTACTCCTTTCTCGTTCATATCATTCCTCACACAAACCATCTGACTTTTCTTTGGTTTTCCTCTCCGTCTCCATCCATCAACATTTATGTAAATTCATCACTTCTTGTTTTTTGGGCTATCCTGTCTTACTGCTGTGCAAATACCTCCTCAAATTCCTTGCATGAGCTCTTTTAGTCACATCTCTTTCGTAAATCTATACTTTAATATTATGAAGCTGATAAGTTTGTTTGTTTGGTTGAACGCGCTAATATCAGGAACTACTGGTTCGAATTGAAAAATTCTTTAAGTGTTAGATAGCCCATTTATCGAGGAAGGTTATAGGTTATATGACATCACGCTGCAACCAATAGGAGCGGAGCATCAATGAAAAATGTTACGCAGACAAAGTTACGCAGGTCAGCTGGTAATTAATTAAATAAATAAATACACTCAATTTACCTGCGCTACACTGGCGAAGTAAGTAGGCTAGAAATGATTAACGACCTGGATAGTGACCCTAGAGGTTGTCTAGGACTAGAATAGACTAGCAACATTGTGGAGACCCTACATTATGCAATGTGTTCACATCACTTGGGAGTCGGTTGACAGGGTAGTAATTACAGAACTAGCGTCTGAAAATAATTAAGTCAAGCGGTGAATCTAATTTGTATGGAAAGGCCTTCCTAAATAATGATGAAGAAAATTCAGAACTACCTCGTGGGTTTAGAAGTCGCAAGTATTGTTGCTGAGCATGAGGTCCTGGGATCGATTTCCAATTTGAACAGAGTGTAATTAGATGTTTTTTATCTTTTTTTTGTAGCAGCCCTTAATCAAGACTACTTAATGGGACCTTAACTTAAAGGGTGGCATGTGGATATACTGTAGGTAGGTACACTTCTGCCTAACATTCAAAACCTTGCCAAACAATATCTCTTGGATCAATTAGAAAATTCTGTACTCAGTTGCCAATTATTCTTTTGATGAAAATCAGCGTTGTAAGCCTTTAAAGGCAGTCGCCTATTAATATTGATCGGAAAAACTCGATAATCTGATTTTGAGGATAATATTAGGCACTAGTTTATCTTAAAAGCTAATTTAATATCAAATTCATTGATCGTTCTGAAAAAAAATTCGTAGTGAAATTTTACGACTGGTAATCTAGATAAAAGATTGGAGACTGTGCAAACTGAAAATGGAATCCAAATGACCCTAAGAGGTCAGAAGACACATATTTCTTCAGCAATTAAGATTCCTCACACTCCTTCTGTCCCAAATAAAAAACGACCCTTATTAAGTTTGGTTCGCACCTGACTTTTTAAGGTTTTTACTTCGTTCGCTTCACCTTCGTCAAGTTTACTAAGAAGCTTTATTGGAAAAAGCTTCCATAAAACAGGAATTAATTTTTAATACAGAAATTGGCCTTTTTACTGCTGTAATTTTTTTCTGGTCTAGATTTTTGGTCTGATATGGTATTTGAATCTGCGACGTTATTTTGATAAATGGGCTATTATTAGGTACTTTTAATATTCAGGTTTAAAAACCATAAAATTATATGAATATATATTTATCAATAGGTTTTAGCTTAAGTTTGCGAGTTTCACATTTGCCGCATAAACAATGTCCGCTGGATTGAAGTTTCCACTCAATGGATGGACGGCGCCGTCGAAGCCGGCCCAGAAAGAGATGGCGTGATGACCTGGACGCATACCGCGAGGGTTGGTTTGAGATGGAGTGGGACAATAGTTCATGGAAAGACTTGAGAGAGGCCTATGCCCAGTGGGATAAAATGGGCTAAAAGCTGATTTTCTTTTATTTTGCATTAATATGGTTATTGAATCAAGGGGTTTTTCTGTCAATGAATTTGACTTAAATTATCTCTTAGTTGTTTGTTCAAAACATAATCATTGTCATAACCATTCTAAATTGAAAAAAATATATAAAATTGAAACATTTTCATTATTCTTGCTATTTTTATTGACATGACATCATTATTATTGATCGCTATTTTTAATATAAATTATTATTTGAAATCAATAGAATAATTGTGTTTAATTTTAATTTTATTTATTGCATTGTAATCTTAATTTTGTTATAAAATTATTACTAGTATTTTTTTATGTTATTGCTAATTACTAAATATGTACTTATAGTATAACCAAAATATAAAATCTAAATATTTGTACGGCTGAAATGCCGAATATAGTGAAACACATATATATCAGAAGAACTTAAGTAAGCTACCTATATTCTTGCAAATAAATATATCATTCATTCATAACAAGTCGGTAATTTTACTCCTTAATCATCCATAGACTATTAAGTGAGATAGTGACTCAATAAATCATCATCTGCCTAGCCTTTTTCCCAAATTTATTGGGGCCGGCTTCCAGTCTTACCGGATGCAGCTGAATACCAGTATTACCTTGGTAAGACTGGTTGTCATGCTTTCGGGCCACGACTACACGTAACGACTGTCAAATATCTACAAATGACAGCCGAGACCAACCGCTTAACGTGCTTTCCGAGGCACGGAGGAAGTCACCCATCCACAGATCGACCTTGGCATGCGTGGCTTGACCTTGAAGATTGACCCGTACGGCTGTTATTATTTAGCCACAAGCTCCTCAATAAAATTAACAATAATAATTTCAAACTGCCGTTCAACAGTCTTAACTCAGACAAATAACCTTTCAAAACACAAAACACATTCTCACTCCAACTAATCACAGTTACCATTAATACGAACGTCAGCTGAACATTAGCTAGCAATTCGACAAAGATGTATTACATCGATCCATTAGTTCGTGTTTAGTTAGAACTATTATAAATAGAGGGCGCAAAGGTCACCGTGACATACATTGTCGACTAGGGGCCTGCATAATTGTACACGAAGACTTTTTTACCCACCTTCGATGCGGTGGACTGCTTCGTTGGTGCAGTGTTTGCAATAGCGACTGCTGGCCATGAGTTCCTGGGTTCGATCTCCGTGTGGGGCAAATTTTAATGGGATTTTTCCATCAGGAATTTCTCAGTAGCATCCACGGAGTCTGAATTTATGCCCGGTTGATGACAATATATGTGCTCGCCCCCTATTACATGCGACTTAAACATAACTGGCGATGGGTGTATTATTAATTACACTGCTTCTTTACACTTCGGAGATAACAGTCGTTATATTAATTATTATGTTTACGTTCGATGCGTGTTACGCAGTGTCTACATGAAACAAATATGCTCTTCTAAACTTGAAAACGTAGGTGATTTACGCCTGTAACAACACAAACGCGCGTAAGAGTGACCATAACCCATGGGTCAGCATGCTGGCATTATGGCCCACACCTTCTCAAAGAGACGGGGCCTGTGTCCCAGCCATGGGAACAGTTTGCTTGTATTTTTTTTAAACGTTGCCCCACACTCGTTATTTCTCCTGTATTGACCCAGAACAACTACCTGTAGGCCATACAAATATTTGTTCCGTGCGGGGATCGAACCCACGTCACGCAGCGCAGCAGTCAATCGCTCATCCACTGCAGTAAACTCGTTCTGCATATATGTATGTATGTACTTTGTACTTACACCAGTACTAACGCACTGTTACAACGCACTTGTATCCATGACGTAGGTACCCTCGACGACACATTCACTTGTTTCGGTAGGTGACGCTTATAGCGCGATTTAACTGCGTGTACTCGCCTGCACAGCGCGTTTAAAAGTTGTCATCTGTATACGCCTTAAGAGTTGCTAAAATCCAAATTCATTATAAATTAAAAATTTGTACAGACTAATTTGTTTAGCTCTGATTTAATTAAGAGTAATATTGTTCAAAGTTTCGAGACTGTGATGTTAGTTTGATTGTGTTAGCGTTTGATATCATTGTTGCTAATTGATTCTGTAGCTAGGAGTGTAATTACCTAGTGAAAACTAAAACTTAAATTAATTTTAGACATATTTAAAAATTGATGAGAAGGTTCTCTGAATTTCTGATTAGTAAAATCCAATTTATTTGTAGAGTATAGGTAGTTTCGTCCCGCTCACATCTCAATTATTCAGATTTGGCATAGATTTGTAATTCGTAATTGTTTTTATTTTGATTCATCAAATTGACCATATATACTTGTCGCATTACGACAAAAACACTGAGTAATAACTGAAAAAGCATGATAATCACACTTTTATTTCTTCAAGTTTCATTTGTGTTTTATTATAAACAGCTAGACGTTTGCTCTCAAGTTGAAGAAGATGTTTTCAAAATAACATTAATTTTGTCCCCCGCAACAATAAATCGTTCATTTGCAATATTCTTTTCTTATTACTAAGTTAAATTTAAATTCCAAAGTTCTACAATTTTGCGGCAAATGTACCACGCAGCTAAGTTATTTTAGTTTCTGAACGTTCTTGTTCTTTTGTTAGGAAAGATAAACGAGAAACATAATTATAATTTCTTCAAGAAGAAGCCTTTTCTAAAGGTAAAGAAGTTCTAGTTTCACTAAACTCCTGTATATATGTATGTACTAGCTTATGCCCGCGACTTCGCCCGCCTGGAGTTCGATATTGTCCCACGGGATCGTACTACTGGGATAAAAAGTAGCCTATGTGCAATTCCAGGTTATGAACTATCTAATATGCCAAATTTCATCCAAATCTATTTAGTAGTTTTTGCGTGAAAGAGTAACAAACATCCATACATACAAACTTTCGGAAGATAGATAAAAGACCTATCATCGATCTTAGATATAAATTGATGATTTCCAAACGATAGATTTTTTTTACCTAGCCTACTCTGTCCTCTCCTGGACAAAGGCCTTCCTCCACTCTTTGATAGAGATATAGCACCAATAATTATGGGTTCTGCATTAAATATGTTAAAAGTAGTAATATTTCTGTCTTTCACAAGATCAATTCATTCAAAATAGATATTAACCAGTAAGAGCTATTTTTAACCCCCAATTTTATTATATTGGAGCTAAGAATATATACATAAGGTAGTACAAAGAGATAAAATAACATATGTAAACAATTCAATTTTGAATCTACTCGGGTAGGATTTTACTAATTTTAGACTAATCTGCTCAAATTAGTAACTTTAAGGAACTTACTAATTTGTTGCTCATTAAAGCTTTTTCCATTTTATCATGCTTTCCTGCTCTGTGCCAATCTAATCCAGGTCTTATTGATATCAAATAGGAATCGACGTCATATTGTATGTAAGAGCATACAAACGGTACCGGTAAGTTATCGAAAAGTTTAATGAAGGGGTTACAATTG
Source organism: Standfussiana lucernea (assembly GCA_964057025.1). Classification (NCBI taxonomy): domain Eukaryota; kingdom Metazoa; phylum Arthropoda; class Insecta; order Lepidoptera; family Noctuidae; genus Standfussiana; species Standfussiana lucernea. The sequence goes on along the minus strand of OZ059786.1, from coordinate 16,359,339 downwards.
AATTACCCAAAACTGACGTGGATATATATCAATAACTACCCCTAACTTAATTATAAAGGGATAACAAATAACCAAGCATTGACATCCTCCACACACAGTAACAACGTTACATGAGGGCAAATGAAACTAAACAGTTACAACCGGGCTGAAGCCCACAGATCGATGGCCCGAGCTTACAATCTCTCCCAATCTATGAAGGAACTAATTGACCGCAAATCCCTCGAAACCAGCCATCCAGATCATACAAATCTAATCCATGACGTAAGCAAACAATCCTAAGAAAGGTAAAGGATATTTCCTGCTGCCTATCCAAATGAAATCATTAATTATTTCAATCGAATAAACAACACAATAAACACTCTACGTGTGTATTGAGGATGTGAAATTTATGTCGAGGTGAATTCGGATATGGTTTGTGCAAAATCAATGGGGTATGAACTTAATAGCTAATTTAACACATCGCATAGTTTTTGAGCAAATTCACAACAGTTCACAACAGTTGTGGGGACTGTTCAATCATGGTCTTCGCCAAGCTAAGATTTGTGTTGAAAGCGATTTATGCTATTGCAATAAATCTGAGGCTTCTTACAGTATCAACAGTTTTTTCTTAGTTATGTTTTTGGAATTATGTAGTAAGTGAACCTTATCAAAACAAAATATTGGTGCAAAATGGGCATACCGCTCGTTTTCCACCATAAGTAACAAATGAAAGGACATGGCCAAAAATTGTATGAGCCTGTGCACCAGAATGTACATAATATATAAAATTTGTGTCATTCAATAGCATATATCTATAAACAAAATATAAAAGGTGCATATTACTCAGCAGTTACGGACAAAAGCTATAAAGGTTTAAAGAAGTTGTTTTTGTCACTATAACTAAAGTATTGTTTTATGTTGATAAATGTATGTATATATCTGTCCCAAGCATTTAATATACATACTACATTAGCCTGAGATTTTAGGACCAAAACGTGACAATTTTAGGTAAATATTATGTTCTAACTAAAATGTTGTAGAGACTTACCTGAAATGCTAACCCACTCCGATAAATAAATAGACAGACATATCAGGAGGTAATGATGATATTACATGCCGCCTAAAATTCTTTACTTTTTTATTTTAATAAACTCGTGTCGAATTAAATTTGAAAACAATCAAACTGTAACGAGGTTTTGTAGTTGACACAAATTGTGGTATTCTTTTATTTTTTGGTCTCTCTGATGACAGAACTATGTTTGCTTTAGGAAACAATTAGTCGTCTAATATGAATTGAATTAAAATATATTATTTGTATATTTTTGTTTATTAATGCCTTATGTTTAACTAACCACCAGATCTAGTAAAATATAACGATAAAAATCACTTTATATTGCCAAAAACAGTAAACGATCACCAAAATTAAATCCACATTTTAGCGTAAAATTAGAACCTAAAATTTTACAGGATTTTAATATAAAATGATATTTTTAATATGTAACATCTTATCCTATAAAAATAAATAATTCCAGATAAATCATTACATACCGAAAAATTGTAAATAAACCCTTAAAGTTGGACCCTATGATATTGTTAAATCATTTATAAAGTCTGAGCTTTTTATGACTTTTATTATTGACAACTACTAACTAAATAGCTATTTTCTATTATGCGTTTATTTAATAAGGTTGAGAAATAAACAATTCGTATAATTAAAATAATTTTCGTTTAGTTTACATTTGACAGATTCTACTTTTGACATCATAGTCTACTATTGACAGATACTACATATTATGACAGCTTCTACATATTATTAGGCGCACCCTGCACAATCCGGTCGACGAAACCTTGCTTCGCGGGGCTCCTATTACTGTGTGGTTTAATTAAATAAAAAAACCCATGAGGGGGTTGGCTGGGTCTTTCAGATCCGGCCATCCCCTTCGGACCTAACCTGTCCGAGTCGGAGTGCCTCAAGTCCCGAGCTCGCTTCGCTCGCTCTTGCATCCTATGTGTATTTAGTTCCATGTATTTTGGTAGAAATAGCGCAATTATTTACTCATTAAAATTTGTTGATCAATTTACTAAATTTGGTTACTTAGTTTACGAATGTTTGGCATAATATAAAATGTAATAATTTTATATATTATACTTGTATTTACCATAATTTCATTAGAAATAACGCTTCAGTTGCCATAATCGTGAAATTACATAAAATCATTTTCACTAATTTCATTGGCCATAATCGATCAAGTGTCATAATAATTTTAATCCATAAATTTATTTGGTATATTTTTCATTTTCAATAATGTCGTTTTCCATAACATTTATTCACCATAATATTCATTTGCCCATACTATCACAACAATAATAGTTCAGTACAAGCGCCTGCATGTTATATTTAAAAAAATAATGTTTTTCATGAAAATAATATTGTTATATTACTTGAAATATATTGATTAAAATATATTTCAAGATTATACGATAAAGATTTTTATTCACAAGGAAACCTAAAAATAAACCTAATTTACCATGCATGCTTGCTTTGCAAAAAAGGAAATACTGCGCTCGGCGGCCGCTGCCGCGGCACGCTCGCTTAGCTCGCTTGCCGTCGCGCGTTTTATGGTCACGGTTCTAACCCAACCTAACCTAGCCGTTTCGATTTTGACTAACTGTGTATTGTCTAAAAATTGTTTGCTGTATTTAATCATTTGATTACAGACCAAATGCCTTAATGACATAATTTTTCGGACAAAACTATAAACGTTTCTAAATTTTAATAAACGTTGCTTATGTCAAGCATCGATTACGTAATTTGTTACTTATAGAAACTAATGATTATAACACATGTTATTATGGAAACTTATTTTTTAGCAAATGCAACTTATGACTAATAAGTTGATATGACAAGAGCTATTAGTATAAATGATAATAGTTCAAGTAAATATTATAAGGGGGGACGATTATGGAAAACAATAATAGTACAAATTATTTTATGGAAAACAAGACAATACCGAAAACACCATTACACAAATTGAAATTATTCCACAAAACTTGTATGCAATACCTTCTTAAATGAACACATTGTTACCTCAAAAACATCTTACAACTTGTTTCTTACAAACACGGGAACTCGAAAACAATAAACAAAGTAATGTGCAAAACTTAGTCGCAAGCTCGATATAACTTGGTTCCATAGATTTATGAACAAAACGTAATTAATCTGCATTCTCTTCGACGCTGGTGTTTTATATGCAAACCTTATAGACATGTAAATGCTAAATGCTTCTTTCGTATAGTCTGTGGTCATTATACTTCTCCTAGCCAAAGAGTAAAGACGCCATTTTAGTTTTTAAAAGGTTGGATGTGGATACTAGTCCTTTTGTCTTCGTGTATCTAGGAAGTCAGTGTGGTTTTACTTCTTTTCATTTTAGGAACCATTAGGAGTACGTACCTACGATGTTCCTAAAGGTTATTTTTGTGTAAAAAAATTAGGCAGTTTTGTAAAATCTCATTTCTGGCCTTGGACCTTAGTAACATGAACTTGAGACAGCGTCGTTCACAGAAGGATGATGCTATAAGAACAGTGGGTACTATTTGGGTGAGACAAGCGCATAACCGAAAACAATGAAAAGCTCTCGGGCAGGCCTATGTTGGAAAGCAAAACAATCCTGAGTTACCGGTGTCAAATTAAATAAATATAAACTTATTGTAATAGATGAAGTAAAACTAAAAAAATTGTTAAGTCCAGGCTAAAAAAAAAAGATAAACTTAACAAATAACACCGTGTCATATTAAAAATAGATTCTTACGGGTATTCGTCGCATTTTTTTCAGTTTGTAGCAGGCAAACCCAAGATTAAATTAAAGAAAACCTCATATCATGTGAGCCTCCCTACTTATCATTCCACAAACGTAGCAAGGGACCAAAAGAAGTGGGTCATTACATTACCCTTAACCGATGCTGGCAACGCTATTCATTATTTATGCACAATTATATATAACCAAACCCAAAATTTTCTCGTACAACCGTCGCGCGTCGTTCAACCAAAAATGTACAGAAAATCCGATTAAAGCTTTATTCCTCATAACATGTTTTGCTTAAGACTAAATAACATTCAAATTCTGTACGTGTTACAATTTCAAGATAACTAAAATATTTATGTGATGGATAACGCTACTTTTCATCGGGCCTACATACCCTTCGGTTAATATTTTATGATCAAGACGACGTCACGGACCTTCGAAGACCTCATTTTTCAAATATATAGATTGTTTGAATAAATAAAAGCTTGATTTATGATTTAATATGTGATGTGATGTACTAGATGTATTTGATTTTAGAGGAGGATAAGATATGATGTGATAAGATGTGTGTACTTAGAAAGGGTTTACAAATGGATAGTAACATAACATCATGCCTTTTTCTTTTTTTTGGGTGGGAAATCATCAAATGACCTCTCCCGCTCTGGGTGGAGCGGAAGGGCGTGTCAGACTCTTACTGACTAAAACCCACCCGTGTTCGTTCAGTTGCCTGTGCCAAGGTGCCAAGGGCCACGGTAACTCTTTCGAAAATCCGCAACCATAACATCATGCCTGCTATCCAAAAGGGTTAGGCAGAGGTGTACCTAATAGTACACCTACATTTCGCCAGTTATGTTTAAGTCCCATGTAATAGGGGACGAGCCTATTGCCATGAACCAGGAACAAATCCAGGCTCCGAGACTGCTACTGAGAAATTGCTGATGGAAAAACTCAATAACATTTTGCCCGACCTGGGAATCGATCCCAGGACCTCATGCAACGAGGCAGCCTACAAATCCACTAACAAAATCGAAATTGACGGCACGGTTGGCGCAGTGGCTGAGCGATTGACTGCTGCGCTGCGTGTCGCGGGTTCGATCCCCGCATGGAACAAATATTTGTATGGCCTACAGATAGTTGTTCCGGGTCTGGCTGTTTGTGTATGTGAGTTTAAATGTTTGTAAACGCACCCACGATACAGGAGAAATTCCTAGTGTGAGGCAACGTTTTTTTTAAGAAAAAAAAAATTATTGTAGCAATTACGAGTAGGTACATTGTTAATTCAGCGTATAACGTTCCCACAACTGGGACCTAAGCCACCTTTTGGCAGACGAACTGGGTCATAACCACGCGAGCCCAGCGTGGGTTGGTCGTCACATGATTTCGAATCTTTGGTTCTAGGTACCAAATTTTTCAAAATGTTTTCGTTTACCGTTCTCTTTAGCAGATACTTTGATGATGGTAGAAATGAAAAGGTTTCAAACGTAAAAATAAAGCAACCAGGGGATTGATTAATAAACCATTACGTCTCCATCAACATGCTACCAACCAACTAGTTTTACAAACCGAAGGGTCAAAGCTAATCCTCAGTTCGGAGCAAAGCCCAGACGCAAAGCTAATTGGCTCTTCCTATTCTAGCCTAGAATCCCATAAATCCGTCACAAAAAAAACCGGGATATGCCCCAGATACGAACAAAAATCTACATACAAACTGCAGCTTCCAATCGATACGGCCTCGAGAGACATTAAAAAAGATGACAAATTACTATTTCTGTATTCGTTGCGAACGTTGGATATACATCAATAAATGTACCATTAAAGGTGATGAATACAGATGAGAAAATAAAGACGTCTAATCAAGTGCGCGAATATTAAAGCGCTGAATCGCTTTACGGTAGAATGTAGGGTATCTGCAGTACTTTGTTATTCAGCTTTGTGGGAGCCAGTTTTTAGCGCTTAAGTGCTTTTGATATTGAAACTGTCGTTTTTGTCAAACGATGCTTCGGTGTTTTTTAGTTTTTGTGGAGCTAGCCTGAAGTGAGAAGCGTGAAAATTGTTTGTTCACGGCTCAGCGTAAAGCGGATAGTACATTCTGGAACGATGTAGCATTTGGTAGGAATATTTATACAAGTAAACTGGAATATATTGACCTCTTGGTTATGTGTTTTATGTGACTCACTTCGTAAAAGTAATCTGGAATATTCGATGTTGTACGACTAACAAACTAGATTGAATTGTGTCTGACTAGATATTTAACAACGGACCCTTTTCAGTTATTTTAGTACCGATTAGTAGAGTCAAAATAATTATAAACTTTGAAGTAATTAAATACTGCATTTTAGTGTTCAGTAATGTTGGCTATGGCTTTTTATTTGCATGAATAAATTAAGGCATTGTTCTGAAAATTATTTAGTGATGAATCATTTCCACTCTGACACAAAAGCATACTGCCACGATGGTCTAGTTCTAGCAAGCATTACTGCCGAGCTCCAGGTCCTGGGTTTGGCCTCCTTGATCGGAATAAGTATTACTGGGTTGTCCCATCAAGAAACTCTTAGTAACAGCCCGGAATCTGGATTTGTGCCCGGTTGACGAACTTAAACATAACTGGCGAAATATTACTGAACTAATTGATAGCAGAGTAACTGTTTAACCCCTTTTTTTTTTTTTTTTTTTTTTTACGCTGGGAAAAAAATGCATTACGCATACCCACCCGTCGGGGGACGGGAGGGGTATGTGGGACTCCCCGGGCGGACCCGGTATACCCACTAAAACGACCCAGCGCATTCCCGCTTCGTCAGAGTGGCGGGGGACTGGGAAACCGGCACAGCCTTTACTTCCAGTCCTCCGCCGACGATTGCCAGGCAGACCCCCTCACACCCTCACGGGTGTGGGGGGTCGGGAATGACCGACGAAGGTGACGGGTGCAATGCGGGCGAAGGCACCCCCGCGCCTGTCGCCCGCCCGTCACCATGAGGAGGGAGGGCACGACGCCTTCTCCCCCTTCTTCGTCTGCGGAGCGGCGCAGCGAGAGGGTCGTCCTCCCGCGCGCGCTCCGCCTCCTCCTTTTGCGACATCACGTCCTCGCAAAAGGAGGCCACCGCCGACCAGGCCTCCTCACTCCCCAGCATGGCGTCGACCACGCCGGGAAGCGAGAGGTCCGGTCCGACCACCGCGGTCAGACCGCGGCGCAGCTCGGACCACGCCGGGCACACCTCGAGGGTGTGCTGCGCCGTGTCTTCCGCCGCGCCGCAGTCGTGGCACTCCGGGGTCTCCTCCCTCCCGATCCGGTGCAGGTGCGATCCGAAACAGCCGTGTCCGGATAACACCTGCACCAGACGGAAAGAGAGGAAACCGTGGGACCGCTCGAGCCAGCCCTTCAGGACCGGACCGAGCGCGTCCAACGTCCGGCGGCCAAAGGCGGCGCTGGCGAGGTCCTCCGTCCAATGGAGGACGATGGCGTCCTTCGCCTCTCGCCGCACCGCCTCCCGCTCTTCGCCCGTGGGGCGCTCCCCGAGCGCCTTTCGGCGCGCCGTCCACTCGTACACTCTGGCGAGCACCCACGCCTCCAGCTCCCAAGGAGGGGTGCCGGCCAGAGCGCACTCCGCCGAAAAGCCCACTGAGCGGTAGGCCCTCGCCACCCGCTGTGCAATAGCCCGCTGGGGCCTGCGGATGGCGGTAGCGTTCTCCCTCCTATGGAGGGAGTCCGCCCAGATGGGAGCCCCGTAAAGGGCCAACTGTTTAACCCCTGAGGAAAACAGGTGTGATGTTATGTTGGAAAAAAAAAAAGCACAAAAAAGTGGAAAATAATTTTACTTTGGAAGTCGGTGACTATTGTTTGTTTCATTGACTTTCCGAGTAGAGTTATTTTCCACTTTTTTTTTGGAGGTCGGTAATATTTTTTTGTTTTTATTTTTATTTTACCCTTCTTAGCTATCGTAACACACAAATCATTGTCAAGTATCAATTTAGCAATTTATTTTACTTGGATGACGTATTTTTTTCCAGCTATTTTGATTTAAAAATCAAACTACAGAATCTTACAGTTAAAAGAAGAATTTTTCCAATCGGTTCATAAATGACGAAGATATGAGGTAACAAAAACACAACAAAAAAAAAATACAATTTGAATTGAGAACCTCCTCCTTTTTTGAAGTCCGTAAAAAAGGAGACACGAAACTAATTTACATAATCCCACAAACAGCATGTCAATTCATCCACAAAGACAAAGAAAAATCTAAACATGTCCCCTGACACACCCACTTATCTACCTACACCCTCTGCTTTCAAACGCCACCCCAATTATATACAAACAAAACAATTTATACGCCAATTTACACATGAAAGGTAGGTACTAAACACATTTTTCACAGATGAAACATTAATTCCCACCCTGTAGACAACAGACAAAATAAAAAACATTAATGAATTATGTTTTTCAAAACAAATGTACTACAAAGTCTTCCGGTAAGAGTAAAGCCACACGGACGTTGCTGGTGCATTGCGTTGTCGCAAAGCTATAATTTTGACACAGTCAGTGCACCGAAAGTCTGACAACCAGTCTTATCAAGGGGTATCGTATTACCCAGGATTAACTGGGTCGTTGAGGTCAGAAGGGCAGTCGCTCCATGTAAAATACTGGTGTTCAAACTCAAAGCACTTATTTCAATGAGAGCATTACAGGCACTTTTAGATGTCAAAAAAAGCGAACCTACAGTCCCATTGACAGGGCAAAATAACTTGTGAAAGTACTGTAGTTGTCCATATCAAAGCGTAGATTTCAATGGAGAAAAATAGCTCAATATTCAGGCGCATACGGTTGGACTGGAAGCCGAACCCAACATAGTTGGGAAAAGGCTAGGCAGACGAAGATGATGGTGATGAGTGACACAAGAGCAACGCAACGTATCGAGCAGTATCGCAATGCACTGCTGACTCTCCTAGGTCTCAGCATTAACAAAACCTTCGATGTAACAGTCCAATATACTATAGTTAATACCGCTCATAACTCTGGGAACAGAAGTGTGACCTGAATACAGGCTCAGCCTAGCTCAGACAGTATTTCATTCTTTGTGCTTAATTCTAACTGCATTTAAATACTGATCAACATGTTACATTTTTAAGGTAAATAAAATATTTGAAACTTATTATTATTATTTGATTATGAACAAGCGATAAACTTCGTATGATATATATTTTCATCACCACTAATCTTAAAAAATGTGATGAAAACATCGTGATGAAACCGACATCTCCTAGAACCAAAGTTTCGAAGACATGTGACATCTACCAACCCACATTGGGAAAGTGCGGTGAATTACAGCGAATTTTCTCTCATAGAGAGGGGGCCTGTGCTCCAGCTGTGGGAATGTTATAGACTGATTATAGGTATGCTTATGAACCATACGGCGCTGCGTTGCGTTGCTGTTCTGGTGCACGGCAGCGTCAACACGTAGCAAAAACGCATCGCAGTAGCCCGGAAAAAAACGGACCTTTTTCCGCGTTCAATATCTGTACGTATAGTAGTAACAAACGCTTTTACCCGGACGGCGTTATTAATTCATATTAACGAGCCGTAGGGGCAAAGGTTATCCGATGCTACTCGGATGAAAACGGTCAAATATCATCACCCAGTAACGACAACACGAACTTCGTATTTTTAACTCGTTATGACACGGCGTGCCTCGGAATTTAATCAGCCTCTTTTTTGATGTTGCTTATTTTATCACTGGATAAACTAATTACCTTTATATTTGCATGATTTTTACATTTAATATTCCTTAATTCGAGCATTAACTCAGCATATCGCTCTGTCATATGCTTAGTTGACATGCCGGCTCCTCCTAAACTGCTCCTCAACTTGTCGTCCGCCTTCCACACCCACTCAGTATCTCTCAGCCACCTTTGTAAGGTCTACCTAGGTGACCCATCGGTTCTGCAACCAACATTGTAATATTATTAATAATCATCGACATTGAAATGAAGTACCGTAGTTAGACTTCTATTTAATAGCTTAGCTTTCATAAATTATATATGTATCCACGAGGTCATTTAAAAAGATCGTATTCATAAAAAGACTCAGTATCACAAAATTTCAGCAGCAAACATACTAATGAATACAAATTAAATTTAACGACACTAAGTTTTCGCTATAAAAATATTATCTTTGTCTAGAAAAACAGAACTTCTTTAAGTACTCCAAGTCTGAATACTTCTATAAGAATAATCAAGTTATGAGGTATTAAGTCTAGAAGAAATATGTCCAAGATTTTCTGCCAAGTCTTTAGGTTCAAGCACAGGCATCCATTTCAGTATCTAAGTTGTTTGTAGTCGGATGACGCTTTAAGAGCGCCGCGAAAAATTTTACACATAAAAGTTTGTCAAAGTATTCTAAAAACAACGCTAAAGTCTCAACAATATAGGGATATACATTTCGTCTGGTTATTTGACGGGAAATTCAGGGATTTTCTCAAATATAATCGGTATGAAAACAAAATACAATCGAGTGACTGTGAAAATGTTTACTTTTCATTTTCGTCTATCAGATTCGTTTTTGTTTGAAAATTTGAATGTTCGTTTATTCAGAAATCTCTTTTAATTAATTCTCTAATACTAAATTCATTATATGAATTAAAATTGTACTCTTGAATGAGCAGATTCTTCGTAGAACATAGGTTTTTGGTGAATTCTGTGAATAACAAATTGTGTCTTTTGTTTCAGATAGCAAAATGGCTGCGGTAATGCTGTGCCAACGAAACGGACCCTGACCAAGGATGTCATAACAACAAATCAAATGAATTCCCAACCAACTAAAACAGGAACATAATAAAGAAATGGGTGTACAAAGGTGATATTCACAGAAAATGGACACCCATAAACTGCCACTACATATTTGCAATTCAATAAAACAGTATATGGTAAACATAGAAATAGTTTCGAGAATAGTAAAGATACACTACAGGAAAATAACAGAACAGAAAAAGAGATTGGTTTTAAAATTGGGACTACAGGAGAGGTTAAAACTAGTGATATTGCTCATCTTATTAATGACAGAAAACTCGGACTGTAACGGATTTGGTGGCAGAAATTCCATGCTAAGAACAAGGGTGATTGGAACTCGATACGGCAAACTCCAAGGGGTGATATTGCCAATGGATCAACACAAATACCTGAAGCCCGTCGAGGCGTATCTCGGGGTACCCTATGCTACGCCGCCAACGGGGTCAAACAGGTACGTCCTCCATTTTATGGTCGGTCAAATACATCTTATTAAACGCTTGGCTAGGTTCCGACGTGTCGCCAAAGTGGAAATGTCGAATGTACGGATCGTTTTCTAAGAATGAATTTATTTCTGGAGATAGAGAAGCTAAGGTTGCTACACACTCGTTTCTGTCGGCACATCAGAATCGGCATTACAGATTTTGTTGATCAACACAGCCGACTCGAGGAAAGCAGTACACATAATATAATTATGCGTACAGCTCGTACCGATTGGCAAACTTCGTTTGGCATCTATCATGGCTGAATCATGTACAGGCCGGGTCGGCACAATTCCACCCAAGCCGAATGGCTTCTTCCGATCAAAAAAGCATAAGGTACATTGCGCGTGTAGCAAATTTTCAACTTTTAGCGTTGAGCCAAACGTTGTAAATCGAACAAGGCACAGGTCAGGTCAAATTACTGACGAGATTTTAAATTTCTGTAGTTCGATTAAATCGGCTGTACCGAAACATGTGTGTACCCCTCTTTAGAACAGTAATAGCTGTTATGTTGAAACGAGACAAGTCTAGAATATTATTTCAGTAGTAGCTGAAGTTAGAATTGTTGAAGTTACAGTGTCGCTTTGTAATCATCACAAGTCGTAGAGAAATGTTATTGCAATTGCGTTGTGTTGTGTGGGGACAACTTTACAATGTATGTCGTGTGTACAATGATGGCGGTTTGAAAGTTGTTTGTAACTGTTTTAGTGTCAAATACGAATAAATTTGTAAGAGCAATATTTATGATAATACACGGATATGAAAGATATACGTGGTCCCATGACACACACACACTTGATTTTAGTCCCCCAGCTAAGAAAAAAAGCCCCAGCCAGAAAAATCTGCGGTTCCATACAAAAGTGCACCTGTACGGTGCGGAAAATATAGATGTACGGAAAAGCTGATTTTCTTTTAAAAAGCGCCGAGAAATTTGAATGCCCGTAGGTCTAGAATACATGGCAAAAGTTTTAATAAGGTAGCCCTGTGTACATATATATCGAAACAAAGAATTTTTAATACTAGTAAAGTAATTACAGTATGAACAAAACCCAATGCCTAAGGCGAGGTAAACGCAAATTATCAGCAAAAGCAAACTTTAATGTTAGTATAATAAAAATGAACGAACATTTTAACCGAAAGGTATTTTTATGAATCATTAGTGAGCTACAAAAATGTTCCGACGAAATTGACGAAAAGCGCGGGTTTTTGGAACATCTCTTGATATAAATCTTTATTTTATCACTAGGTTTTGGCTGCGGCTTCGCTCGCATAAAGATTGGTAATTATCACACGGAGACTTACTGAATCTGCCTAGTCTTTTCCCAGATATGTTGGGGTCGGTTTCCAGTTTAACTGGATGTACCAGTATTATATAATACATGGAGCGACTGCCTATCTCACCTCCACAACTCAGATAGTACTAGGTAATACGATACCACACCTTGGTAAGACTGCTTATCAGATTTCATGTAAAATACTGGTATTCAGCTATATCCGGTTAGACTGAAAGCCGACCCCAACATAGTTGGGAAAAGGCTAGGTAGATTACGAAGTACCTATTACATCTTCCATGTATTTCTGTTGAAACATATACTTTATAACATCACAGCTTTTCATATAACACTGTGAACGTCCAATTAGTGGATATTAATTTGTGGAAACAGCTCCTTCCTTCAGTTGCAGCTTTCGGAGACGAAGTCAAAACAGAGAACTCATTAACGAAGTGAGACTGTGCTCAGACTTTTTAAAATAACTTTAAAAAATAAATGCTGAAGTTTTTTTGCTTTGTTATGAGTATAGCTTTCTGATGAAAACGAAATATGATAGGTAGAAATTACATTTATGGTTATACATCATGTGATGCCTCATCATTATAAATTTTCTGCTCTTATCGCAATTTATCTGTGGACATCAAAGTGGAAAGACAACATAAGGATCGGCTGAAGACTGCGGGCTCGGATGGATACTTCAGTACATTTTCTCTCAAATTCTGGTTTCCGGAGCCTATTATCGTTCTCTTAGTAGTCACCATCTTCCCAGCTATTCTGGTGTCTAGGATAATCTCACTTGGGTTTCACCTCATTTCATTTTAATCATCTCTATCACTATTTAACTGCATTGTTGATCTTATGGTTGCAAGCGCGACTGATGAGCTTGAGGTCTTGGATTCAATTTCTAGGTTGGGCAAAGTGTTATTGGGTTTTAAAAACAGGAATGTGTCAGTAGCAGCCACAATGTCTGGATTTGTGCCCGGTCGATGGCAATAGGCTCGCCCGCTACATGGGACTTAAACAAAACTGGCCAAATGTGGGTGTACTATCAGGCACAGCTCAATCCAACCCTTCCGGGATGACGTTATGTTACGAGTTCATTGTCCTTCTGATACTGGACACTACATACTACAAATTCTTTCATGTGTTTTTCATTTACTCTTCATTTCCTTTACAAATTTCATGTCTACAAACTTTTATGAGTAACAACTAGAATATTTAAACAATCCACCGTATTAACATTTCAGTGGAAATTAAAATGCCATGAGTATTATATGATATCGGTTCTTTGTAATATTGATGATTGGGAATTCAGTATCGGGTCAATTATTTACAGCTGATCGGAAGTGAGATATTATCATTTTAATGGCATTGCATTAATATCATCTTTTATATTAACATTTAATATGAAATGTCATGAAAAAAGATTGCATGCAGCAAGGATGAGAATGTTGAGATGGATGTGAAGAGTGACCAAAATGGATAAAGTAAGAAATAAGCATATAAGAGGAAGTTTGAAAGTGGCGCCTGTTACAAAAAAGATGAAAGGGAGTCGTCTGTCTTGGTATGGACATGTGACGAGGAGGGATGGAACACAGGTGACTAAAAGAGTGATGAATATAAATGTTGATGGATGGACAGGGAGGGGAAGACCAAAGAAAAGATGGATGGATTGTGTAAGGCATGATATGAAAAAAAAAGGAATAAATGATAGCGTGACGATTGACAGGGGTGAATGGAAGAAAACAAACGAATTGCGCTGACCCCAAAAAACATGGGACAAGGGCAGGGAGATGATGATGAAATGTAATGTAAATGTGAACATAATTTAAACAGATAGTTACTAGTAAGTAACTATGGTACAGTTACAGTAGACCACACAAAATTAATAAGACAGCTTATACTAACTTTGTTACATACGGAATAGTCCACATGTCAGGATTGAAATGGTAGAAATATTTGATATTGACAAAGGAGCCTTTAGGTATTGGGCGGTTCTTAAAGTTCGTGTGGGCACTCACCGAGGGATGACTGTACATCTTCGTTTCTTTTAAATCATCCCATCAAATTACATTACTCTGTTTAATATCAGAATGTTTCCAGCTTAGCCAACGGTTTTGCGGGCAAAAAGCGCAGATGATGTAAATGAAACATGAACGTGGTACATCAACAGTACTTATATAATTATTTAAATCTCATTATAAATGATTAGTTAGTATGACATCAAATGGGCGGCCTCCTTTATTATGTGTGAACTTTTTGGAACAATATAATTTCATGAATTGAGTAATTATGAATCCGGCGTTGTGGCGTATTAATTTATGTACATAATTAACTCGAAACTTTTCATATTTACGATAATTTAACGCCTTTGTTCTCTTGAAAATGGTCCAATAAAGTTTTGCTTATTTAAAATAAATAATAAATTCAATAACTTTTAATCGTAAATTTATTTTGAATGAACAACTAAAAACAATATAAGTATATGTTAAAGATCGGTCCAACTAGTACGATCCAGATGCATTTTTTGCAGGCCCGGAAACTACAGTATGTGATTTTGGAAAACCTAAAATGTTATCAGCCTATAGTAATTTAGGAACCGTATGTAGACTATAACATCCACAATTTATCCGTACCGAGCTAACCGAGCTAACTAAAATATGTGAACCAACTTTTGATCCAGTATTTGTCTCTAGGTTTGCACCAACTCGAGCGCCAGCCCCGTGGGATGACGTGAAGACTGTGGACCAGATGGGCCCAGTCTGTCCTCAAAGACTACCAGACATCTCTAACGAGACCTTGGCTTTGGAGAGGATGCCCAAAGGAAGGCTGGAGTATCTGAGGAGGTTGCTGCCACGGCTCAAGAATCAGAGTGAAGACTGTCTTTATATGAATATCTACACGCCTGTGCAAGGTTAGTTTGTTAGTTTATCTTGGACATCATAGACATCAGTGAAGGAAAACATCATGAGGAAACCTTGACTGATAATTAATATAAATCTGAAATCGCCAAGCCGTCTTAAGCAAGCGTGGTGATCAATGCTCGTGCCTTCTTGTTTGAGAAGAGGCCTTTGCCCAGCAGTGGAATAGTATATAGGCTGGTATTTTTTTATTTTTGCAAGGTGAGTCGAACTCAGACGGAGATTTGTAGATCATACTCATTATACAGCTTTAAAACTAATTGACCCATGGACTATTATAAGTAAAAACAGTAAAAAAATATATATCAGAAAATATAAAACTTTTTAAAAAGTAACTATTAATTATGCTTAAATTATGTTATAAATCAGGGTCCATGTCATAGTTTACCTTCATTTCAGTAATTATTAGGGTAGCGGCTACGTATTTATTTAATTACATTATTTATGTTGTCGGTTTATCAATCAAAATTAAAAGTAATGTATTCCAATGAGGCGGAGAATTAGCACATTTTGAACATCAAAATCGCATAAGATAGTCCTCTAAAACGCCTGCAGTAACACACACATACAAGTAGGTATTACAAAGTATCAATGACACGAAGAACATGACATCACGCCAGTAATCCCCGAAGGGTTAGGCAGAGGTATACTTCATAGTACACCCACATGTCGCCAGTCATGTTTAAGTCCCATGTAGTTGGGGATGCTACTGAAAAATTCCTTATGGAAAAACCCAACAACACTTTGCCCGATCCGGGAATCGAACCCAGTACCTCATGCTCAGAAGTCGCGCTTGCAGCCACTAGACTAAAGAGACAGTCACACAAAGAACTGTTGTACCTAAAAATATCTCAATATCTCAACGTTTTAACGGAATACGTGCACAGTGTTGTCAAATAAGCAAAAACATTGTGTGCTTTTTGTTCATAAGTTAAAGCTTAAACGATCTAAGCCCTGACACAAAAGGTAGGATAATTGCTTTGAATAATATAACTCTTGGTTTTTATTATCCCTTTCCATGCTACCCTGTGGATAAAAGTTAAATTATATCCATGGGTTAAACCTTATGTAAAAAATTAAATGGACTTACGAATGAGCTTTCATGTGTTAAACCTTTAAAATTGTATAATATTAGTATTTTTATCTAAGATTGATCAAAAACAGCAGATTAATTGAAAAGTACGTGAAAAAAAAATACTAACCAAAATATATAGTACAACCACTTTTATTTAAGTTTACGTATCCCTATTGTTACTTCTATCTGGGTGTATGCTTCTAAACTATACAAATATTGCTGTGACTTTCATCGTCATTTAATTTTAACGAATTTATTTCTGCAGGTCTATGTATGCAATACGTTACTAATATACCAAACTTTACGACAGAAATTTCAATGTCGTGTCATGTCACCACATTAGTATTTTTCACAGCACCCGTACGAAGTATACAGACTTGGGCGGCTTGCAAGTTGTATATAATATTTTATAACAATAAAGGTGGGTAATCATTCATCGTTGAAGAAAATACCCATTTATTATTAAAAAGAGTAATAAACATCTCACAAAAGAAAACGTTATAAAAGAAATCATTTGATTTTGTTTTCTTAAGTACATTGTATTTTCCCTTTCATGCATAACGAAAAAGCCTTGGAAAGGTGAAGGTGAAACGTCTGTCTTAAAAAAGAAAAATAAAAATTGAATGAGAAAATGGGAGGAAAGAGTAAAGAGAAACAACGTTTATTAGCTCGGTTAAAAAATTACAATTTCCAATGATGGGTACATTAAATAGTAAAAAAATTCTAAGCCAGAAGCTCCAGCTCTTCATGCTATTAGATGGCTGCACTAGTACCAATAATATGAATTAACATTTCGTTTACAGTGAAGATAAAATTCTAGCCCTGCATCCTAACCCAAGCGATTGATCGTGCGAACACGCCACAATCGCGTTCATATGTCATAAATTTATTCGGAAGACCAGAAAGCAACTTCTAGCAATGCGACCACGGATTAAGATCGACCGATGAAAATGAACGCCATTTGCATGTTCGTGCGACGATCGCTGTAATAAAGACGCAACCAATTTTTGGAAGAAGTCAGTCGATAAGTAACCCTCTTGCAGAGGCTGAGTGGATCAATCAAGTAGATGATGGATTGAAATGAGAATCGTATTTGCAAGAATATAACCGGAAAATAACTTTACTTTCGGAAGTCGGTTACTATTGTTTGTTTCATTTACTGTTTTGCCACCGACTTCCGAAAGTAAAGTTATTTTCCACTTTTTTGTGTTTTTTGGAAGTCGGTTATTTTTTGAAAAAAAGTTTTTATTTTCCCTTTTTAGTTATCGTATCACACACAAATCCTTGTAAAGTAACAATTTCGCAATTTCTTTTACTTTGGATGACGTATTTTTTCCAGCTAATTTAATTTAAAAACCAAACTACTGAACCGATTTTGATGAAATTTCTATGGGACCAATCGGAACGATAAAAGAAGAATTATTAAAATCGGTTCATAAATGAAAACGAAAATATGTTGAACACAAAAAAAAATACAAGTGAATATAGAACCTGCTCCTTTTTTTGAAATCGGTTAAAAATTAACACTTATTACTGTTTGCCATAAAATAAAGCTAATTCTGACTGCCGTTGATATAACATCGACTCATTAGAAAACGACCCATCAATTGAAAGTACTTTGGCATAATCGTCCTATAATGTGCCCACTTCCAGGACCTAGGCCGTCTCTCTATGAGGGAGTGGGCTGCAATCCACCACGCGACGCGGGCCCCATGCGGGCTCGTACATTCCACATAATTATCTTCGAGTTTTTAGTCCTAGGTCAAACCGGTTTCCTCACGTTGTTTTCCTTCACCGTTTTGAAAGCAACGGTGATGAAATATATTACACAAAATAATGAACCTCTCTAGCCGTTACTGCTGGCCCACCGATCCGCAAATAACAGACTTTGTTTTTACCTATATTATCCCACTGCTGGGCAAAGGTCGTCCCCTCGAAGTATACTTTACAGAATTTTAATGAGTTATAACGTTCTGTATATTATATTTGTATTACCAAAAATCTTCCATCGTGTAACCTTGAGATCAAAAGCTTATCTCGGCCAAAAGGTTAACATTCTGTCAGTCAGCCGAGCCAGAGGTAATCTACCAACAAGATAGCTATTTTCATTTTTGCTTATTTTTCCCAATTTTATCCTGGTTTACAGCATCGCATTACAACATCGGATATCGGGTCCCTTGAGGTACGGAAATATTTTGTTTCGAAAGAAATCATAAAGAAATATCTATTGTGGTACCTCGGGAGTGGTTTGTGGCTAAATGAAAATAGCGGCACAGGTCCAAGTTCGATCCAAGGATGGGTGACCGTCCATTATGTAACAAGACCCCTACGTACTTTGGAAAGCACGTTAAGCAGCTCCCGGCTGATTTTTGTCGGTCTTTGACAGTCGTTACGGGTACTCAAAACCCCGAAAACTTTGACTATCATTCATTATCACCATATCTTTGGTAAGAGTTTCTAGGTTGTAGTGGTCAAATAGTCAGTCACTATTATGTAATTGGAAGCCGACCCCAACATACTGTATTTGTCATCAATCATTCGACCACAGTATCGGGTAGAATGCAAAAATAACTTCGCCAGAAAGTCCTTTGGAGGTAAATGTAATATTTTATTTGTCGGTTGCATTTCTAGGTCTTACTTGTTGGAAATGGCTTCAACTCGATAGAATAGAATAGAATAGAATAGAATAGAATAGAATTTTATTTTGCAAATATGGGTAATACATAATAGTTCTTAACATACATTTAGCTCAGCCACATTTTACCAATCGGCATGCAAACATTTGAAATTATTAATATCATTATTATTATTACACTTATTTTCATCCATTTCAAAATTTCACTATTATAATATTTTTAAATCAACAACTTAATTAAAAACATATGTTTACTAACATTAAAAGGAAAATATAAATTAGTATAATTAAATTACTCATGTCATTACTATTACAAATATCTTATTATTATCATTACATTATTTAACATGTCATTACTATTACAAATATCATTATTATTACAATTACAATGTCAAAAACCAAAATCAAAATGTCAAAGAATCAAAATGTCAAAAAAATCAAAATGTCAACAGAATCAAAATGTCAAACAACAAAATTTCAAAAATCAAGATGTCACTAATTAACAAATATTTTTCTCCGATAAGAACTCAGTTACACTGTAGTATGTTTTATCTAACAAAAAATTCCGTAATCTACTCTTAAATTGTGCTGTATTTAAAGCTTTCCAACTACTCGGTAATTTATTGTAAATAATTGGGGCCATGCAAGAAACGCTCCTACGCATTAAAGTGGTTCGACATGACACTTGACATAATTTGCTGTTGTCGCGCCTATTCCTTGGGAATACAATAGCCAGGCGCTCAAAACGAGATGGATTTTGCTTGACAAACATAGCTATTTCGAAGATGTACAAACAGGGAAGTGTCAGGATTTTATGTAATTTAAAGTAGGGCGCGCAACTGTCTGTCGATTTAAGTTTTAAAAATGATCGGATACATCTCTTCTGGGCCTTAAAAGCTACATCACGATCAGTTGAGTTCCCCCAGAAAATAATACCGTAGCGCAAGTGAGATTCCACTATTCCGTAGTAAGCCGTAAGAAGTGTTTTGACATCTACTATGGAGGATAATCTATATAACACGTATGCGGATGAACTCAATTTTTTACACAAACTGTCTATATGTGCTTTCCAATTTAAGTTGCAATCTATTTGCAACCCTAAAAATTTGGTATCCTCTGCTTCCTCAATTTTGTCGTTTTTGTAGTGGATGTTGAGATTAGTTCCGCCGGGAGTACGTTGTCTAAAGTGTATTATCTTTGTCTTACCCAAATTAATATTTAAATTATTTTCGTCTAGCCATTTAATTAGTGCGTCAAGAGAATTATTTATGTCATTTTCATATGTAGTTGTACTTTTGCAAGGGATTGTTATTGTGCTATCGTCTGCAAACATAGTTATAGGATATTCAAGGGACTTGGGCATATCATTAACGTAAGTTATAAATAAAAACGGGCCCATCACGGTTCCTTGCGGTACACCGTATGAGATTTTACGTTCTCGAGACCTTATAATGTCTTCGTGTTTGGTAACTATGTTAATGTTGCTGACTTCGGTTATTTGTGTTCTGTGTTCCAGATAAGATTTTATAAGTTCGAGCACGTTACCTCTAATGCCATAGACTTCTAATTTATTAAGTAGTGTATTATAATGGACATAATCGAACGCCTGGGTCATATCGCAAAATATAGCGCATATAGGGGACCGTCTATCAATGCTACTCATAATAGGATTCAAAAAGTCATAGATTGCCATATTGATGGTTCTGTGTTGTCTGAATCCTTTTTGTTCTTCGCAAAGTATGTTATATTTTTCCATATAATTATATAATTCCCTGCAAATGTATTTCTCGAATATCTTCGAAGTTACCGGTATGAGCGAAATAGGTCTATAATATTCCATCAACTCCTTATCTTCTTTCTTAAATAATGGTTTTATTATAGATGTTTTTAAAGCATCTGGATATTTACCCGTACAAATAATAAGGTTCAGTATGTGGCTTAAATGTCCGCATATCGTTGTTGAGACAGACTTCAGTATCTTTGTGGCGATTCCATCAGAACCAACACTGTTAGTATTTTTTAGCGACATTATTATTTTATGCAAATCGTGTGGTGTGCTGGGTGCCATAAACATTGAATTATGTTTCATGGACGACATGCATGTTTTCGGCTTACAGTTAACATCTATTTTCGGTCGTATTTTGTCAATGAAGAAGTCATTGAAAGCACTAGCGATATCATAGGGTTTGTATAAAATTTTATTACCAACTTTAAGTTTCTCAATTCGTTGTTTAGGAATATTGTACTTTGTCTGATTAATTACCTGCCATGTAGTCTTTGATTTATTTTTAGATTGCTGTATTTTGTGGTTATTTTGAGCTTTTTGTGTCAAGTTAATTATTTTATTATATAGTCTAGAATAGGTAGTAAATTTCCTTTTGTTTTCATGGTTAGGTTTCAGCCTGGATCGCCACAAAAGTTCTCTTTTTTTCCTACTGCATAATTTAACGCCACGTGAAAGCCATTTTGGTTTATTGATTAGGTTTATTTTTATTTCTTTCAACGGAAAACATAACTCGTAAAATAACTTGAATATGTCGATAAATTCATTGTAAGCTACGTTGGGATCGTCAATAAGATATATCTCCGTAAATTTGAGACTGCTTATGCAATTTTTAAATTTCTCTATATTATCGGTACTGTAATCTCGTCGAGTTATATACCAGGATTTGATATTATAAACATTGGGAACTGGACATTGCAGTAGCTGTGCTGTATGGTCTGATAAAGCAAACTCAAGTACATCTGTCTTACAACTCTTCTTAAAATTATGCGCAAAATTATCTATACATGTCCCACTAGCCATTCGAGTTGGCTGTTTAAGAGCAAGTTTCAAATTATAACCCAGTAGTAGATACTCAAGTGCAACTGAATTGTTACTCGGTTTTATGACATCAATATTAAAATCGCCTGCAATTACAACATTCTTGGAGCGCCTGTTAGATATATCTTTAAGCAAAGTTTCAAGTTTATCAAAACAGTCATTTAAATTCCTGGCGTTTGGTACTCTGTAAATACATACAACTATTAATTTATAATTAATAAGCTCGACAGCGCAACATTCAAAAACCCCTTGTAGATGTTGTAGGTGGTAATCAGCGAAGTGAAACCAGAAAGTAGCTCGGGAAACTTATATTTTTGTTGAGACACGGATAAATTAACAAACGAGGTAAACACGTACAAGCGCACCCGCTTGCAGTGCTCGCACGGACTGAACTGCCGGCGTCTTGGGTGGGGGTCAAGCGGCCCATACATCTATACTTACATAGGTTAAACATTCTTATTACTACTCATTAAATATTAATCTAGAAACATGAGCGCGTCGCTAACATTCCCCCCCCCAGTGCTGGCTCAGCACTCCTCAACAAGTGAAATACGCGCGACGCGGGCTGCAGGTCGCTTCCAGACACCAGTCTTAGTCTTCACTTCGACCAGTCTGATTCGTCCATCCTTTCCTGGGCATGTCTTCTGTATAACGCCCTTTGGCCAGGTACTACGAGGATTGTTAGGATCAGCCACTAGCACTACGTCACCTACCTGCAAGGGTTTCACCTCCTCGTTCCATTTTCTTCGAGGCAGTAAGTCAGGGAGAACCTCGTTCACCCATCTACGCCAAAACATATCCGCTAACGCTTGCGACTTTCTCCATTGTTTGCGAAGAAACATGTCGGAATCATCGAAGGTCCCAATGATAGGGGTGCTGGATGAGCTGCCTAAAAGAAAATGGTTAGGAGTTAAAGATTCTAAGCTTTCAGGGTCCACGGAGACGTGTGTCAACGGACGACTGTTTACCATATTCTCCACTTCCGCCATCAAGGTAAGCAGCACTTCTTCGCGGGGAGCGCGTTCCTTCATTATAACTCGAAGTGATGTTTTAACGCTTCGAATCAGCCTCTCCCAGGCCCCACCCCAGTGAGGACTGGAGGGCGGTATAAAATGCCACTGCATGGCGTTGTTCACGCCGACGGCCTTGAGAGCATCTATATTAAGTGCCTGCTCTGATTGCTTCAGCTCCTTATCGCTTGCTCTTAGGTTGGTGCCATTGTCAGAGTATAGATGACTGGGCCATCCTCGCCGTGCTGCCATGCGTCGTAGCGCCATAATCAATGAGTCGGACGTGAGCGATGGAACAAGCTCGATATGAATCGCTCGTATAGTGAGGCAGGTGAACAAAGCGCCATATCTCTTCTGCCTTCCTCTGCCCACAGTCACTTCCATTGGACCAAACAAGTCCAGGCCACAAAATGAAAATGGTGGTTGGTGATGTGCTAGTCGAGCATGAGGTAAGTCACCCATTCTGGGTACTTGAGGCTTACATTTCCTTATGCGGCAAAGCATGCAATTCGAAACCACCCTTTTAACTGTTGGCCGTATTCTAATAATCCAATATTTCTGTTTCAGGTTATTGACGACCATTTCCTGGTTCCCGTGTGCCGCCTTAATGTGAAAGAACCGGACAAGAAGACGCGTTATGTCATGTTTTCCATCTAATATAATTGGTCTCTTTATTTCTAGGTCCACGTTTGACGCAGCATCGATGCGGCCACCGAGTCGGAGTAAACCAATTTCGTCTAGGTATGGTGACAAGGTAAGTAACTTACTATCTCGTGATATGTGTTTTCTATTTTTGATTGCAGATATTTCAGCGGAGAACGATTCCTCCTGCGCCTTCTTTAGCAACAGGATCTCAGCTCGAGCCATCGCATTACAGTCAACTTCACCGGTAAGTCTCTTGCATCTGTCAATAAATTTCAGAATGACGGCCGTGGCTCGCAGCAAGTGAAGCCAGGAGGAAAACCGCTGCGGCTCAGGAACAGGTAAGTTACATGTAGGCTCATGCATCACAGTTACACACTCTAAGCTCCCTTCGTCTCTGCCGATGTCGGGGCTCACAACGTCAGCAGGCCATAAAGACTCCATTTTGTGTAAAAAATCAGGCCCTGTGAACCACTCACTGTGAAACAATGTGTGGTTAAATTCATCACGAGTACCAAGATCTGCTACATTTAATTTCGTAGGTACATATCTCCATTCGGAAATATGCGTGAGTTCGTCAATTTCTCCTAATCGGTTCGCTTCGAACGTTTTATACCTACGTGCGTTATTTCTAATCCACTGTAAAACGGTGGTGGAGTCACACCAAAAATATCGTCGTTCGGGCGCTAATCTGTGTTCTTTCAGAACGGTATCAGCCAGACGTGCAGCCAACAGCGCCGCCTGTAGCTCTGCTCGGGGCACAGTCATGGGTTTAACAGGTACAACACGACATTTACTTGCTATAAATGCAACGTTAACATTCCCATTGACTATCCATCGCCAGTACGCCACGCAACACATGGCTTGAACAGATGCATCGCAAAATAAATGTAGTTGTAAGCATGTATAATTATTACTTGCCGGCGTAGCACTTGTAGCGGTTGTCGTAGGCGGTCTACAAGTCTCGTAGCAGCGTCTCGTAGCAGATAACTCAAGCGCGGGGTTCGCGGATGCGGCGGCGGGAGGAGGAGGCCTTGTCTTCACAGGCTCGCAGACCGGTTTTCGTCCCGTCTCGCTCCCACCTTGTAACACAGTAGTTTTATTATAGCACCTAGGTATACGTATTTGCTTAATATCCTTTAATAACTCGATCCATTTGCACCATTTATTGTAAATACTATCGGGTACTACGTCATCCCAGCCTATGTTTAACCGCCAAGTATCTTGCAACATAATTTTGCCCTGAATAGTGAATGGTGCTAAGAATCCTAAAACATCAAAAATCGACATAACTATTCGCAGCATGATTCTTTTAGTTGGCCTATCCTTGTTTAAAATAATATTTTCAGGTATTCGTTTCAGAGAGACGTCAAAACCTAATTCATCTTCTCCAGGATACCAGATGAGTCCCAAGGTGCGCTCGCCATGGTACTCTTGTTCAAATTTGAACCTAACGCTGGCGGTACCTAAGGTATCCTTCGGAACACTATCCAAAACAGCAATGCTATTACTTGTCCAGTTACGGATTTCAAAACCACCACTACTATGAATCTTGGTTATATTTTTAACCATATCTATCGCCGTCGTGTCATCTGGCAGGCTATCAATATAGTCGTCCATATAGTGAGATTTGTATATCGCATTAGCAGCGGCTGGTAATGACGACTCGTAACGACGCGCATTTACATTTTTAACAAACTGAGCTATAAAAGGAGAACAGTTAGCGCCGAAAATAAGTGACGTCATAATGTAAATATCAACTGGCTCGTCAGGGCTGTTCCGCCAAAGGAACCTAAACGCGTGTTGATCTTCAGGGCGAATTTTAACCCTAAGGAACATGTCCTTGATGTCACCGGTTACTGCAATTGAATATTCCCTAAAGCGCAGCATTATACCAAACAGAGATGACAACAAGTCCGGCCCTGTGAGTAAATAGTCATTGAGACATTTATCACCAACTGGAGCGGCAGAATCGAACACTAGCCTAAGTGACCTTTTGTTGGGGTTATCTACCCCGAAGTGGGGTAAATACCACGTCCTGGGTGACGGCAGTCGCTTTTCCATCTTGTGAGCGTAATCATTTTGTAATAAATGATTTATACGTTCCCGATATCTGTCGGCGAAACCATCGTCACGCGCCATCTTCCTTTCTATCCCCTTTAACCTTTTCAGAGCGTTAGGATAGGTGTCGGGCATGGTGCAGGCCTCATCCTTCCAAGGCAAACCTGCACGCCAGCGACCGTTGACAAGTTTGAGAGACTTCTCCAGCTGCGCGACGGCACGAGTATCATTAATATTCTGTCTCGGCTTACCTGACACTCCCAAGGCGTCTACAGCGAATGAGTGCCTCACCTCCTCGTGAAGCTCCCGTAGTATACACTCGTCCCTGTCCGCAGTGGTGGTAGCTGCCGAGCTCAACATCAGAGTGGCGTGCGCCTGGACGGCGCCGGCGGCGACCTGCACGTGCCGAGCGTGCGGCCTTCGCAACATACCGTGCATGCACCAACCTAGGGGAGTCAATGTAGCGGACGGCTCATATAATTTACCTACTATAACTTTGAGAGGTAACAATAAGTGACAGTTATCTTGACCTATTAAAATCTCAGGTTTTACATCATGTTTACATAGCTTATCATTAATTCCAAACAGGTTTTTATAATTATTACAATCGACAACAGAAAGTTGTTGCAAAGGTAAGTTTAATTTATCTACACACCGAAGTTTAATATTATGCATCTTATTGTCCATACCAGATAATGTAACATTCGCGATGGTCGTTTCACATACCAGTTCGTCATCAGACCAGGCTCCGCGAATTCGCATCGTCTCTGAGCGGCCACGAAGCCCCGCGCGCTTCGCTAGCCCCGCACTGATTAGCGAGACGGTCGATCCGTCATCAAGGAGGGCGTTTGCACTGAACACACCGTTAGCACTATGTATACGTATAGGTACGACTTTAAGTAACACTTTGTTTTCACTCGCGTTTATATGAGTCACTGTTTGTGCACTATCGGCGGAGGACATCGGCGACGTCCCCGATGTCGTTGTCGGCGTTGGCACATGCGTTGACTTCGGCTCCGGAACCTGGCTGCTTCCAGCGTCATCTTTCGGCTTGTTTCCGATGTAGTGAAGTAGATTGTGATGCCCCTCGCCACAGTTATTCTTATCGCAAGGCGGTGCTGAGCACGTGTTTCGTGCGTGGCGCGAAAGTAGGCATTTATAACAAATACCGTTACGTTTTACGAATTCCCATCTGGTTTTACGTAACGCCTTCTTGAATTGTTTACATTCAGTTAACTTATGTTTTGAGGTACGACAGAATTTGCAGTTATCAGTATCATCATCTGTTTGCAATAATATGGTTTGAGATCGATTGCCGGAACTATCTTTGTTTTTATGCTGATTGTTTTTATTTTGGTCAGTACGAGGACTCGTAAAATAGATATTAGATGTAACTGATATCTTTACGGCCTCATCGTGCAAGAAATCAGATAAAATGACCATACGGGATTTCTGTCCTTCAGTGATGAGCGGGAAACTATAATCAGCCCATTTAGATAACAGTGTTGTAGGCAGCTTGGACAATATAATTGAAACAATGCTCATACCTTGTAAGTACTCTTCGCGCCCAACTGCTCGCACTGCTTGTATAAGGTTTTGCACTTTCACTGAAAATGGCACAATTTCATTATGATAGTTTTGTGACATTGAGGGCAATTTCTTGATATCCTGCACTATTCTTGATATTATTAGATCAGCATTGCCAAAACGTAACTCCAAAGTTGACATGATTTTGCACGGTGGACTTGCAGAAATAAGTAAGGCTGCGACAGCGTCTTTGGCAGCCCCACGGAGACACTTTCTCAACCTCCACAGGTTTTCTTCAGGAGAAAATTTACAAAGCTCGGTTGACTCTTTGTAGGCTTGTTTGAACTGCAAAAATTCCAGTGGGTCTCCCGAAAAGTCTGGAAGATCCTTCGGCGTGCTTAATCGAGTTATAAGGTTGGTATTCGGTGCACTCGTGGAAGCCAGGTCTTTCAACGCGCCAGCTAGTATCTGAATAGTCGCTTGCATACTGGAGGCCTCCGCCGTTGGTGGCGGTGCGGGTACAGTGTGTGAGTGCGACTCCATCGGCAGATGTGGCACTGAAGGCGGTGGCTTTTGAGGTGACGTGGTTAGCCCTGGTGGTACTGCTGGTGCCGTAAAGAGAACAGCATCAGCAGGCGCGGCTGGTTTTGTCTCAGGCAAATGCAACTTGCCCAAGGGGTTGCCATGATCGCGGGCCGATTGCATTAATTCGTGGTGGTGACTCCGTTCCAGCCATTGCTCCACGTCGTGAGCGCGTTCTTCGTGTGGACTGTATTTTTCTTCTTCCTCTAGTTCAGCTAAGTCCGCTTCTAGTTGTCTGTCTATGAGCTCCATTCGTATCTGTGCCTTTTGCTTTGCAGCATCCAAAAGCAACTGCGCCTTCCGAGCTTTTACCGATGATGTGTCGGAATGACCTTTCGACCTTGGCAATGTGTTTCCTGTTTTGACGCTCGGCTCCGCCGCAGGTGTTTTGAATACCATATTTTTGGCTGCTGCACTGGTTGAAGACTGACACTCTTCAGTATCTGTTTCTTGAGCTTCCTTTTGTTGTTCGAAAAGTTTGCGTTGCGCGCGCTCGCGTCGCACCGTACTTCGCGTGCCCACCATCTTTCTTTTCACTGGTGGCGTGACAAACATAAATTGAAATTAATCCGGTTCGATTGACCACTTTGTAGATGTTGTAGGTGGTAATCGGCGAAGTGAAACCAGAAAGTAGCTCGGGAAACTTATATTTTTGTTGAGACACGGATAAATTAACAAACGAGGTAAACACGTACAAGCGCACCCGCTTGCAGTGCTCGCACGGACTGAACTGCCGGCGTCTTGGGTGGGGGTCAAGCGGCCCATACATCTATACTTACATAGGTTAAACATTCTTATTACTACTCATTAAATATTAATCTAGAAACATGAGCGCGTCGCTAACACCCCTGGTGATGACAGCTTTGATATTTGAGGAATTTCCCTCCATTGGTGGCAAGTATTAACCATTATACATGTTCCTCCTCTCTTCTTGTCCTGTCTACTGAAACATGCAGCTAAACTGAAGTTTGGTATACACAGATGCTTTTCGTGACCCTTCATGATGAAATGTTCGGTAATACATATAATATCTACATTTAAGTTTGTATCAGATAATTCATTCAAGCATACCGTAAGAGCATTGGATTTATTTAGTAAACCTGCAATATTTTGGTGTAAAATGTTAATATTTTTACTCGAGAAAAAACTCTTCTTTTGATTCACTTTCTTCGACGAGAGCATTATCTTCTAAGATTTCCAATTGAAGGTTGAAAAGGTCCTCAAAAATTACTCTCATGGCGCAGTCTTTTACTGTTCCTGACCTTATGTACGTAGAATAGTGATAGCTCAAGTTCAAATTGGAGTCCAAAACATATGAATATTGATGTGTAATATTGTCCATAAAGAGCATGTTGTTGAACATTTCCACTCTTGAGTTATATAAAATATTGTAGTCATTGTTATATTTATATGTTGGCAAAGTAATAATTATATTTGTGTTTTTTATGTTCTGTAATATGCTTCTCATGTATGTAATTATGTCATAGTAACATTTAGTCGTTTTAAAGTCTTCCTCGCCGATCATTATTATACAGAAATCATTCTTTGTGTAATGTTGAAGTTTTATTTGTAAATCCCGTAAAAGGTGCATAATATCCACCTTTGGTGTTAGATGGTGACATATTTGATAATCGTCTGTATAATATTCTTGTGCCATAGTTAATATATTATTAGTTTTATTCGTACTTAATATACATAGCTTATTTTTCAATTTATTTTTGTTCACTTCTATAGATTTTTTTGTTGTCCCTTGCTCCTTCGAAGGTAGTGGCGCCATCTGTGGACTGGAATGTGTAGTAATCGATTTTTGATTGTCATAGTTTTTGGGAGCTTTTTCTTTTACTGCTATTTCAGAATCAGTCTGTGTTTGTCTATGTATTCCTGCTGTTTGTTTTGAATATTTGAACCCCCATTTTTTAGTCGTGTTGCTAGGAGATAGTGTAGGACTAGTCGCTATTTGTTTGTAGAGTGAGTTCTTATGAATCAGATTTTCGTTTTCCTTCTTAAGCTTTTCAATTTCAAGGCTTAGTGAGTCAATTTCTCCATTTGCACTACAGAGTTTGTCGGTGAGATCATCAATATTTTTCTTTAATTTAGTTATTAAGTCAAAGTCGTCATCGTCTGATATATCAGGCATACTGCATACAGTGCCATCTAGGGTACGATTGGCGAGGCTTTCATCTAAGTTGTACTCCGAGTTTGAGAGCGCTCGTGCGCGCCTTACGGTGACGTTATTGATTTCGCTCATAGTTTGTATATGCAGTACCGATATTTCTCACTAGATGTCTATTACACCGTATCGAATGTTGAGACACTAGATGGCACTTTACTCATTTTCATGAGTTTATGTATTCAAAATATTGAAAATTAACGACTGTTATTTTCACTTTAAGAGATTAATAAGTTTTTTAATAGAAATTAGCTATTGTACCTGCAGTTGTTGGTATTATTAAGTCATAAAGTCGCCTTACAGGCTTTCTTTACGTCCATGTCTTTGATTTATTGGAGTTTTAAACACTGCACGTATAGTTGTTTATATTGTCACTTTACACTTGAGTTTTGTGGAGATAACACTAATTAGCGTAACTAATCACTTTATGCACACAATGAGATCAATAATTAGTTAATTAATGCACAATTACTATTTATTTACTTATTTCGAATACGGAGCCAATGTTAAATGTCAATGTCAAGCTAACACACGCTATTGTATTCAAATATTCGATCGCTGAAAAGTTTTGAAAGATCGGATGTAAATATTGAATTTCGGATTCCAAGCGATATTCTGTCTGGGACTTTTCGCTTAGAAGAAATAATTTGGCTATTTGTACCAACTACGAGTTATCAAGTATCGAAGTCGATTAACATTTCGTTTTTTACTTAATTATTGACCCAAATAACATGGCATTTAATATAATCAGGCCTTTTCTTGCCGAAGGGTTCGGAAGATGTGTACATCCCAGAAGTATATCCGACAAAATAAAAAAACAGCAACAGCGTTGGCCAAAATATTTATTTGAAATTGAGACAAAATTAAAATTCAAAGAATTTATACTTAGGTTTAAAAACAAAACAAAGTATATTTTGTGTCACTTTTGATGGTTTGTACGAATGAAAAGAATATTGGGCTTGTATTGCTGACCGTACTTGGTTTTCTTACATACAATACACATCGTTCTTCAGTATTGATACCAGCCAATTCAATTGCTATCACATAGAGTTCAAAATTACAAAATGGGCTACTGACAAAACACTCGTGCTTTCCCAAAGAGCACAGAAACTTTACCTCAGTTGACTCGAACAAATTGCTCAAGAAGGTAAGTGGTCGATGTGCTCTGTTTCCCTCCATTTCTAGATTAAAGTGGGGCACTTCTTAGAATTTGCACTGAAATAACACTTTTACGTGGTTCTTGGTGAGGGAGCAATTCGTCACATCCATAGTTTTCATGTTGGATCCTTGTGGGAATTTATTTTTATATTTTCTTGGTATTTTCTAGGAAATACCTCAATATCATCTTTATAATAAAAAATAAAATAAAAACTATTTTAGCTTGATATAAGTTGTCCACTATAGGGGATCAAATTAGAGGTGGTTTCAATCTGAACAAAATGTAAGCAAAACTGAATCGAAAGATTACAGTAGCATAAGATTTTTGGGGTAGTTATTTTAAGGTAAATAAAAAATGTCATTGTCATTGCAATGACTAATAACATTTTGTTGCGTAGCACCTGGCGCTAGTGAGACCAACCAGAGCCAGAGCATCGGATAATTAGTCGTCGGACTCAAACACTTCCTCTGTGAGATTCTCGATTGGTCAAAACGAAGGCATAGATAAAAGTAAAAGAATTTGTTAAACGTCCACTCTTATATCACTCAAAGCTCCACTTTCTTTGAAAGAAAGGAAAGAGTCGACGTAACCAGGAAATATCACATCAAACTATCTCCTACACTATCTTTCAGTGAAAATTCCTTCTTTAGTCACCATTATGACCTTTCAAGACCCATTCATAGGTTCTAATTTCCCTTGATCATGATTCAGCTTGCATCCGTGCAAATGCTTTGTCATGTGGATATACAGAGATGTCACCAAAAGCAGGGTGTTTAGTACTCAAATCACGTTCGACCCTGTTTTGACCCAATTTCCCCTTTATTGCTTACGTAATCCCTGTTGACAAAAGCGTTTTTCGTATAACGTCTGAGATAATTTAAGATTGGTATTTGATTGTAGAGATCTTTCTGCGGGCAATGAAGTTTGGCAAATTGTTTTGGCAGATTGTATTTATTTTTAGAGATCTTTACGTATTATTTGAAGTTAGAACTTCTTCTTTATCGTGTGGATAGTGCCTAACATGGTGTCAGAATTTTTATGCCGCCCACGGGCCTCTGACTTAGCTTTTACATGCCGTCGAGAAATATCTCTCAGGCATGCTGGTCATTGCTGTTTTCCTCACGATGTTTTCCTTCATCGAAGCAAGTGATAGGTAAAATACGCACATAATTCCGAAAAATCAGAGGTGCGTGTCTTGGGTTCGAACTCGAGACCTATGACTTGGCAGTCCAACAGTCACATCACTAGACTATCACTGCAAAATTAGTACTTGAAGTTAGTAATGGCAATTGGAAGATACCTTCTGTTTTTCACTTGTATCAAATAACTACAATATTATATTCGAGTCTTTATCTGTTTATGGCAATACACAGTTATTATTTTTAGTCTATGTTAGAATAAACGTTAAAATCGGATGTCTATGGCCTTCCGCAAGCTACCTAACGTCCGTTGGTTTAGTCTGTATCTATCAGTGAGTAATCAGCAAGTCGTTTTTATCAAGCTACCTTCGAGAATACAGTCCACAGAAACAACTATAAATAATTTACATTATCTATGGTAGCAATTACGTCGATTTTACAAAATTGTCCGTTATGAATTTAAAAAAAAATCAGTTGCTATTTAATTTATAGATAATTATAATGAAATTTAAATCATGTTGAGTTTGGAAATTATCCTACGGGAACGTATTACCATATCCATACTATTGCTACGAGTGCAAATCTTTTCATTCGAGATGATTTTTTTTTATCTCATCAGGTCTACCTCGGTATCAAATTACATAAAATCCGCCGTGAAGATATAGAAGTACAAGCAGACGGAAATATACAGGGTGGACAAAACTGCAATACCTACACGGTCAAAATGTATGGAGCAGCAGTTTTTTTTTAATAACCGACGAAAAATTTCTACGTGGAGGGAGGGGTCAGAATGATGTTCTGAATACGTGGTCACCGTTTTTGCGTCTTTGTCCCTTCCACCTTGTACACATAGTTATTTTTGCACTTATAACTAGTGATCGGATATTCGGATGCATCGGATTTACCTAAAGTACTTTTTTTCCCGGCAAAGGGTGGAAAAGTATGGAAGCGGATTCTTAAAATGCCAATTTTTATCCCGGGATCGCGGAATATCATAATGTTTTTGTGTTTATTAAAAGTAGAACTCAAAAGTATAACGAATATTTATAATCTATTTAAAACCAGGCCAGAAATTTGTTGAAAAGAACGAGTAAAAAATTACTACAACTATTTGAACTCAAATTTTGCTGCTGAAATATTGATTAGGACAAAATGGTAAATATGACAGGACATAATTTGTTTGAATTGAGACACTAAAATGAAAAAAATACAATTCTTTTAAATAAACGGGGACTTTTCACGTGATGACACGCGCTCTATCCTAGTCAACACTCAAACTTTAGGTAAATATGCATCCAAATATCCGATCTATACTTATAACAATAGTGTGAGTTACTATTGATATTCTAGACATAACTGATTTCAATGAAAATCGAATGCAACGCAAATTGAAATATCAGTATCACTCGCACACATTTGTAATTAGTTATCAAACTAATTGCTAATCAAAATATTAGCGCTACATTTAAACGTAGGTTACAATTTTATTAATTCATTCAATATCGTCGCTGAATTGAATCGAAGCGATTCAAAATTTACCTCATTCATACAGAATTTCATTAAAACTTTCACCATTTTCATTTCGTTTTATTTTTAAATTGTTCCGTGTATTGCCAACCGTATCAACGCTAAGTGCTTTATCGTTGACTGAAGTTTCACGTACAATAAAGTTCAATGTTCAACACAACACATGAATAAGTCACGGTTGGTAAACTCATCTGTGAGCTCAACATTAGGGATATGAAACTACTTTGTGTTGATTTTTCTTTTCGTTTCAAAAGATCCATCCTGTCGGTTTAATCGACGTCAAAAAATTAAATTATATTAAGAGAATAATAATTTTAAGCGGTTATTAATTGGTGAAAAATTGTGAACGAAAAATGTATATAAAAACACGTAATGTATGTTGTGTAATGTATGTTTTGGATGCAAAACTACGCATTGTATGTGCATGTAGTGAGTCTTGTAAATGGGTTCACGCTTTGTATGATGATAATGACGTAACCTACTTATTAATTTTATTCTTGAAAAAGTATTTGTGTAGAAAGTTAGAATACCACTATATAATAGTAGTAGTAAATAATTCCTGTATGACGGATGATATGGCTAGAAAAAAGGTGACTGCTGTGAAGAAGACATGCTGCGCCGAGCTCCAAACAAATTAGGATGAGAGCAGGAAAATGATGAATGATGAGTAGTAGACAATTCCTGTCTTAATATCTATCCCATCTCTTCCTCTTTCCATCATCGGTCTAACTCAATATTCCAAAAACCGTCATGCCATAAAACGTCAATCTTCTAAAATCTGATTTTCGTGATTACCCAGCGAAACTAATCACGAATTCACGAAGGGTCATAAATCAGTTTCCGTGCGATGCATCTATACTTCGGTTCATTGCACCCAAATGTAAGCTGCCTTACGCATAGTTGCCCAGATACAAACCCCTATGGCTTCGTTCAAGGAGAGGAGCTGACGAGGGCGTATCATCCAACTGCTTAACAAGTTTTTCCCACAGCTTTCAATCTTTCTGATATGCGGTTCTCTCCGGCCAGTCTTCCAATAAACGACTCTAAGCCGTCACGCTAGCGTTTTGTCTTCAGGCAGTCACTGCGTCCCGACTCTGGCCATCATGTAAATAATATAATTATATCTATATTTTTTTAAACCACCCGCGCCACTTGCTTCCATAGTGAAATGAATCTATAGAGAGCAGCAGCTAGCGAGCGATCTTTTGTTTTACTACACTAGCGATACTCTGTGGTCACCTAATCGCGCCCGCTACCGCCCGATTCACTGTATGTTCACCCTAGACGAGGCCTATGTATAGTTTTGTATATAGGAAAATGTATTTCGGGTTTGGGAAGACTGTGTCGTAAACGGAAATTTTTCGCCATAAGTCAGAAATGGTTCTGTTATTCTTTTATTGATATTTGATTTGAAATTTTTTTGGTGTCCCGATGTTTGTTGCTTCTGAAAATTATAGTTAGCTTTATCTTTATCGTCTTTTAACGTGGATAAACAATAGCATTTAATACAATATTTAAATCGTGGTTTCGAATAAAAACGTCGATAGTCAATTTCTAGAAGTAGGTAACTTCTGGGCCCTAGTAACTTAATTAGACGTACCATCAATAAGATGACGGACGTCTTGTAATTATTTTTTTAACCGACTTTAAAAAAAGAAGGAGGTTCTCAATCCAGTTGTATTTTTTTTGTGTTTTTTTACCTCATATCTTCGACATTTATGAAACGATTTGAAAAATTCTTCTTTTGTCTGAAAGGATATACTTCCCGATTGGTTCCATAGAAATTTTATCAAAATCGGTTTAGTAGTTTGGTTTTTAAATAAAAATATTTGGTAAAGATATGTTATCCAAGTAAAAGAAATTGCGAAATTGATAGTTGACAAGGTTTTGTATGTGATACGATAACTAAAAAGGGTAAAATCAAAACTTAAAAAAAATAACCGACTTCCAAAAAAAACACAAAAATAATTGAAAATAACTTTACTTTCGAAAGTCGGTGGCAAAAAAGTCAACAAAACAAACAATTGTCACCGACTTCCGAAAGTAAAGTTTTTTTTTTTTTTTTTGTGCTTTTTATTTTGGAAGTCGGTTATTTTCTTGTCTTGAAAAAACATGGCAATAATGGATTATTTAATGGAAATAATCCATTGGCAGCATTGGCAGGCCAATGCTTGCACTGACGAGACAGGTCCACTCAAATATATGTGCTTCTTTCTTTAAAATACCATCTCAGACAATCTGCATGGTCCTCATGTGTCTTGACCAAAATTATGTCTGGACTTTAAAAGAAATAGTACAGTAATCTCTCAGTTTATTTCGGCTTTTTCTTCTCAATGTCAGGGATGAAAGGAAGGAATTTGTATATTAAAAATCTATTTACAGAAATAAAAATAATGATTGGTTGAAGAAATTTTCTATTTTATGGAACACCCGACGTTTCACTAGTACACTTTTCCTTCTATTACGGCTCATTCACACGAGGACGATTCGTTTTTTTTTTTTTGATGAATCGACTTTTTGTACGGCAGCAATGATTTTTAAATGCCCATGTTCACACGCATTACGAATCGTAAAAAATGACGGACACGTCTTAAATCACGTATCGTCTTTTAAAAATCGTATCGTGTTTTTTTGTGACGGATTTGCTGATGCGCTCGCTCCCAAAAAAATCACGAAACGAACACGATGTGAACATCAGTTCGTTTTTTTCTTGATCTCAAACCGTCATGACGTATCGTGTTTTATGACGGATCGCCTTCGATGGAAGCCGGCTGAAGAAGTCCTTACTAAAACAGTTCACGTAGAAAGCATCGAATCAAACCACGGTCGCGATCAAATTAACGAACTCAGACAAGAATGATCTAAAGTCCCGATACAATCAAACTTGAATAATAGCGGAGACACAAATCAGAAATACAATAGGAATTATTAAACGATAGTGGTAAAATATGCAAATGATTTTCATTTAGTAAAAGTTCTTTACTGAATATACAACCATCTTTCTTTCTTTATGGTGTGGTTAGTGCCTAACCTGGTGTCAGAGTTTAATACCGCCCTTAATCCTTTGACTTGGCTTTACATGCCGTCGAGAAATATCTCTCAGGCATGCTGGTTTCCTCACGATGTTTTCATTCACCAAAGCAAGTGGTAATTATACAATACGCACATGAATCCGAAAAATCAGAAGTGCGTGTCTTGGGTTTGAACTCGAGACCTATGACTCAGCAGTCCGACGGTCACACCAATAGGCTATCACTGTTATATATACAACCATCTTTACAGGCATTCAATTACTGTTTGATTCCACGTTTTGTCGGCATGCCAAAACGAAATGCAATAACATTGAGTTACCGCTTAAAAAGAAAATGTTTGACTTCATATTTTCATGCAATTTATTCGGAAAGTGCATTCGCGGCATGTTGAAACAGTTCACGATATTTTTCAATGACTTTGTAATGTGACTCACGGGTTATTTTAAATTGAATTAAAGAGACAATTTTGAAATAATTTCTGTGCCCAAACGCTTTTTGAAATTGTTGGAGCAATGCAACCTTTTAGTAATCAAAGTATTTAATTTATAAGACGGTGTGATGAGTCCAGGTACTATGATCTTTTAATGCATGAATGATTTAGATGGCGCTAGACATAGCCATATCTAGCTAGCTAGGTCTAGCGCCATATCTTTCCCAGTCTCGAAATATAACTAAAACATTCCTGCATTAAGAGGTCATAGCAAGGCCCCAGACCTTAAAACTGTAGTCTCCGAAAATCAGACGTGGTAGGTGTTAACCTACATAGTCAGTAATCTGAATTAAAAATACAGCATCAACATAAAATTCCGTGACATCCAAAACCAAACCATCCATTGTTACGAAAAAAGACCATTTTGCATCAATAACAAACGTAACGGGAGCTCAAGTTTAACTCGAACATTTTAATCACAGTTTGCAAAGGTTTGTCCCCCTCTTTCATCTGGATAGTTTTGTTACGATCGTCCTTTGTTCGCTAGTAACAATAGTCACGTGAGACCCCCAAGATTGTGAGAGAAGTATTTGTGAAGAAATTATTAACGTTGGACCGGATTGTGCTTTTGTGGATACTGATAAAAGATTCCGGACAAATATGGAGGTTGTGACTGGAGGAATTTATATTATACAGGGTGGCTAAAACGATTACCACGTATTCAGCACATCATTCTGAACCCCCCATATAGAAATTTTTCATCGGTGATTTAAAAAAAAACAGCTTTTCTATCCATTTTGACCATGTAGGTATTGCAGGTTTGTAGGAAACAGCTGTTTTTTTTAATAACCTACGAACAGTTTTTATATAGGGGGTTCAAAATACATAATATAATATAATATATTTCTATATAGGGGTACTGAATACGTGGTAACCGTTTTAGCGGCGGTGTCCCTTCCATACTATATGTAGAATCGTATGGAAGTTTAATATCTAGGTTGATAATTATTGTGATGGAATTTTAATAGATTTGGTATATTTTCTGGTAAAATGAAGACTCTAAACGCTGATAAAGAGACATACTATAAGAACGACCACTAAAAGCAGCAAATATGTAGTATAATGGAGAGAGACGATCAGAACAAATAAAACTGCCCGACCGTTTTGCCTAGCGACCAGTTATACAAATCGTAGAAATTGTTTAGTTGCAACCATTTGCTTCAACTATGAACTCATAAAAACTCAAACTCAAAGCATTTATTTCAATTAGACAATTACAGGCACTTTTGGCACTTTCAAAACACAATAAAAAAACCAAGCTACAATCCCAGTCACAGGGTATAATAACTTGTGAAAGTACTGCAGTTGCCCATTCGAAAGTTATAGTCACAAAAGATACGGATTTTTAGGCTGGTTAGATAATTTCGAAAGGTAGAAAAGTACTAATGAACGCCTTAAAACACTAGAGTTAAAAAAAACATTTCCAAACAACAAAATCAAATTAATTCATAATAATCAATTAAATGATTCGTGTGTGGTCATGCGTATTAATTATACCAATATTCTACCAAAATCGTTAATTGCAGTGGTTTATGATTGAGGCCAATGCTCAGCGATTCACATTTATGGTCCCATAATATTAATGATTATGATCATTATGCCAATGTTGTGTGTCTCGTTAGTCTAGCGTTGGCAAGCGCAACTGCTGAGGTCTTGAGTTCGATTTCCAGGTCGGACAAACTGTTGTAGGGCTTTTCCATCAGGAATTTCTCAGTAGCCACAGAGTCTGGATCTGTGCCCGGTTGATGACAATAGACTCGTCCCCTGTTGTCTGTTTTTTTTTTTACAGTGGACTTAAACATGACTGGTGAAAGGTGGGTGTACTATTAGGTTCACCTCTGCCTCACGCTTCGGAGATTACAGGAGTGATGTTTAATGATAATGGCAATATTTTGAAATCCTGAGCATATAATTGTGTTCATATACAACTTACTTTACTCTACTCCTTTATTCCTTTGATACTCCTTAACTCCTCCTTTGGTTTCGTCAACGTTCATATATCAAACCATTTATTTGGGTTTAAAGAATGTATTAATAAAACTGACTCGTTAGTCTTATTAGATACGACCCGCCCTGGCTTCGAAAGGGTGCAATGCTGATACTAAATATACATATAAACGTTCCTCTTGAATCATTCTGTCTATTTAAAAAACCGCATCAAAATCTGTTGCGTACATAGGGACAGACAGACAGCGGGAAGCGACTTTGTTTTATACTATGTAATGATTCTAAGCAATAATTTAGATCGTGTTGTATACTTATTTGTAGTGTAAGGGTTGCTAACCCATCGTTTACGACCGCCACAGGCCACGTTTCCTCACAGTTAATATTTACTACTCGCGTACTATGATAATAAGCTGTAAACGGTTCTGGTTTGTACTATCTTTCGTCGTAAAAATATTTTTAGTGTGTTATTGGAGATTCTATATTATTTCCTAGACATTAACGTTTCTATTTCTTGGCCAAAAAATTGCTTTATATTCTTAAGCTATAGGATGTGTTATTGTAGATTCTATTTTATTTCCTTGACATTAACGTTTTTCTTTCTTGGTCGAAAAATTGCTTTATGTTTTTAAGCAACGAATGTGAATGTGGCTTCCTCAACGACGGTTTTTGTTACTTTATTTTGTTTTATTTTTAGAATATTTCTACCTACTTTAATATTTATTTCGTTATCTGTTTTCTCATTTCTTCAATCACTTTCCTTTGTGTTCATATCATCGTGTTTGGCACGTTTGTTTTCTTTTTATTATATCTGTGTTCCGTTTTCCTTATAAGTCCCAAGAATATACAGAGCCAATAAAATTGAGTATAATTTTATATCCTCCAAATGCGGGAAGCGTATAATCTTGTTAGCGAATTTAATAGAAATTCCAAATTTCCAAAATACAACGCATTTACGAGTAGGATGATGACTTATCAAGAAAAACAGATATATTATACAGATAGAATCGGCGTAGCACTGGTCAGTTACCCTCACTCGTCAGTTTATTTATTTCAACAGTTTCGTTGATTAGTCAGTTTCGCTGATTGGACAGTTTCGTGTATTCGACAGTTTCCATAATTTGCCAGTTTCTACTATTCGACAGTTTTATTCAATTTGTCAGTTGAAATACAGTAGGTTAGTAAGTAATTAATATGCAAAAGATAGAAAACAAGACGCTATAAACAAGAGTATAATGAAGAATGTTACTAGGTATGCCAAATCGCTTGAAATTTTGTCTAAGTAAAGCCTGTATGTATGCAAATACACTAGTTTTTATTGTAGTCAAAAATACCTAGTAGTTTTGATTTTATAGTCATTCAAAGTTTCTAAAAATACCGAGTCCCGCTAACAGTCACGTGACCGCTTGTGACGTCATGTCACAACGCGCCGCGCGGGCCGCGTCCCGCTTAGTATCAAGTCGCCAGCGGTTGCGCAGTATTTTGTTGTTTTCGTCCGCGTATTACGTTAATAGTCTTATAATAGTAAATATTATTCGATTAATAAAATGGATGAAGGATTCGAAAAAGGGCAATCGGATAATCTACCTAAAATAGATGGATTAATGGTTGCGCATTATTTATCAACAAATAATGATTTCGTTGCCGCCGAAATGCGAGGAATAAAAATGCAAAGTTATGTAAACTTTCCTTGCTACTACATAAGCTTAATAGTTTATCTGTTCTAAATTGTTTTATTAAAACAAAATACCCAACTAATGTCGTAATGGAAGAATGCAACTCAAATAGTAGAAGTACCTACCTACCATTAAATTTTTACGTTAAAGACAACAAATATGTATTATAGTTTTGTAGCTATAGGTAGGTACGTATGTATATATAGGTAGGTACCGCTCTTCTTAGTAAATTTAAATGAATACATACATTGTTTTATTGCAAAGTGCAAACTAGCTTCCGCCAGCAGCTTCGCCCCCGTTTCCCTCGGGAACTGTACATTTTCCCAGGATTAAAAGTAGCCTATGTGTTATTCCAGACTTCGTCCAGATCCGTTCAGTAGTTTTCAGAAGATAACAAACACACACATACACTCACAAACTTTCGCATTTATAATATTAGTAGGAAGTAGGATAGGTAGGTACTTAGGATGTAGATGTAGTGGGTTGAACGTTACAGATGTACTAAACCTTTTTTTATTTGTATTTTTTTACTAACAAAATACGTAAGGCAATTTTATTTTATTTAATTTTTGTTGCAAATATAGATGTTTGAACAGATGTACTAAAAACCTTTTTTATTTATTTGTATTTTTTTTACTAACAAAATACGTAAGGCCATTTATTTTTATTTGAAACTTATTTCAGATCGGCAAGAGACAGTTATGGCGATGATGCTATTGGTTATGTTCAAGTAAAAAGAGTAGGTTATTTATGTACGGTTAAATGTATGATTTCCTAGTATTTGGATTGGACATTTTTAAAAGTATTTAGGTATAATTTTGACGGCACGGGCGCACTGAGTGAGCCAGACTGAGCGTGTTGTGCAATGACGTCACACCATCACCGGCAGCCCGCGTCGTGCGGTTATAACTTGTTTTACTTCTAAATCGGAAACTAATTGACGTATCGAAGTAATTCTTTCACTAGTATTTTTTATTTTTGACTGAGAATATGGAGTGCTAATAATCAAAATTAGTTAACATTCTTCATTATAACATGCAAACTCTACACAGCAGTAAGCTTACATAATAATGTACATTTTTCAGTTGACATTTTGTAACTTTCATCTGTTTCAGCAACTGATACTGTCAATAAAACAACAAACATTCACTGTAGACTACGAAATCTCTTTAAGTTTCACTACACGCATTCAGGCTCGGTGGAGCGACAATCTTCGCAGGGTGGCTGTAGTAACTGGATGAGAGTTGCCGAAAATCGTGTTGAGTGGCGTACGATTCAGGAGGCCTGTGTCCAGCAGTGTTGTAGGCTGA
This sequence comes from Standfussiana lucernea, assembly GCA_964057025.1. NCBI lineage: Eukaryota > Metazoa > Arthropoda > Insecta > Lepidoptera > Noctuidae > Standfussiana > Standfussiana lucernea. Next base: position 16,317,306 of record OZ059786.1, on the reverse strand, counting down.
AGATGATACACCCACATAAAAATTTAAGTTGAAATGGAATACAATGGAAAAAAATCCCAATTGCAAATAATATACAAGGTGGTGCCCACAATACGACAATAAATGAAAACACGAGTCGTACTAGTTCATAGCAATATTTTTAAACTATCAAAGAAATTCTAAAATTGAAATATTTTTTTTTTCTAACAAAATAAATAGCATAAAACTGTGAAAAAAGTAGAACACCATTTATAACAATTGTTTAACTAATCATAGGTAAAATTTGCACTAATTCACATCTATAAATTAAATTTAAGGAATGAATTTGCCAAAGGTTTTTGTAGTAGCGAGTTGGCAACATGATTGTGTTTAGTGTTTTTACCGATGTGAGGGTCGTTAACCTACCCCTGCCGGGTGCTGCGGCCTGCCGGGTGCTGCGTACCTGCCGGGTGCTGCGGGTTGTTCGAAAGAGATACCGCGGCCCCGGAACACAAAGGGCGATGAAGGAACATGGGTGGGTTTTAGTCAGTAAAAGTCTGACACTCCCTCCCGCTCAGCCCAGAGCGGGAGAAGTCATTTGATGATTTCCCATCCGGAAAAAAAAGGGTCGTTAACCTGTCAGTGCTGCTAGCCTAATAATCTACATCATATAGAAAATACTGCATATGAAAAATAATGTCCTGTGACTAAACTACTGGACACATTCGATTGATTTTTTTGTACGCAGACTGGAAATGTCATGAGGTATACGCAGTTTAATTTATTGTCGAATTGTCGTCGGCACCCTGTATATGTCACATCGAATTATAGGAATATCTTTTTGAAAAATAGTTACGTCAACGTGAAAATCCAACGATGAAACATTGTAATCCACAAGCTCACTGAAATTGCAAACTGGAAAACCTTAAACAATAACACAACAGAGAAGAATTCATTTTCAAGTATTAAAATACCGAAGATAGTAACAAAATGAACAATGCGGGTATTTTAACTTTTAGTTTTCATAAAATAAAGACGATAATACACCTTTTGTGAAGTGTGCCGACGAAACATGCTATCTTTTATCCGCTGGAGTTAGAACTTTCATCTCTCCATGCACTTTATGAACGTAAAAGTTTTAAACGATACTCTTAATGTTATTGTATTAGAAAGTTAAATGTGCACGTCTAAGAAATTAGGTAACGTTCTATATGGAACTGAGTTACGGGAACTATCTCACTCAAGAATGAATTTTGCCATGGAATGATGCAACATTACATTTTGATTCGGCGAAATGGTTACGTTAGCAGAAATTGTGACGTTTGTCTAGTTTGTTTCTTGAGATCTCGTTAAAATTATTTCCAGCTCTTTTAAGAGTATTATTTACAGGGTTCTCGGAACATGTTTTAACGTTGTTTTTTTTATTTGTTTGAGATTTATTGAAAAAGTTTTCAGGTTTCAAGAATTTCAATCACAACGCTTTACTGTGTAATATTCAGAAATAATTTCCTGTAAAATCAGAAGATCGTTCGAAAATATCCATGTTGAGTCTATTACTTGAAAATTAAGGCAAATGCTCAGCAATTTAATTCCAGACTGTCGCAAACGTCCATTATCTTCCGTTATCTGCCAGTTAAATAACAAATTGTTTAACTTTATGCTTATGGAACAATCGCTGGGCTACCATCAAATGCTGGTATTCAAATTAATAATTTTAAACTTTGTGAAATATTGCTAGGATATTAAAATGGAGAGTAAGTTATGTACAAGAAGTTAATACATCTTAGATATTTTATTAAAAGTTACCACAAGAGTTTATATGGATGACCTCGTAACATGCGAGCGTGTGCTTCGAGGTCGGTCACCGTTACAGTATGATTTTATTGGTGTTTCGTCCGTAAAAATATTTTATTAAGTGTTTCATACATTTTATAAATAAAGAATGAATATTAAATTCTAATCTCATTTGATGATAAATTCACGCTAGCTTATCGGTATTTTGCAATAAAAATTCCAAACCAAAATGAAAATAAAAACTTTGCCCATGTTAAATCCCACACCATTATTACATTACTCTTTTGCAACATCCATGATTTACTGCAATTCTATTATCCAAGATACACAGCCCAAACATGACATAACCACCATATTTGAAAAATTTATTACACCCCCTTTCAAGAAGTCCCGAGTCGGGACTAGAGAAGAGAGGAGGGGGGAGGGGAGGAGGGGGGCCAGAGATGTGACTTACTTAAGATACAAGTATCTAAAATACAGATAAAAGATACAGAATACGTATTTTCATCTTGTATCTAAAAGTATTTTGTTTGGTTTCTGTACTATTCGTAAATAATTCACATAAAAAAAACATCAATTCAATAAAATTTTGTTTTTTTTTGCAAAAGAATTTTATGTTTAAAAAGTATTTGAAAGATATCGTATTTTGTATCTCGTATTTCAGTTACCATTCCAGAAAGTATTTTATATCTGGTATCTGAAATACTTAATTTAAAAGTATCTTGCATTTTGTATTCCAGATACTTTGCATTGGGTATCTTGTACATCACTGGTCCCGACGTCACTTCGGTGGATACAGAACAAATATTTGCGCAATATATTTCTTGGGAGACAAGGCGTTGCGGATGTACAAGATACGGTGCCAGCCAAATACTTTTTATTGGTTTGTGTCTCCAATGTAGAATAAGGTATTGCAGATGACAGATTTTAAAGACGTGTTGGTAAAACGACATTTGTTGATAGAGGTGAGAAAGAAAATAAATATGTTTCTGAAAACCCCTCCACAGCAACATCATTATTTCCTTTTGGATGATTTTCGCATCATCTAAGTTAAATATCTTCAATTAGTGTCTGTGTAATAAAGGAGCATCAATAAATTAAATAGGATACCTGCACACATTTAGACCATTATTTATTTAACTTTCAGTTCTAAATATTCAATCGTTCTATATAAAATAAATTCACATAGCAAAGTATGAAAACCTTTGACAAATCATGTTAATGGGCTTCTTAGTTCCAACTCAACTGCAAAGCCAACTCAAAATAAATATTTGTTCAGCACATTTTGTGACCGACATATTGGGTAGCGAAATGCAAATTCTTTCCATTGAATATGTCGACTGAATACCTTATACTAATGTATTCCAGAATTGAATGCATTCAATAACCTTTTGGAGTGAGTGAAACGAGCATAATGTTATTTTAAACTAGAATATTTTTCCCGAGCTCTCTATATTCAAGATTGCCTTCATATACGTAGGTAGGTACACAAGGGTACGCTTTGAATGGGAATCTTGAAATAAATAGCACCATTGACTTGTTTCCCGGAGAAGTAATATTTCGGATGGAGGTAAAATGTATTTGGGCCATTGAGATTGGCGTAATGTAAAAAGACTTAAGTGAGTGTTTGTAGGATTTTTGTAAATCCATCCAAAAAACTTTTCAAATCTCAAATGTACAATCATAGATTAATCAGTAATAATAATATTGCTCTTTTGACTACCTCGAGTGGTCGCAAACGCGAGTGCGGAGCAGGAGGCCTAGGTTCGATTCCCGGGTCGGGCAAAGTGTTGGGTCTCAGGTCCATCAGGAATTTCTCGGTAGTGCCACGGATGATGTTATGGTATGTTTAATACTTATCTTTTAGTTAGAAAAGAGCTCTAAGTAAAGTTAGTTTGAATTTAGGTAAGACCCTTTAAAATATAACTTCTGAAGTTTAACTGGACTGTGGCTTTGTCTGGTAACTGACATTTCGTAGTATCCACCCTAGACGATTCGAAGTACCACGAAGAAAATATTTTATTAACCATCAGTTCCCACTGGTAAAATTTCAATTACTTATTGTCTATTTTATCAACTGCTTTCCGGAGACACTTTCTCAGGAAAAATATTTTGTCAACCATATTCAAACTAAATTGATCTGGTTTTATTTCAAAAGGCCGGTATACTTTTATTAAATACGTCATCCTTAACTTCACTAGGAACTTAATTACTAATTTGCCTTCCGTTGGGAAGGCAAATTAGTAATTAAGTTCCTAAAGCGGCCGGCTATTGACGTTGTTTTAAATAATTAAATATCTGTTAAGGCTACAACTTGCCCGATGCTCTTAATGAAATCTTCACTGTTTCTAATCGATTGTCATTTTACTGATTACCATCTGCATCTGCCTAGCCTTTTTCTCAACTATGTTCGGGTTGGAGTCCAGTCGGACCGGATGCAACTGAATACTTGTATTTTACATGGAACGTCTGCCTTTCTTTCCTCCACAACCCAGTTAGTAATGGGTAATACGATAGTCCCTTGGTAAGACTGTTTGTCAGACTTTCGGGCCACTGACGACCAGTAACGACGTCATTTGTAGACATTTGTGTCATGTCTACAAATGACAGCCGGGACCAACGGCTTAACGTGCTTTCCGAGGCATGGAGAAAACTCGGTATGTTATGGGCGGTCACGCATCCATGGACCAACCTAGGCAAACGTGGATTAACCCGAAGACCTGAGCGGCTATTATTATTTAGACACGAGCTCCTCATAACATTTAACATTTAGATGTAAACATTTAGCGTATTTCCAAACTCTCCTTTATCATCCGAAAATTCTTCAATCAAACCCACTATCGATTCCGATTCCACTAACCTCAAATTACCAGCAATCCGCATTTCATTCCTCAGTTTTATTAATACTAAACACGATAAAATAAATTCTGTGCCTTGTAAATCCGCAGCAGTGGCACGACCGTTACATCGAAATGTTATCGATGTTATTACTCCAGTGACTTGTGAATTCGATACGAAAATACTAGTTATTCGCGAATCCGACACGAGATATTTCTGGGAGGAACTGGAATTGATACCGTTTCCAGTATAATATCACTAGAGTTGAAAATACATTGCGATTTGTGATCTGGTTTAGAGTTAGAGCTGCAGTTTTAAATCGATGTTTGAGAAGCGGAGATTGTGTCTTATTAGTATTTTACCGATATGGGAAATGTTTTGAAATCTCAGTTGTCGTAAAACTGAATTCTCTTTGGAAAATGAGTGAGTTTTAGCCTTGATTGTAGATAGAAAGGCGAAGTTATGCAATCATGAATAATGCAACGTATTTCTATTCATGCTATGATAATTTGTTTCCTTAGGGGGTGTGGCTGGAGGTTAGACAGTATTCTATTTTGATTAAACTATTCCGATAGTTATGAAACATAAAAGGGTTTGTGTTCTTGATATTTAGAGGAGGATTAAATGTTTAAAAATAAAATGACATGGATTCTTTGTGTTGGTCATCATTTTTACCATGGCTAGTCACTCTTATACAGTAATCACTTTTATACAGGTGGAAGGGACAGTGACGCGAAGCCGATTACAACGTATTTAGTACATCATTCTGATCCCCCCCCCCCAAATATAAATTTTTCGTCGGTTATTAAAAAATTAATCAGCTGTTGCCTACAAGACTGAAATACCTACACACGTCAAAATATACTAAACAGCAGATTTTTTTTTAATAACGACGGAAAATTCCTGTGGGGGGTTCACAATGGTCTACTGCACACGTGGTAACCAGCTTAGCAACGCTGTACCTTCTACCCTGAATGTACCTAATGGGTGTAAAAATATCCTTCGCCTTGTTTTCCTCAACATTCCAATTATTTTTTTGTTCTGGACCATACCTGGGAACCTTCAAGTTACGGAGATTTATGGGGTTTCAAAGTTCCAACGTTTTCACAAGGTTTTTTTTTAAATACAAGTTTTTATTATTGAAATAACTTGACTTTAAATACCTCCATCACCCCCTTACTATTCAATGCATCCATCAGCAAAATGATTTGAGTGCGTTACTTCGGGTCATATCGAAAAAGGTTATATTTCACCCTAAAATCAAGTAATTTCTCGGCAATTAATTTAATTTTTGCGTAGTGTTACTTAATTGGATGTAAAGAATGCTTGCTTGAAGCCTTCGTGAAGGGTCCGTTTACACCTTGCATACATTTTCATCTGCCTAGCCTTTTTCTATCTTGGAATCGGCCCATCTGACCGGATGCAGCTATTTATATGGAGCGACTGCCCATCTGACCTCCACTTGACTACGGTTACTGGGTATTAAAGTAATACAATATCGCTTGGTTAAAATGTTTATTAGTAAACTAGTTCACGTATAACGTAAAACTAAAATTAAAAGTGATATTCAAACTAAGTACAAAATGCAACTGTTTTACACAACTAGCGACTCACATAAATCAGAATCATTTATCCGGAAAACAATGTATGTATTTATTCATTGTTATTCAATGATAAAAATATAATTCATATCCGTTGGCACATATCCAATGTTCAGACTTTATCTACCGTGCACAACGGGCCGTCATGCGAAAACTTGATAACATAAACAAAAGTAGCGGAAAAGTCGATCGGTCGGCTTTTGAGAAACGATTTGAATTTTCTTGCCTTCCTACCATGGTGGTTGGTGGATGATTGATTTATTAACGCTTTGTTTGTAACATTTTCTGATAAATTATATGTTTTAGGTTTATTTTATTTCATAAATAAAACATTGTTTTTGACAGAAAGTGGAGAACTTATTGTTTCTTTAAAATAATAAAAACATTAGGGTTTAAAAAAAACACGCTTTAGAGTGACGTCATTTTATTTCTTGTAATTTTCTCAGCAAAATAACTAGTTGGGATCCTTGGGAGTCCGCCATATTAGATTTAGAATGACGTCACTTAGCTAACCATACATTGTCATCCAAATTCCACATGTATGCAAAATTTCAGTTTTTATTTTACACAGTTAGTTACAAGTGAAGCTAGTAAAAGCGTGTTCAAAACAGAATAGTTTTTTTGCTCTTAGTCTTGTAGTCAAGGATATCGGAAATCAAAAATTTTAAGATATCGCTTGTTTGCGACAAGGATGACATAAGTCAAAAATTTAGATTTTTCGATGTTGTTTGTAGTTGAATATAAAATGAAGGAAAGCAAGTATTAAATTAAGTAACGAAATACGTAAAAGAAACCTTTAATCTTTTGATAAAAAGTTTCTGAATGCAAAAAAAAATATTGGCAATATACTGAAAATATTTTTAGAACTTGCAAAAAAGCTGTCCTGTATTTCTTATTTTTCGAGTTATGTCATTATTCTTGCAAACAAACGATATACAATACAACACTTCTAAACATAATAATATTATACTAAATGATAATAAAAAAAAAACATAGAAGGCTGTGGTCAGAAGTTAACAAGAAAGAGGGGAAAATAACGGAAACATGGAGTAGTACACTTGCCCCGTTAAGGAAGTTGGAGACAAAATAGTATATTGTGATATACAAAGGAAATGAGTTCGTGAACTATTATATTGTAGCCAAGAATAGACACGGCTATTACGGGTCGAAAACCTTGATAATATTATTATTGACACAAAATCAGGGCAAATAGTAGAGGTACAAGAGAATCTTTCAGTGGGATATTATAGTAAAGACTATAGTGCTTATAATGCTGGACATCCTCTAGCGATAGAACTCTTCAACGTCAATGAAGTACCTGTGCTGATTTTTAAATTAAATTTTAAACTAAAAACTGATACTAGCTGACCGTTGCAACTTTGTCTGCGTAAATTTTTTGATTAATGCTCCGCTCCTATTGGTCTCACCGTGTTGTTTTGTAGCCTATAGCCTTCCTCGATAAATGAGCTTTCCAACATTAAAAGAATTTTTCAATTCGAACAAGTAGTTCCTGAGATCAAACAGACAAACAAACTCTTCAGCTTTATAATATTAGTATAGATATTAGTAAACATAACATAACATCACGCCTGTAATCCCCGAAGTGTTAGGCAGAAGTGTACTTAATAGTTCACCCACGTTTTGCCAGTGATGTTTAAGTCCCATGTAATAGGGTCGAGCCTATTTGGCATCAACCGGACACAAATCCGGACTCCATGGCTACTACTGATAGAAAAACTAAAAAACAATTTGCCCAACCTAGGAAACGAACCCAGGACTTCATGCTCAGCAGTCGCGCTTGCGAATAGTCCAACGAGGTAGTAGACGATATATAAACAATGTCAAGAAATTGTTTGAAAGACGATATTGAAATGTTTAATCAATGACAGATTTCATATTCTAATTCATAACTTTTGTTACAGTTGGTCCTACACTACAAGCCAAGTATCCTGTGGTCATCTTCATCCATGGCGAATCCTTCGAGTGGAACTCGGGGAATGTGTATGACGGCTCTGTCTTGGCCAGCTACGGTGGCATGGTTGTCATCACCATCAACTACAGGCTTGGGATTTTAGGTAAGTTATTTTGGTTAGAAAGTAGTGACTCATAAGAAGAAAAGAAGACTTGTATGAAAGAAGACGACCCCAAATAAATAGGGATTAGGACAGGTGAAAATTATGATGATTCATAATAATTTTGTACCTTTGTTAAATCTCTATCTTCTTCTTTAATTGTACTAAGTGTAATCTGGACAAAATAGTTTTCATTTTTCAAAGCTATCACGACCTGTAATTGTCGACATCAGAAGCATAAAGTTAGATGTACCAATACAATGAGGTTTGTAATACGACCTTACGCTTCTGAGTATAAGGTAGGACGTACAAAGAGAGAGTGTACATCCGACTGCGCCGATGCCAAATAAATAGGAATAAGGGCATAAGAGAATGATGATGATTCTAAATCGATTTGGACATTTTTTTAAACTTTACCTTCTTCTTTAATTATACTTAAAGATAGTTTGTAAGATAGCTTTTAATTTTTCAAAGCAGTCACGGTCTGTACTTTTCTTGTGTATTGGCAATCTAGTTCTGTACCTATTCATTTCATCATTTACTATTTATAGCCGAAAGGAACTCATACAAAATACCACTCTTTGATCTTCAGTCAAACCACAGAGTATTTAATTACATTTGTTCATACCAAGCTCTCTCATAAAGTATTCCTCAACTAACGACTCTGGTTTATCTAACATTTGCCTCACTCTCATTTACTGATTCTGTTTCATCTAAAACGAAATATATTTTCCCAAAGCCATATACTAGTTTCGTTTTCATACAATCTAATTATATGACTAGCTACGGACTCTTACTTTAGTCACGTACCACTCTTCCTAATTAAACATTACTCGTGGAAATTACCACACCGATTGCCTCATTGAATTATGAACTTTATTACTGAAAGTGTTTGAATGATATTTGGTTTGTGTGAGAAGAGCGAGCAAATTATTTTTGCTAAGTTCGGTGTTTTAAATGATTTTATGAAATTAATTTTTCTTAGTGGCTCTTGTCAGTGATTTTGGTGTAGTTAAAATTTTTGGTTTTTTGTTTCCTTCGTCTGACATGAGGTTAAAAATTACAATCTATACCAATATTATAAAACTGAAGAGTTTGTTTGGTTGAACGTGCTAATCTCAAGAACTTCAAGTTCGGATACAAAAAAAATGTTTTAGTGTTTGATAGCCCATTCATTAGGAAAGGCTATAGGCTATATATGTATAACATCACCAATAGGAGCGGACCATCAATTAAAAATATTACGCAGACGAAGTTGCGCGCTAATACAAACTAATGTCAGCTAGTGTTAAATAATTAGAAATTGAATTTTAGATTTGTCAGTTACCGAACTATATTTTATTAATATTTTATTTAAAAAACCGTTACAGAATTAATACTTAATAGAGACTCTTAAATCAAATCTAGTCTCGTCTAGATAGCTTACAGCGAAAGCTTTCAAGTTATAGTCCAAGAGCAAACAATGATTATTTGATTGTTAACTTTCATCGGCTTACCCTTTATCTATTTTCACAGTAAATGAACAAAGCCTTGAATTAGGCTTACAAAGAGCAAATCTAACGCAACGGATATTAACTTCTATTCGGCCTGTCTGATACTTTCAGTAACTTGGGAATCAAAGATAATTAGGTTCTTATTCGTATCTATAACATGAACAAGATTAGAGTCTATATTAGACTCAAGATAGAGTCCGTCTTTATGGGCTTTATCATATTCATTAGTTTAATTTACTTTCGTTCCTCTATCATTGTATTTTAATTTCCATTTATACCTGAAAACGAATGTTTAGATACGTGTGTCGCATTAGCTAATAGTTTTATTGCTTAAATGTTATTTCAAGTGAATAGAAATATATCATCCTCAATTAATGAAAGCTATGATTATCCTATCCGTTTATAACAATCCGTAAATAACTTAGCGCTCTTCAGTGTAACATGAAATGTAACAAACGCTGAAACAAAAATTCGCCTTGTTATTGGGTTACATTTCAAATTGCATTGCATAAATCTGGACGGCTTATTCGTGTTGCATTTCACGTTATGTTACACCAATGTGTACTCGGCATAACATTGCCATTTCGAGTATGGGTGGACTCCTACACACACTGCTAGTTTCAAGGATTATGAGGTGTGATTCGTGTAATTTCCAATCTTCTTTTCTTTATCGTGTGGTTAAGTGGTTAGTGCCTAACCTGGTGTCAGAGTTGTTATGCCGCCTTTGACTTTGCTGAACATGCCGTCGAGAAATATCTCTCAGGCATGCTGATTTCCTGACGATGTTTTCCTTCACCAAAGCAAGTGATATATTATACAATACGCACATAATTCCGAATAAAAAAATCAGAGGTGCGTGTCTTGGGTTGACAATATGTCTGTCTGTGACTTGGCAGTGGTCACACCACTAGGCTATCACTGCTTATTTCCAATATTTACTCAATTAATTTAAATCATTTCTCCAACAGGTTTCCTAAACGCGAACCCGATACCGCACTTAAAAGCCCGAGTAGCGAACTACGGGCTAATGGATCAGATAGCGGCTCTGCATTGGGTGCAGCAAAACATCGCCCTGTTTGGCGGCGATGCTGGTAACGTTACCATGCTGGGCCACGGTTCTGGAGCAGCCTGTATTAATTTTCTCATGATTTCACCCACTGTGATGCCTGGTAAGTAAAACACCTGTTGGTTGAAGCTGTACTAAAAACACTTACCTTTTTTTAAATAACTTCTTTTGAAAAGACAACATGGATCTTGAACGTCCACGGTTGACTTTTTCACCATGACTTTTCGTAAACGGAACCCAAGTAAATTCACCATATTGGTTGAGATGAATCCCAAGTGGGGTGAAGGACGCGACTAAGTGCGTCGATTATTTTAAGTCACACGACCTATCACACCAATTTGAGTATCTCAAGTAAGCTGACAAAATTGGTGCGAGCGAATTTTCTTCCGCATCCCCAATGCTACCCAGCTCTGTACTGTGTTTATGTATTCAATATAATATCTTGTCCTATATTATGTACACGCACCGGTCGTGAGAACTACGCACCGAACCTTTTTGAAGGACATAAGATAAGATCGGTGTTTGTCCCTCCAGGGTCTCCCCTCCCTGAATTTAATGTTTATTCTTCTACCTTGAATCTTTTGTTTGCTCACAGGCACGAGATTGAAATCGTATCTTCCTAAACAATAGTATAGTTTAAAAACTAGCAACTTTTCGCGTTGGAAAGCAAGGCTTTTCGCAAAATCGAAAAATAACTGAAAATCGAACGAAAACACAACAGTTATAAATTCACAATTCTACAACCGTAGAATTGCAACGCATACCGATATGAAATACATCCCATCGAACGCAATGCAAATAAAATTCCAGTATTCCATTTATTTTTCTACGCTCTATGAATAAAAAACTATAAAAATCCAATAGGTACGAAAATTGTTGGATGCTTTAATAAAAACAGTTTCATTTTTTCGAACTTACCAAGGGCTCTCAATGTCTTTTTTCGAACGGCTCTTTCATAGTCCTCGTGGAATATTCAAAAGTTACTGCTATCTAATTTTTCAGTATGATAAAAATAACCGACTTCCAAAAATAACACAAAAAGAGTGAAAAATAACTTTACTTTAGGAAATCGGTGACTATTGTTTGTTTCATTGACTTCTTTGGCACCGACTTCCGAAAACAAAGTTATTTTCCACTTTTTTTGTGTTTTTTTTGGAAGTCTGTTATTTTTTTGCAAAAAGGGCTTTTCTTTTACCCTTTTTAGGTATCGTATCACACACAAATGCTTGTCAAGTATCAATTTCGCAATTTCTTTTACTTGGATGTACATATTTTTCCCGCTATTTTGATTTAAAAACCAAACTACTGAACCGATTTTGATGAATTTTCTATGAGACCAATCGGGAAGTATATCCTTTCAGATAAAAGATTTTTTCTAATCTGTTCATAAATGACGAAGATATGAGGTAATAAACAAAAAAAAAAAACAACCGAATTGAGAACCTCCTCCTATTTTTGAAGTCGGTTAAAAATTCGTTTCGAAAAGGCAAAATTATCGTTTCTGATTCCAAATTGATGCTCGATTTAGTCCATACAAACGTAGTATAAAGTCCGTGTCCCAAAGTAATCATCAGTCGCTTTGCCGTGTGCAAATTTGCCAAAATTTAACCTGAAATTATTCCCTCACATTCACAATTAGATCCCTTTTGGGATTTCAAAATTTATTCCTACATGCAAACTAGAATTTTCAATGAGCTGGCCTATTCAGATCAATATGCTTTTTTTAGTAGAGCAGCCTTTGAGTGAAATACTTATGGCACGGATAGAATAGGGACTGAAAATGTCCCGGGATTAAAAAGTTTTAATAAAAGTTCGAGGATAATAACAATAGACTTTACTTTACCCTCATTTTTGCAATAAAACTGTAGACCGTAACATAAAACGCAACAACAAAAAATGTAAACTAAACGATGTTCTAATTAAATCTCCAGGTAGTTAAAGCGTACCTCTCACAGCATTTTTAATATTCTTGAGACTTCATCTTAAAGCTAAATATATTACGGAACTTTGAGATAACGATGAGAAAAACAGTTAGTAAATAACAACTTGATAACGGCGTACTTTGCTATTGCGTTGCAGGTTGCATTTTTTGATCGACACAGGGAAAATTGTTAAGCAAACTGACTTTTTATTCAAATGACAAGCTTGTCACACACTGTCATTCTTTGTCAGTTAACAGTGGTATGAAATGGATGCAGGTTGTCCATTTTCCTGATGGTATTATTAGCACCCACACACACACATAAATATAACACATATAGGACACAGTGTTTTAAATATGGTATGAGGTATGCTCTCGGTCAGAAATAATAATCCATGATTTTGTTACAGGTCTATTCCATCGCTCGATCCTTCTATCAGGATCAGCTCTAAGCTCTTGGGCACTAGTCGAAGACCCAGTCAGCTTTTCCGTCCAATTAGCAAAACAAGCCAACTGTACGCTGCCAGAAGACATCGTCAAAGACCATGAGCTCATAGTAGACTGCCTCAGAGAAGTCCCACTTGATGAGCTGATGTCTGCAGACATTAGTACTCCAAGTTACTTGACAGCATTTGGGCCTTCGGTTGATGGGGTGGTAGTTAAAACTGATTATGCGAAGGAGCTATTAACCTTCTTCATACCCAATGATCTTCAAGGTTTCTCAAGTGTATCAGGGGTTAATAATATCAAAGCTGACAAAAGGAGCGGAGAAAGAATGTTCGGGATAAGGGGAGGGCAAAACAAGTATGATCTCCTCTTCGGGGTTGTCACCAGTGAGGCCCTCTGGAAATTCTCGGCTCAGGATATACAAAATGGGTTCGAAGGCGAACGGAGGGATAGAATAATAAGGTGAGGTCGATGTTTATTCAGCAAATTGGTGTTTGAACTACGGTCATAGGGCGTCTTTTGAATGGTTGTAATCAGACGTATTGGATATTGAAGGTGAAATATTTTTTTCGTAGTATTGAATAGAATATTTCTTGTACTTAGGTAAAATCGTTTCTTAAGTATACTCGTATCATTGTATATCTATTTTTTGGAAAGTTTTCAAAGGGTCAGGGGCGATACTAAGTTTAAATTAATGTGATGCAAAAATAGTAAGTTTAAAATTAGTAATTGAATTTTAGGAATCAAATAAGACTTGAAAGTCTCGAAAAATGTTTGGATACGCTCTTTTAATTTTTAAATATTCTTTAAGCTACGTTATGTTTAAAATATTTGAAATAAAAAACTTATTATTCAAGTAATAAAAGCTGAATACAACGAAGCTTGCTACTCAGATAATCGGGAAATAAAATACAGCATAGTTTGTTCCCATTTAATCCAATGAAATACTCACAGTAATAACTTCTCTTACAAAACAGCATAGGTATCGGAATCGTATAAATTATTTCCCGAACCGTTTGCCGCATCCCAGTTTTATTTTAAAAAAAAAAGACACGAGCATTATAAATCCTCATTTTAATGTGCATGACACGCTAGGCGAGCGTACTCTTTGCATTTTTTTCGCAGACACACCAATTACAGGCTTATTCGTTGCAAAAGCTTAAAAAGAGGTTTTTATTAAAAACAAAAAAAAAACAGTCTTTTGATGTGAACTTGTGTGGTGTTTCTGTTTGATGAATAAAATTATTTCGAAAGCGTTATTTTTTAATATTTCGCTCCCATTTTTCTTTGTTTGACTTTTTTTAAATTGTTTTTAGATAGAAATGATAATTTTTACTTTAGCAATATTGGTGTATCTTCGTTTTTTATTCGGTTTGAGTTTTTATCGAAATCGTTTAGTGATATTAGAGAAAATGTGCTTTTGATGTTTCTGATTTTAAGTACTTACCTTTTATCGTATTATAAGTTATATATACATTGCCAATATCTATATTTCTAGTCTGAATATTCCAAAAAAGTATTTGTGTAAGGCTCAGTAATATGAATGAATCATGACAGGTTATTAGTCCATTACGGTAAAATACCTAGACTACAACCATCTACGCCGAACATTTCTGCGTAATATGTACCTTATAATAACTATTAAGTTCAGGCTCACTCAATAACAGGTATAGAATTACAAGAACTTGAAATAGACCTTCTTTTTATTTCTCCATTCTTAATATTTACAGACAGTTTAGGTTACAAGTAACAACACAAATAATGAACGCGTGTAGCGAGCCCGAAAATTCATTAGATGTGTTTACATACGATCCTCTGAATTTAGTAAACCTGAGCATTTCTACAGTTAAATTGCCCTTAGGTCGAATAATTAATCACGAGTTGTGTTACAATAACAATATCATTTTGTATAATTACTTGTGTATAATGGGTGTAGGTGGGAAGCCGAAGGACATTTTGCTCTCCCATCATTGTGATATTTTTTATTTTTCTGGTCCAAACCTGGAAACCTTCTTGCTATGGAGATATTAGAGTTTCAACTCTCTCACGTTTTCTTTAAATATAAGTTTTTAATGTGATAATTTTACTTTAAATATGTCCATGGTCCCTGTTCTATTCACTGCGCCCACCAACACACAATGTGCTGGGTACGATACAAAAAAAAATCTAGACCATAAAACAGTTTTATAATTTCAGGACATACGTGAGGAACGCATACACATATCATTTGAGCGAAATATTCTTCACGATCGTGAACGAATACACAGACTGGGAGAGGACCGTACAGGTAATCAGGATTGTTTATTGGACTTTATTAATTGTTCATTTTCATTATTGGTCAATTCATTGGGAATGCGCTTTCGATAGATAGGTGCCGCAGTCGTATACAGCAAAAACTAGGTATGCTAGATTATAAAATGATGAATGCTGATGATTATTAAATGATGAATCAACAAACGAACAAGAAAGAGGGTAGACCGATTTCTCTGCTCATGAACACCCACAAGCTATAACTTAAGTTTATCCGTCATTATGCGCCATAATTATTTATCGAAAACTGAAAACATGGTATATACCCCGTTTTCAGTGGTAATTATAGTATAAAATGATCAATAACTATTATTTGTGAACGACTAAGTAGATAATAATGTTCTCCTTTACACTTAAGATTGAAAATAATAAAAAGAAACATCCTGAATAACAGACTTTTGTATAATAATCCTCGAGATTTTTAAGGAGAACAGTAATCATTGCGTCATAAGTTTGAAAAATATTGCGGAATTGTACAAATGAATAGCATTAGGATTACGAGTGTGTCACGAAATTACTCCTCTAGTCTGGATCTAAGGTTTAGTAAGAATAGAAATGAAAATGAAAAATGTTTTATTCGGTAACAGAATTAGTGTTAACAATATTGAGGTTGACTTCTCCTTTTAAGTTTGAAAACACCTGTGCCAGGAGAAGCCGCACTCCCTTAACTAGATTACATTAAATTAACTGTAAAAAATGTATTTGCCTAAATTTATTACACAATATTTAAGTTTATGTATGCACACCCGCAAGCGTTCGCCAGTGTGTGTGTGTGCATGTTAGAAATATTTCTAAACTTATAATATTCACATACAGAAAGATTTTCATCGTTGTATCGATGATTTTTTTAGATGAACTTCAACCCTATGCTAGATAAAGATAAGAATGAAAAAAAAAAACAAAGTTTAACGTTACTCCTATATTAGTCCTACATTTCCATACTTCCCTCTGAAACTGACGAACTACCCAAACTAAACTCAAAGTTTATCTGAAAGACATAAAAATGAAGAATTAAATATCAAAAAGTTCCCAAACCATTTTCCTCCAAAACTATCGAACTCCATGAAACATTACCCAGAAATAGCATCAACTTGACCTACATCCGCCCACGTCTAAGCGACACACGTACACGATGACTTGGCAGAGCGAGTTGCCACCAAAAGGCGCGTTTGGCACTGGCCTCGAAATTCCTGCCAGTTCCATATTCCCACTGTTTCCCAGTTCAAGCAGCTTAGTATTGAGTGTCCCGAATATACTTTATAGGATAAGTTTCGAATAGTTCGCTGAATTCCCAAGATTTATGGTGTTTCATTTTCATTATGATTTTCGTCTGTTATTGTTCGTCGGAATTCTTCCGTTCCTGTTACTGTGGTTTAATTTACATTATAATACCAGCCTGTAACTGTCCCACTGCTAGGCAAAGGCCTCTTCCCATACAGAGAAGCACGAGCATTGATCACCACGTTTGCTCAAGATAGGTTGGCGATTTCAGACTTATATTTATTATAAGTCCAAGTTTCCTCACGATGTTTTCCTTTACCGATGTCTGTGATGTCCAAGATAAACTTATAAAGTACATATGCATTTAAAGTTTCGCATTGGTACTTGCCCGGATGTGAACCCACAACCTCATGCATAAGAGGCAAGGCATTAATTTACATGTTTCACATTAATATTCATAATCATCATTCTTCTGCCCTTATCCCAATTCATTTGGGGTCGGCGCAGCATGTCCTCTTCTTCCACACTTCTCTATTACTTGCCATCTCATCTGACACTTCCTTTCTTGCCATATCATCCTTTCCACAGTCCATAATATTAAAAAGAAACATACAAATTTAAAATCGGTTCCATAAAATTGTATACTCTGAACAGTTTTGTTTATTAATATCAAGTTTAACTATAGCCTCAACTCTCTCAAGACGGTAATTTAATTTTAAATCTTCATGTACCAATTTTGATTCAACATGAATTCCTATTGTTACTTTAATTATTTCATGTTATTTATTTGTTAGAGTTTCAAACTAATTCGTAGCTTTCTCCTTATTGAATTCATTTAGTACCTCTAAAGTTAGTAACAAGCAAACAAAACTGAATAATATAAGAACTATATACTACCTACTATTTGTATTGGTTCTCCATTGTTACATCTCTTCAGCCGTCAACCCGTCAATGTCCCGCTTATTAAAAACTGCATAAATGCGTTATAACGAGTGATCCAAAATCGAAATCATCAAAATCAAAGCATTTATTTCAAGTAGGCCAATTACAAGCACTTTTGAACTGTCGAAACAAAGACAGCAATAAAATGAAGCTACACTCCCAGTCACAACACATAATAACTGTGAAAGTACTGTAGTTGTTACAAAAACCTTGGATATATCATTCTTGTTGAGATGGTACATTATGTGAAAACCATATAGCAAGACGTGCACGTTAAAAGTGTCCATAGTACAAACAAAAAAAGACAATTCAACAACAAAATAATTAGTTCAAATAAACCAAACCAACCAAACAAAATGAATGAATTATAAATATAGCATAAGCGATGGGTTCACCGTCAATCGAAAGGTCACCGGTTCAAACTTAAGCCTGCTAATCATTAAGGTAGGACTTACAAACATTTATCTTAAGAATTTCAAAAGGAATTCTAATAAAAGGGATCCCGTTTATATTGATTTCGGCTTCGACGAAAGTGGTTAAGATTTTGAAAGCCAATAAAGCGCTTCACACTTTCTTTATAGCTACTGAATTGCTCCGCTGAATGTAATTTTAGAAACATATCACGTCTGCAAGATGTGTTCTAGTTTCGTTGGCATTTATTCTAGGAAAGCCGAAGACTAATCTTGTTTAAAGGCTTGTCTACGCAATCATTTTACTAAAGATGACTTGTCAACACAGGAGAAACAAAGAACATTTTGTGAAATTACGTATACATGCTCAGTCGTTCTTTGTGCTGATTTTGTGACGTGATATTTTACTAGCTGTGAATATCTGTAACATAACCGAAGCGTAAGGCGTATCTAACAATACACCCAAATTTCGCCAGTTATGTTTAAGTCCCATGTACTAGCGGGCGAGCCTCTTGCCCTCAACCAAACTCAAATTCAGACTCCGTGGCTGCGACTAGAGAGAGAGAAACAACTTAATTACTTAACAGTATAAGTTATGTTTATTGATCAAAGTTTCATGAGTTCTTGGTGCCGCATTGAGCATAGCAGCTGTCGTTTTCCAAAGTCGTAACTTTTAAGAATTTCCTGATCTCTGAAAAACATTTAATTTTGTCTGGTATTTTAACTATATCTATTGAAAATCAAAAGCCAAACCACTATAATATAGCAGCCTGCTGTACAAGAATCTTTTGGCGCGTTGTCACAATCAGAACCAACTTTGTCATTTTGTTTTTTCAATACATTTCACAAATTGTCTCAATAGCCTCGTTGGTCGAGTGGTTGAAAGCGCGACTGCTGAGCCTAAGTCCTGGGTTCGATTCCCGGGTCGGCCACAGAGTCTGGATCCGTGCCTGGGTGATGGCAATAGGCTCGCCCTCTATTACATTGGACTTTAAAAACATAATTGGTGAAATGAGCGTGTTCTATTTGGTACCCCTCTGCCTAACCCTGCGAGGATTGCAGGGGTTCTGTTATGTATACGGTTGTCAATTATATCTGTTCCTTTCTACCAGCACCCCATAAACACGCGAGACGCAGCAGTACTGGCGCTCTCCGATGCCCAATACGTGGCTCCACTGGTCCAGACGGGAGACTTCCTTAGCTCCCCTGACACTTCGCCTAGAACCTTCTTCTACGTGTTCGATTACCAGACGAAGGATGGGGATTATCCTCAGGTGAGGGTTAGAATATTTTTATAAATTTATTTTTGATATCTGTTTTGAGTTTTTTATTTTTCTTGTACAGTTAACGGCGCAAATATGTTAATGCTTAGTGAAATGCAGTAACCATTTAACTCTTAGATATTAGTTTTGATTAAAGTTATAAAGTGTTAAGGTGCATCCACGCCGAAGTTACTTTTTTTAGAGCAAGATTTTGTAAAGTATCTTGTAATGTTAGCATTAAGTAATTTTCTAGAACTTTTTGTAATCCATTGTTGCCTAAGACTGCAAACCCAGAATCTGGATATTGAACTTCAATAGGTTTATTCATATTTTAGCCCTTGATAAGTTAATTCATAAGTAAATTTAGTAAAAAATGTACCCAATAGTTCAGTTTCATGTATGTATTTGCATGAAGTCACATCATTTAATTTTCATTCATGCTCGCTGTAGTAAAATTCCATTGAATTCTCAAAGCTCAATTAATGATAGCTTTCAATTTAAAATGAAATATGTATATATTTTTGGCATATTTATCCAATTTCATTGAAATGAATGATTAATGACTTATCATATCATATAGATAATTTTGTAAAATCAGATTCGTAACGGATATTGATACAATCGAACCTGATTATAATGAAAATTTAACACCTTGCTATAAACAGAAATATTGACTACTATTTCTTTCGATGGCTGATGTAAAAAAAATACTATGAAGTACTTACTCGTACTAATTCCATTCCTTCATTTGTGTCTTTTCTTTTTTGAACTGCCATTTTATAGATAATTAATACAACTTTTAATGAACAATGGTTGTGATTGAAATAGAGCTTTTTGTAGAAAAATCACTTAATAAAAAGCAATTTTCCTGATTTTATATGTAACCGATGAAGCAGGGATGGTGAATGAACTAAAGTACACAACACGCCATTTGAACTTTGCGATTATTTAAGAGGCACCAACCATTCCAAAGTGCAGATTCTTAAAAGCAGTCAAAAATGCAAGTTTTCCAAGAAAATCTCACTCCATCCAATATATTGTCAAATTAATTTCCACTCTCCCCTAAGTTCGAATTACCGCCAATTTCTAATTTAATTCCTCATATTTTCAATAAAATTCCCCTTCAACCCCATAAATTGTAGTACTTATACCTCCTTTCTATTGCAGCGGATGGGGTCGGTCCACGGCGAAGAGCTCCCATACTTGTTCGGAGCCCCATTAGTTGAGGGGCTCGGCCATTTCCCTAGAAACTACACCAAGTCTGAAGTGGCTTTGTCAGAAGCGTTCATACTTTATATGGCTAATTTCGCGAGGACCGGGTGAGTTTGTCGAATTGTTTGTGAATTTGTTTGTTCGAAGACCGTTTCAGTGTTTTAATCGAGTTTATGTTGTGTCGCATTTTCACATAGTCGATTTAGGGCGAATATCACCAATCACTAAACGCGATCTACACGTCGTTTATTTAAACTGCGATCAACAGCTCTCAGTGTCATCATTGCTACGGAATATTGCCTCTGGCAGCTCCTGAACGCTGTTTAGATGTGCTGATCGCGTTCAATTATTTGCTGAAATTCACCTTAAGTAGTCAATATGTGTGTATGACTAGATGCAAAATGAGTATGGAAAGACAGGAGCAGAAGGCGTTCCGTGGTTTTTGGGGATAAGTCATGATTTGAAAATCATTAGTGGTAGTAGTAGATTTATTATTTTTCATCCTTTGTGGTTATTTATAGCAGCAGTGATAGGCTAGTGATGTTACCGTCGGACTGCCAAGTCATAGGTCTCAAGTTCGAACCAAAGACACGAACCTCTGATTTTTCAGATTTGTGTGAGTATTGTATAATTATCACTTGCATCAGTGAAGGAAAACATCGTGAGGAAACCAGCATGTCTGAGAGATTTTTCTCAACGGCATGTAAACCAAGTCAGAAGCCCATAGGCAGCATACAAACTCGGACACCAGGTTAGGCACTAACCACATGAAAAAGAACGATGGTTGTTTAGACAGATAATAATTTACAAAGTTAGTATTCTTTATTAAAACGATAAGTATTTTCACGATATACTTACCTAAACTAATTAACACTATGCTCGATCAATGTTCTAGCTTCATAATAAACTAAGTTGGTATTTAGTAGGTATGCAGTTAATTGGGTGTCAGTTACAGCGGGGTCCGCTAAGTAGTCGATGCAACCACATTGTGTCAGTTGAGGGTTGCGTAAGTGATATTTTATATTGGGTAATTAATATTCTGCTTGTAAAATCTATTACTACTAGAAGTTTCGTTTGTATTAAGGGTGCGTTTACATTTAAACTCACATACACGAACAGCATTTTGATAGGGATATGATTTTAAAGTATTTAACAATACTTACTATTGAGTAATTATCAGAAGTGTAAAGATACATAACAAGAAAGTCGCATAAATGGGATGTCTGTCACATTTTATAGGT
The DNA here is from genome assembly GCA_964057025.1 of Standfussiana lucernea. Lineage (NCBI taxonomy): Eukaryota > Metazoa > Arthropoda > Insecta > Lepidoptera > Noctuidae > Standfussiana > Standfussiana lucernea. The sequence goes on along the minus strand of OZ059786.1, from coordinate 16,295,518 downwards.
TAGATAAGATTTAAGATTTATTAATTTTGTTAAACATTTAGATAAGATTTAAGATTTATTAATTTTGTTAAGCATGAGTAAAGTTTAAAGGTCTTATAACTAATATGAGGTAGCTACATGTCTTGCTATTTAAGGCGTACAAAATTAGTCGCACTAGACAAATAATGCCAAAAAAAAAATATTTTTCAAATTTAAATTACAATGTCAAAATTTTATTCATAATCACAATGTCTAAATTTAAATTCAAAATTACAATGTCAAGGTTTCACTAATCTTTTAATTAAATAGAATGTATTTAAAGTGTCCAATTGACAGATTAGTTACTGATCATTTTGAACATAGAGGTTCTATTGACATCTAAGTTTAGAGCAAGTTAAGTAACATGCAAAAGCATGTGACTCACGATGTTCTCCTTCACTGAAGCAAGTGATAATAAATTATACAATACGCACATGATTCCGAAAAATCAGAAGTGCGTGTCTTGGATATGGTTAAAAAGGTTGATAATAATTCACAAAACTGTAACTACCCACTTAAACCAAGTTCCACTAAAAGAAAATCAATAAACACCTCTACCCTTCACTACGTAAATCAGAATTGCGTGAGTAACAAATTCACATCCGTCGCGCCACTTAAGCATGAACATTATTTTTCACGACACAACATAAATCAAGGAAAAAACAAGAAAACTGTATCATTATTTAGTCTAGTCTAGTAAATAGCAGACTAACTAAAATTTTCCTGTGACCTAGGTGAACTGAATGTAAATATGCGTAACTTGCACGTGTGTAAATAAAGTTCCCGGCCGTAAAACTCCAGTTTTCATAAAAGTTACTTTGTAGCGTCGATTATGCCAACTCCTGTAAATAGTGTCGTCCTAGAGCTGGAAAGATAAATTTTCCGCACGAGTACTGTAAGCCTAACTAACATTTTCTGTGATCTAGGTGTAAATAATTATGCGTGGTCACGTATGTGTAAATAAAGATTCCGGCTGTGAAAATTACATCTTATCAAGTTTAAAAAGGTTCTACTGTATAGCATCGTACCTGTGTGATTGTCTTATTCCAGAACTGCTAGAATTTTAACAGCTGCAAGACTCAATACCGTTTTTTTACCTAAGTGGATATATGCGTAGGTAGGACGCACCTATAAATATGTACAGCTTCCGTGAAAATGGCACATCTATGTAGTTTCAGAAAATGCGTCTCTGAGTCGCTTTATAAAACTCAGAAGATAAATTTTTACGCACGATTAATCTAACTAACCTGTATGTTCATGTGTAAATATGCTAGCCATTGTATTTTGAGAACAGTACGCGTCCAAATACGGCGCAACGGATTCAAGAAAAACCTCAGCTTTGTTGAGTGCGGTCTCTCTCAGGCGGCCTTCTATTAGTCTGTTAGTAAACATGGATAGGTCAATTTTACGCACGAGTGGCCTACTGTAAATAGAAGACTGACTAACAACCTAAGTATAAATATGTATAATAATGTGCGGCACGTGTAGGTAGGAATAAAGCAGACATGTTTTAGTAAACCGTGAACGCCCGAGATATTTTTTATTTTGTGATTGTGGAAAAAGTATTTTCTGAAATGGTTGCTAGTAGCTGCTGTTTTCAGAGTAAGCATTGTATCAGGTAACACATTAATGAGTGTTTTTGTGTATACACACCTTACATTGAATATTCGGGATTACTGTTTAAAATTATTTCAAGTTAGTAAGTTATAAAGCAGTTAGTCTTGCTCATTCCCGTACGAGAATATTCCTATTTCATGTATTTTTTTGGTATTCAGAGCTTTTTATAATGGATAATTATATTTGCTACATTTTCTATTTCAATTCTTACAGTCTATATTTTTCTAACAACCAATAACGTAACCTTTTATTATTTTTTAAGGAAGAAAGTTAATGCGAACAAAATTGTGAACAAAACCCAGCCTAAATTATGAACGTTTTAACGAGAAACCCATTATAAGGCTCGCTGAGTATACATTTTTCGGCGTTTCCTGTTTCGAGTTCACTAAGGGTTACTTTTCACCGTTATGTTCTTAGTAATAAGGTTGATTTTTCAACATTTTCAACCGAAAGAAACTTTGTCCCCAGTACCATATTTTGTTTGCTTTCAATTTAATTGAAATAATAACTGTTTTATTCCTTAACTATTCGTCAACAAAAGTTTGAAATAATTGTTTTGTTCATAACTATTTTGAGGCAGACGTTCAGTTGTTAAATTTTAAAACTTATTCGCTTCGATTAAAGTTGCTTTAAGTGTAATGAAACGTAAATTGGATAGATATGATAGCTAGGTTTATCTAGCCTTTGTAATAACTTCAAGGTTAATGTTTATTGAACGTTGAATTTGCATTGAAAAGACTGTGTAGTGAGATAGCTCTGAAAATTCGCTCTCATTTTAACATAGTCTTCAATGGACTTTATGTTTACTATTTCATTAAAATTATCCGTTTTATAAGAACTGACGTTTAAAATTTTACGATCTTAATGAAACGTGTTTTATTTTTAGAAACAGGTTTTAATCATCAGCCCATGTTTTAAATTATAAACTTTATTACGACACAATGTTAAAGTTCAAAACGCCCATACCTGACTAATTTAAAATTTGGAACTTTGCTTCAGACAGAATAAGGTTCGAAATACGAAAAAACTGGCTGAATGCTGGAATTCGTGCTTTCTTAGATTATGATGATAGTATGACATGGTAATATTATAATTACTAGCCACCCGCCCCGGTTTCGTACGGGTGCAATGCTATTATACATATAAACCTTCCTCTTGAATCACTCTATCTATTAAAAAAAACCGCATCAAAATCCGTTGCGGAGTTTTAAAGATCTAAGCATATATAGGGACAGACAGACAGCGGGAAGCGACTTTGTTCTATACTATGTAGTGATAACACGGTTTTTCTTTTGTTTCCTTTAGAAACCCGAATGAAGTTCATCGCCAGGAGTCAGTGCTGCCAATATCAAGAGAAAGGAACAAATACAAGAGCATACTCTGGGACGAGTATGATACGTTGTACCAGAAGTATTTGGAGATTGGTAAGCAGAATCTTAATAAATACACAGTTTTATGAGTGACGTCATTGCCGTGGAGAAATAAAAAAACTTTTTTGCAAAAAAAAACCGACTTCCAAAAAAAACACTAAAAAAGTGGGAAATAACTTTACTTTCGGAAGTCGGTGACTATTGTTTGTTTCATTGACTTTTTTGCCACCGACTTCCGAAAGTAAAGTTATTTCCCACTTTTTTAGTGTTTTTTTTGGAAGTCGGTTTTTTTTTGCAAAAAAGTTTTTATTTTACCCTTTTTAGTTATCGCATCACACACAAATCCTTGTCAAGTATCAATTTCGCAATTTCTTTTACTTGGATGACATATTGTTTCCAGCTATTTTGATTTCAAAACCAAACTACTGAACCGATTTCGATGAAATTTCTATGGGACCAATCGGAAAGTAGATCCATTCAGATAAAAGAACAATTTTTCAAATCGGTTCATAAATGACGAAGATATGAGGTAACAAACACAAAAATTTCCAGCTATTTTGATTTCAAAACCAAACTGCTGAACCGATTTTGATGAAATTTCTATGGGACCAATCGGGAAGTAGATCCATTCAGATAAAAGAAGAATTTTTCAAATTGGTTCATAAATGACGGAGATATGAGGTAACAAACACAAAAAAAAAAAAAAAAAAAAAAAAAACATACAACCGAATTGAGAACCTCCTCCTTTTTTAGAAGTCGGTTAAAAATCATCACAAGTTAATACTTACAAAGCTTTGCATACTACCTAAGCATTCTAGATTTTGGGCATACCGCATATAATGGCGTAATATAATTTTCAAATTTTCAGCACGAATAAAATCTAAATTACGGAGACACTCAAGGAGATTTTCCAACAAGTCAATATCCCAATGAACGTTCTTAGCTAAAAATCTAATAACAGAACGTTATCCCTACATTAATCTTCAAAAGATAAAATTTAATCTCGCTCACCTCACGACCTCTGGTAATATCAATTCCGAAAGTTAATCACCTCGACTTTTCATTATTCTCGCCCCAATTTTGTCCCCAGTTCCTTTACGCGTTACACAATCAAATATTCCGTTGCAGGCATGAAACCACGGATGAAAAACCATTATAGGGCACATCAGCTGTCCGTGTGGCTTCGCCTGATCCCGGAAATCCACCGCGCAGGGATGAAAGACGTGGTTGCGAAACACAACCTTTTTAGGAACCACAACGACCCAGAATTGTACGACGGACTGGTCAGGCCGGACCCTCTGACACGCGCCAACTATTTCGATCCCACGATGGAGCTATACCGCAAACCGACCTACAACCTCACATTAGATATACCCTCCACTACGATGGATACTTACGTCACGACGTGCATTAGTGTGATGTCCGCTCGGCCAGGGTCGGCCGTCACACAAAGCCAAGTTCCAAACAACACGCACACACAGGACGTATCTAATTTAGAAGTCGCAGGCTACACCGCCTACTCCACAGCCCTAAGTGTAACCATAGCTATAGGGTGCTCGCTACTAATTCTTAACGTTCTTATATTCGCCGGCGTTTACTACCAAAGAGATAAAACTAGACTCCAAGTTAAAGCGCTTCAGCAGCAACAGAAAAGGAACCATAACTCAACGTTCGATAGCGTATCGTCGAAGCATCCCCATTACTTCGTCGGACACTCGCAGAGCTCGAGCACGATTGTCGACATCGATCATCAGGACAAAAACGCGATAATCGCAATGACAAATCGAGTTCCCCACTTCACTACAGCGAACTGCCCGAACGTTTGTCACACGGGGATACAAATGTCGAATTTGTCGCAGAAATCGAGTCCGCCAACAAATAGGGGACAATGTACGACGTTGCCTAGAAAAGTGGGGTTCAGTTATCAGCAAAATCAGATATGTAACGCGTCGAATTGTATGACGCTACCGAAGAACGCGACTTTTATGAGTAGTGCGGGGAATTTGCCTGACGTGCAAGCTCAGACGGGCCAGTCACAAGGGCCGGGGAATGGGTCCGCCCTCCCCCCTCCGTCGTCGCCCCCCTCGCAGCACTTCTCGCAGTCTAGGGTCCCTCAAGCGGCCATGTCGGAGATGAATGTATGAGACATGGAAGATATTTACAATTATGTGTAAAGTGACGGTTGGAACATTCAGTGTGTGTCACGGGACAAGCCATGGTTGTAAATATCGAACTAAATCAGTGTATATACGATGTTAAATTAATGTAATATGTAATACAGGTAACGTTTTAAGTATTCATAGGTGTAATTGTAATTAATAGGTTTCTGAATAAATTGACATTTTTTAAAACGATAATCCAATTTTTCAGAAATCGTAATAAATGAATCTGTACATTTGAACTATTCGTTGATCATGTAAATATTATTATTATTGTAATATCATCGCCATTCAAAATGGATGACAGAAGGAGGTCATTTGATAAAAATAAACTCGACAATGTCATAATTCACAATGTAAATTCAGAAAATAACTCGAATGAATAGTCTCATTGGTTATTCAAAGCATGCAGCAAAAACAACATACATATTGTTACTTCACGTAGAACCGTCATTGAAAATGACTATTATTGTAAATAAATTAGAATCTTAAAGACTGTATACTTAAAATAAGATATTTTCAGTTCAAAGAGCCATGTGACACAGATCATTAACTTCTTTGTTGCAAAGTATTACTTCGGAATGCTAAAGTGTCGGCATTAGGAACTTTTTAAGGAGGCGCATTATCTTTATTTTTCCATCTAAGTACGTGCTTGGAACTTTCTAGAACAAAAAAGTAATTTGTTTCATTTACACGAACTCAACCAAGTATTATATGGAGCACTTAAAAAGCGAAAAACGTGAAATAAAATCTATTTGAAATTGAGGTCTCCGGAATTTTGATATCGTTTTTATTTATCTATCTAATATAATAAATAATAAAAATAAATGATGATATAATATATTTAATATATATAATTTCTAGATAATACAACCCAATCCCAACCTAATACATTGTCTAGAAGGATATCATGAAAGATGATCAGGAACGGACATTGACACACGAACGGTTACGACGGGTTCAGTACATCATACCTAACTCCCCGTAGAAATTTTTAAAATAAAATCAGCTGTTCCATACATTTGAATACGGATGAAAATTGGCAAAAATATATCGGATTGATATAAGTTTGCTTATGTTGTTGTGTTGTTATTATTCATGTTGTTGTTAGTTGGAAGTAATCGTAGAAATACAAAACGCTGTGAAAGAGACGGTCACTTTTTAGGCCTTCTGTGACAGACTGCACAATGGACTTCATCTAAGTAGATTACTTTAGAACACCCGAAAACACATAAAAGCACTAACGGCAACCACTCGACATCAAATATTTAATGGAACATAAATAACGCTTCTGTAAAGTTGGCTTCCATTTTATTGTTACAAAACATTTGAACCCTCAAAGCCAATCAGACAAAGCAATGCCTAGAACAAACATTACACTTTCACCTTTCATGCATAAATAAACTGTTTTAACTTATCGTGAACACAAAAGGGTACAATCATGATTTATAGATACGAGTACATTTACCGAATCCTCTTTTAAAAAACTCAAACAATACATGATTAAAATGTCCTCGAAACGTATTTACTTTTTTGTCTATAAAAAGAAAATCGTCAAAGGGAAAAAACAATCAGTATTGTCATCAATAAAATCGTGTTCATCGCGAGTTTGGGAGTTTGTCGCCATTTTGTTTTTGCCGTGTGCAGCGGTCGACGAAATTGTAATGGGCTTTTGTGTATTGAAATATTTTTGTATTGGGATTCTGGGTGCCTTTGGAGATTACGTTTATGTTTTGCCGGGATAACATATTTTTATCTTCGAGATTGTTTGATCACTGCCGTGGTGCCAGGAGTAGTAGCTAAGCTTATTAAGCTAAAAAGCTTTTGAAAGTAAAGTATATAGTCTAAAAAGATGGCAACATCTTTTTGGCTATTGATCGTTCGTAATCGTCGGATCGTCACGATTACTATACTTTCATGATTCGACACGTGGAATCGTGATTTTTATTCATCGGTAAAATAATAACGTTCTCATCAAAACGGTACCACCGGGGTGGGGTGGTGGTGATGTTAAAAATTTTTCACGAAATATGAATGAAACAGAGGAAAAAAGAAATAAGCAACATACACTGTTATTACAAACCCAAAACTAATTTATTTCTTCATAAAAACTGCGTCCGATTTCCTATCACGACCAAATTAGACTACGCAGGCTTAACACGAAAATTAGCAATGCCAGTATTTTTATCAAAAACAGCTCACATTTCTCCGTACACCCGGATCGGTGGAAAAAAATGTGTGTGAAAAAAGTATATATGAAAAAAAGCAGCGAAATATTTCGCACTACGAATCACAGAGGCTTTAATATCAACATGCTGAGTTTATGAGGTCAGGAAATCTAGCTATAAACTAGGTGGGGTTCCGTGAATGGGTGCTGGGGCGAGGTACCGAGGTCGATTCTACATGTTACGTATACCCTAGCGATCTAGGGCTCACTCATGATCAATTTTTGGTTGAGTTACTGTTTTGACGTAGTTGTAAAATGTGGCTTTGTCATAAAAGTTTGTTGTTTTGGCTTTTGTTAAATGATTGTGACTGTCGCAGGACGGTTAGTTTTATTTTAAAAAGTAATTTAAATTGGATTTCAAATTCAGTAAACGAATTTGAAATCCATTTTAAATTACTGTTAAATTTTTTGAAGCAAAATATTGTACACAAAATTTAATCAAATCTATTGCTATCGTAACGAACTAATATTCGGAATAGATGGAGTATTAATTTGTTCCTAAAAATATTCCCAATAACATTTTTAACGTTACATTTTATCTGGAAAATATTTAGATAAATCTGTGTCACATGTTCTCAATATGGTCGTGTTGTTTTAACTCGTGTTCCGTACAATTTTATATTGATGTATTTTTATGATGTATGACTGTTGTACTATAATATCATACGGTTTGTGTTATGTGGCACTGGCTCTTTGCTTATTACGACGACAGTGTAAAACAATGTATTCATTTACGATATTGCGTGTAAGAATTGATATTTTTGTATTTTTAAGTTGAACTGTTTTTTTGAGTTGGTGAACCAAACGAATAGTGATTTTGCAGGTTCGGTCAAACTAATTAATAGTTCAGAACATTAGATTCATTCAAATGATGTACTGCTTTTGTCTGGTGTCCACAATTTAGTGTCTGGTGTCCCACAGCTAGTCCGAAATCTGTCTATACCAGTTTGATCGAGCCTTTAAGGTAGATTTTGTTTGTACACTTCCCGTGTTTTCAATTAGTCTTAATGTACATAAATCATTGTCTTCTATGTCCAACTATGTTATGAACTACGTCGTAATGGTCAAAGTTCCCGTGTCACAATTTCTGTTAACATAAGTTTTGTATCAAATGTTTTCCTCAATTGTTTGTGTAAAGATCATATAATTATAAACTCGGTAATTATCATAATATGTTGGGAATTTATAAGGATAACAAGTTATCTTACCGTTACTATGAAATCTTATGACAAGTATCAAAATTTAAAAAAATAAGACAGAATAAAATTCGTGAGAAAACCTTCTTGATTTTGTTTTATTTTTAACTTTCCTCATAGATAGGAGGCCTTGGGTAATATTTTCCTCCTCTAAATCTTCGTCGTAACAGAAAATAATGGATACTAGATATAGGTACCTACTTACACTTAAACTACTACTTAAACTAACATAACATGAAACCTGTAATCCCCGAAGGGTTAGGCAGAGGTATACCTTATAGTACTTCCACATATCGCCAGTTATATTTAAGTCCCATGTCCCAGGGGGTGAGCTTATTGCCACCAACCGAGAAATTCTAGAAAACCCAATAACAAAATCAAAAAAATCAAAATCAAAGCATTTATTTCAAGTAGGCCAATTACAGGCACTTTTGAATTGTCGAAACAAAGACAGCGTTAAAAAATGAAGCTACAGTCCAAGTCACAAGACATAATAACTGTGGAAGTACTGTAGTTGCCCATTCCAAAGCGTAGATCTCTATGGAGAAGAATGGGCAAGAAACTCCATTTGCCCGACCCGGGAATCGAACCCAGGAGCTCATGTACTGCAGTCTCCCGACCGCTAGACCAACGAAGCAGACAGTTCTTTAACTACTTTCACCTAAACTATGCTTAAGCCACACAAAACTGGGAGAATTCCATAATAAGCAGAATTTCTTTGTTACAGTTTGAGTGGGTAGTGGGTATAAAGTAGCCACTTGCCTTTGTCATGTAAGACTAAATTATGGAAGAAAGTAGAGATGTCGGGTGGAATACCAGGATCATGTATCTTCACTTGTCTTTGTTTCAAGGTAGTTTGAAACAAAGACAGAGACGAGCATGTAATGACACGCTAAGCATTTCCTAAGTGGATGTAATCTACGAAGCAAGTTACAGGTAAAACATGCATAACATCACGCTTGTAATCATTGAAGGGTAAGGCCAAGGTGAATCTAATAGTACAAACATATTACGCCAGTTATGTTTTGCAAGATACAGATGTACGGGTGTAAAGGGTGTAACAGAAAGAGCGCAATAACTCTTAAGTGTGATTCAGACTATTAACTGGACAACTTTCAACAATCCACGGACCAACCTAGGCAAGCGCGGCTTAACCTGAAGGTCGACCTGAGCGGCTGTTATTATTTAGCCACGACATGGACACACACTGCACTATGAATTCACATGCACATGTTTCTCGAGCCCCCAGGATACAAATTGTTCATCGGTAGCTATAAATACTGTTGCAAATATTTTGACCAATTAGGTATGCACTTTTGAATAAAATAACTATGTCTCTCTGAACATCAGGTGGATTTTTTGACAGTTTCAATAGCTTTTTTAACAAATAAATCGCGCTAAGCCAGACCTACTATCGCTAGATCAGTTCACAGCTGCAAAGAAAGTACTTATCTGACTACAGCTGTGTTATTCGCAATTACTTTTTGTCATAGAAAAATAATTGAGGCTTATAAAAACTTTATACTGTGATAAAAATTGTGGAGCGACCCAAATCATCTAATAATTCAATTTGTACCAGACTCGGACATTATTTTCACATTAAGCCCCGATTAATAAAAAAAAAAAAAATATATAAAACGAAATTTAATAAAATATGTACCGTCGCTTTATGACCATAGGTTTTGTTGATTCGTTTAAGTATTTAATTCTATATTATAAGTTTTTCTTTTGGGTTGTGGAGGTCAGATAGGCAGTCGCTCCATGTAAAATACTGTTATTCAGCTGCATCCGATTAGACTTGAAGCCGACCCCAACATAGTTGGTAAAACACAGGCAGATGATGACGTTTATAAGTATTTCTTTTTACTGTCATGAGTTTCACAAACAGTAAATTGTGGTTCATGCATGCCCCTGTAGGGCTGTGTCATTCCTCATCAACGGTTATATCACTTGGGTAACCAAGGGCTTTCTGAAAAAGATTTGTCTGTACTATAGACAACTCTTCTTCACGCTACAGACTTCATAGAGGACAATCCTGAAAGTGAAACCGCAGCTGCAAAGCCAATAATCACGAAAACAGACCGCAGCGACATTGTGTCTAACTATCTATAATATTATACTCTTTATCGCATGAGTTACTCTGTTGTTGCTCGCGCCAATTTGTACAATATACACAAATATATGTTTTAAAAAAAAAGAGAGAAACGCTGTCGTGGTCCATATCTCAAGGACCTACATTCAAATAAAACATAAAAAGCTACACATTATGTAAGAGAAACATTACGAGACCTTTGACCGTTTCATGATCGATTGACCGGCCGTGAACCCGTTTCGCTTCACGCGCCTTTAGGCTGCGTTCATACCGAACGTATACCAACGGCCGTCGTTCGATCGCAAGTGCGACTGCTGAGCGTGGGGTCCTGAACACTGGCAAAGTGTTGTTAGGAGTTTTTCTTTTAGGAGTTTCTCAGTAGCAGCCTGTTTAGGAGATGACAGTATGATACCCACGTGGCTCAGTAAACACGTTAAGCAACGGCTTAACACGCGTAGTAGGACCAACGGGTCCTACTCCTGATTTCTCTCCGTTTGTATCAAAAACGGTCAGGAGGACTAATTATAGTCGGTCAGAGACTGAAAATTTATGAAAAATACAGTACATACAGTCACTCAGTGGCCGAAGTTACCAACCCAAACTTTAGAACGTGGCGCTCGATTTCGAAGGCAACAGTATACTTTATACCGCAACAGCAAAAGCACTCATTGACATGACAGACTAAAACGTACGTTTCTATGTAGCTTTATGAAAACGCTCCAGAGATCTAGTCCACATTGCTGCATGACGCTGCGGTCGAACAGGCCGCAAACCGATAGTGCCGTCACTACTGGTATGACTTCGAATCACTTCAGTGTGGGAAAGAGATGGAGCTATACAGGACGTCTAGTGCCATCTCTTTCCCGCACTAAAAGTAAAGAAGAGAAATGCCGCTGTCGGCAAAGTTGAGACGCCTTGGTGGGACGGCAGGCGGTAGTTTGCAAGCGGCAATGCTTTTGAGTTTAATAAAACTCAAAAGCATTGCCGCTTGCAAACTACCGCCTGCCGTCTGCGGCCAAATTATTCGTTTGATATAAACGAGGCTTTAGCTCGTAAAATATGGCGTTTGTTTGTTTTATGATTTCAATACTAAATGAGGGTGAATGCTAATGGAGAAAGTATGTTGTGGTATTGCTGCAAAGCATTGATAAGGTTGACGATCGTGTAATAATCGGTACGTGTAAAAGGTCAGTTGTATTTTATTGGTATTTGATTGTTATTTATTGTAGGTTTAAGGGGGGTAACATTTTGGGAAAATCGGTGATTTTATAAGATCACTTTTGCTTCGATCTGGTACAGAGATTTCATTGTGAATCAGTTTTTTCTTGTTTTTTTCTTGATTTAGATCTAAACTCGCAATCCAATAAATACAGATGGCACACCAGCGGCTAGCCTGGATCAGAGTCCTCATTGTGCAAGCCAGACTTACCAAGCCAAGTGATATTTTTTTTCTTTTATTATTCTGATGTTCTTTTCTGATTATTTCATATCGGGTTCCAAGATAGTTTCTCCGGGATTCGTCGAGCTTCATTCCTAAGTACTTTCTGGTGGTCATCACTGCTGATTTTGGCTTTCAGGAGTTGTATTGGTCTGAGATAGTGTGTCGGCCTGGGCCTTCACTAGTTTTTGATTAACATTAAAACCCAAAATCATCAAATTTATCAAATTAATCCCTAAAATAGAGCTAAAATGATTGAAAAACTCTTCAAACTGTCTGTGTTTTTAAAACTAATTTGTCTGTCTCGAAACGTTATCGCACTTTAGAGATTCTAAAGTTCATTATGAGCATTAATGAGATGAGTGCTTCATCTAGTATAGCTCAAATGAAGACTTTATAATAATCATCTTTACTGAAAAATACACTAGGTATAAGTTAAAGAAACCAGTAAAAAAGCAAGTTACTTAACATAACATAACACCACGCCAGCTATCTTCGAAGGCTTAGACAGAGGTGATGTTGATGTTGATGTTAAAAGCCCATGTAATGTGGGGCCAGTCTATTGTAATCAACCAGGAACAAATCATAAACTCCAGGCTGCAACTTATAAATTCCAGAATGAAATCCAATTGCACATTGACTGACCTAGGAATCAAACGCAAAACTACATGCTCAATAGTAGTGCTTGTGATCACTAGACTAAAGAAGCAGACTTATCTAAATTAATTTTTATTTATTTACTCTACTACTACAAAAAAAAAAAACAGAAATATTTGTGCCAGGCACAAGCTCGCAAAATACATAATTCCTATTTTAATCAATTAGAAGCAGATACGCTTCTAAAACTTTAGAATACCCATCCATTACAAAATGGAAACTACAAACATTACCTACACAAAATAGTTTCATGTCAATATTGATCCTTTCAAACCCTTTGCGAATGGCTCAGGCTCAATACAATCCCTTGGTAACTGAAAATAGTTCCAATATCTACAAGAGATACCTACAGTCTAGCCCTCCCTTATTTTTGGTTGGTCAATCGATTATATTGGTTAAAGTAAAAACAGTATTGAACACTAAAAAGTACATAGTAATTATATTTTGATATATAGATATAGTATTTTATATATCCTTGTAGTAATATATCTTAGTATTTTTTTTTGTTGAAAATTTTCACTTACTGCTATTTGTCTCTGCATCACGCAAAGGTTGACTGGTAGAAAATGCCTATGGCATTAAGTCCGCCTCTGTGCTTTGTGCTGCATTCCTCGAAGACTTCGGTCACGAGCTACTTGCTCAAGCGACCCGTGTCTTAAGATAAGTTATAGAGTCAGGCGTTACGGAAATCCATGACATTAAACGTTATGTAAAATATGTAGTTTTAATTCCTTGAAAAAGATCCAGGCCTGGATGCAGGATGCAGCATCGCCCTCCCGCCTGCAAAAATATGCACATGCAGGAAAATCCACGATAATTAGCATGCCATGCACCTACACTCGACTCATGTTTCACCCCTCAACGGGGCATCCTTGGGAGGTGTGTTGACTCGACGACCGCTGGGTGCGAAATTTCTCGCCAGAGCAGAGTATTGGGTCATACCCGTTTATAATGGGTTTAGAACGTCATCATAAGCGATTATAAAGGGTTTAACCGCGTCTGATGACAGCGGGCAGACTCCTTTAAAGTTCCAAAAACTGACAAAGGACATGAAAGTTCAGGTTTCACTTTATAAACTTAAAAGTCGATTAGGGTTACGCTTTCACAGATGGCAGACTCAAATTTTAAGCAAAAGTCTAGTCTTAGTTTGATAGTTTTCAGCAAAATATACGTAAGTATAGTACTTAGGTACAAGGAGGAGCACTTGGTTAAATAATATCAGCCGCAGGGGTCAATCTTCAGGTTAAATTGCGCTTGCCTAGGTTGCTCTGCGGATGGGTGACCATCCATTACCTGTGTGTCCTGAGTGCCTCTTAGTCAGTGAGCTGAAAGTCTGACAATCAGTCTTTCCAAGGGGTATCGTATGACCCAGCTCTAACTGGATTGTGGTAGTCGCTCCATGTAAAATGCTGGTATTCAGCTGCATCCGGCTAGACTGGAAGCCGACCCCAACATAGTTGGGAAAAGGCTAGGCAGATGATAGTACGCTACAGGAGACTGTATATTGGTGGAAACACTTTAACTTTGAGCAGGCCTAGTGAAATATTGAGTTTGTATAGAATAAGATGCCATATTATACTCGGTTTAACACTGATATGCGATCTACGTGTACGAATTGATATTGAATGTGGTATATGTCAGAGGCCCTTGGGCGGCATAAAAAAACTTTGACACCAGGTTAGGCACTAACCACAAGAAAAGAAGAAGAAAGCAGTTTAAATCTTGCAGTTAACATCTTTTAGAAGGTACATACATACTTGTCTTTCCTAAACACATCAAGATTGATACTGTTAAATATAAGTGTTTTTTCTCAAAAGCAATGTAGTAAAATAAATAAAACTGTAATTCTGGGAACAGCTTAATCGAATATTGAATTAATTTTAATCGCATCCAGAATTATATACTAAGAACCTATCCTTGAATTACCAAGGGCTAAAATTATTTTATGATTTAAATCACTATCTCGGTAACACAAAACGATCCTTATAAAATAATAATGACATACTTACCTGTTTATAAAAATGTGGTGTTCACAAGAAACACTAGTTAGGGTTTAGAAGAAAACCACCAACTTATCAGTAAGTAGATGAATCGCTTCAAGGGTACGGCCTCTTGCTGGCCTAGTTAAGTGAGGACTGGTTGAGACGGAACCTTAAAGCTCACGCCATGTTTATTAGTATATCACATCTCAACAGCAGATTTCTGCTTATGATACACTTAACCAACTTTCGTAAAACCTACATAACTACTATTCCCAGTAACCCAAATCTAAAGAGACCCAACAAACTGAGAAGCTCTTTGAAAAAGCCCAAAAACATTAGTTGGAACATTTACTAACTGTTGTAAAAATGTAAAAGGTCGCCGAGAGGCACGACTAAAAGCGAATAGCCATTTTCTTTGAAAGGCACTCTGATGCTTTTTAGCTGCAAAGGATACCTACGTATCTACATAAAGTCACCTTTGACGAAGTTATCTCGTCTGATCTTTTTCATGGTGCACATAACGTTACCCGTCTATGTGCCAAGTATGGTTTTAGGTGTGCGATATAATATGGCAGCTTTATTTCCTCTTTTTTTAGGGTTTCGTGGCCACGTGGGAAAACGAAACACTTTATAATTTTGTCGTTTCTTCTCTGTTCATGTGTTTATCCAGATGTTCACACAACTATTTTTCTATTTGCACTCTATGAAAATTGGACACAAGGTATAGTCTGTGCACCGCTATAGAATAATATAGTGGAAAAAAAATTTGGTCAACTTTTACATTTAGGTCAATAGTTTTTAAAATAAGATTTTCGGTTACAGCACAATAATGGCTTTGTTTTGTATTCTATTCCACACCGAAAAAGTTTTTCTGAGAAATACTATGAAATGAAAACTTATCTTTGCAGCGATTGTGCAAAAATATGCATCCCGACTACGGAACCCTTCCCTGTTTGTGGTCTGACACGCTATATTTTATTACCATAACGAAATGTGGGATGTGGTGTTAATTTTTTGCATGACGACGCGAAAAGAGTTTGTACATTTTGTTGATGAGAGAAATTTAGGTCATACCAACTACTTTTTACCCGACCATAGCGAAGCAAACAGAGAGTTATGATTTTGAACGATACATATGTATGTATGTGTACGTATGTATGTTCATCTGTTCCCTCATAACCTCTGAACTATCATAATTTGACAAATGAGGTACCTATCGCTGGAAGCTTCTTGATTGTCCACTGGTTATAGGCTATGTGACGTCACATTGAATTGGATATGGCGCCTTCTAGAGAACATAATAATAAGTCGTGAACGAAAAATAAAATATAGTTAGTGATGTCGTGTTGGGTATCAAATGAAAGTGCTTAAGAAGCACATTTCAAAAATGTATATATTTAAGCTGAAATAATATAAAAATAAAGAAAAAAACAGAATTGCTTACTGAACCATCGTCAAGTGTCAGCGCCAGAATGTGCATACCGATTGTGCCACCTTATTTTTTTTTAAATTTTATTATTCTAGATAGTTTATAGCCTGGATTAACACAATGACATATAATACTTTTTATCACGGTAGTACGATCCCGTGAGATAATTACCGACCTCCATGCACATGAGCTAGTGTACAATAAAACCTTCAGAAAAAAAAGTGAAGCGGCTCTTCAGATACTCTATCACAAAATGATAGCCCAAAAAAAAAATAGTTTCAAAAACAAAAAAAAAAAAACTTAAAACATTCATAGTGATGTTCAGAGGAAAGCCGTATGCCACCTACCCAAAAAAAAAATACATTTCAACAGTATTTCATACTACATATTATAATTATATGATTATTTCATATTTTACTTTCTAGAGCGTGGTTTTTCAGTAGGTTTTAGTTTTTTGCACTTATTTTTGACGTGGTGAGGTAAGGGTTCTCACACAACGGAGATTTATCTGATGATAGATTTAGGTCACCGGGACCTGGCGACATACTCAAGTTGAAGAGACCAACGTGGCAGATTTTGAGAGACTGTCATCATTATTAACCCGTGTAGTCTAGTAGTCTTTGTAGTTATACAGGGTACCACGTCACCAGTAAATTAAATTTTTCGACGGTTATAAAAAAAAAAATCTACTATTTCCTAACAAAACTGCAATACCTACACGTCAAAATGTACTGAACAGCTGATTTTTTTTTTAATAACCGACGAAAATTTTCCGTTCAGATTGGTGAACTGAACACGTGGTTACCGGCTTAGCGTCGTCGTCCCGTCCACCCTGTATACTGCAGTTAATTATCGTGTAGCAGATTCATTATCTTGAATTATGAAACGTATTGGTGAAATTACAATAAGCTTGTTGTTTACGTGAAAGAGGTGGGTTATCATATTGATATTGTGCACACTTGATATTTATAGCACGATAATCGCCTTCCTTGTCAAAAAGTTTTTTTTTTTCAATTAGCCTATTCTGTCCCACTGCTGGGCAAAGGCCTCCCCCATTCCTTTCCAACTCTCCCGGTGTTTTGCCTTCTCTGGCCAATCATACAGGAATGAGTCCAAATCGTCACGCCAGCGTTTCTTGGACCTGCCTCCTAGCCCACTTTTCTTCTTCCAACATAGAAAATGTTTACATCAAAATCTCCTAACACCATCTCCACTTTTTAATAAGCAACGTTAAGTATACGGTGCTACCCATATAGTATCACATTGAAGATTTTAATGGCCGATAAAAATCTGCAGTGTGGGATAGCTCTAAAGAAAATGGGTCATAGCCGTTAAGTGATAGGCTAGTAAACTGTCGCCATTTATAAAGAGTTATGATTTTCAAACTTATCTTTATTACATTTTTAAGTAAGATATAAATTTTAACAAAGTAGTGACGCATTAATCGTGAATTTCTACTGCTTATAATTCATGAGACTTGCAGTAGGAGGTAGTGTGATGATGCGACGCGTACTACTATGAAGGTTCAAGACGGCATTTGATCAACAGAGATGATGTTGATGATGATGATGCCATCTAGCCGATTTCGGCCGTGACTGTATTCGGTGGCTTTGTAGGGGGGTTGTTGAGAACTCCCGCCACGCCACGGGACGCCAATGAATAAAAATTTCTCGATCATGTACTTGAGTCAGGAGTGTTGCGGCAAACTTATCAGAGGAAAAAGGCCGTGAATGAGGCCTTAGTATATCCTACCTAGACCAATACTGTCCAAGATCTCAAGAATAAGACTCTTGAGATTTTGGTGTCCATTTACAAATACACAGGATTTGTCCTGGAAACTGTCTCGTTCCTGAGTGCGGTGAGGTCCTGGGTTCGATTCCCAGGTCGGGCATTGCGTTATTGGGTTTTTCCTCCAGAAATTTCTCAGTAGCAGTCTGGATTCGTGCTTGGTTGATGACAATAGCCTCGCCTTGCCATTACAAGCGACTTAAACAAAACTGGCGAAATTAGGTGTACTATTAGGTACACCTCTGCCTCATGATTCCTGCCTCCTGCCTCTAAGTTTTCGGGGATCACATATGTTTAGTTATGTTAGAACACTAAAATTGAATTTCATTCCACCGCTATTTAAAACCATTCCTTTGTTCGCACCATCTGTACTCAGCTATATATTTTACCAGCAATGATTAAATTGTCATTGGCAATAAATATTTTCTGTATTTCAACTATACCACACTACGCTAATTGGGCGGACAATTAGCTAAACAGCATGCAATGTGATACCACAGCTTTCCAATGTGAAAACAATATGTAATTAGCTATTATCCTAAAACATAGATACCATTTCATTTATGTAAAACGATGATGTGTTTGTGCTTTGTAATCATCATCATTCGCGAGCCTCTCTTTGCTTCCAGTCTAACCGGATGCAACTGAAGACCAGTAATTTACATGGATCAACTGCCTATCTGACCTCCACAACCTATTTAGTACAGAGTAATACTATACCCCTTGCTTAGACTCGTTGAATTTATGCCCGGTTAATGGCAAAAGACTCGCCTCGTATTGCATGGGACTTCATCGTAACTGGCGAAACGTGAGTATTGCTATATTAGGTGTACACTTCTGCCTAACCCTTCGGGGATTACAAGCGTGAAGTTATATTGATCTGTAAAATATTGTATTGTTTATTATGACTTATTAGGTAAAGACGTCACTTACGTGTCTTATAGAGTTGTTCAGTAACATAATTATCCCATCTCCCACCACTCAAAGCCTCAAATCTCAACCTATTTCTCTCAAACCAAAGCTAGAAAAACAGTTTCCGAAACGAGCTCAAAACGCCAGAAATGAAGTCTAATCAAATTAAAAATTTTGCTAGACAGAAACTTTTGCGTCCGCTGACCCAAATTACGGGGCCCTCGGGCTCACTGAAGGGTTCTCGGCATCGCCACAGCGTATGCAACATCGCGTAGGGCTGCCCAAGGACGGCTGAGATCGGAATATTGCACAAGAGTTGCAAGGTTCTACAAGTACCAGAAAATATGTGTAGTGATAATATGGGACATTGAGCGCGATTTAATATTGAACAAAACTGTTTTAGTGTAAATATGACTTCGTGAAAAGAAATTTTGAATATTATAGGTATTTTTTTTAAAGACGTCTGTCTGGGCACCGAACAAATGGTGACAGAATAAAACACTTTGAGAAATTGTGTATTAGCGTTCTCGCACTATATTCTTCCACGTCGATGGCTTGTCTCCGCTGAGATTACCAAAAGTCAATCAGGTGTATCACCATAATCCATCAACATAGTTGGGAAAAGGCTAGGCAGATGCCTAGCCTTTTCCCAACTATGTTGATGGACCAACAGTTTAACGTGCTTTCCGAGCCACGAAGGAAATGTATTGTTATGCAACCTAGGCAAGCACGGCTTAAGCTATATATAGATCGACCCGAACGGCTGTTATTAGTTAGCCATGAGCTCACAGGAGTATCATATATGTATCAAAGACTGCAAGATATGCTAGGTGAGTACAATGCAAGCTACTCCTATGAATCTTCACTGTGTGGCACCTGAAGTCAATAACCAACACCTACCAATTACACGAGTCAGCGAATTCTATCGCCTCTAACAGCTACTGTCCATTCACAATATAGTCGCCATTCAGTACGTACTTCGTTAGTATTCTGGGAGGCTTTGATAGGACCATGTAAGGCCCTTAGTTTACGGAATTGGCTTCGGATGAGGAGGTTAGGCTTTGTTTTGTCCTGGATCTAGGCGAGACCTTTAGTTTTTTTTAAACATACTTAATTTATCCTGTATCGTGGGTGCATTTACAAACATTCAAACTCACATACACAAACAGCCAGAGCCGGAACAACTACATACCTGTAGGCTATACAAATATTTGTTCCGTGAGGAAATCGAACCCATTGCACGCAGCTCAGCAGCCAATCGCTCAGCCAATGCGCCCACCATGCCGACAAATATCAAGCCGTTGCATGCATCAAATCAAAGGTCAAAACAACAATTACCACTCTATTCATGCAACCACAGCCGTTGTCCCATTCCAAATACATTCTCCTCAAAAAAACGATCTACTTCCAAAAACAAAAAACGATATAACCCTTCAAATGAACCGAATATAGCTGATACAGACTAATCGTAATAAGACGACTTGCAGACATGTCGGCAGCTCGCTATAATTACCCTGTTATAGCCGTCAGCGAAGGAAGGAAGTAATAAACCAACAATATTATCATATAAAAGCAATTATGTTGCTATTATTTATGTGAACGCGGTGCCGCAGACGGTGTGAAGGGATTATTAGGTGGATTGGGAGCACGTAGGCACCCGAAGATTAGGAAAACTTGTAGGGTAACTGACCGCTGCTGTATTTTTGACAGGTAAATGAAAATAGTGAATTGTTTTCTACATACTCCTGACCGTTTTCGGTCAGCGTGGCCAATCTTAGAGGAGATTAGCCATTGGCGCGGATTTAGTGTACGAGTGTGTGCGCAGACACAGGTGCACTTTCTAGAAAGTGGGTGTAAACTGTGGTGTAATCGTTATCAATACAAAGACTTTCAAGCGCTTAACCAAAACTTCATTCGAACGCCAAAAGATCATTGTATCCCTGTTATGTAGGTCTTCAACACTTTTCTGGGTCTGCCAATCATACTGTTGAATACAATTGAATTCGTAAGTAATAAAGTACGTGGTATCTACTTTTAATTTAAATATTCCAAATTTCTAGGCATCACATATTTCTATAGGATATAGTAGGTATACAATTATAATATATGCCATATTATATATTATGTAAATATAATATATTTCTAGTTTTTTTTTTCTGTTAATGCGCTACTGTGTATTTAATCGTCCCTGCAACACCCTAAGAATCATATAAATCTTTATTTATCTTGACATCAAGAATTACAAGCGCTGGTTCACACATGCACAATCTTATAGAGAATGGTGGCTGAAGTAGCAAGGTCCTGAGATACAGATCACCTCTCCAGCATAGATATAACATTTTATTAATAGCAAAAATTTTATTCAAGATACTAAAGTTAAATTGGGTAAAGGTAAGGTAGACTGGTAGAAAATACCCATGGCATTAAGACCGCCTTTGTAGTTTTAACTGGAGCAATAACTTCTAATAACTTCAACTTTTATACTTGGAAGTAGAAATTACAGAAATAAATAAAATACAGTCGTTCAACACAGACTTCAGTTCTCCAACTACCGATCTGAGCTACTGTAAGCCCTTAACTACGACAACATCCTTTATATTTCACAGCTCGCAAACTCTCAGAAATTCAAATAAATTCTAAACTACAGTACTTTCACAAGTTATTATGCCCTGTGACTGGGACTGTAGCTTGGTTTTTTTTTAAATGTTTTGACATTCAAAAGTGCCTGTAATGGTCTAATTGAAATAAATGCTTTGGGTTTGAGTTTGAAACCTAAGTCTAAAAACGTTAATATTCATCCGTGCCACCCCTACAAATATGAAAGCGGCTACAAGAGTCATTTCAGCACTTAACGTGTCTAACGTGTGTCGGGTATTCGTCACATGCATAGCTCACGTACGATATTAGCGACTGGTCCGTGCGATATTAGCGAGTCGTCTGACATTATCATAAATTCGTAACGGTTGGTTGGATGTTTGTTGGTGAATGAAGGAAGATACGTTGGTTTGTTATGCACTTTGTGGTGTGGAACTTTCCTTAGTGGTTCGAAAGGGTTCGAAAGGTTGTTACTTTTAGTATAGTACTTATTTTGACATCATCGTCATCTGCTTAGCCTTTTCCCCACTATGTTCGGACGGCTTCCAGTCTACCCGGAATACCAGTAAGTATTTTGCATGGAGTGACCGCCTATATCACCTTCACAACCCAGTTAGTACTGGGTAATACGAATCCCCTTGGTACATAAGATGACAATCAATAAAATTCTGAAGAACCAACGATGATGGTCTCTTCACGATTACGATGATTTGTCTTTTCAATACAAATGTTTGGATCCAGAGTTAATGGACTGTAAGCGTCAGATTGGCAGTCGCTTTTTGTAAAATACTGTTACACTGGTACTGCATCCGGTTAAGCTGGAAGCCTAACCGAGTTGGGAAAAAGCCATGCATAAGCAAGGTAGAAAAAAAGGCACGTTTTAATCATTTAAAAACCAACATTTAAAGTTCAATGTACAAAACAAATATAAGATTCACAAACACGGCTCAGTATTTCACTAACAAAATGAAAACGTCTCAGAAACTTTCCCGACATCAAAACGCCCCGTTTTCTCTTAGGAGCTCTTAAAACTTGGCCAGCATGACAAGATATTTTTTGTGTACCCTCGAAGGCTGAATCTCAGCAACATTTTTCGTCGAGACTGAAACGCCAATGAAAGAAAGTACAGCTTAAGTACCAGGCTAATTAGAGACTTGAAAACGAAACGAAGAATTTTATTTTTAGTGAATTTTGTAGGGAAACAGGCTAGACTCTATTGGGTCAAGTTGGGGAGAGAAAATAGTGTAATGGTACTTTTAAGTGTCCAATGACACAATAGGTACTACAACAGCATTAACTGATCGATGAATGCAAACCACATTCATCTAACACCATAGTTACAACTTTTTTGATACTCTGCTTCGATTTTATCATTGGATAAGTTTGTTTGTGGGGTCTTATCTAGATTATGGTTATCCAAATGAGAACCCGATTCAAGTTCAGTCCAACCAGAATGAAGACGTGGCGGACTAGCTGGGTACCTCCATTGGCCTCTAGAATCTAGTGGGCTTCTGTCAGAATCTGAAATAAATTTGACCGCAGATCCTCGCTTGACAGCTTTGTTACCTTATCACGACTAAACGGCTGATCAGATCGTAATGTTTGGCAAGGAGATAGATTTATATCCTGAGGAAGGACATAGGCTATTTTTTTGTCACACATACACATATAACTTTTCACCCGAACGAAGTCGCGGGGAACAGCTAGTGCTGCAATATTTATTACATCTTTACACGCATTTCTCAAAAGGATATCATGCAAGCAACATAGTAGCGCCCCAACTCAATTGTGAGACAAAATGAACAGGTAATTTAAAAACTTTACGAATCACTGGATGTAATATATTTATTCAGGATTGTAACTTACTGAAACATTGGGGACATTATAATATTTATAACGCTGTTGAATATCTCATTAATTTGTCAACATACTATAATATGGAGGGCAGTTAAGGTAACTGGAGCGGTCTGGATGAAAAACTTCCTAATGTACAAACATACATGATAGTTTTATGTTGACGAAAGTATAGAAAGTTCCAGCTATTTGCCAGTTTACCCAAGTTTCTGCTGCCAACCAGCCTTTATCAGATTTATCATTTTAAAAAGAAATTGAAGGTTTTGTAATGGCTTCTTGAGTCACTTGACTTCACTTTGGAGCCAAAAAAGATCCAGGTCATCGGTCCACCTTGTTGGAGGGTTTTCAACGCTGCGTCTTCCGATGGGCGTCTGCCACTCCAGAACCATTTGTCCCCATTCGGCTATCCGTTCTATCAGCATGTGCCTTTTGTGCATTTTTTTCGGGCTATGTCTGCGCTTTACACCCACCGTCTTATTTCTAATTTAAATGATTAATTAGCAAAAAAAAAATACCACCTTGCTACATAAATATAAACCTGTTTTGTAAAATCCAAATTATATTACTTTTCTGTATTTTAATATCTTACTTTCAAACAAATGCCCATCCTAATCTTCTCATTACTTAAGGTATAATAAAAATGTTCCTAGAGTTCAGTTACTTTGTATAAAATTCATTCTGACCGCTCATTTAGAAATTTTGTAATACCGTTGATAAAATTTAGCTGCGGTGAGTGACCTTATACGCGAGGCTATAGTAATATATAAAAACATAAAATGTGCAAAATAATAAACCTTTTAGCTGAGAGCCACTTAATAATGTGAGATTAGAAGATTAGACTTTTACAATAAAAGTAAT
This sequence comes from Standfussiana lucernea, assembly GCA_964057025.1. Lineage (NCBI taxonomy): Eukaryota > Metazoa > Arthropoda > Insecta > Lepidoptera > Noctuidae > Standfussiana > Standfussiana lucernea. Next base: position 16,271,326 of record OZ059786.1, on the reverse strand, counting down.
TTACAGTAAAAAATAGGTGTTTTTTTTCATCCTTTGCATTTTTGGTCCTAAGTTCGGAAACAGGCCGAAATCTGAACTACATGACTGTAGCTCAAACATCAGCCTGTTAAGTGTTCAAGCAAATCAGAATGTTAGCAAATGTGTCTTATCCATGCCTAAACTGAGTAAACGTATGAGGCTTTGTCCTAACCAAAGAGAACATTGCACGAACACGTGAATGTAGCATAAATACGTATATGCATAAACTCACGCCTTCTTGAAAGCTACTTGCCACAATCCATACCTACTCCTTTTGCCTCGTCAACGTTCATACATCTGGTCATACTAGCACGCCGGTTGCGAGTACTACGCACCTGACCTTTCAGTCAGTGTCTGTACTTTTAGAGCATCCCCTCCCGGCGTTGCCACTCACATCTGCCTTGTAAATACTTTTTGTTAGTAGGCGACTAACTTCACTCATCCATCCACACGACCAGAGAAAGTAGCGTATTTTTTTTTTTGGCGATCATGAACACGTGGTCTGGCCGATAGAGGGTCTCTTACAGTTTTCCGAGCAAACACAATTATAAATGCGAAAATTGATCGCTATGCCTAGGACACGGGGTATGAGTTGTATGGGAAAAAAAGCCGGAATCTCATAAAAAAAAAATGTTAATCAAAATCCCGGAAACCAGAACCGCGAGTATAACCTAACAAGTGATAAAACAAGAAATTGGAGCCAGGAGTTTACTACCCCATAACACCTTGAATGGCCCATATTTTTTATTTGCGAACAGTGAATAGAACGATTTGGTCCTGTCCACCATTTCTACCTGGATTTGTAAATTAAGTTGTAACCTTTGTTGTGGTATTTGGTCCTGGGTTTTATGCGGTTAATAGGCGTAGGTGAAGTATGTCCGTGATTACAAGGCGGACATAAACAGGAGGTGTAAAACTAGGACTTATTGGTGGAAGAGACGTGGGCTTATGAGAACAAGGACCTTAACTGCTGGATTAAGGTCAGGTTAGTTTTGCGGACTGTTTGCTTACAGGGTCACAGAGTGGGTAGCCAGTGTTAGAGTAGAAATAGGTTGTGACTCGAGTTGGGAAAACTAGAATTGAAACAAGGTTGGAAAATTCTTGATAATCTTTGTAAGTGAATCCACCTAGTTCATTTTGTTGAAGAAAATGGTTTTGTGATTGTCTTGATGCTCTAGTGGTCACAAACGCGACTGCTGAGCTTGAAGTTCTGGGTTCGATTCTCAAGTCCGGTAAAGCGTGGTTGGGTTACTGTTAGCCACGGAGTCTAGCTTTGCGTCCGGTTGATGGCAATAAACTGGGCACCTTATTCCATGGGAGGTAAACATAAATGGCGAAATGTGAGTACACCTATAATACCTTCGGGGGTTACATCCTGCTAAAGAGGCATATTTCTTCCAGCAGAAAAGAACCAAATGCACCTACTAACTCCCGTCGTCTAATAACGTACACCAAGCAAAATTATTTCCAATATTTAAATTAAAACGAACGCGTCGCATGACACCCAAGAACTGCCGAAAACTTTCAAAAACATATTAAAAATCCATCAAACATTTACGGATTTGAACTTTACAGTGCGCTATTAAAACCTGACCTACATGCCAAATTAATTTCTCGCTCTTTGCACTCCCCCTTACGAGATCAGTGTCGGCATTTTAATCCCCCCTAATTTTACGCGAGCCCCGCGAAGCGAGAAACAGATGGGCGAAATCCCCATCAAACATGAAATAATTTGCAATTTCTTACATCACTGAAAAAAGTCCTAATTTAATAATTAATTGAGTTACATCAGAGAGAAAGATTTACTTGTGTTTGAAAATTTACTGGGAAATTAATTTTGTAGGTAAGTAACTTTATGTTACTGTGAGTTATGTTACAAAGTACATAAAAGTTTGTTTGGAGTTATGTGTATCTTCAGAGGTAAGGATAGACGAATATTACCAAAAATTTCATTAATTTAAACGCCGCTGTAGAAATAATCTTGCCAAACGTCATCGACCCGTCCAGTGTGGAACCCTTCTGCAGAATATGCCTCACCTCCTTTCTTGCCCATCCTGCACAGAAACCCGCACCTTCCAGGATTTAAACGAAGCCAACGAAAGAGCTGTGCTGGTGGCTGTATACTGATCGGGTATAATTTAAGTCAATCGTCACGCAAAGAAGAAGACGACCACATATTTTTTAAACAACATTATTTATATTCTGTGAAAAATGATACCGTTGTTATAACAGGCAAATTATTTTATCATGCCCAAAAACCATTACTCATGTTTCTCCCGAACTCTCGCTTTAAAATTCATTTTTTACTAAAAACATTTCTGTATAAAGTTCATTACGTACACCGCAAGCCGTGCGAAGTCTCCTGTTTCATCATAATTATTATCAAATGAACATAACATTTTTGATTCGGTTTTGTTGCTATGGTCAAAGAGTAATGGGACTTGGTAGAAGGGAAACCACTTTCGAATCGAGTCGGCTCAGGTAAAATAAGGTTGTCAATTAAATACTGTCGATGTGTGCAGCTTTTGCGCAACTGTCATTACAATCCTGCTACTTTGGCCTGTATATTTTGTTCGAAACTTTAGACAACGCAGTAAACTAATCGATTTTTTTCATATTATTTTTGATATGTCAATCAATTTTTGAGTTAAACTTGCTAATAACCCATCCATGGTTTGCCAGCTTAAATATTTCAAAAGGGGATTGAATGAATGCGCATGTCTTTGTAGTGGATAAAAATATTATTTTTCATACCTCCTCAAACCGTGTTACTGTTAGCCTGCGTCATCCCACTGCTGGGCAAAGGCCTCTCCCCATGACTTCCAGTTGTTTCGATCCAGGGCCAATGTGGACCACTACCACCGTCGCTGGTCTTGTCCAGCTCGTCCCGTCATCTTCTACGAGGTCTGCCGCGACACTTTCTGGCTGTGTCAGGGCTCCAGAAAGTAGTTATTTTGGCCCACAGCTCATGGAGCATGCGGCAGACCGGGGCAAGTCCAGTTTATCGGTTTTTTTGAGCTAAATAACTTCTCATCAAAACATATAATTATGTTAAACTCCATAGAATTTGACGTGAACATAAATTAGACACGCGCTGAAAAAGTGTTTTCTATAGTAAAAAGGCATCACATTTTTTTTGATCAACTTTACGTTTTATTATGTTATGTGTTTTATTATGTTTAATTTCAAGCGTTACAACGTATCCACAGCAGGAGTTTCGCATCTACACAAAAAGAACATTTCTTCACCTATGCTGTGGTCGTACCATTATTTTGCATGAATTTAAATACGGGGTCATGTGAAGCTGGCTGTTTTTGGGAGATGTATTAGCTTCTCGCTGGTTTTTCGTGGAATTGTTAATGATGAGTTAAAAATATGTTGGTGCTTGGTGGTTTAGTAGCGAAGAGGTATATTATTAGGAGAGGTTTTAAATTCAACTGTTTGTTTTTTATGTTTCTTTTAATGAGGTAGGGATGAAATCTCGTTATAACAATCGGAGATATAGAATGTAACTATGTATGTGTTCGAGATATTGCATTCAGCCGCTGGATTATGTCCTACTGTTGAGCTCCATTTAGTTTGGTTGCCAGGTGACTAAAATAAATTTTGCTAATCTTTTGACTTTTCTAATCCATCTTAGCGATTGTAATGCTAAAGTCTTCTACATTTCGATCACAAATAACCGACAGAACATCGCACAAAACTTCACATCGACACACTGCAACACAAAAATACACATAGAAGTTAAAACGCAACAGCGAATCCACACAAACTGACTCAGAACCTAGCACTTTTTTACAGACTCCCAAATCGATCTGCAACACTCAGGATGACAAAGAAATAAATCATTAGATGTCCTCTACCGTACTTGGTGCCTTCAAAATTGTAGGGAGAGTGAGTTACCAAAACCTACATGGACCCATAGATAATTATGATTTGCAGTATGAGTCCGACTATTTAAACCAACCATGAGTGCGTGTTCCAACGAAACAAAAATATTTTTTGACGCGGTAGTGCAAATCAACGATTTAAATCTTTGCAGGCTGAGTGCAAAATCGAGCTTTATTTTTTTATTTTTTCTCTCATTCCGCTTTCACGGCAGTCAGAGACTAATGGACAGATATATTGTTTAAAAGCCTTTTAGCTATGTAAAACTTGAGTGAGCGCATACCGATTATTTTAGTCTTCTTTTGAATTCTCTCGGGGAGTAATAGTGATGTGGTTCGAGCAGCTCTTTAAAGAATAAACTGTTTTATTTAGGTCACAAGTTTGGATGCATTTTTGAATGGCGATGTAATAGACATTGCAACCGTGCTTTGTTATCACAGATGGTTATACTCGCTGCGCTTACCATTACCGTATTTATCAATCCATCAATCCTTGGTTATTTCACCATGTTTTGCCTTCTCTGTTTTAGTCACCAAATTGTAGTTTCATTTTAGTGACTGAAACAAAAACAGTAAGTATTCATTTTTGAAAACAATAAACTCGTAATGGTAAAAGAATGTAAGCTGTGTCGACCCCTCTTCTCTCGACGTCTCTGAAAAGAGAAGTGTTGATCGTCCGGCAGCGAGAAGGATAAACGACGTTGTTGCAGTCGCGGGTAAAACCTGTCTGAGGCTGGCAGACACTTAAAAAGTAAGAAAGAAACCAACATCAGAAGTTTATAAAGAACATACCAAGGTCCGGCCACTCTGAATTTGTTTTTGGTAGCCTGTGCTGTCCTACTCCTGGGCAAAGGCCTCCCCTCATTCCTTCCACTTTTCTAGACGCTGCGCCTCTTCTCGCAATAGAGAAAGCCATCCAAAGCCTCCCGCCATCTTTTCCTTGGTCTGCCGGGACCCCGTCTAGCTGTCTCAGGACTCCAGTTTTGTGATATAGTTTGGCAGCATTATGAGCTACGTCAGCAATTTGAGCTCTGGAGCGCAGTCTGGTGTTCCTTAATCGATCGGCCACTCTTAATACACCTAAAAAAAACAAATATTAAAACCCATATACATGAATGTTTTCTAAGATTCAGCCGCAAAAGTTAGGGAACATTAATGCGGAAAGATCTAATGAAGAAGTTGTGTACTTGACAACTTGGATTGAACTAATCTGATTGAGTTCCGAACAGTTTTGCTTTTAGCTAATGTCTTCACGTTATGAACATAACTTATATTCTGTTTTGGATTATGGTTAAGACGATTTATCCGACGTGTTTATAAGAAAACTGTTCGTTGGTCTAGTGGTGCCAGCGCTACAGCTTAGCATGAGTTCTGAGCTCGATTCCCAGGTCGGGCAAAGTGCTTTTGGGTTTTTCCATCAGGAATTTCTCAGCGTCTGGATTTACGCCTGGTTGGACTTAGTAAGAAACCATGACCTCCGAGTTTGGTTCAGAACTCATCTCAGAGTGCAGTTAGTCAAGAAATAACGGCGTCATCTAGCTTTAAAATACTGACTAAAAGTGGACATGTTAAACAGTCAGTAAGTTCTAATTCCAGAAATAATTAGAATTACATATTTTTTCTGAAACTTTAGAAGGACAAAGATTTTGCTATGTCTACTTTATGCTTTCAATAAAAAATCTTATTTATTTAGAAAATAATAACGAAATTGCGTAGGAGTAATTACTGTACCTAAATCAAAATTACTATTCCTCTTAATGCTAATAATATAAATACCGCGAAATCTTTTGAAATCAAAAACCACTCATAGTAAAACTCACGCCAAGTACACGTTCCATGAAACGAAACGAATAAAATAATTTTAGTTTAAAATATTAGAACAAAGCAGTCGGAACATTCAAATAAATGTTTCATAATCTGGGTATTTAAGGCCCATACTGGTCGCTGTAAGGGTTAAAGTATTTAACCCGTTTTCACCAACACCGGTACTAATTAATTTTTGTGTTGACTCAACTTGACCTCAAAATCGAATTTGTGACCCCCGGCTTTTTGAACCAAGAGTTAAGAGGAACTAAGCTCGTAAAGGAAAGTGAAATTAGACCGGAATATTAACTTATTCAGAAAATCTGGTTTGACGCTGTCCGGTCTAAACATTACAAGACTTTTGTAGAGTGATGGATTTTAGAGCTAAATTAAGTTCAGGGTAACTTTAATATTAATCCTATTTAAATGTTGAATTATTGCCTAACGATTTATTCAGTTAACCGACAGAGTGTAGTAATATTTTATTTTGTAACTTTGAAAAGCTGACTAGGCAAGGGTGTCAACGGTTGGCTTAATTTTGGTACTTTTTCTGATCAAGAGTTCTCTTGATCAGAAAAAGTTCCTGTACGATACCAACTTCCTAAACAGAATTTGAAGTAGTGCTTTCTTGGCATAAACTGAGAAGATATCCGTTATCGAAAATGAGCAAAGCAATCAAACAAATATGGGGATCTAAAAACGTTGGGTTCATGCCAAAAGAGAACTGCGAACGAAACACAAGTTTTGATGCTAGGGAACAAGCAAAAACATTTTTGTATCAGGATATGAAATATTTTGGGGGTCAATAAGATAAACATACACTGATGATTATTTGCAACGATGAGTCTGTTTCGTCGTGTTTCACCGCGCATTTGCTTTTGTATTGAGATCGTTGGCCCTACCATGACGTCTTAATGCCGGAATGTTTTAGTTATATTCTATTGTAGGAAAGAGATGGCGCTGGACATCCTGTATAACTCTGTCTCTTTCCCACACTGGAATAGAACTAAAACATTTCCTTTAACTAATACATCCGTTCGAGGTCATGGTAGGGCCACAGTAGATGACTATTGGCATAACATATCATTACGTCTATAATCACGTTAAGAGGTAGGTAGCGGTGTTCCTACAGTACACTTTAGTATAGTTCATATTTTGTCGTGTAAAAGGCCCGTGTAATTGCCACCAACCGCGCACAAATCCTGAAACTTCCAATCGAGTATCGATATGAATTCACTAGGCGCTCGTCATTTCATAGCCTGGTTTTGTGGCTCAGATGTGTTCAGTCACGTTGTTTCAGGATATTTCGGCTGCCCAGTGAATACGAGGATTATCCAAAATCAGAATGTGGGAATTTTTAATAAATGCCAAAGGTATTCGTAGTCGAAGTCATCTATGACAGGGTTTTGATGTGCAACAACTAGGAACATGTTAAAGGAATAATTGCCACAAGCTAAGATTGAACACATAGATTTATGTATTCTATTGATTATGTTTACTATAAGCAGGAGCTTCGAGGATAGAAATTAGGGGATGAAAAATAATAGGAAAAAAAAGACATGCTGTGTCGAACCGAGAGAAATATTACGGGATGGCGAGCAATGTTTAACTTCAAGGACCGTAAAAACAAAAGCACGGCAAACAGTCTCAACGCTGATTCATAGTCCTGCTGACTCCCAAAAACAAACGTACGTGCATACAAGTTATCAGTAATCGGATACGAGCTCAGCAATCAAACAAATATGGCCGTCCTAGAACACTGGACAAATGCCAAAAGAGAATTGTGAACGCAATCAAAGGAAGTCGTGGAAGTATTCGTCAGATATTCTAACGGAGCTGCTGACATAGATTAATTGCGTGATGAGACGGTTCATTGAAATATCTCTGTCTTGGATAAAAATTGGAGCCATGAAACGAATGAGTGAGTTTTCAAGAGGCGATTGAGGAAATCATTTAATTTTAGATTACCTTACTTTGACGAATTATGTTGTGCCAAAAATGAGCGCCATTTTCTATAATATCATTTATTTATGTTCGGCGCATATTTTGCCCTATTTCATCCCTATCTGCGACCCCTGCATCCTAAGCAAAGCAATCGATTGTTCCAATGCGTAATTGTCATGTTTTTTGTTCAGAAACCTGAACGCAGCGCAACGCAGTAGCGGACCTGACACTTTCTTCTATGGTTTAACAGTCATACCAATAAATCTTCACAATATTTTTTTCTAGAATCTGGTGAACTTCAATATCAGTTAGTTGGCCATATCTTAGTTTTGATTTAAGTCCTGTGTACCGCATTGAACAAAACAGCTAAATTCAAAATTACTGGACACACGCCAACGTGTGCGATTGCAATCATAGCGAGAGGCGATACCTCAGATATAATCTAACGAAGTTGTGAACAACGAACATAGATTAGTTGTAAGAAGTGACATTTCTCTACAAAAACTATACACTAAAAATATTTTGAAAACTAAGTCTATCACATTTTTGTTTGAAAAAAAAACAATGTTTTTTAAACGGTGGAGTCTAGAATTATTTGCGGAGTTCATGGAAACAGCTTGCACGTATCGACGTGTTTCCATGAATTCAGCATACACTTAAACGACAAAAAGCAACAAATACCTAATTATGAAAATGTAAACATCACACTGTCCTGTCTATACAAAACCACATAATCTAAGTAAATACGGACAACATCAACCTACATCACGCACATATCGTATGATTATTTTATGCCGTCCCCATTTCCTTTATTTATGTGCTTACCTACTTTAGTTGTAAAAGCGCAATGACGCGTCATTGCGCTGCGTATGACGGTGGAATTAGCAAAAACGTTACCGTACACAGCATCGACGGCGACGTTTAGAATTTCTTGTTTGATGTTTTTGAGTATAGGGATCCAAGAGAAATCATCTGCCTAGCCTTTTCCCAACTATGTTGGGGTCGGCTTCCAGTCTAACCGGATGCAGCTGAATACCAGTTTTTTGCATCAAGTGACTGTCTATCTGATCTCCACAACCCAGTTAGTACTGGGTAATACGATACCCCTTGATAAGACTGGCTGTGGGACTTTCGGGCCACTGACTACCTGTAACCTTTCAAAGATTTACAAATGACAGACGGGACCAGCGGCTTAACGTGTTTTCCGCGGAGGAAACTTGGTATATAATGGGTGGTCACCCATCCACAGATCAATCTGAAGATTGATCCGAGTGGTTGTTATTATATAACCAAGAGAAATGTGACCCATATTTTTGTTAATCGGATTTTGTTAGCAATTTCATGGGTTTTATTTTTATGCACGGAACCCTAAACTTTTTTTTAAATAAAAGTAGCCTAACTACCTCTTGATGATATTAGCTATCTGCCAGTAAAAGTCCGTCAAAATCTGTCTAGCCATTTCGGAGATTACCCTGAACAAACAGAAAAAGAGACAGTCAAAAATAAAAAAAATTAATTTAATGTATTGTACTCGCATACATTTTTATAAGCATTGAAATTAAAAACAGACACTTCAATTTTATTTATTTGTTTAGATACATACGGTAGATAGTGATGCTCTATTATAACAAGGTTGAACCACGAAGGTTCTTAGTCCGATAATATGATAAACTCGAAGCTAGATACTCCAACATTTTATATATCGTACACATACATACATACACAGTACAAAACTATGCCATAATAGTAAAATATCGTCGTAAAAATATCTGATCAAAAGTTATTTATTCCGTCTGATTTCATTTTACGATTATTTGATGTGTAGTTTCTTGCAATATGGTGGCCCCTCAAAATTGTGTACCATGTCGTATCCAATGTCTATGATATTAATAAAATATTATATCGTCTAGGGTCGTGGGTTTTTAGTTTTATTTTTACGTGGATAAGTTTCGACTCATTTTAGGGTCAGAGGGTTGAACATTGGTTTGTTGGAGAGTTTGTTCCGCCACTTCTTCTTCCCAGCTAAAGCACTCGGCAGCGGCGAAGGGCGATCGTTTTGGGGGACTGTCTTGTGTAATTAATGTTCAAAAAGTGCTAATCTTTAAGTTAGTAAGACTAGTTTTAATAAACGACTTTTGATTTTTTTTGTTCTCTGGATATTATAATAATTATTGAATCTATCTACATTCTTGGACTGCTTCGTTGATTTAGTGGTTTGCTTAATTGCTCAGCAGTTGTGCTTGGAACCACTAGACCAACAAGACAGTCGAATAAATAAATAGGACCTATCCATAACTAGCGAAATGAGAGTATACTTTACATCCCTACACAACCCTTCGTGGAAGAGAGGCGTGATGTTTATATCAAATACGAATATACAGAGAAACCGCAACAAAATTGTAGCGCTATATTCTGAGAAAACACATTTAGTCTCAAAATTGCTTGGCGGACACAAAGGCCCAGTTCAAAGTCAATCACGTTTGAATCTCACATAGCATCACGCCTGAAGTCCCAGAAGCGCTCGGCAGAGTTTAGAGTAGAGGTTCGACGTGGTAATTAGTAGTCAGAGAGAGGTATTCACATTTCGATTATGCTTACAAATATCATAACTGAAAGGGTCATCATGGCTTACAGGAACATCGGTATTTTGCATGAAATGACTGCTGATCTATCCTCCACAAAATGATACCTCTAAGTAAATCTGATTGACGAACTTTCGGGCTTCTGATTACATATAATGGCTGTCAAAGATCTACATATAACAGCTGGGTTCGATAGCTTAACGTGCTTTCTAAAGCACTGGCACCGTTTAGAACGATAAGTATTAGAAATAGGCCGACTATGACTTATCTCGACTAGCCGATTGGTGGACTAGTCGACCAAGTTGATCATTGCTTCCAATGGAGTTCAATGGGTATGGACAATGTCCGAGGCGTTTTATTTACTGCTGAGTCGCTCGCATCAAGTTCATCATGCAGCGAATTTTCTCGCTCACTCGAAATTCTAAATTTATTTTTCTGTTAAAAGTTATAAAATAATAATTTGTCTTTATTAGGCTCAATTATTGACTACAAAACAAAGAGTCCTGGTTCCTAGATTATAATAACAAACGGTAAAGCTGATTATAAACAAAAAATGTTGCAATAAAGGTAATAATTTCATTAGCCGGCACTTTTTGCAGACTAGTCACCGACTACAAATTGATTATGACAGGGTAGTCGACTTTTCTGATTAGTCAACAACTAGTCGAATCTATCTCGAGAAACCTAGCATACTATATGTGCGCCCACTTTTACAACTGAATCAGTATAAACTAAAATCTCCACCGTTCTGTTACATTCAAAATCTATTTAAAGAACAACAATAGCAAATGTGCCCTGAAAACTTTTATAAAGTTCGCTGCAAGAAGGCCGTACACGAAATAATAAGTTTGTTTTATATAATTTTAGAACAAAACAGCTCATTACATCGTCAAGAGTCTGACAAAGGTCAGTAGACTTCCGGTGATACAGGGTGTGTTTGTTTTCAAAACACAGTAGGCGGGCAAGGTTAAAGAAGAAAATTATTTGTAAGTCCACTACTTCCACGTATTAGCAACATGCGCAATATATCTCATTAACCATTGACTTGAGGAAAAAAAAGTGTTTTTGAAAAGTCGCGTCGATATCATTTATCATGAGCTGTCGATAGACACCACACAATTATATACATTGAAATATGTATATTTTTTCTCAGTTACATATATGGAGAGCCACCCCTGTATATTTTTTTCACTTTTGTTAATACTCTCCAAATTTCATGGTGCCTACAGTTTCGGAGTAAAATTGCTGTGACATACGGATGGACAGATAGACAAAAGGACAGACAAACAAACGGACAGGACGAATCTATAAGGGTTCCGATTTAGCCATTTGGCTAACGTACGGAAGGAACCCTAAAAATGATGGGTTTATAATAAACAGTTTGCCATTAACATTTTTTTACCCATCAGCTTGATTGCAGAACAGCGAACTTGTACTAATAATATGTTACTAGCATGAGCGTTTTAGCTTTGCAGAATCACCATGTTTAGCCAACTACATATGTACATATATAAAATTGCCATCTCAACTTAACTAACACACAACATCCAACCACAGTTAAAACCTAACCATCCAGACATCCAAACCCACCCTGTAGTTAACATCCCCCAACATTATGATAATGCTAAACTTTTAGAAGGATTCGCGCTTTTAGTTCAACGGACAAGTTTGTGCTGTCCTTCCACTGTTCTGTTCTCTTTTGTTGAAACTTCCCGATTGTGGAGATCCCGACAACTTTCACAATGGTATCGCTTGGTGTGTGTAAATAGGCCGTCGCTTGCTTTTTAGTCTGGATTTTTCGTTGTTTTGTTGCTGAGTGATAGGTTTTGAAAAGGGAAGAATGTTTTGGAATAAGTGTTGCGGTTGATGCTGTTTTGTGTGTAATGTATTCTTCGTGTATTTTGCAAACAAAACTGTCCAAACTTTACTGTTGTTGTTTGAAGGTATGTTGCAATAGTTGATAACTACTAAATTGGATCTATAGATAATTGGATTACTGTTATTGTCAGTTTATATATATACGATTGAGTGAATGCCCAGTTAAATATTATATGTTTAAGAAAATAAGTATTATCCAAAACAAGAAAAAAAAACTGTCAATATTGACATGAGAAACTTAAACATGAACCGTTATCTGTTTTGTTCAAGTTGATTTCTTTCTGTTTATTTCTTCTATTGAAACTTTCCGGCTACGGATACTGGAACGATGTTTTTGTTTTATATTGAATTCGTAATATCGAGTTGCAGCTACAATAAGCAAGTTTACTTTTCTAAGTGCATATCGTCCAATATGTGATATTTACAAGAAAAACTTTGCCGTCGCGTCTATACTTGCAGACAATTAATAATAATTCCTTTCCGTAGAATAAAAAAAAATCCTTTTGAAGGTTGGCAACGAAGCTTCAATTGCCTATACTACTATTTTAAGATTTGGGGTACTTACTTGTTTGCCACCAAATATTTTTAAGTTTACTTACAATAAACGGGACCGCGCGAACATAATCTTCATAAGCTAGGTGCTGTTGGTACAAGTGTAACGATCAAACTTTAAAATGATGTGAAAAGCAGCTTTTCTATTACAAGTCTTTTGCTAGCCCGTCTATAGTATCTGAAATCTATTTGGGCGCATGCATGTTTGCCAAATTATTACTCTAAAATACTATTGTCATGATTGTCGCAAAAGAAGGTTTGCTTTATTTATTCTTAATTATCAGAATTACATGTCAGTTTTAGAAAAAAAATAAAACACAAATCATCATTATACATTGAAAGGAACATAAAACACAAATTGTCATACATTACAAATGAATTGCGAAAATACAATAAAAATTGTTGTTTTTTTTTAAATTACCTATAACCATTTTTTAGGTCATAATAATGCCTGTTCGGTTAGCCAGCCTTTAAGTTTAGTTTTAAATGCATTGCCAGAAGTCGCGCTTAAAATACCATCCAGTAGCCGATTGTATACCGATGGACCCATGATAATATATAATAATAATAATATCGCTGGACATTACACACAGCGCCATCTAGTGCCACACTAAGCAACGAGGCTTGTGTCGTGGACACTAGATAGTTGATATACTACATAGATACTTTTTTGTTTGTAAATACATACTTATTATACATATAAACATCCATGACTCGGTAACAAATGTCTATGCTTATCACACAAACACTTGCTCCTACCTATATATGAAAAGCGGCATCAAGGTTCCGTCACCCATATTCTCGCACGCAATCCACACGCAGTGACAATGGCGACACGTGTGTGCAGCTATTCGACAATGAGCCGTTGACGTCGCACTGACTCGCGGCACATCCTCGCATTACTCGCGACATGCAAGCAGCGCACGCCTCGATGACGTGTGCGATGCTCTTCCGACTAGTTATGACGTAATTACGTCTTAACTCATCGTGCTTTGAGAGATCTAGTTCATACGGTTTTGAGGATGTAGACCTCACTTAAATATAATGGTTAATGAATTTTGTACCCTCCCGTAAATTTCGATTATTAAATCTAACCGTCGCAAAAATTCTAAATCTAACGAATAACTTTAAAAAGTACTCCTTAGGAAAACATGTACAAAATTATGTGTTAATTTCATTTGACTTCCTGGCCGGCTAGTTTTTTTTTTCAAAATTATTTAATAAATATTTAACTAATGATAAAAAATAAAAAAAAGTAAAAGGAAAATAAAAAAAGATAAACTTTTATTGTATTAGGTAGTCTTATTTTGACAGTCTACATTGCAAGAGATTTAGCCATTACTAAAGGCGAGCGGGTGCGGGTGCGGTATGTAGGTACGTGCTCGAACGGGCACGTGGCTACCGACTGGATTTTGTTCGCCCGGGCGAACGCGAGCCGTAGGTACTTAAGTGGATGACTTCGAACGAGTGAAAGAGGCATGGGCGTCGCTAGATTTTGAGCTCGGAGGGGGCAGAAGGATGCGAGTAAAAACGGATTTGTAAGGGTTAATTTTACTATTTACATTTTAATAGATTTTAATTTACTGACTTAGGGAGATAATTTAATAAAAGGAACTAAGGCTCCAAGAGCAAACAAAGCGATCTCGAAATTTTGATTACCCTACCTTGGACAGGTTAGAATTGTTTCGACTTACCGGAGTAACTTGGGCGAGAAAGACAAAGTTAAGATTCAAGAGAAAGGAAGAGCAAGAGCGAGCGAAGCGAGCTCGAAAATTTTTACATCTTGCCTCGAATAAATTCAGATATGTTATTTGAGATCAAAATATATTCACATTCTCCATTTTTAGCATCCACGTGTTTGCCCTAGTTACCTATTAATTCGTTGGGCAAGAGGCTCTTAGTTAATTTCAGCCTCTATTAATACCCATTAATCATGCGGAAATCCAATAGGAGTGCCAATCCAGACGCAGAAAAAAGAAGCCTCTGTGATTAAAGTTCTATCGCAGAGTGCAAAGTACGAAACGCGTGAGTTGGTTTATAGGAAATGTGTAAGAGTACTCAGATGCTCATTTTTATTTTTTTTTTGTTTGAGATTGTACGCTACTTCTACTGTACACTACAATTTATTACGTACTTACTAATTCTGTGGCATGAGGCAGGAAAAGTTTTGACTTTTTTAAAATGCGGAGCCTCTGGGGGGGGGGGGGCTGTGGCCCCCCTTTTTCCCCCTGGCGACGCCCATGGAAGGAGGCCTGGCAGTAGCGCGACCACTATACCGCAAGGCAAGGCACGGCAAGGTCCGTTGGTCAATTATTTTAGCTATTATACCATTATTGAAACAGTGGATGTCTAGTGATTATTAACATTCATGTCAAAATCCTCGTTAACTACATATTTGATCTGTTATTTTTCTCTCCATGTTTATTTATTTACTTTAGAGACTTGCTTCTTAAACTAATTACAAAATGTTCAAGCATATATTACTCAACAAATTATGCTATTCTTTCATACCAGCATCAGCAAAAAAGACAATTTTTCTCCTCACGACAACCGGTCTTGGAATAACAAAATTGTTTCATTACATTCCATTGCAGAGCTCTTAACGTTTAGATTGGGACATAATTATCCGCAGCTTGAAGATATGAATACAAAATAAAATCATGTTTTCCTCATTTAAGAAACATGAAAATTCTTAATAAATAAAAAAATGTGCCAAAATTTTTTCGTCGACGTACTCATTTTGTTATGAAACTGAGTTACTTTTGAGCAAAAATTTTTTATATTTTTTTAACGTATTAAGGCTTGATATTGCGTAAATGCCGCGATCTAAAAATAAGTAAAATGTCAGAGTAAAGACGTAAAATTACAAGTAATACAGCTGCTATTTATTTGAGCGCATGAAATGAAAATTTGACGTTGGAAAATACTTGAATTCACGTCATTAGGCGTTGTGAAAAGATTCGAGATCTTGCCTAACCAAATTAGATATTCTATCATTGAAATGTAAGAGCAGTGATAGCCTAGTGGTGTGACCAAGAGAGTTCGAAACCAAGACACGTACCTCTGATTCTTCGGATTCATGTGCGTATTGTATGATTATCATTTGCTTTGGTGAAGGACAACATCGTGAGGAAAACCAGTACGCCTGAGAGATATTTCTAGACGGCATTTAAAGCCAAAGCCAAGTCAGGAGCCTATGGGCGGCTTAAAAACTCTGAGAAGATTGAAATCTACAAGCAAGGAAGATGCACTAGCTTTTTCCCGCGGCTTCGCCCGTGTGAAGGTCAAATTATCCCTCGAGAACATACCACTGACATAAAAAGTATCCTACGTCGTAACCCGAAGTAGTAGTAGTAGTTATAATTTACCAGAGTGCCAAATTTCATTAAAATCCGTGAAACGGTAAGAGACTTATGATATTAATATGGATTAAAGAATAGTGAAATGAAAAGTTATCTTTCTCTTATAATTAATAGAAACGCGATGAGTATAGACATCGGCTGTCATTAATGAGAGCTCAATCCACCTCCTCACGTTTCAAAACACAGCTTCTAAATAACACAAGTCAAGATATCTCACAAAATCCATAGGCATTGAAATTCTAACCCAATGAAATCCCCTATCCAAACGGTATTTGGTATGCAAATGAACGTCTACTGCATTGCCGGTACAAATCATGCGAGTAACGGGCCCACGGCGAATCAGTCTCGTATGTGATCCGAATACTGTGACGGCGTTTATTTCTTGGCTTGTCGGGGTCGGGGTTCAGTTGGAGTTTTTGGCGGTGATATCGATAGTTTTTGAAAAGAAAAAAAATAGGGCCTACAGGTGCAAAAATCATGTTTTCACACATGTGTTGTATGCGCACCACAAAATAAAGAACAATAAAGAAAAAATAACATTATAAATAAAAAATAAAAACATATATAAAACTAAAAAAATACATAAATACAACACAAACATACATAAACACATATTTATATTATATTTAATTAAAATATAATATGTATATAATTATATTATATGGAAGATAGTGCGGTCATTTCTCAGCCACAGTTAATGATAGAGGTAGCTAGACATGACGGGTTGATACCAGCTAGTGGGGTTCGCGTGCACCTGTGAATTCAGACTGACCCTCTAGTTCTAGCGCATTATTTCATCAAAACTGCTCTCAAAACACTGAAGAAAAACCTCATCTCATCTACCTAGCCTTTTCCCAACCATGTTAGGGTCAGCTTCCAGTCTAACCAGATGCAGCTGAAAACCAGTATTTTACATGGAGCAACTGCCTATCTGACCTCCATAAGCCAATTAGTACTTGGAAATACGATGCCCCTTGGTAAGACTGGTAGTCTGACTTTCGGGACCAACGGCGTAACGTGCTTTCCGAGGCACAGAGAAAACTGGGGCTAACTTTTGACAGTACTAGCTTCAAGCAATTCCTAAACTACACAATAAAAATCGTAACTTAAATAATAACTTTTACTTTTAGTTGTTTATAGATACGGGTGTAAGACACGGACTTTGTTCTGGAAACTCGATACTTTGCATGTAGGTATCGAGTCTTTTTCCCTTGAAATGGCAGTTAAAGGTGTATCGTAGGTACACACAAGGTGTTGCTTTGCATCCTCGTCAAATTCAAGGAGGTAACTATGCTAATGATTCTCGACCCGAATTAATAATAAAATGGGTAGGTAATTTTTTATATTTTTTCTTAATATCGGAAATCGAGAAGTGTACACCACACCACCCATATTAAAACGCGGCCCGTCTAATACTGGCCCTATAACCGCGCCATCACACCCACAATGAAACGCTGACGTTTATTCGATAAACGGGTGATTCTCCTTTTTTGAAAAGGGCTTCATTCTGAAATAGTATCAAATTAAAACAACTAAAAAAGCAGCGTTTATTATTATTATTGACCAGGTACTGTGATTTATTTTGATTATTTACGTCTTCTATGACAACCTCCTGAATTTTGACGAGGTTGCAAAACTATACCTTGTATAATAGAGTAATGTTGTCAGTTCTACGAATCAGTCTGTTGCCATCGTTTCTAACAATGTTGTGTTCCTTGTAATAGCTAATACATTAATTAACACACATATAATTAATACGTTTTAAACTGAAATAAATGTATTTATGACTGATCTAAGGGTCGCAAGCGCGAATGCTGAGCATGAGGTCCTGGGTTCGATTCCCAGGTCGGGCAAAGTGTTATTGGGTTTTTCCATTAGGAATTTCTCAGTAGCAGCCACAGCCGCATTCACCCCAATCGGAATCAAAACAAATACTGCAGTTTTTTTTTATAGTCCATATTTTATAAGTAATTTAAGAGCCACAATATAAAATGTTATATCTACGCACTAAAAGAACACCTACACCTACATACAGCCATTTCAAACAAAAATAAAACATTCACGGCCATTATAAACTGGAAATCCATTTCAATACCACAACATTTACAACCACATCCTCAATCACCCTTACCTGTTTCTACATTTGGGTCTCCAGATCTAAGCTCCCTTTGCCTATAATATCTCAAACCACAGTAGAGCATACATTAACATAGCACAGGTCTGATTTATTCATAGATGGGTAGGTCACGTCTCTAAGGTTAATACTGAGGGCCGTTTGAGAATGCGTATCAAAGAATTTTGACGCCCGATACGATGTACGACTACATGATTGTACTGAGTTCTTGCCTTATTTAAGTGATAAAGTAGGTGATAGTAAAATTTAATACTCCATTAAAATATTCGTGAGGCAGTTTTCGTTTTTGAAATGGATATGAGTGTGTTTTTTATTTATTTAGCTACTGAGGTGATGTAGACTTTTTTGACAGTGGCATAGACAACATTATTTTTAGTATATGCGAAACCAGAGTATAGTTTGTTCAGAATAAGTAACTGAATCGATTCCAATAATTTTTATATCATGTTATATTTTGTCACAAAAATATTAAAAAAAGGTTACGAGTTGGACACCGAGCGACACTTAGTACCTATCCGCAATCATACGCGCACAACACAGGCACTAGGCGCGGTCGCACAGCGGGGCGCCGCGTGGTGAGTATGTTTTTGTACGGACAACTAGGTAACATAACAAGCTAAAAAAAAACACAAAGTTATACTTTGTGATTTTTATGATACAGTTTTGAAATTTTGTACATAGATTCTTTACATAAAAATACTAGACACGTGGTTTCGCATAATATATTAAAACTAATGTTGTATACAGGGTGTCTGGTGCATCGATTGTCAACTTGAACGGACCGAAAGAAGGGGTCCTTTCCTGTTTCCTTTGCCCCAATAACTCATCCTTGGCCTCAAGGTTTTGATCCCATCAAATATTGAAAATTTTCCACGCTTAAGAAGCATCTCACACAAAAAAAAATTGGAAGAAAAGTGATGTCAACAATAAACGTTTTTATAAGTAGTTCGGAAGTGATTCTTTGAAACTGTTGTCTCAGATCTGTTGTTCTTATTTTAAGTGTTTTATTGGAAAAAGATTTAGTTTGTCAGCATGTTGTCGAGAATTGCCCAGTTAAAAACTAAAGTACCTGGGCGATCGAGCTCTGCTCGGATGAAAATAGAGAAAACGACTTTTCACAGATATGACCTAGCTAAATCGATTTTTCGCCCCCGTAAACGCCTGTAACCTTCATCGGAATCGTTAGAGCCGTTTTCGAGAACGTGATAACAAATATGTATAATTAGATTTATAGAAATAACATTAGTATAGATAGGATATTGAAATATCGTCGGCAGATTGTATGGCTTGTACAAATGACAACGTCTAAATAGACGGTGTAAAACGGTGTTGGTGTGTGTGATAAATCAGCGAACATTTCACAGTGAGCTCGCTGATTTCACAGTGTTTATTATCGTGGCTAGCGTACAAGAAGACGCCGTCTTGCCTTATTGCTCCAATTATAACACACACCGCTTCAATGTTATACTACCATTCAAACAATATACCTACCTATAGACATACATATAGAGTATAGATTCCAAAGCATTATCTAATCCAATTGATCGCTTATCTCCATTCAGCCGCAAGGGAATTATGTGTACGTAGTCATGATGAATGATAATGATAGCCTCCAGCCGAACGGTTAGAATAGCAACGTTTATACTGACGCAATTTGATTATGCCTTTAACCCTTTCTGCGGATTACTGGGGAAGTGAATTGGTTGTTGTTTTAAAGGAATATTCTTGATGGGAGTCTTGGCGGGTGAGTAGTTTTCTACTCACCCGCACTCAAGATTATTTTATTGGTATTTTGCGACGACTTATTTAAATAGTTTCCGTTTGTTCGAAAGGATCTTGTCGCTCACGAACAGACTTGTCGGTATAGACTTTTGCCCCGCGGCTTTGCTCGACTTTTGTTTGAAAATTATCCCGCGGGAAAGTACAGACGATGACATTCGGGAATAATGTAGCTTTCTATTAGTGAAATAATTTCCAGACTCGCATCAGTAGTTCAGAAGATTACCCTCCATATTCAAGCTTACAAAGTTTACCTCTTTATAATATTAGTGTAGATTAATATAGATTTAAAACACACATATGCTAGCTATGATTATACAGATACGAATTAGTAATTTGTATCAATCAATCAACTAAGCCTATCGCTGGCCATCACTGGAATTCGAGAACACGTGAGCAAATCCTATACCTCAAGCATTAATATAATGTGTATAATACGGAAAACACGCCTTTAATGAAACCCAAAGCGAAACCCATACTTACTCAAATTGCCATAACATTAATATAACATTATTATATTGAGATGGATTACTTTGCATCAACCGTTACCATAATCGAGCCTCAATACATAAATAATTCAACATCTTCCACGGTGACCAATAAATATTGAATAATAACTCCAACAAAAAGTTTCAAGAAATGCTAAACTGTCTCGGTACCGGCGACCAACTTATTCAAAAGAAAAAAAAAACAACATGGATGAAAGATTTCCAAGCTCTATAGTTGTTCTGGAAGGAAAAAAAGGTTTTATGTTCAACTATCTTAAACTTCATTATTAAAATCACTGCCTACTAGGACTTCTTCAATGGTCTAGTGGACGCAATCGCGATTGCTGAACTCAAGGTCCCTGGTTCGATTCCCGGGTCGGGCAAATTGTTATTGGGTTTTTCCATCAGGAATTTCTCAGTAGCAGCGACGGAGTCGATATTTCTGCTCGGTTGATGGCAATAGGCTCGCCCCCTATTACATGGGAATTAAACATAACTGGCAAAAATGGGTGTTCTATTAGGTACACATCTGCTTAACCCTTCAGGGATTATGGGCGTGAAGTTATGTTATGTTAATTATTAAAATCAACAGCTACATGAGATAACGTAACATAACGTTTTACTTGTTTGCCTCTAAGTTAAAGTTATTTACATCTTCATCAATGCACAGTGCCTTTACGTGCTGGTTGGTTTGATATAGGAACCAAGTCCCCAAGTATGGTGACAATATTCTACATGTCAGGAGTATTTTCTTCAATGGACCATTCCAACCTTCGCTACCGAATTATTGAGATAAAAGGTAATTGCTAGCTAAACTTACTAAAGTATACATTTAGCATAGCACCAGTATTACTTAAAATAAACAGCGGTAGTATGTTAAAGTATAAGTAAAATATCACAGAGAGACAGATTCAGACTTCGGGCCACTGCTGATAATTTTAAACTTTGACCGAATTTTATATGGATCTCACGACTGCATGATTAGCAGACACGCTAGCCGCAGCAAGACCCATGATTCATTAAAAATGCTACTTCCAGCAGATTTATAGTTTCTACTTTATCGTGTGGTTAGTGCCTAACCTGGTATCAGAGTTTTTATGCCGCCCATGGGCCTCTGACTTGGCATTATATGGCGTCGAGAAATATTTCTCAGGCTTGCTGGTTTCCTGACGATGTTTTCCTTCACCGAAGCAAGTGATAATTATACAATACGCACATGATTCCGCAAAAATTAGGGGTACGCTTCCTGGATTCGAACTCGAGACCTATGACTTGGCAGCCCGATGGTCACACCACAACGCTATCAATGCTGCTAGATTTATATTAAAGCCATAACAGTATTCAACTTTTAGCCGCGACGTGCCCAGGCAGGCATCCTTTTTTTGAAAAGACCAGCCCTTTACCAGAAATTTTAATGCCGCGCAAATATGACGTGTATTGAATAATAAACGGGTTTCAGAAAGGAAAGCTAGTTAGGTTTATTGTGCTTTCATAGAAGTTGGTAGGAATTTCTAGTAACGATATTTTTTTGGGCTGGTTTCGGTTTTTTAATATTTTTTTATTAGCTTTGTATGCTCCACTGCTGAGCAATGGCCGCTTTAAGTTCGTAAAATTATTCTATAGTCCAGGGGAAAGAGAAAGCGCTGTACAGGATATTTAGCGCCATCTCTTTCTAACTCTGGAATAAAATTAAAACAAGCGACTACAGAAAGAGACTATTTCAGGAGTAATATTAAAATGCACATCGCGTATCACGGTTTAAAACCGTGTATGTCCATCCCTAGTTTTCACTCCACCATGGAGCAGTCAACAAAAACGATTCGCTTTACAGAATACTAGTCGTTTTTCCACAAAAAAGAACCAGGCTCAGCCCTAAGCTTCACAAACGCTATGTAAATGCCTGGTCACTGAATAGGGATGTTGCCTGCATCGGCTTGCAAATTGCGGATTCCCTGTGTCTACATATGCTGTAATATTGCTCTCATAACCTTCGGATTACCAGCCCTGTTTGTGCTTGTTGTGTTGAGATTTAGTAGAGATTTAGAAACATAGATATACTGGGCTTAAGATGTACATTGACCGCATAGAGAGCATTGTTTCTTCAGAAGATACGAAATTACTTCATGTGAAGTCAAGGGTACAGCTAGTCAACATCATCTGCCTTGCAGCTTTTTTTCCTAACTTGGGTTTGGCTTCCAGTCAAATGCAGCTGAATACCTATGTTATGCACGGAGCTACTGTTTATTCCGACTTGCACATCCTAGTTACTGCATAATACGATACAAAATCATCATCTGCCTAGACCTTTCTCTACTATGTTGGAATCGGCTTCCAGTCTAACCGGATGCAGCTAAATATCAGTATTTTACATGGAACGACTGCCTATCTGACCTCCACAACCCATTTAGCACAGGGTAATACGTTACCCCTTGGAAAGACTCGTTGCCAGACATTCGGGCCGCTGACTACCTCTAACGACTGTCAAAGATCTACAAATGACAGCCGGATCAATGGCCTAACGTGCTTTCCAAGCACGGAGGAATACCGGTATGTTATGATGCTCACCCATCCACAGACCGACCTAGGCAAGAGCTGCTTAGCTTTAAAGATCAACCTGTGCAAATATGATCAGCATTATTTTCCGTCAAGGCTACAACGTTTCACTCCAAAAGAAGTCCTACTTACAAACATATTTCCCCGTTTTCCCAATTGCAACCACAGTAATAACTTTAATATTCTCCTTATCGAGCAAAGCAATGTTACACTGTGAGTAACCCGTTGCTTATTCAATTGCTTCAGAGAATTTCATGTTCGTTTCCTCTCGTTTGGTACTTGGAGTCTTTTTGCACCGTTTGTGTTTTATGCAGTATTATATTGTTATTTTTCATTGAGTTTGTCTGGCTTTTAATGGGGATGGGAATGATTTCTTCTGAAAAATTAACAAAGAAATTGTAACTTGATTTATTGACTGCGCTTTCTAAAATAGCCATTTTTTTAAACCATTAAATATTGTACACCTGATAGGTATGTTATGTTACAGTAAGCCTTAATGTAATAATCTTAAGAACTGATATCTCACCTGTGACAAACAATAAATGAATCTCAATTAAGTGCAAAATATTTTGTGTGAAATCTACTGATTGCTATTGCATTATCACTTTGCCAGCACTGCAAGTATCTATGTAAGGCCTCCATAGCCCCAAGCAGATTCCCGGCCACCGTAGGCGCAGGCTTGCGGACGGCGAGCAATGGGTAGCTCGCCGTCCGGTAAGGACCAGGCCCGGGTCGATGGCGCGTTGTGTTCCACGCGCGCCTCAAAGAGATGTCAGCACAAACTGACGGGGTCCATTAGGACCGATGCCTGCCAGGGTTGCGGATTTGTTCGAAAGAGTTACCGTGACCCTTGGCACCTTGGCACAGGCAAGTGAAGAAACACGGGTGGGTTTTAGTCAGTAAGAGTCTGACACGCCCTTCCGCTCCACCCAGAGCGGGAGAGGTCATTTGATGATTTCCCACCCAAAAAAAAAGGCCTCCATAGCGGCCACGGGCGATGCAACTAACGTCAATTGAGTCGCGCTGCACTTGTGTCCGTTGCATGAGTAATATTATGTCCCAAATTGTTACTCCACAAGTCGCGTCTAATTTCATTTGTTTTCTCCACATTCTCTGTCACAAAATGTTACAAGACGTATTTCGTTTGAGCGTGCACGTTGTGGCCAAGGGCTAAAGCAGTCAGATTGATTATTTTTAATAATTCTGAGATTATAACGCTTCCATAGCGATCACAAAAAGACCCTTTCAAAACTAATCACAGAAGTTCGAAGGCTAACATTTCGGCTAACATTTAGGCTTTTAAGCGACCATTTCAACAATGAGAAAGCGACACTGAAGGGGGATTTGCGAAATATGCTTCCTTAAACGACAATTTATTTCGTATTTCTGTCTCAAGGTCAAACAAATATCCTTTCAAGGTGAATACTATTTAACAAACTGCGCCAGAAGGAGGGTTATGTTTTTTGAGAGTATGTATGTATGTAAAATTGTTTGGTACGCTCTGCAGTCTGAACGGCTCGATGGATTTTAGCTTCAATGGTGTCGTTTGATTCGTATTAATTGTGAAATTGACACCGGGTATACATTTTATTACCGCAGTCGGATTTTTTAGATTTTTTAATTACTTTATTTTTATTTCGTAAGACTAGTTGTCAGACTTTCGGGCCACTGGCTACCTGTAATGTTTGTCAAAGTTGTACCAACGGCTTAACGTTCTTTCTGAGGCACGGAGGAAACTCAGTATGTAATGGTGGTCTCCCATCCACGGACCAACCTACGCAAGCGGGGCTTAATCTGAAAATAATCTGTAATTATTTAGCCACCGGCTCCAAGAACTAAACTACAACAACCCACAATAATAAAAACCACCAAACACGTCCTATAATAGACTTTTCATATCTTTTCCTAGAAATAGGTTCGTAACAAACCAAACTCCTGCTAAACCGAATAGTTGGGAGTTAGAAAACGTAACGTATATTACTTTTATTTCTCTCGGGAACGGAACAGTTACTGAAACTTTTTAACGACACCCCGGTACTAGTTTCGCTACTGTATCTTGGTTTACATAAAATGTTGGTGTTATGACATTTGCTGTTCGGTTTTCTCCTTTTGTATGTTGCTTTTGAATCTTGGATTGGAAGTTTGTTAGGGAGTATTGAATTTTTCAGCTTTCAGTACTTTTTTCATATCTGTCGGCTGTGTCAGCGATGACGATGTTGGCAAAGCTAAGTCTTAGGCCCGGATTCCACCAAAGCGGAGACGAGCGGTTTATGAAGCGGAGAAGAGAGCAGATGCGTAAGAGCTAAGGTGTATTCACTGGAACTGTGCGGAAATGCGCAAAGCGCCGCTCACAGCACACCGCTCGTCTCTCATCGTCTCTGCTGTGCGCTTGGCCGCCGAGTACGGAGGCTCAACCGTTTCCACTAAAGCTACAACACATCTCATCTCTTCTCGTCTCGTCTCTGCTTCAGTGCACCAGCCCTTATGCGGGTTGCAGACCAAAAAAGGCCGGTAGCCGAAGCTAAACTAAGCCAGCTAAGCTAAGCTTATCTGAGGTAAACTAGAAATATGTCTCGCGCACACCAAGAACAGTAAATAAGCGAAAGCTCTCTGTGTTTTGACGGACGTACCTCTCGCCAGGATAATAATCGATGAAGAAAGTTCTGATGATAAATACGCTACTTATAGGAAAAGAAAATGAATACCGACTTATTATCTAAAGAAAAAAACATTTCAGACATTGGATATGTCAACAAATTCAATCTCGGCTAACAAACTTTATTTCACGAGCTAGATGATGAACATTACAGTTACGTAGATAATAGAATAGAATAGAATATAATTTTTATTTGCGTAAAACATGGTATACAAGGGTGTTAAATACAAATTGAGACACAAGCATATTTAATAAAACCAATGAAGTAGCGCGTACCAGACGCGCTACTTCATTGGTTTTATTAATATTTAGTTTATGTCATTTTTAGAATTATTTGATCGATTGAATTGGATGTAAACGGATTTGTCTAAATTTATCATCAAATGGTTAATGTCAAGCCAATGCAATAATTTGTCAATTGTATTATTGATGTCAAGTTCATGTTCTGAAATGGTATTTAATTTTTTATTAGATGCCACTATAATAGAAATATCGTCAGCAAATAATACGCATTTATGGTTAGTTATTTTTATGATGTCATTTATATAAATGAGGAATAATATTGGGCCTA
This sequence comes from Standfussiana lucernea, assembly GCA_964057025.1. Taxonomy (NCBI): domain Eukaryota; kingdom Metazoa; phylum Arthropoda; class Insecta; order Lepidoptera; family Noctuidae; genus Standfussiana; species Standfussiana lucernea. The sequence goes on along the minus strand of OZ059786.1, from coordinate 16,245,119 downwards.
GCACACTTCCCTGTGGAAAGCCATATTTATTATGTTTATATTCCGATGAATAGGATATAATTATTTTTTTTTATTGATGATGACACATTGTTTTCTATTGCTTAAATAGGACGACAGCCACTGAAGTGCGGGTCCTCGAATACCAACAGCTTCCAATTTTTGTAGCAATATAAGGCCCAAGAACAGCTCGTGGCTAAATATTAACAGCTGCTCGGGTCGATCTTCAGGTTTAGCCACGCTTGTCTAGGTCGGTCCGTGGTTGGACCACCATTACATACCGAGTCTCCTACGTGCCTCGGAAAGCACGTTAAGCCGTTGGTCCCGGCTGCCATTTGTAGTTCTTCGAAAATCGTTACAGGTAGTCAGTAACCCGAAAGTCTGACAACGAGTCATACCAAGGGGTATCGTATTATTCTGGGCTAACTGGGTTGTGGAAGTCAGATAGGCAGTTGCTTCACGTAAAATACTGGTATTTAGCTGTATCCGGTTAGACTGGAAGCTGACCCCAACATTGTTGGGGAATGGCTAGGCAGATGATGATATACGACCCACTGGACAGCACTAGCATAGGAAGTGCGAAGGGGTACCAGGTTAAGCGGGAAGGACTTAACTTAGCTCGTGTAGCTGCGCATCGGCATACCCAACTAACACAGCTTCGCATATTTTTGTTAGGTCACATAGCTTAGTTTGCAGTCTGCACACAAGTATGAAAAACTGCGTCGGCTGTGCGAGCTAAGCTAAACTTAGTTAGCTTAGTTCTCGGCCTGAAACGCGCATTAAGTTATCGAAACGCTTGTCAACCTTTTTAAATGTCGCTGTCGAAATACAAAACGCTTTGGAAGCGATTGCCATTTGCACTTAAATGTTTTCACTGAAGTCTTTGGAAAATGCATGGTCGTTTTTGACCATTCTCAACATAATTTTAGCCAAGCCAAAAAGTTAGTTAAAATCTAGAAGGTTGAAACTTTTAGATTTGAAGTGACTTTTAATAAACTAAATACATCCATTATATAAAAAAAAAAAAAACGATGAAATAAAATAACTAAACTAAACAAACAACAAACTATAAAAGGGAATCAAAAAACACCTCCTCAACGCTGTCAGCTGGTAATGTGCCCAAGAGACTGGCGGCGTTGAAACGTTGTATGGCAATGAAAATTTAAAAGCTAGCCTTTAAGGTCACGAGAAGCGTCAACAATTTTCTTGGAAATGTCTTTTTTATGTTGTCTAATTCATTTGAAAAACAAGTATATAAGTAACTCAACATTAATAACCACAATTAACCAACTCTCAAAGAAAATTCCCACCTAAACAGTCTTCATTCCAACTTTTCACGCCTCAGAAAATATTTCTTGAACAAGGCAAGCTAACTTAAATCGATGTTGCCAACTCTAAAAGTGGTAGTTCATAGTTCGGTACTCGTTATAAGTTTCTTAACCGACTAGTTTACGAGTAATTACTTCATTACCGAGTCCATGTTTGTGAGGTGACCGAGTTCTGTTTACCTTCGGATTAGGATAAGGTCCGGAATCCACCGAAGTGGAGGTGAACAGAGGATATGTGTTTTAAACCATCAATAGAATGCCGTTATTTGCACTTCTCGTCTCCGTTTAGCTTTGGTGGATACGGTTGTGCAGAGAGGGGAGGAGATGTCTTGCAATTTTTTAGGCCAGCGGAGACGAGTAGAGACGTGAGCGTCATGCGTTGAGCGGTGTGCTGTTAGCGGCATGCGGTGAGCGGTGTGCTGTGTACGGCGTGCGCTAAGCGGTGTGCTGTGAGCGGTGTGCGGTAAGCGGTGTGCTGTGAGCGGCGTGCCCTGAGCGGTGTGCTGTGAGCGGCGTGCGGTGAGTGGTGTGCTGTGTGCGGCGTGTGTTGAGCGGTGTGCTGTGAGTGTGGGCGGTAAGCGTGGTGCTGTGAGCAGCGTGCGGTGAGTGGTGTGCTTTGTGCGTCGTGTGCTGACCGTTGTGCTGTGAGCGGTGTGCGGTAAGCGGGGTGCTGTGAGCGGCGTGCGGTGAGCGGTGCGCTTTGTGCGACGTGCGCTAAAGCGGTGTGCTGTGAGCGGTGTGCGGTAAGCAGTGTGCGCTGAGAGGTGTGCTGTGAGCGGCGTGCGGTGAGCGGTGTGCTGTGAGTGGCGAGTCGCTCTGCACGTCGCCTCCCCTCTCCGCTTTGCACATCTACGCTCGTGTCGATTTTGGTGGAGTCCGGGCCTAAGTGGAGAACTATCAATAGTGAGTGCTAAGGTTGGTGTTTAATTTTACATGAGGATTTAATGAAAAGGGAATTAAGATGATTATGTAAAGGAAATTAAGATAGGAAAGTAAGAATCTATCGTGTTTCTTACACCTTCATCAGTTTTCAAATGCTTCTTTACAACAGTAGCACACAAAATTATTTTTGAAACTATAGCACTGAACAGACTGTTGCATAAAAAGTTATATTTAATCATTCATTTTAAACAAAGTTCAAAATATAAAACAGACTCAATATACATGCTAAATCTTTACAGCAGATTATATCGAGCAATGTGCTGACAAAAGTAACACTTCAGGTGACAAACTTATTTATTTGATTGTCACTGGTTGCAATAAGTGTAAATAAGCCCGTAATTTTACAGCTGTAACCCAGCATCAAGTATTTTGGTCTGTGCGTTTGAGGCTTCAAACTCGTTGTTAGTCATCTGAAGATACGACCTAATTAATTGCAAAAAAGATCCTCCTGCAGCAAAATCTCTTCGTAGATTAGGCAAACAAAAAAATCTAGCCATACATGCGAAATACCAATTAAGCCTAGATGTATCATGAATTTCATTAGTTATTTCACATGACTCATCAGAAAGCGTGAAGGTACACGCCAATACAAAACCACAATTGATTCTACACCATCCAGGATCAAATTCACAGCTATTCCAGTGTTCTGCACTTGAATAATATTCACGTGAACTCCCGACCGACAAAACAGATAGGCACAGAAGGCAGGCTTCGAACAACGAGCGTAATCGCACGCACACATTTACACAATTTGCGCAAGTGCAAGCGCACCTGCGATTGGCATTTGTTTCAGATCGCCGTACGTACGTTGGCGTCTATGTGTGTGTGTGCCTATTTTTGCTCGTTGTATGGAGCCGACCTTCTGTTTTTTATTTATCCTATGCCCCTAATACACTCAAGACGTTTCTATGGAGGTTCGCCACTCAGCTCAAAGGAGGTTTGAGCTCGTTCCGATCGTCAGGCACCGCTTCCGTATTGGTAGGTGAATAATTTAATCGGCGTGGATTTTGAACGCTTGACTTCTCACCCCTTTAATTGAATGGAGTATTGTTTTCTTGGATTGTTTAGTGTGCGATGGTTCATACAAAGTGCAAGCTTTCAACATCAACATCACTTGATGTAGGAGGATTTTTGCAATGCAGTAAGTTCTGATCATAGTTTTAACTAGCTCAGTGGCACAGTGTTTACAAAAAACTTTTGCAGCTAGTTTTGGGGCACATCGTTTTCTGTATTTGCTCTTTGTAAATCTGAAATCATTCTTGTTACAAGCTTAGTTTAACCTACAAAAGAAGAAAATGACCTACCGCGTTAGCATAACTAAAACAAAATCCGGATAGCTCCGTTCCGTACATTCAATTGTTCATTACCACAAAAAAAATAACTCATATAATATTTTCCATTCAGTAAAAATACTTTCACAAAATTTATTTTACTGCCACGACTTTACTCGTCGTGTTTTATTTGGCACAATATGGCTCTGTAAATAAAAGTTTTTTATTGCCCTACTTGCTACATCGTAGTATAGTGCCATAATTATGCCTACATGCGTACTATGAAAGACACGTAGGTACCAACTGTTATTATTTTACATGCTGATTCTCGGAGAACAAAACAAAAACAATTATATAACGATACCGAGAATTGTTTGCGGCAACATTCTGCAAATTAATGATGTCGGTTCTCTTCTTCGGTTGAATTTATATTAACTATCGCTTTTTCACATATGTTATCATTAAAAAGACACATATACCCACAATTACCGCTGATTCAACAACCGCCATAATTATGCTGCAAACTGATTCTTATCTAGCGAAGTTTCATAGAGAATACAAAAGTAATTATAGTAATTTTTAGAGAACCCAGATGGAACCCAGACTGGCATGCAGAAATCCTAGTGCCCAATTACATGAGGCTCAAACATAACCGGTGAAATCTCGGTGCACTAACTATTATATTCACTTTTGCCTAAACCTTCGGGGATTGCAGGCGTGATGTTATGATAAATAAATTTTCTCATACCATTCTCTAACAAAGCAGGTGACATCCATCTTTGTTTGCGATAGTACGGATACGTAACCGCTTGGTCACGAGCTACACGTTTTGACGACAGCGACTGTAGAGAAAGCTACAAAGCTACAAATGAAAGAAATTGCTTAGAGCACGCCACTATTCACCGCGAAGAGACAAAAGTCACGCTAAAGCCAGCCATAGACGATAGTTTTTGCATGACAGTTTTAAATGTCTATGCGAAACCTTCATGCATAACCGAGGTCCATAGAGGACACATATGTAACTGCAAGCCTGTCAGTTAGCTCATTTGCAAATATGGCATCACCGGCAACACACGACGATATTATTGGTGTAGTGGGTTTATAACTTGTTATAAAAATAAAGAAAACAACTGAGAACCGAGAGCTGAGCATGCGACCAGCGACACACGCTCGGTTGCATATACAGGCCAGGATAGCTGTACAGTGACAGTGACAGTGACAGACAAGTGACACACACGTGTGTTTGACGCCAGGCACTTTGCCTAAAGTCGTGAATGAGGTAATATTGGCAAAATCTTTCTTTCTCTTCCTCTACCTCTTCCGTGGTGTTCTTTCAGAAAGCTCATCAAAAACATTTTCCCAGTATAAAGTTTTAAACCCCGAGCCAATCCCCATGTAATTTCCTCATACCGTCTAACAAAGCAGGTGACATCCATCTTTGTTTACGACACTACGTATACGTAAGTCGGATCGTGAATCGTAAACTGCGCGCTACCGTTTACGTACAATCGTAAAATTGATAGGTCCACAAGGTATAGGGATTCCGCGTTCCAGTTTTGTGTAAGTAACAAGTAATGGGCTATGTTTAATCCTGTATGTGTGGGTGGGGTTTATAGGAATTTTTCAATTATTTTCAACACACTTTACAATTTATATGCACATATCCAAAAAATAGTACACAGATTGTCCTGGAAGCTAAAATTCATAGAACACATTCCAGATTTCTTTATGAAAACATCGCCTCATTGGCTTTTCTAAACCAGGCATCATCCCAAACGTAGTCGCTGAGCACACTTTCTACCAATTCCCCTTTCTTCTATTGGAATCGCAACACTAAATGTGACTAAATAGTAGGAACATCACTTTCACGGTGGGCGTATTTTTTCCCTTCCTTCTTTTGTTCCCATTTTTCTCTTTTTCACGGGCCGTGGCCGGGCGACAAGCATACTACGTGTTTCTGCCTGTATCATTTTACTGATAATGAGTATAACTCATACATATTTTCACATGGTCCTTCGAGCCGGATTTGCAACCAACCTTTGCAAATTGCTCGTTAATTCAACGCTAATAAAAACTCAAACTCAAACTCAAAGCATTTATTTCAATTAGACCATTACAGGCACTTTTGAATGTCAAAACACAAAAAACAAACTAAGCTACAGTCCCAGTCACAGGGCATAATAACTTGTGAAAGTACTGTAGTTGCCCATTCGAAAGCGTAGATCTCTATGGAGAAGAATGGGCAAGAAACTCCATGGACACTCTTTTAAATCATTGTTGTTACAAAGTCTCGGTTACATCATTCATGTTGAGATTAAACATACATGTGAGAACGATGTAGAAAGACGTGCAAGTAAGAGCGTCCAGAATAAAAAGATAAAATTAACAATTCAAAAATACAATAATCCATGGCAGCTGCGAGATGACCAGTCACAACTGACAGCGCCCGTTCACGAACATGACGCATGGATCAGCCATCATTCAACTCAACCATTTTGGAGGGAACTAAACGACCCGACACACGCGCCACCATCAGCGAGACATTTGAGTGAGCATGACATTCTCTCAACCGCCAGGGCAAATTCGAGTCAGTAAAAGATGTAAATGGTAGCTTTATCGTACATAGAACTCACACATGTGCTATGCAATTATATAATACTAAGAGACTGAATCTATACAATGCAAAGATATGTTTACAATCTTCTGCAGCTTCCACAATAACTTCACAAAGTAATCAATTAGTTTGCCCCTATGGTTGTGGAGCAGGACCAGCATTGAGCCAAGCATTTTTATCATCAATGTAATCTCCCAACTTATAGTATGCTTGCCTACATAGTGTGCGTTTTATACAAGATTTAAACTTCGTCTCATTCAGTTGTAGAATGCGGGGAGGTATTTTATTGTAACATTTTAAACAGTACCCCATGAAAGATGAGTCTACTTTAGCTAGCCTGAAACCTGGCTGAACTAGTTGGTCCCTGGTTCTAGTATTATAGTGGTGTCTGTCGCCTCTTTTACTAAATAAATGCAGATTTTTTCTAACGTACATTATGTTTTCATAGATGTATTGGCAAGGTACTGTCATAATGTTAATTTCCTTAAACAGTTCTCTTAGAGAATCGCGCCTACGTAGATTATATATGGCTCTGATGGCTCTTTTCTGCAGAATAAATATAGACTCGATGTCTGCAGCCCGTCCCCATAGTAAAATACCGTATGACATAATACTATGAAAATAACTAAAATAGACTAGCCTCGCGGTATCTACATCAGTAAATTGACGGATTTTTCTAACAGCATATGCTGCTGAACTCAGCCGTCCTGCAAGAGATGTTAAATGAGGACCCCATTGTAGCCTTGAGTCGAGCGTGATCCCCAAGAAAACAGTTTCATCGACGAATTTTAGTTTCTCTTGATCCAATACTATGTCACAATCACTACTTTTGACATTTGGTAGAGTAAATTTTATGCACTTGGTTTTTTTCCCATTTAATACTAAATTATTCGCGGTAAACCAATTATGGACCTGCAGTAGGGCGCTATTTACGTCGTCAAGATTTGAGGCACGTCTGTTGATCTTAAATATTAAAGAAGTATCGTCAGCAAACAACACCATTTGTGGTTGGTTTTTAAATAAATGGGGTAGATCATTAATATAGACTAAAAAGAGGAAAGGACCTAATATCGAGCCTTGTGGTACACCCATCCTTACTTTTAAACCCATTGAATTGACACCATTTATTTGTACTTGCTGATGTCTATCGTTTAAATACGACTGCACTAAACTGAGCGCAAGTTGTCCTAAACCGTAATGCTCAAGTTTAAGGAGTAGGGTTTCGTGGCTCACGCAATCAAACGCTTTCGAGAGATCACAGAAGATTCCTATGGCATCTCGTGCCTCCTCCCACGCAGTGAATATGTGTTTTAATAAGGTGACACCGGCGTCAGTCGTACAACGTCCTTTGGTGAAACCATATTGTTTCTCATGTAAGATCTTATTGTTGTTAAAGTGGTTAAGCATCTGATTAAGCATTACCTTCTCAAACACCTTGCTAAAAACTGGCAATACGGATACGGGTCTATAGTTATTGGTGTCTTTACTGTCCCCGGATTTGAAAAGTGGTATTACCTTGCTGTATTTCATAAGGTCCGGGAAGACGCCTTGGTCCACACACAAATTAAATATTAAAGCCAAGTACGGTGCTATAGTCTCAATAATAGCTTGGCAAACTTTAATAGACATTCCCCATAGATCTTCTGTTAATTTGATTTTGATTTCCTTAAAGGCTTTAATGACAGCTATGGGGTTTATATGTTTAAATTGAAACTCAACCGGACAGGCTGAAACATTTGCTCTTAATAAATCAATAGAAAGCAAGGGTGAGGAATTTAAGGTTTCGGTAGTTCTAAGTGGGATACTGGTAAAGAAATCTACAAATTCTTGAGCAACTTCATTTTTAGAGCTTAGAACACCACGTGAGGTTTCTAATGTGATATCACTATTGGATTTTTTATTTCTATTAGTTTCACTATTGATAATTTTCCAAACCGTCTTTATTTTATTATCTGCGGATTTAATCTTGTTGCTAATGAATAAGGCTTTAGCAACCTTGCAAGTGTTTTTAAAAATTTTTGAGTATGTTGCAACATATTTATTAAAAGTTTCTGAATTAATGTAAGGCTTGAGGCCGTACAGCTCAAACAATCGCTCCCTACTTTTCCTAATACCCTTAGTTGCCCATTCACTGAACAAAAACTTTGGGTAAATAGATTTAGTTTTCATTTTTATTGTATTATTAAACTCCGTGTAAACTACCGAAAAGAATTCCTCATAAAATTGATTTACATTTTCAATAATATATCCCGGAATGCCTAAATTACCAATTAAGTTATTATTAAAATTATTCAAATTACTGGGTGTTATTTGTCTAGACTTTATCTGGATTTTTTGTAATGGTGTGTAGGACTCGAAAACAACGGTTTGACCACTGTGATCAGAAGGAAGGTAATTTACAATGGATTTATCTAAGTAGTCGCAACAACAAAAAACATTATCAATACATGTAGCAGTATTTTTAGTAATTCGGGTTGGTTCCGAGAACACGTTTAACAAATTGAATGATTTAAAAAGATGTAATAATCTACTGCTATTTGAATTTTTCTCTAAAATATTAACATTAAAGTCACCACAGATAACGAGTGATTTATTACTAGTAGCAAGTTTTGCTAAAGCATCCTCCATTACTGACTCAAATAAAGAGTAGTTCTGATAATTTGGGGGTCTGTAAACGCACACTATTACATGCTTATCTAGCTCAACACAAGACAGTTCAATATTATGCTCAACCGATAGATCAACAATATCATTACGAGACTTAAATTTAATACAATTTTTAACTAAGATTAATGAACCCCCACGCATCTTAGATTTCCGGTTAAAGCAACTGCCCACACTGTAATTTTCGTAATTAATGAGCATTTCAAAGTCTTTTAACCAATGTTCAGTGAAACAAACTATTTCAAACTTTGTTTTTTCTAAAAACAATTCAATTTCTAATTGCTTTGAAGCGAAGCCTTGAATGTTCTGGTGAAATAATTGCATGGAATTCTGCTTAGCCCCTTTTTTACATCTAACTTTTTGGGAGCAAGAAGGTACCTTTGTGTTGTTGGTTAAAGTAACATTACTGTTACTGGTATCTTCTGTTGTCTTACTAACTAGTTTAAATGAGCATCCGGAGTGAGCCCCAAGACTCCTATGCCATTACAAGACAATGAAACCTTAGTACTAGTGGACCCTACTTGAGAATCTTCTGTAGTTACACATGGATCCTCGTTCGTAAAATAATTGTAAAAATGAATATTAGTATTCTTACTAATAGTCGCAGTGTTAATAATAGAACTAAACATAGACATACTATTTATGTGTGAGTGTACTGAGTGAATATTAAAAACTAATAGCCGAGCTATTTTGTGTCTACAACTAATAGGTAGATACACATTACCCCGTGTCGACTTAAGATTACCTACAAAACTGTTGATATCAAGATATATAAGTTTGTCACTATAGTGACCTACTAAGAAATGAACATGCTCATTCAGCATGTGAATATAATTGTTTTTCTTGCCTGACAATTTTTCTAAGTATGGGAAAGCACACAATATTATTTTACGACAATTCAACTTTAACAATTCAGTTACACTGTCTGTGATGTCTTCTTTTTTAATTTTTGAACTATTTCCAATAAATATAGTGATGTCTGTATTAATATTATAAACATTTCTAGTTACTGATGCCATTATCTGTTTGTATGTTGCCCCTGGCATACAATGATTTTGATTGGGAAAACTCAGGTTATTACTAACTAATTTACCTACACCTCTTCCTATACTATCTGAGAACATTACTGAACAAGAACAATTATGACTATCATATATCTCAGGCTGTACCACTTGTAAATAATCTTGATTGAGTACATAGTCCTGAGATAAATTCTCAGCCTGGGACGGGTCCTCCATTACCTCAGGCTGGACAGTATCTTGGTTGGTAACTGACTGACAACTACATTGACACATTACCAACTCATTTGCTGCAAGAATATGTTCCCTAATTTGGTTCTGAGAACTCACATACCTACTGGAAAGGGAACTAAGTGAGTCCTGAAGTACCTGTATTTCAGCCTGCAAATGCCGAGTATCAATTTCATAAATTTTTATACTGTCTTCTAATTTTATTTGGTAATTATTTAACTTATTAACTAAATCAACACGCTCTTTCCTCAGTGAAATATTTTTGGAAAATTGCTTATGTTGTTTCCTAAATTGATAACATTTTTTAATTATTCTATTCAGTTTAGCATATTTTTTAATTTTCTTGTTGCTAACTGTATAATTCTGTTTTAATAAGGAATCTTCAGTCAGATCAATGGTTATTAAGGAAGGGGGGTTACAATTACTATTTAATAATTCATTATATAAGATGTTAGTTTCTTTAACCTGAGTATGTTGTTTTTCTTTCTGTAACTTTGATATACAATTATTGGCATGAATTAATTCATCTTCTAGGTCCCTAATTTTATTTAAAGCCTCCTCGTACAAGTTACTACAATTATTGAAACCATCCGTGACCACCTTCAGTTGATCCCGTTCATCAACAACGTCCAAGTATTGCTGATGTAGGACCACTAGCTCTCGTTTTAAGCTTGAGTTTTTGCCATTAACTGAATGGACTTCCACCTCACTCTCATCTCTCTCCTGTAACAGTTGTTGGACTTGGAGGTTTGATTCTTTAAGTTCTTGGAGGGCCGTTCTCAATTTTAGCTCCATATCCTGAGCAGTAGCCTTACGGGTCATCACAGGCATGGTTTCAGGAAAGGTTACTGAAAATAAGGAGTAAAGAAACGGTGAGAACTAATAGAATTGACAAATTAAGAAAAGTTAGTGGTAAAAGGGGGAAAAAAAAAAAAACCAAGGGAAAAATGTTCAGTTATGAAATGAAATGAGGTAGGCTGCTATATTAGCTTTAAAAGTTAACTATAATTATATTCAATGCATCAACAGAATATTAAATTTAACTGATTCTATTGTAAATTTGTAATAAGGTATTACTTTTTCTTAAGAGGGTAGATTGCATAGGAAAAAAAAAATTAAACTTATTATTAAGATATTACTTTAAGACAATAATGCACAGTAATTACCATACACGTTATATTACTGAATTTATATTGAAACGATATAATAAACAACAGAGTTATGGAATTACTGTCAGTTTTGTTTTTTACGACCGGTTGTCAACAAAGCGATTAAGAACCAGTACAGGGTAATAAATCAGCAAAAATATATACTAAAAAATGGCATAGATGTGTGATTGATATAAAGTGACGATTGTGTGCTATTATTAAATAAAAGTAAACAATACTTCCCCTGAATTTTCCGTATAAATCCACAGTTAGAACGTCATCTGTTGTTTTTGTTGTATAGGCGAAAACTTAATTAATCACCAGGAAAACAATTTTCCTGAGTATTTACGCATTTATATTACGTTTGCTCAAACAATTACACCTTAATATAACTTATTTAATAATTTAATTTAATTTTAAAATACGGAACAAAAATTTTACATGTCACTCGGGCAGTGTTGCCACTTTTTTTCACTATATATATATTATAATAGGACACTAACACCAAAATTATGCCTGAAATTTCATCAAGCCGTCTGTTCCCTCTTTTCGTCTCACTTAACAGACGTTTAACGCGGTATTTCCGCAAACCATCCCACTTCACACGTACCGAGCCCCTTGGAAACTTTCAAAAACTTGATTCGGTTACAAACCTTAATAGTTTTCAGACATTTGGGAGTTTTAGGTCGGTAACACAATAGTGAGAGTGGAGCCGAAAAGGAGAAATTAAATTTTTCAAAAAAATTCAAAGTAGATTTTGTAAAACAGTAAAAGATTTTGCTGTGTGTGTTCTTCTTTATACAGGAAATAATTATGTGTCTTAGTCATAATATGACTACTATATTATGGTCGTCTTTTTGCTTCTAAAATACCGTTATATTCGTCTTGGAGGGAAACTAAACAAAAGACAAGACGCGAATTCTCTAATCTTTTCAGCTATTCACATCTCCAACCACTAATTCCTAATTCTACGTATGTGAGTGAAATCCTCCGTTATTCACACCGTCATCACTTTAAAACATGCACAAAGCTTAGGGAATAAAACTCATTTTAAATTGCACTGTATGTCCGCGCACTCATTTTCAAACACCAGCTTAAAAATCATAACTCCTATCAAGTTTAAATACTGTTCCGAATTAAAATCCGCGACCGAACCGGTGGTAACTAGCGTCTGCTTCAATATCCTACAAGATAGAAAGACCCTTCATTAAATTTGAAAATGTATCTCTACGATGATGGAAATTGAATGGGGGTTTTAAAAAGTCTCATTTTCGCTCAACTCGCTTTTCTCTAGTGTGAAATACGCCCAAGCCTTGTTCTGCAACCACACTAAGAATTTCGAATTCTCGCCTCTCTTAATCTGACTTCGGATAAGTTTTGAGAATTATCTGGATCAAGGAGTATGCGCGAAATTTCGAGATATCCTCTAAATAATATGAGACACCAATCTTAAGTGGTGGGCTTAGAGTCGATTTTAGGACGATGGGCGTTTTGTCTGAATTTAATAAATTCAAAGACGGTTTTGTCATTGTATTGTGAAACAATCTTGGGATTGCTTGAAGTTCTTCAATACATTTCCGCTTAAAGTCGTTCATTGTTGTAAATGAGTCCGTTCCATACATCGCTTTGAATAACAACGCGAAGGAACTTGTAGTCGGAGTAATTTGCTTGTCTGGGTAGTGCTTTAGGTGGCCACTAGTGAAGATGTAATGGCTTCTTTGGAAAACTTATGGAACCACTTTTATCACGGCTATTATATGCTCGGAATTTGTATTCTGTTAAATAAAGTGGAGTTCGCGTGGGTACCTCATAAAACTTAACATGAGAAGAATAAAGATTGTTTGGGAAAGTAGGACGAAAACATACCATAATGATGTTATTCTTGAGAAAATATAGGTGCCTAGTAGTCGTACATGAACTTGGACAAAGCAAATGGAGTTTGTAGGGCTCCTACCTACCAACGCATATATGAAAATGCGTGGAAGTTATGTATGTACATAAATTATGTATGTAGACAAAAACGTGGGCCACCAAAGAAGCTTAACACATTGGTTGCGGTCGATTTGCTTTTGTTTCGATCTTTCTTTACCTTCATTTGTTTTTCACTTTCTTTTTTTAAAAAGCAGCGTAACAAACAAAAAACTTTTCAAAAAAGTCAATGAAACAAACAATAGTCACCGACTTCCGAAAATAAAGTTATTTTCCACTTTTTTAGTGTTTTTTTTGGAAGTCGGTTTTTTTTTGCAAAAAAGTTTTTATTTTACCCTTTTTAGTTATCGCATCACACCAAATCCTTGTCAACTATCAATTTCGCAATTTCTTTTACTTGGATGACATATTTTTTCCAGCTATTTTGATTTCAAAACCAAACTGCTGAACCGATTTCGATGAAATTTCTATGGGACCAATCGAGAAGTAGATCCATTCAGGTAAAAGAAGAATTTTTCAAATCGGTTCATAAATGACGAAGATATGAGGTAACAAACACAAAAAAAAAAAACACACAACCGAATTGAGAACCTCCTCCTTTTTTTGAAGTCGGTTAAGAAGCACATCGATCTTGCACCATAAACTCAATCGTCCACGGTGTATGCAGCTCCATACACATTCCCCACCTACTTAACCCATCATTTTCTGCCTATAACTTCACAGTTCGTAAATCATTCACTTTTACGGTCACCGTCACTCCCGTAAAAAGAGGAGTAACCATTCAACTGGAACTTATATGCTGGTATAACCGACAGAGAGGAGTGAACATTGAGTTATCACAACATAAGTTACTTTTTGGGGTTTGTGGCTAAATAGTAACAGCAGCACGAACAGTCGGTCGTCAAGCAAAGCTGACTGAGATTGTTAACGATCCATCGATGAAGTACAGGAAAGCACGTTAAGCTATTGTTCCATTGTAGTAGTTAAAGCCGTTGTTGTTTAATCCAACGAAGCCGTCAACCAAGTTTCCTCTACATCAATCTATGTAACTCTGCACGAAAGAATTGCTGGGAAACGTCTTTTTTATTGGATGAAAAATTACGTTTTACAGTAGGACTCAATGTAACGCACTCAAAATATTTTGCTTGTTCTTTCTTCTTTATCGTGTGGTTATTACCTAACCTGGTGTCAGAGTTTTTATGCCGCCCATGGGCCTCTAACTTGGCTTTACATGCCGTCGAGAAATAACTCTCAGGCATGCTGGTTTCCTCACGATGTTTTCCTTCACCGAAGCAAGCGATAATTATACAATATGCACATGATTCGAAAAATCAGAGGTGCGTGTCTTGGGTTTGAACTCGAGACCTATGATAACTTGGCAGTCTAACGTCCAATATTTTGCTAAAAATTAAATAATAATTTAATAGAACGAGGGTCCTGGTGGTATTTAAAGTAAAGTTATAACATTAAAAACTTGGATTAAAAAAAAAAAAAACTTGAGATAGTTGGAACTTTGACCCCCCAATATCACCATAGCTAGAAGATTCTCAGGTATGGTCTAGAACAAAAAAATCGCAATAACGGAGAGAACAAATGCCTTTCAGATTCATTGAGGGTATTTTTACACCCATCATGACAAACCAGTCCAGTCATGGTCAAGAGTTTGAGTAGCTTAGGTTTCTATCTATGTGTATGTCATAATAAGTGACAACTACTGGATCATGTGAAAATGCTAAGCGGCAGATTGCTTCCGTGCGCTTTGTGCTATGATTACCACAACGCACCCTGGAGGTCTAGACAACACAAAACGCTTTCATCTTCAATGAATACGGGTTTCTGTACGATAAAACAGGCACTGCATAATCAGGCTACAATGTTCCCAAGATTGGGACACAGTCGTCTTCTCTAGGAGAGGGAGTTGGCCGTAATCCACCACGTAGAGGGAGGGGGTAAGTGGATACCGCTATCATTCTTCTCATCGTCATTTGCCTAGCCTTAATCTCAGTCATTCATCACACACCTATACTTCACTTAAACACCACACACAAGCACACGACACTCTCTTAAATAAACATAATTTATTACTTTAATTTAAGTTTTACTTGATTTGCATATTTTTACTGTAACCTAAGTATTCTTACCTGTACAATGCTATTTTATGTACCTTGTATTATGTTTACTCCCTATTTTTCTCGTAAGACGAAGAGACTAGTCTCCACGACACAGGGAATCCTAGTGTGGAGGCTAGTGATATTCACCTTGTGTAATGCTCTCCAGATCAATAAAGCTTTTTTATTTTTTTTTTATTTTTCCCAACTATGTTGGGGTCGGCTTCCACTCTAACCGGATGCAGTTGAATATCAGTATTTTACATGGAGCGACCGCCTATCTGACCCCCACAACCTAGTTATTCAGGGTATTACTTTACCCCTTCGTCAGACTGGTTGTCAGACTTTCGGGCTACTGACTACCTGTAACAACCGTCAAAGGACCAACGGCTTAACATGTGTTCCGAGACATGGAGAAAACGTGGTATATAATGGGTGGTCACCCATCCAAGGACCAACTTAGGCAAGCATGGCTTAACCTGAACATCGTCCCGAGCGGCCGAGCTCCTCTATCATGTTTCTATATCACCTTAAAACTAGACAAACACGAAAGCCGAACCTTCCAACCCAGGATCTAAAATTAAAACATAAAATTAATCCTCCGTGGACCGCAGTCATAATTTAGGAGCAACCGCACGCCATCAGCTTGGCAGATTTATGGCACAGGATCGATGTGGCTAACTCAGAGTTATTGGTGTCATGTTTTATACGACATATTCATATTTATATGCCGTATAACTTTGAAGTGGGTGTGCTTTTCCGGTAGACCGCAGTAGATGACCGGTTAAAATGTTATCAGTGTTTTACTGGCATTTAGGAAATCACGGATTTTAGTGTTTGAATATTTAAAAAAACAGCGTTGTACGGGTTGTAGTAGTTAACCCCGTACACTGATTTGTCGTGAAGTCATTGTAAGTTAAGTATAGTAGAGAAACACGTTTTCACCAAGATTCACCAATTAGGTTTTTGTAGGCAACGGTTACAGTGTTATAGTAAAAGGCGATTCTCTCTGTAAGTTGTTGATAATTCCACAGTTATAAGTTCGCTATATTGAAATATCGTTACTATTGCTGTATTCATAATATTAACATATTTTTGTTAGTTTGAAAAATGTATGGCGATGACATTTCTTCATTAAAAACTCGATTTAAAATACCGCACGTTATGAAATTCATGTAATAAATATATCAGAGTAAACTTCATAAAAGGAGTTACGGAGGCGGCCGAAGGAAATATGACATACATATACTTGATCGAAACCAGTTACGTACAAGTGAAAAAAATCGCTTGATCGAAACCGGTTACGTACAAGTACAGAAAAAGACTCGATCGAAACTAGTTTCAAAACTCTGGTTTCGTAGGCGGCCGAAGGGGCTCAATTGTATCAACAGCTTTCAAATATAAAAACACGAAGACAGCTGAAATGTTTGACACAGAAATTCAACGAAGACTAGAAATACAAAATTTCACACCATGCCTCTTCAAATTCGTCTTTGAATGTTCAAAATAGCCATTGTCAAGTTCAACCCATACAATGCCGTCCATGTCAAAACATCTATAATAATTCCATACCCGGATCAACCCGTCATAATTATATTAAAGAAACCTTCCATGTTCTTTCACGCGCCCAAAAACTGAACTAGGATTGAAGGATGCCCTTCTTTAAGGGCGTACACACGCGATCGTTTATTATATTACAAAGAGGGGTTGACTAAATAAAAACCACCTCACGGGTCAATCTTTAAGGTTAAGCAATACTTGCCCAGATAGTTCGTGGATGGTCGACAGTTCAATAACCCTCCGTGCCTCGGAAAGCTCGTAAAGCAGTTGGTTCCCGCTGTCAATCGTACGTGATTGGCAGACGTTACGGGATGTCGGAAGCCCAGAAATCTGGCAACTATTCTTGCCAAGGGGTATCATGTTAGACAGTAACTAGGTTATGAAGCACATATAGGCAGTCGCTCTGTGTAAAACACTATTATTTGACCTTAACATAGCTGACAGATATACAAGTATCTTCTCTTGAGCTGAGCTCTCCTCAGTCAAGGAAAAAGCGCCATTGCTATTTGCTGCCCTCGGATCGTCCGTACGCAACCATCCTTAACTCTAACATGTGACAATAAAGAGCCAAGGATCCCGTTTTAATATCTTCCCTTTGGCAAGTGTCGTATATCCAAGTGTTCTTCACTTGTTATTATTTTTGAGACAGTTTTCCTTGTCCGTAATTGGTAAGGCGATTCAGGGGATCTGTTTACAATGGTTATAGTCGCTGTTATTGGTGATTATGGATGATTTGTTGGTTCGTTCACCAGAAGGTAATGTTAGAACTTGTTCTTTTGGATGGCAAGATTGTTTATAAGTGACTTTGTTAATGGCTTTTAGTTTATCGATATTGAAGGAACGGTCTGGTATCTTCTGTGATATCGTAACTATTAAACAAGTCATCACTTACGGCCATCACTTACCATCCGGTGAGATAGTAGTTAAACGCGCGTGAAAAATCATCATACTTCTGCCCAAGTCCCAATCTATTAGGGGTCGGCGCAGCATGTCTTCTTCTTCCATACTTCTCTATTACTTGTCATCTCATCTGACACCTCCGAAAACGCGCGTTAAAAATTAAAATGAAAAATCATGATCGTCAGCTGTTCTCAACATCATTGGTGTGGTATTTCAGGCTAAACAGATACAGCTGAATACCAGTATTTCACATGAAGCGATTGCCTATCTGACCTCCACAACCCAGGTACTGGGTAACACGAAACCCTTGGCAAGACAAAGGACCTAGCACGAGCGCACGGTGTAAACGAAAAAACGTCGTTTTTCTTAGTAAAAATATATATATATTTTTTTATACAATTTTCGTATAGCATTTCCGTTAATTGTTTACAACAAGCACAATCAGTATCATCCATAGATATTAAGAAATTCTTAAAATTATAACATAACATCACGCCTGCAATCCCCGAAGGGTTAGGCAGAGGTGTACCTAATAGTACACCCACATTTCGTCAGTTATGATTATGTCCAATATAATAGGGGCGAGCCTATTGACATCAACTGGGCACAAATCCAGACTCCGTGGCCTTAAAATTATGAAAATATTATTTATGAAACGAGTATTTTTAATATTAAAATCGACGTATTTACGTTACGTTTACACCGTGCCACCGAAAATAAATTTTAAAAAATAATTAAACCAAATTAAAATTGAAATTGAATTAAGAGTTCTATTTAATATTATTATAAATGCATGAAAAAAAATGTACATATATTATAATTGTAAAACTTCATGAAAACGAGAAATATTAAAAGGCTTATTTTATTTTATTTATACATATATTTAGTACACCGTGCGCTCGTGCAAGGTTCTCAGACATACGATGACACTTTCTATGCAAGTAATCTTCTTCAGAAAAATATTTCCCAAAACTGACAAGTAAAACGGACGGCAATACTTCAAACATACTTAAACATTTACCATAATATGTGTGCCCCAAAAGTCTAAGAAAAAAAAATATTTATGAGGACCGAAGATGTAGTTACCAAGTTTTCTTGTTACATAATGAATTCAAGTACTTCTCAAATAGTCCTCATGTTTAGTCGGTTCGTACTTGTAAGAGGAACTTTACACTGGAGAGGTTTCTCGTCCGTACGAGTTGGATTGCCAATTAAATGTTGTATAAATACTCGCGGTGTATGAAATATCAATTTTGTTTGATGTGCGTCGTGGTTATTTCATTTCCTACCTTATTCAGTTATGTAATAGAGGCCATGTGTGTTATGGATTACAAAAGTAAGACAACATAACATGACATCACGACTGTAATCCCTGAAGGGTTAGGCAGAGGTGTACCTGATAATACACCCACATTTCGCCAGTTATGTTTAAGTCCCATTTATTGGAGGCGAGCTTGTTGCCATCAAACGGGCACAAATCCAGTCTCCGTGACTGCTACTGAGAAATTCCTGGTGGAAAAACCCAACAACTATTTGCCCAACCCGGGAATCGAACATAACTAGGAAGAAAGGCCTAATAGAAATGAAATGCAGAAATACAGGCTTAGTAATAATTTAAAAAGTAATATTTAAAATAATATATAAATATTAATGCTACCTTAAGTTGTGTTTTCTTTTTTCTAAATTATGATTATTTGAAGTTTAGTTATTTAAGTCTCAGTGTTGATAAAGTTAAAGTAATTAAGGATAGTAAAATCAATGGATACTCAGAAATGTACTTTCATTTATTTGGCACCCTTCGCGATTTAAAGTACCTTAGAAAAGTGAAGTTTTAGTATTCCGTTTCATAATTGACATTTTGCAAACCTTTTTACGAAATGTCAATTAAGATAAAAATAAAAAACAGTTTTAATAATCCAATTTGATCAAAACTAAACGATTAGGTACTACACAAAAATCTACAATGTACGAGTCTACCAATCCTCTTATTTTCTACATAATAACCATTTAATCAAGCCAATAACTTATTGACTACAAGTTCAGATATGTAGGGTTTCATCTAGATTCAGATTAACACACCACTATAAAAGGTTTGACCTTGACCTTTGTCTGGCACGTGCTCATATGTTCCCAAAATAGTAACCATTCAGTTGGTTGATCAAAAAGGACCTTGGGCAAAATTCTATGGGACCTAGACTATCTGCGGTCACCACTGATATTAGTTTCACGTGAAAGGGCTTTTTGTGCCTGCCTAAAACAAACGTTTGATAGATAAGTGGAAACTTTTTTTGATGCTCCTGCCCTAGTTTAAAAAAATCCGACGGATTGAGAACCTTTTCCTTTTTCGAAGTTAGTTAAAAAGATTAGTCGCTTTCGAGAATATTGCGGAGCTGTAATCCTGTCATCGAAATAGTGGTAGAGGGTGTATAAATAAATTCACGAGTTCAAAATATTGAGCAATATAGGTGAGGTGTTATGTTTAAAGAAATTTTATATGAGGAATAGACATGAATGCGCGAATAAAATACAATAAGTGTGTTTAACAAAATTCAACTTTAGTACGCCACATAAATTCAGAAGATCATCCAATATTTGTTGTGCCTTAACAGTAACTAGCAATGCTACACCGAAACCCACTTCAAAATAACACATATTAATTTATATATCAAAACTGTTATATTCAGAAATAGTTCGAATGGCTACGCTTATTATCATCACTGTCAGCCCCAGTTCTATGGAAACCTACTCGATCCCGATCGGATTTAAATGTATTGGTACTGGTAGTTGATTCCGTTGACAGTTTCATCAATATCAAATAGCTTTCCATTAAGACGATTTCTATAAAGGTGCAGTTTTATTATACAAGTTCTTTGAAGGCCTCGTTGCCTCCCTGGTCTGGTGGTCGCAAGCGCAACTGCTAAGCTTGAAGTCCTGGGTTCGATTCCCAGGTCGGGCAAAGTGTTGATGGGTTTTTCCATCAGGAATTTCTCATTAGCAGCCACGGAGTCTGAATTTGTGCCTAGTTGATGGCCTTACGTTCGCTCCCTGTTATATGGGACTTTAACTGGCGAAATGTGGGTTTACTATTAGGTACACCTCTGCCTAACCCTTTGGGGATTACTGGCGTGATGTTGTGTTGATGTGTTGATGGCAAAAGTATCGGCCAAAAAACTATGAAAGGTAACACTAACACTAAATATGTTCTAAATAAAGGACACTGCCCACTACACCGTACCATGTCATGACCGTGCTACGAACGTATCAGGCACGTAAAGAAACATGATACGGACTACTATGCCCACTAGAACATAATAATATCAACAGCGTATTGTACCCGTTTAAAACGGGTTTGGAATGGTCATCATACTTGGATTCCGTAACCGCGAACTACTACACCGGCAATGATTTTATCATCCCAAATTTCTTATATTTTGTGCTCTTGGACGTTGTAATTGTATTATTTAGGCAGTCACGTAACTATCTGATTCTAGTTTAAAACTGAATCTAAATGAATTAACCAGTTTAATTATTCGTACATCTCACACTTCGAATACTTCTTCGCGTCTTTGCACGTTAGTCAAAATCGTTCCATTTTTTACCGAATGATTCAGTTTAAATTGATTCAATTTACTGAATATTATTGGACCCTATTAAGCAGGTACTTATTCAACCAAAAGTCGACTGACAGCTCAAAATCTCGAACATCTAGCGTCTGATTGAACCAATTAAAAGGCATTTCATACCGAGTACCGCTCACATTTTTTGAGACGACTATTATTAGTACAATTTCGTCCACATGGAATTCAGGATTAGAGAAAAAAAAATTTAGTGTACAATATACACTTAAAAAAAATGTTTTATGTGAAATATTTTTCTTTATTTACGGCTTACCCTAAAAACTCAATTCCAACTTATCACACCTTTGAACTGCAGCCATGCAAAACATGTCGAAGCCACATTTTCTTCATTCCCCGTTGAAGGAAAATCTGAAATTTTCAAATTTCATCGCGAGACTAAAACCATTTATGAACTCATTTACACGGTAGCGTAACATTGCTCGTGTATGAATAGAAATCATTTGAAAGCCACGTCATTTTACTAAAACGTTTAGTTTTAGTAAAATGACGTGGCTGTTAGTGATATTGGAAAGCGTTTATAGATAGCTTCAGGGGTAAAATATTACTGTCGATAGTATTCTGCCTACATAATTATTTTCATATGGACAAAGTTACAAATCAACTTCAGTTTCGTTTTATTGAATTAAAATATTTTTATATTAACAATTTAGTGGTTGCGCGGTAAAATACAATTTGTTTTGTTTCGTATTGACGGAATAGTTTGAGAGGTATCTTGATTGGTTCGTTTGTCTCCTTGTACCCCTTTTCGAACCTACAACCCATTTTCGAATCTATCGCATTATTTAGCAAAAAACCGCGGAAACAAATTGTAACAAATACGCTAACCTGTTTCTTTCTTAAATAATAACTTTGTTTACTTATATCCAACATAAAAAAGTTCTTTTTACATATTTCATGCCAAACTTACAAATCTGTAAGTACATTATTCCTATGAAACTAAAATAAAATGACTGAACTATAAAAAAACACTAATTGTATAATACAACAAAAATAGACTCTTCAACTAAATGTTTTGTTAGTGTGATGCCACACTGACAAAACATTTCAACTTCCCATTTAACATTAAAAACTCCATACAGATACGAGTATACCTGTGGCCATATTTAAAACTAAAATAGTAAACTATTGTGTGATAGGACAGGCAACTGTCGCTACACGGAACGGTGTTCATCAAAAGATAGCAATGAATGAAATGCTTTCACTGTCGGCCGGATGGACCGGCACACAAACTGTGGTAGATGGTTTTATGTGGTACTGGAGCAGAAATTTTAATGTTGTGCCTGAATTTGGGAATTTCGACCGGTTCGAGCAAGTCAATTGTAGAATACAAGAGAACAGACAGAAGTTATAGTTACTTTAGTTGCATGGAGTTAGTCGATTGATTGAAAAAATATAAAATTTCAAAACTAAAAACACGCCTTAGAGTGACGTCATTTTATTTTTCGTATTCTTCTCAGCAGACCCTTTCATTTGATACCCATATCATGGAAATGCATAAAAATAACTAGTCCGCCATCTTTGGGAGTTCACTATATTGGATTTAGAATGACATCCCTTTTTAGAATGACCCTTTTTAGAAGCCATGCATTATCATCCAAACTAAACAAGTATGCAAAATTTCACCTGAATCGGAAATAATCTATTTTTAATAAACATATTTATATAATATAATAAATTTATATAATTGGGCTATTAAAAACTTACAATTCGAAGTCACTTGCATTACAACACTGTGTGACAACCTTGGTATGGTGCTAACATAGTGCAGCCTTCAGGCATTTAGAGCGACGAAACGCTTGCTACTAGCTATTTCTGCTGGCCTGGTACATGCGATCATTTACCCGTTCACATTTTTAGCTTCAAGAGAATATTTTCAGCATAATTATGATCGAGAGGAATCACGAGGATGTTTTCTGAAAAGCATAGAAAATTGTTGGGAAAGTTCCCTCTATTTTACCAAAAAAATCTATCCTTTTAGTTTAGAGACTGCATCATCATGTTCCTGCCCTTGTCCCATTCTGCTTGGGGTCGGCGCAACGCGTTTTATTCTTCTATTCTTCCCTGTCAACCGTCACGGCATCATTTACTCCTTTCTCAAACCCCCTCCTCCTTCCCTCCTCCTTCCCTTCCCTTCTCCGTCCTCCTCTTTCCTTTCTCCTTTCATATCATTCCTCACACAATCCATCCAACTGTTTTTTGGCCTTCCTCTCACTCTCCATCCATCAACATTTACATCATCACTCTTTTAGTAACATGCGTTTCATCCCTCCTCATTACATGTCCATACCAAGACAGACGACTTTCTTTCAATTTTTCTGTAACAGGCGCCACTTTCAAACTTCCTCTAATATACTCATTCCTTACTTTATCCATTCTTGTTATTCCACACATCCATCTCAACATTCTCACCTCCGCTGCATGCAATCGTTTTTCATCCATCGTCTTTACAGTACGACAGGTCTAATCACGGACTTGTATATTTTCCCCTTTAACTTGAGGGGCATCCGTGGGTCGCAAGTTGTTCCAGTGACCTGTCGCCATTTCATCCATCCTGAGTTGATCCGAGAGTTTAGAGACTGCAAGAATGGAATAATTTAAGAATGAAAACAGAATTAGATAATTATAATCTGTGAATGACTTGAAAATTAATACCACACAACAAAATTAAAACCTTCAATACAATTATTTGATTAACTGTTTGATTTGCTACTGCACTACAAATTACTGAAGTTGGGTCTAACACCCATATTCCAGAAGCCAACACGAGTTCATTTTTGTCAGCGAAAACTGAATGAACGGTTTTAATTGCCATGACAACAGTTGAAACTGCCAAACAAATCGTATTCCTAGAATTTCTTGGCCGCAATTGGCGGATCTTCGAATAAGGTACTTCCTCGGTATACGTTCGTTGCCTCCTACATTAGACATCATTGTCTAACCCATAGTTATAACAACGAAAATAGTTGTCATCTCAGAAGTCTCAGTAACGCATTCCATCCTTTTTTCTTTGGTCTTCTCTTTCTCTTATAGCCATAGATGACACAATCAGTCCAAAAAAATTGGCCCGCATTTCAGGATTCACTTCAGATTGTCAAAAGTTTAAAGAAAAGGGTAAGTATGTAAAAGATCAGTCTTCTTCCTTTATCATGGGGTTGTTCCTAACCTGGTGTCATAGTTTTTATGCCGCCCATAGGCCTCTGACTTGGCTTTACATGCCGTCGAGAAGTATCTCTCAGGCATGCTGGTTTCCTCACGATGTTTTCCTTCACCAAAGTGTTAATTAAAAGAAGAAAAAAAAGTTAAAAGATCAGTAACGAAAATAAACATGATTTCAAATGAAGTGTTGATAAATCATTTTAATCTTCAACAATTATAGCAGAACATGATCAAGCCATGCAAAACAGTCACTTACCACTTGACATAAGATACATCGCGCAATCTCGCTTGATCAAACAGCATCCACTTCCCGAGACAACCGAAGCGTTCACAGATGTAACGCTAATTAATTGCAATTAAAATTTAACGAGCACTTATCTACGCTTTGATCACTGATATTTAATATCGTTGTCGCAAACATCTATCGTTCAGACCTCGATTACAATTTCTTATGGGAAGATTAGGATATTGATTTTGTATGAGTGGTGGAAGACATTCTATTCGTTGTTGTTTTTTTTATTAATGTACTGGCTTGATAGTAATTGCAGAACACGCAGGGTAACCCGCGAAATTCAAATTTACTCTTTAAACTATTTTTACCCAACTGCAAGGTAAGGGTTATTATTATTATTTTTTAATTTAAGGACAACCAACAACACCAAAATACATGTTAAAGTACTCACATTATTTTTACATTTTAAAGTGTAGCCTTAATTAAAGGCTGCCACGGCATGCATTACACATATGTAGGAGTAGGAAATAAAGTTACAAAACACATTTTACTTATATAGATAGGTTGGTATATCAGTTAATTGTTAAATCCGACATACAAATACAAATGAAAACCGAAAACTTACTAATTACAACGTACAAAAAGATAAATGCAATCAAATCAAATTATAAACGTATAGAAACAGAATACAGAAGAAAAGTGGCAGGCAGACTGGACGGCTCTTTGTCACGAAGTTTACTCATTCTTCATTAATTCCAGGTGAATAAAAGTACATACGGCTTGAGCTGGAATTCTTTGACGACATGTAAACGGCAATCTATCCACAGAATACCTGAATCTTATAAAAATCGTATTACGTGTAAGTATTTATGTTGAGTATTTTCTTCCTTTATATACGTATATTTTGTAACATGACTTTGAAAATTCTTTCTGAAATTGAATTCTTTCATTTTATAACTCGACATGTCATAACATGTCGAGTTATAAAATGAGTAAATGATAGCGTAACGATTAACAGGGGAGAATTAAAAAAAAAACGTGTTGCGCCGACACCAAATAACATGGAACAAGACCAAAGGGAAGGTGATGATGAATTTTAGAAAAGGTTCGACTTAGTAGAGTGTTGTCTTCACTCATATGTACCTGTGTGACAGTCAAAGTGACTGTCACAGTTTGCGACAGTAACGAACTTCGTGCACCAAAAGGCCACGATCACGACTTTTGACCGCAGAAGCTCAGGCATAAAGTTTGGTGGCACGACCGTGCATCCGATCAGTTGTGTTCATGATAGCGGCTGATCATGTCAACATCTGGAAAAACATTTAAATAAAGATATTTTACGTTCATACTGTTATCTACTGTTTCAAAAATTTTGTTTCTATTTTATATGTCCATTACTTTTGGTCATCATTGGTAATTTGGTATATTGGTGAAGTAATCAACTCTGATTACTGCTTTCGTGTAGGCGAATTCATAACTGAATAGGAAGTAATATTCTAAAGATGTTATTAGATAGACATAATTTTCACGCTCGATTATAATTTCGTGCCCGGTTGATGGCAATAGGCTCGCTCTTATTACATGGAAGTCATACATTACTGGCGGAATGTGGGTGTACAATTAGGTACGCCTCAGCCTAAACCTTCGAAGATTACAGGCGTGATGTTATGTTTGGCAATATCACGTTCATTTTAACCGAAGGGATAGGCACAGATGTACTTGGTAGTAACATATTACTCTCACTTTGTAGAAGACTACCCTATGGCGATAGTCGGCGGTTTTTGTAGAAATTTAATGACAAAATTAAATAACACTTTCTTTACCCGACCCGGGAATGTAACTTAGAACCTCATGCTTAGAAGTAACACTAGCGACAACCATATCAACGAGGCATAATATAAGATAAATATACACTGACGTAATTATGTGTCAATTATCTAGGTACACATTACACACTAATTTGGCGAAATAATACACCGGCACACGTAGGAAGCCTTCGGGCTAAGTAATGCGACGATCTTCGTAGGAGGATTGGTGGCAGCTGAATGATGACGAGAAGCTGAGAATTGCGATAAACGCGACAAGATGAAGAAAATCGTAATCCAATACTTGTTACTACTTAGTAATGTGACTGTCTGTCACGTTCTCTTAATTAGTAAGCAAATATCCATATTTATTTCAACATCATCACACCTTATCGGGACACTTACAAACACATTTGGCTTGACGGCCTGACAAGTTACCGTAATTATTAACAAAACGTTCCGTCCCTTCTTAGAATTGTAAAATAATATTCTTTTGAAACGATATAGATATTCGACTTTTATGAGCATTCCACAATGCCGGCGCTTCATCTGGCTGCAGCATGTTGGGTTTACCTAAGCGAAACTTAAAACACGCACAAAAACTACAATAAAAAAGGGACACTGCGAAAGTGTAGGAGGACGCTTGGCTCGTGGTATTTTTGAGAAGGTTTGGGAAGAAAGAAAAGGGAGAGACTCGAGGCAGTCGGTCTTACACCGCTATAGGGTCCGGACGAAATAAGCTAATGAAGTTAAGTTAGGAAACTCGGCAGATAGCGATGCCTATGTCCAAGTGGGTTATCGCAATAGTGCGATAGTGATTGAATAAGTTAAATATAGTTGGATTAAAAGCCTTGTTTAGACAAATCTAGTATGTGTGTGTGTGTTTGTTCGTGAGCGGCTGGGTGAGTCCTTTATTACAATAATTATCCTAGGCTGAAGGTTTTATCAAAGTTCTTAAAACTAAACAGACAGAAACGTGTTGCTGGGGAGTTTGTTGCGCCACTTCTTCTCCCCAGCTCCAACACTAGGAAGTGGTGAAGGGTGGGCGCTTTTGGGGCTGTCTATAGGGTTTCAATGGAGTTGATCTCCAGCTCCATTGAAAATGATTCTTGAGTTCTGATTATCAACTCTAATATCTGGTAATTCTTGAATTATGTATTCATTAGCTCTAACTCACAATCCAGCCATTGCCTTTTGAGTTTTGATTCTCAGCCTTATTATGACCAACCATATAGCGATTCTAGAATAATCTATTCTGTATCTTATACAAATGATTCGGTCAGGCTGACATGAACACATGTCTTGCATATACGATAGTTGTACGAAAAGTGCACTTTCCATGGGGAGGGATTGGAATGGTTTGATACCACATCTATTTTATTACCAGTCTAAGGACTGTTAGGGACCATGTCTATTGATTAGCATGATGATTGACTTTCTGCCGCTGAAAAGCCGCCTTGTCACGTACACCAGTTCGAAAGAGCTGCTAGTGAACACTGTCCAGTGTTCACTAGGAGCATGATGTCGACGCATTGCCGCTGAAAAGCCGCTTACGTCACTTATGGAAGTGTAGCTTTGAGTGCTCCAGGTGTAGATGCAAGGTATCGTGTGAGTCACGATTGACCTATTACCTATTACGTTAGCGTAAGGGTTACTTACGAGAACTATATTGGTTGCAATATAAATATAATTGGCTTCCCCAGTTTTATTTTACACTTTTGAAACCACTTTCAATATATTTCAATAACTATGAATTCCCTAGTCTGATTTACTATATCTTTCAATCCTTTCCTCGTTCTTATGATGATACGAGGCATTGGACTTCTACATGTTAAGGGATTCATTTCTTATACCGGTGGAGAGACAACCAGTTTGGGACGAACCTCACAGGGGCGCGCGGATGGCGGGGCGTGTCCCTTTCCCCATCGGGGAAACCGACTTTCATACTAATATTACCATGAATTAGGAAAAACGAAAATTTCATCAGCCTAGGGTAATTTAGGAACAGTCACAGTAACAAATCGTTCTGTCTAGTGTCATACGCCCGCTTGTCAGGTAACATTCGTGTGTCGAACTCAAAAATGTATAGGATCAAACTTTTTGTATTGAAATCATTCCCAATGGTTATTCTATGTCTTTTTTTTTGCTTTAGAATGATGACGATGATAATAAACGGTGTTTCGTGTTTGTTTCTGACAAAGACCCACCTCTGTTCTTCAAATTCAAATTCCACTGCTACATATTTCAAAGATTTGTCCGACTTCAGGCTTCCTAAATGTGGACACTCATACGCAGCGGCCAAACTGGAATCA
The DNA here is from genome assembly GCA_964057025.1 of Standfussiana lucernea. Taxonomy (NCBI): domain Eukaryota; kingdom Metazoa; phylum Arthropoda; class Insecta; order Lepidoptera; family Noctuidae; genus Standfussiana; species Standfussiana lucernea. Next base: position 16,216,265 of record OZ059786.1, on the reverse strand, counting down.
ATGGCATTTTATTTCAATTAAAACCTTCACAGGCTGCGGCGTGCGGCGGTGCGGCTGACATGATATTTATGTTCTGTAAATAAATAAAAAATAAAGGATTTAATAAAAAGTATGTATGACCTAAAACGGAGCCAATAATACACAGAACCCAGATCTCCCTAAGGCAACAGCTGTTACAAAAACCGTTCCTTTTTACCTAAAAAAAAAAGCATTCCTTTAGAAATACTAAGTTTTTATTCAACGTAGAAAGAGCAAGCAATCAGCATAATGTCAGCATTAGTAGGGAATCGCGTGTGTCTGACCAAATGTGAGCATTGACCCAATTTCTCTTAGGAGTATTATTGTAGGAGATTTTTTTTTGTTTGTATATTTCGTCTTGCAGGGCTGGTGAATCTTTGGGTTGGATTGTGAATACGGGTGTTGAATGGGGTGAACTATTTGTTTGGGTGTTGTCTGGAGAAATAGCCGTAGAAGTTAAAATCTGGTTTTTGTCACTTTCGATTTTGAGGAATAATCAGGAAAGGTAATTTACATTGGGGAGATATAGTCACCTGTATGCTTTTAGGCCGTGAGTGTCTCATATCCCGATTTTGAAAAACCAACACCGCTTTTTCCTTTACAACACTTTTTTTTTAACTGCTCACGCTAAGAATTTCTCCTATATCGTGGCGTGGGTGCGTGTACAAACATTTATACTCCCATACACAAACCGCCAAACAAATTATAACTACTTGTAGATCATACAAAATATATTTGTTATCCGCGACACGCAGCCACTTCGCTAACCTACCCTATATTATATTGTAGTCTTTGCTAACCATGCTGTCATAACAGTATTACACTATTTTGATGCATTTATGAAAAGCTATTTTTTTTTCACGATTTATGTTTTTCGCACCTAAAGTTAACCTTTTTTAGATTAAAAAGAACCAGATTAAAAGCTGTTAGAGCACTTCAAAGTCAAAATTAAGTGCCACAATATACTAACGCGACAACTAATAAAATTATTGGTCCCCATTCAAACAAAACAACACAATTATTAAACCTTTCACAAATTGCTGAACTATTTTGGACAAAACTATTCCATTTATCGTCGATTTAATCTAAAACATTGATGTTTACAAAAAGAAATATTATTATTTCAATATCGTTTTTTTTTATGGTAATTCAACCAAAAGTTGACCATCCCTGACTTGAGTGAATGCGATTGGGTAATCTATGTATAGTATGTTAAAGGCTATCAGATTTGATTGAGGAAGTAAGTGTATAAGTCTTGTTAGGGTTAAGTATTAAGGAAAACTGTGTAGGATGTAAATGTCGTGGTATTTTGTATTTGTGGGTTGAGTAGGGAAGACAGTAATTGTTGCTGAAAGGAGTTATTTATTTGGGGTTCGTGATGGGTATTTTGTGTTTGTTTTCAGGTTCAGACATATTTTAGGAGATTTTAAATCGACTCTTCATTTTACTTGATCAGTTTTGTCTTGGCTTTATTGTTTAGGAAGAAGATCAAAAATGTGTAAGTACCTAAGTCGGGAACATTAAGTGTTAATCAAATCGACTACCACAGATTATCCGTAAATAATTGAAAACACAACTGTCATTCTGAATTTGATGTTAAGTGTCACTTTGCTCAGTTAATTTTCTTGAGTGCACAAGTAGACCTAAACTATCCATTAAAAAAATGAGGAATTCACTGAGGGATTGAGGGATTCACTCTTTTTGAAAATGTACTTTTTAAGGTGCTCATTTCAACTAATCATTATAATTTTCCCTCACTTTTTGTTAATTTTTACTTTTTCTTTTTTCACTACATTTTTGGTTACATGAAGATCATGGGATCTTCTTCTTCAAAATTTTTATGCCGCCCATGGGCCTGACTTGTCTTTACATGACGTTGAGAAATATCTCTCAGGCATGCTGGTTTCCTCACGATGTTTTCCTTCACCGAAGCAAGTGATAATTATTATGCAATACGCACATGAATCTGAAAAATCAGAGGTGGGTCTCTTGGGTTCGGACGTGGGACCTATGACTTGGCCGTCCGACGGTCACACCACTAGGCTACTCCTTTTAAAACCTGACTGACTGGCTGACCTGCTGACATTTTTAATGGAGAAACACTGTCTCCCAAGTCAACAGGTGAAAACCTAGTTTGAGAGCCAGGGGACCTATCTGTGGAATATAATGTTGCATGTTGTACTTTAAGATGTTTGCAACAATGTTGTGACTGTTTTAAAATAAAGAATTTATAATTTTCATGTTTTGTTTTTCCAACCCAATGACTACTAAATACACTTTTTGCCCAGATTTAGCTCTCGCATCTCCGGATTTGCCCATTTCGACATTGTTGTTTCGTATGTACAATTTAATCCAGCTCAAAGGATTAAATTTTACATTTTACAGCGCCACGTTAATTTTATATAAAGGTTTGCTGTCTAATCTTTGTGTAGAATAACATGTGTTTTGAGTTATGTGTGCTTTGTACGTAATTATGTTTTAATATTATTTTTTATATGCTCGCCCCCTATTACATGGGAATTTAACATAACCGGCAAAATGTGGGTGTACCATTAGATACACTTCTGCCAAACCCTTTGAGGATTAAATAAAAAAAAATCTGAAAGCCCGTTTTCTCTAACACGAAGCTTCACGATATTCATCTTTCGGCTCTGAGTCGAGTGTTTAAAACCTCACAGCACGCCTCTATTCTGGCATTTATTCAGGTGTGGCTTAGTTTTTGTAAAAACTCGCATTAGAATATATCCACTTTAACACCGATAAGATATTACATGAGAAACAATATGGTTTCAGCAAAGGACGTTGTACGACTGACGCCAATGTCACCTGATTAAAACACATATTCACTGCGTGGGAAGAGGCACAAGATGTCATAGGAGCCCGAGCATTATCGTTCATGTAAATGGCATCTTCACCAATACCAGTCAGTGCAGGTTAAGTATGTTGACAAAGGATTTCTGTTATAAATTAGATAAGATAAGATAAATTTTATTTCATAAAAAGGAGATTGTAGTATATGAGGCATACACAAAGTTATACATATAAGTTTGTACCATGTCAATCACAATCTGGTGGGTGAAGTTCTGCTTTCCTAGCTAGGTTATAGAATAGCCTGTATTAAGGAATAGCAGTCCCTGTCCCTTACAAAAAGTTACAATAAAATAGTACAATATTTTTCTTTCATAATACATACAATAATGTTTATAATTGAATACGTGCAAGTGTGTGTGTGTGTGTATGTGTTTGTGTGTGTGTGTGTGTGTGTGTGTGATTGTATGAGTGTATGTAAGTGGTATGTGCGTGTGTAAGAATGTGTATGTGATGGAGTGAAAGAGAGAGTGTGTATTTGTTTTGATTGAAGTCGAGTGAGGTAATATTTAATCTGTCACTGTCACTGACACCTACTGAGATAATTTTCTGTTTCATCATAGCTTTTATTTTGAAGAAATGAACGTAGAATCTTTTTACACTTAAAGTTAGATAACCCATATATCATGCAAATTTTGTTAAATTTATTGTACAGAGTCGGTCCTAGGCAGATGCAGAATCTACTTGCAAATGATGTGCGTACTTGTGGAAGAGTGCAAATTAAGTCTTTCCTACGCTTTGTTACTATTTTATAAGGGGTTTTACGGTGCTGTAGGAGAACCGTTTGAAGGATGAAGTGTTGCCTAACGTTAAGAACATTACAAATACTATACAGTAGATCAGTAGGGAACATGAAAGGTCTTGAAGTTGCTACTTTCAGTACCGCTCTGTGTGCAATCTCGAGTGGTTTTAGTATAGTTTTCGCAGCACCACCCCAGCATGTGATACAGTATGTAACAATAGATAGACACAGGGAAAAATAAACTACACGTATAATATTTGGGTTTGCGATACTTCGGAGGGTTTTGAATATATAAATTAACTTGCGGACTCTACTGGTAAGTTGGTTAATTTGAGTTTTAAAATTAAGATTTTTGTCTATATATACACCTAAGTATTTAATATGATCGACTACATTTAGGGATGGGCAGAGGCAAGAGACATTTCCTTGTAGACACCTGTATTTGTGCGCTTTAATAGATACAGGAAATCTTGGCTGAGTGGCAGGACTTATTGAATAGGTGATAAAATTAGTTTTGGAGGTGTTGAGTGTTAGTGAGTTAGAATAGAGCCAGTTTAGGGTTTTGTTGAAACCAGATTGTGCAATGTGCTCAAGTTCCGACCAGGTGTCAGCAACAAATGATATAGCAGTGTCATCTGCAAAAGTTACTATATTAGCATTTGTAATGTTCAGGTTGCATAGATCGTTTATAAAAACTAAAAAAAGTGTCGGACCCAATATGCTTCCTTGGGGCACTCCGTAATAGATGGGAAGCTCTTCGCTTTTATGGGTATCTAAACTAACCATTTGCGCGCGATCCGAGAGATAGCTTCGAAAAAGATCCAATTGCAAGCCCCTGACACCAATCCTTTCCAGTTTTAGTAAGAGCATAGAAATTGGAACGGTGTCAAAGGCTTTTGCAAGATCTATAAAGATAGTTAACACCCTTTTGTTTTTGTCTAAATGATGCACTATATTGTTGAGCAAATCTTGCACAGCATCTGTTGTGGATTTACCTTTGCGAAAGCCAAATTGCTGCGGAGATATTAGATGATAATGTTCAAGGTAATTAACCAGTCTCTTATTGATGAGGCGTTCGAGTACCTTTGACAAGGCACTCAGAACAGCTATTGGGCGATAATTACTGGGCACCTTCCCGTCCCCTCCCTTAAAAACTGGATGAACTATTGCCTTTTTAAGGGATGTAGGAAAGATACCAGTATCGAAGCATAGATTAAAAATATGGCTTAGGATAGGTGCTAAGTTATTTGCGTATTTTTTTAGAAAGAAAGGTGTGATGCCATCCCACCCAGTAGCTGCATTAGACCGCAAAGATTTAATGACAGAAATAATTTCTCCAGGATCTACACGGTCTAGGACAAAAGAAGAAGCCGTTGAGGGATTGTGTGCACCTTGTGGCAGAGCCAGTGCTTGATTGCCGCTGTCTTTTATAATGTCATTGGCAAGCTTTTCGCCGATATTAACAAAATATGAATTAACGCTATTACATGATTGTTGAGGTGAGAGTGACAGTGAAAGTAATTGTGTGGCTGCGGTTTTAGTTTTTGTAGTATTGGTTACACGTTTGATGGTATCCCATAAGGTTTTTGGGTTATTACCTGCCTTAGCTAACTCTTGAGCATCATACAGTCTTTTTGCTTTCTTTAGAATACTAACACAGAAATTTCTGTATCTCTTATAAGTAATTTTAATTGTTTCATTCTCTGGAGATTTTTTTACTTTTTTATGAAGCGCGTCCCTATTCCTAATGCACCGCAATAAGCCAGGTGTAATCCAGGGCTTTAAAATCCTTTTTTTAGGGGGGACTTTTTTGGTAATCGTATTATCCGAAATGGCAGAACTAATAAGTTGTATGAGTTTATCAGTAGCAATAATAGCGTCTCCTTCGTCGTAAAGAGGCTTAAGATCTAATTGCCTCATACTTTCATCAAGCCCCTCATAGTTTATCTTCGTAATTGTAGAGCAAGCTGCTATTGTCAAATCTTGGTTTTGGATGCATAATAAGGTGGAGAAATGATCGGTAATTGTGGAACTATAGACGAATGTACGAGTGGGACACTTTGTTCTTAGTATCGTGTGGTCTAGACAGTTATCACCTCTGGTTGGAAGAACATGGGCAGGAAGATAACCATGAAAAGCAAGACAGTCCAAGTATTCGTGAGAACGCACGTCAGATGTGTTTGATTTTATATCTAAATTTAAATCACCAGTTATTATTACAGATTTGAAAGCGCGAAGCGAAGAGAGAACATTGTTGAGGGCGGCTATAAAACTACGTATACTGTCAGCAGATGGTGAGCGATATATGCACACTATCGCTATATCAGAACCTATTTTTATAATAAGACCAGAGGCTGATTGGTAAAGGTCTGGTTCTTCACAGGCAGCTAACAAGTTTGACTTGAGATATACCACAACACCATCACTTTGGTTTTTGTGTTTAGAAGTCTTAAATATGTTATAGTTTTGCATGACTGGAATATTATAGTTACTAGCACAAGGCAGCCAGCATTCGGTCAATACGACCAAATCGCAGTCAAAAGAAATGCGGTGTAAGAGCGTTTGAAGACTTAAAAAGTTACGAGTTATAGATCGAATATTTTGTGATAGAATTTTTATATACTTGAGCGGATGCAATAGTATCGATTGAGTTTCTTCAGGTGTACATGTATGGGTTATTGACACAGAGAGCTGGTCAATATTTTCAATTACTTGGTTAATGTCATCAGCCATTGGAATGTTTTAAATACGGGCAAAACTGTAGTGATAGCGAGGGTAATTAGTATTCCATAGAGTGATAAGTTTAATTGTGAATGCATTGGGATATAATTCAGTATATTATTTCGGTAAGCCAAGTAAGTGAATAGACACCATGTATGGCCAGAGTGTAGTTGTTCAAACCAATTATTGAAATGATTGTATGGTTGTATGAATGTTAGGTGTGTAAAGTATTGTGAGTGATTTGTAAAGATGATGTAGTGGTGTGTTCGTGTGTTATGTTGTAGTATATAAGGTAAACATGCGATAGCAATATTATGTAATTTAAAAAACAAAGGTAGCAAAACAGAATTTAAAAATAGTGAGACTAAACAAAAATAATAGTTAATGAACTTATAATTACGTAGTCATGCAGTGTTGGTTAAGGGCAGCAGCTTCAGTTGTTCTTCATTTTTAACCACTATGGATTGGCTATCCGAGTCCTTCTTAAGAAACACACGTCCGTTCGAAGTCCAGCAATAGCTGTATTGATGTGACTTGGCGTATAATCTAGTTAAGTAAAACAGCCGTTTAGAGAGTGGGGTCAGCTGTTCCGCAATGTAGATAGGTGTTTTTTGTGCGGCGTTGAAGTTAAGATGGGCGGAGTTTACTTTATTACTGGCATTCAATTTGTTATAGTTTTTGACGGCAGTAAGGAATTTAGTTTTCGCGATTGTGTTTGAAAACTCAACTGATATATTTGATGTCAGGGCTTCCTTTTTAGACGGTTGTCGGGTTATATCACGAATACTGGTCAGCTCCATGTCAGCTTCCAAGTGTTTAGACAAGTGTATCATAGTCTCACACAACATTATCTTTGTCTCATGATTTCTTTTGGGAACATTGCGTATTTCTATGGACGTTTTAACGAGGTTACGATCTAAAGATTCTATCTTATCCTCTAACGTAGATAGCTTGATCGCCATAGAGCTACGATCTTTTTCAAGACTTGTTATTTTAACTTCGACAGACTGCAACTGATCCGAAATAAGAGTCATTGTTTTCTCGAGTTCATTATTGGTTGCCTTAATCTCAGTGTAGTGATTCTTTATCTCAATAAAATGGTTCTCTAATTTATCTAGCCGGGAATTTTGGGCAGTAATCATTTCATCAAGCATCTTCTTGATCTCGTTTTTAAATGCATCTAATTCTTCTCCAGTATCCCCACCTGATAGGCACCTGCGTTTGGCTCGCTGTGTTATATTTCCTTGTATGCTGGTGTCTGCATAATATAATTTTTGGATGTCAGATTCTGACCGGGACGGGTATTGATTTGGAGGAGTTTTTGGTGGTGTTTTAAACATTGTTTGGCCAACACACAATATTTGTTTACCTCAAAATTAAGTTTGTACCACACAAAATAGCGCCCGCTAATCACTGTCGCACATAAATTATAGCAAGCGACGAGTATGACCCAGCGAGTGTTGGTTTGGCTGTGTGCGTAGCGTAACCGCTAGTAACCGCACACGTGCGGGTGCGCTGCTTGACTCCGCCTGGCTATTGCGTTCTCCTGAGTTGCTGTCCTTGTCACTCGCGCACGTTGCGTTCGCGTTCACTATTTCATATTTATGCGCGCCTGGTACTTATACGAATTTAATTTTTCGTTATTTAGCAAAAATATACTATTAGATTGAATAAAATAAATAAAAAATTGTACGGGAGGCACGTCCACTCGCTTTCGCGGTCCGAAGGGAAGGGGATGTTATGTACCTTTGCGCATTTATTGAGTCATTTTCAGTGAAAATTATCTCGGTACGAGAGTTGGAAGTTACGCCCGCTCAACACATAATGGATCCTCCACCATAAGGGGTAATTTCATCAAAACACAGGTCGGCATAGCGTTCCAATGGTCTTCGTAATACTCGCCGACGTTGTCGTTGACGTGGTCCTCACCATTCAGACAAGACACTACTACTTTCACAAGTTATTAAGCCTTGTGACGAGGACTAAAGCTTAGTTTTTTTTTTGTGTCTAATTGAAATGCTTTGAGTTTGAACCAACCATATTATAAGTAAAATATACTCTTAATGTATAGCCTAGGCTATTCATCTAGATGGCGTTCAAATAATAAACAAAACAATTGTAGTTTTATTTTCTTGTACCCCATTCCCTCTCAAAGAAGAAGAATCCTGTGTTTAGCGATGATGTACATAACTACAAACTGGTTTCTCAATAAAAAAAGCGAAACGTAACAACAACCTAACGTCCCCTGCCTAAAAATACCTTCCTTTCCACCACATACCCGCAAAACATAAACATGTAAAATAATGTTCCATTTTTGCGCCACTCAACGATAACCTCACCCATCGTGTTTGACAAATGCGTTCGCACCGCACATTACAATGTTATAGCATCTACCCCACATGTATAGCATCTACCTTCGTGTGTATAGCACTGCTCTTAACCGCACTTGAATGAGTGCAATTTGTTCCTACACATTTTTGGTGATGGGGTAAGCAGGATTCTAACTGGTTGAAATAATATTGGCTGATGGAAGGCTGGCACAGGATCATGGTGGAAGCGAAGACAGGCTTATACCTAGCAGTAGGTGAAGTCTGGCTGTGTCTGATGAAAATGATGGAAGGCTGAATAAATTGAGAGACTAGCATCAGGTCTTCATTTATCTACCGATACTTAACTGAACTGCACTCATCTGCCTAGCCTTTTTCCAACTAAGTTGGAGTAGGGTTCCAGTCTAACTGGATGCAGCTGAATACCAGTATTTTATATAGAACGACTGCTTATCGGACCTCCACAACCTAGTTAGTACTGGGTTATACGATACCCTTTGGTGAGACTGGTTGTCAGACATTCGGGCCTTTAAAAAAAAAACACCTAACGCATACCGAGGAGACGGTGTGGGGTTTGCACTCACTAAAAAATACCGTCGTGATCCTACTTTCGCCTTGGCGGATGGGCCGCGAGAACTGCTCCGCATGACGTTTGCGGCCCGGACTTTTGGGCCAAACCTAACCTAACTGAACTGCACTGTTGAACGTAAATTCGAAGACATGTGATTTCGACCCACCTTTTCTTATAGAGGCTTATGTATATCTCAGCAGTGGGCTTTATAGGCTCATTATGCTATATGGTATGTAAACTTCTTTATTATCCTCTTACTTGTTCAAAGGGTGATTACAGAACCGTCATGATCAGTGATTGTCTCCAGCTTTTGATCTGCTTCCAGTCTATTCATATGTAGCATAATTTGAGTATTTTACATCTATAGACTGCCATAATTATGATAAGACTTGCCGATTTCATACATACATAAATCGGAATAAGTAGAGTGTATTTGCCTAAACTTCAAGGAAGTAAGTACCTAAAATGTGGATAACACCACCCTCTAATTTAACAGCTTTATTTCGAAACTTAAAAATCATTCCGGAATTTTAAACGGGAGGTATTATCTACATGTTACTTAAATATACTCTACCTATTTCGATCTCTGGTTATCAGACATTAAGGATTTATTATCCAAAAGTAAGTATTTTTATACTACCGGACTCAATATCTAAAAGTACATACTCGTTTATTTAACCGACTTCAAAACAAGAGGTTTTATTTTGGAATCGTATTCGACAAATTCGTTCGGGCGCCCCATTACAATGTTATGGCACGGTGCTCCTCCTAACCGCACTTAAATGGGTGCAATTTGTACCTATGTAGCTCGGTTTTTGTTAAGTGTTAACAATCATTGTACTGACATTACTCAGAGCGGTTAACGAGTGCTGGGAAATTATACAGATATGTAGTAAGTTTATCAAGAAAAAAATATATTAGTTTTTTTGTTTGCATGGTTTTAGGACACCCCACATACCTTTGATTGTCATTCGTAGATCTTTAAGGGAAGTCAGTAGCACGAAAGTCTGACTATCAGTTTTGGTAGTGCCATGCAATCTTCGTATGGCTGAATACCTGTATTTTATAGGTATATCTGAGCTTCAGCTATTCCTTTGAATGCCGACTCTAACATACATAGTTGAAATGTCAGACGTTCATAGAAATTCAAACGGGCGTGTAATAAACGAATTCTTCTGAATAACACCATTTCCGATGATATTCCAGAAAGCATTGACTTAGGTTTTATAAAAATAATAAATATAATTATATTATACACAGAGTTAATATATATATAAATGTATATTAATACATATTCTTCAGTATTTTTGCCTGGAAGTTCCATGTAACAGAAGCCTCATCATCATTTGCCTAGCTTTTGGGGTCGGCTTCCAGTCTAACCAGATGCAGCTGGATACCAGTATTTTACATGGAGCGACTGCCTATCTGACCTCCACAACCCAGTTGTTACTGTGCTGAGTATGTAACAGAAGCCTATTCCCATTAATTTGAGTAGGTAAACCTTTAATTGTTATAAATTCCACTGTATCCATACGTCTCTTGCTTGACAAATCTGTTCCCACCGCACATTACAATGTTATACCGCAGCGTTCCTCTCGACCGCACAGGAATGACTGCAATTTGTATCAGCTGATTTTGTGTGATGTGAACAGAATTGTAGGTGATTAAAATTATATAAAGCCATAAATTGCACATGTGTGTTGGTTGTCAAAAGTTTTTTGTTTAAACTTTTTTAAGGATTATCAGTCTCAATGAGTGTAGGCAATAGAGTCCATAGTTATGTTAATCATTAATGGAACTTACATACTACCAAAAGGGCGGTAACTAACCGATAGCTAGATTAGATGGACTAGCGACGTTAAAAAGGTGTCTGGAGCAGACTAGATACGGAAGGCGGAAGGCAGGGTGATGTGGTGCAGTTTGGCAGAGGCCTATTTCCAGCAGGGAACCAATTCATTTGATTGCGATCTTTATTTTTCAGATGATGAAGTAGTCGTCAGTACTTTTAAAGGTAAAATAACATTAGTAAGCAGTGACTAAATAAAAACTGTTCCTGTTGTTGTGTCATATGTAGATCTTCGATAGTCGTTACAGGTTAATGGCCCGAAAGTCTGACAACCAGCCTTACCAAGAGATATCGTATTACCGAATATTAACTGGATTGTGGAGGTCAGATAGGCAGTGGGTAAAATACTGGTATTCAGCTGCATCCGCTTAAACTGGAAGCTGACCAACATAGTTGGGAAAAGGCTAGGCAAATGATGATGTAAAACTATTATGAAAATTCATCCTTGCCATCCAACGTGGCAATGCTGCCAGCCTTCTGGGCACTTTTCCTGTTGACAGCGATGTGGACGAATGTTTTGACGCCCCGTAATTGTACATATTTTTATTCTTATTTTAGATCTAATATTAGTTTGTAAATAAGGTAAATATTCCATAAAACGCCGTGTTCTACGACTTGGTTTGATAAACGCGCTCGCTCACACACATCACTTCGTAATGGCGCCGGCGTTTCTCCCAACCTAACTGGAATTCGTGCTATTTGTTTCTTCTCGTACCAACTGCGATAGGGAGAGATAAAAGTGGTTTGAAGTTATTGTGGTGTCTAGCATGATACTGGTTGATGGTGGGGTAGTGAGAGGTGTAAAATTATTTAAATCACAAGCCGGAATATTAAGGTGAGTTAGTGAATGAATATATGTAAGAAATTATATTGAGTAGATAACAAAACTGACTCATTCGACTCAACTCCGACTGACTACCGCGTTGGTCTATCGGTCGCAAGCGCGACTGCTGAGCATGAGGTTTTGGGATCGATTCCCAGGTTGGGCAAAGTGTCAATGGGTTTTTCCATGAATAGTTTCTCAGTAGCAGCCTCGGAGTTTTTGATGGCAATACAAAAACTATGTTTTAGTCCCCTATTACACGGGACTAAAACATCTCTGGTGAAATGTGGGTATACTAATAGGTACATCTCTGCCTATCCCTTTGGGGCTTTCAGACATGATGTAATGTTATGTAGATAACACGAAGAGCTTATTAACTGTGTTTAAAGGTTTTAAGAAGACAAGTGGTTTCGCCGCAATCTAATTATTCCAGTTAATTATGAATTCAGCGAACCAATGACACGTACATAGGTTGTCAATATCTTTCCACGGCATATCTACTATCTAGATACTGGTTGCCGAAGCCATTCTTTCTTCTTTATCGTATGGTTATTACCTAAACTGGTGTTAGAGTTTTTATGCCGCCCAAGGGCCTCTGACTTGGCTTTAAATAATAAATAACTGTCAGGTATGCTGGTTTCCTCACGATGTTTTCCTTCACCGAAGCAGGTGATAATTATACAATACGCACATGAATCCGAAAAATCAGAGGTGCGTGTCTTGGGTTCGAACTCGAGACCTGTGACTTGGTACTCCAACGGTCACACCACTAGGCTATCACTATTTACCACCGTCGCCGAAGTTTTGGTAAAATTAATAGTGTTGCAAGTGACTTCAAGCGGATTTTCTGAGAAAAATCATTTACTGGTCGTCTTTTTGACGATTTTCGTGATAATCTTCCAAAAAAAAAAAACAAATTTTAATATCGTCGGAACCATCTCTTTGACTTCAAGCTCTAAAAAAGCAAACGAAAAAAATACGGATAAAAGACGAGGATTATCGTGGACAATGAAGCATAAACAGCTGTTTACAATATTCAGCTTCTGAAACATTCATTAAGGCATAATATTCGTAACAAGGCTAAGGAAATTCAGCCAGTCACCGGGAAGATACTCCCATCTATTATGAAATGCACGCTATATGTCCTTACCTACTTGTAGCTATGTATATGTTGTCAAGTAACTTCAGGTACAGGTTTAAATATTTTATGCAGCGTAGCCTGTGAAGAAGAGCATCTTATTTATTTTTGGAGTTGTTTTTGGTGAGTGTTGATTGTGCCATAGGTGTTTGGAATAAAAACTGCGGGAGCTTGTTTCAGAAAACATTTGTATTTAGTGTAAATCTATACTAATATTATATAGCTAAAGAGTTTGTTTTTAATCTCAGGAACTACTGGTTCGAATTGAAAAATTATTTTAGTGTTGGATAGCCCATTTATCAAGGAAGGCTATAGGCTATAAAATATCACACTGCGACCAATGTGAGCGGAAAATGAAACAAAAATGTTACGCAGACGAAGTTGCGATCTTGTAATGGTACATAAACTACCATCATATATGTATTAAATTTTACTCTGTTACATTCAATACAAACACACACAAAACAAGTTTTAGGTAGCATTTAAAACTAATTTCAACGCTACGAGCGTGCCACGCCAAAGAGACTTAATTTCGTAGCAGCTACGACACGCGTAGCAGCGCTACGTGTATTCCGTAGCGCTTACACAAATAAAACTACACAGAAGTACCAACTCATACATATCAGGGAAAATGCACGCACACATAGACACGCTTCACGTTCATGCAAGCGCTTTGCCGACCGGCATTTGTTTGCGATCGCCGTATGAATGCGCCTATGTGTGCGTACACCTGGTTGCATGGAAATGGTCTTCTGAACTTATTTATTTCATGTTAAAGTCTTGGAGCAAGAAAGTGTTTTAATTTTAATTGTTTAGACGTAAGATATCTCACAAGGTCGTTTTAAGACTTGAGTGAGACGGCTTTTTCGAGTTTCTTTGAGAGTACATTGAATATAATCTTCATCTCGCCTTTTCTTTGACTGTTCCTCGGAGACGCGTGCTTATAAAAGGTTTTGTACTTGAAGGAAGTAATATCAGTACATGGACTTTTTCTGTATTATGGCTTACTTAAAGATAGAGGATCAGTAACCTGCGTTAAGACGCATCTTGGGAAACATCTCTGTCCTTATTGTATAACAAGACATCACGCCTGTAATCCACAAAGGGTTAGGCAGAGGTGCACCTAATACTACACGAACTTTTTGCCAGTTATTTTTAAGTCCCATGTAAAAGGGGGAGAGCCTATTACCATCAATCGGACACAAATCCAGACTCCGTGGCTGCTACTGAGAACTTCCCAATGGACAAAACCCAATAACACTTTGCCCGACCCGGAAATCGAACCCAGCACCTCATGCTCAACAGTCGCGCTTTGCGACCACTCGCCCAACGTTATGTTATATTTATCAAAATAATACGGTAGTACAGTTTGATGTAATTAAATATGATCACAGTTTTCTGATAACATCACACTGTTTAGGCATATTTTTGGAATATGCATCTTCATAAACGTTTATACACGTGAACACATAAGCATACATTTAGTACAACTAAACGCTCCAATCACAGTCATCGGTTAAAACAACCGGTCGTTACTACAAGTTAGCTAAGCATTTAAATGTTTGCGGTCTGCTCATTTAAGTCAAGCGCCGTTTAATTTATTGTTTTGTACAGAATTGTTTGATATTAATTTGTATGTGGTGAGTTTGGAATGAGTGTAATTCGTTTATTTTTGAGATATTGGGTCGGTGAATGGAATGAATCGGTTGGTTTAATGAATAGTTGCTGTTGTGTATGGGTCGATGAGGTTTCAATGATACATTGAGTTTTGTGGGTTTTGGCTTTGAACCCTAAAAAACCTGAATGATAAGAACCCTATACTATAAAACCAACTCGATAATTTAAGTGGATGCATAAAGCCACTGGCTTGAACGAATTTGCACACACATCGTGCCCAGAAAAAGGTGTAAGCAATTTCTTATTTTTCCTGAAAACACTTTTTTTTTGTGTCAAGCAAAATAAAAAAAAAACAAAGCATTTATTTTAAGTAGGCCAATTACAGGCACTTTTGAATTGTCGAAACAAAGACAGCAATAAAAAATGAAGCTACAGTCCCAGTAACAATAACCAGTAACATTTTGATATAGCTGTTTTATTCGCTAGGTTGCCAGTGGCACGATTCTTTTCAATTATGTCTTTGCATGACGAGCCATTGTCATTATCGTTGAACTGCAATGGCATGTGCAATTGTTGTCATATGTTACATCACTTAAAAGTATTACTATTAATAAGCAGAAATAATAACCCAGTCTCGTCACTTACACAACACACTACTTCGCTAAAATATTTTCCTTCAGCAAGACAAAAGAATATCATCATCTCTCCTAACGACCACTATTACTAAATCTTTCCGTATGTCCCATTACACTAAAACTATGCTCATACATCTGTCATATGTACATACAAAGGGATTATGGTCGACGCCATTTGTTTTTAGTACTCACTTAGTGTAACTAGATTTTGCTGTGTGTGTGATTTATGTGTTGTCTCATTTTCAGTGGGTTTCATAGCACTAATGGTGTTAATATTGTGCTCTAACTCGTAGCTAAATAAAAAGAGGATCTTCGACAAATCGGCCCGAAAATCTGACATCCAGTCTTACCAAGGGGTATCGTATTACTCGATACTAACTGAGTAGTCTGACCTCCAAGGTCAGATAGGCAATCGCTCCATTTAAAATACTGGTGTTCAGCTGTATCCGGTTAGACTGGTTGCCGACCCGAACATGGTTGGTAAAAGGCTAGGCAGATGATGATTGTGTTCTAGTCATGTAATTGTAAAGCTTCCTTTAGTCTTTGTCCTCAGTACAAATTATACGTTTGACGTTTTGCATAGGATGCACTTTTAGAACACTAAGATTTTTTCATGTATTGTGGGTGCGTTAACAGCCATCAGCCAGGCCCGTAACCACTACCTGGCCACACAAAGATTTGTTCCATGCGGAAATCGAACCCGTGACACGCTGCGCAGCAGCACTGCGCCATTTTGCCGTCAATTTCCACAGAAATAACCACCAAACACAGTTTGAATCTAAATCTGCCTTGACACGTGGCAATCGCTTTCAAAGCATTTCGTATTTCTGCAGCGATTTGCCTTGTGGCAAAATTCAATAATGACTATTGCCACTATCGTTATCACTGACTACTTACTACACTAGTTAATTTCACCAGGCACTTAAAATAAATCAGAAATGATTTACTGTTTATAATTGGCCTGGTAATTGACAGACATCTAAGCAATTCCATAACGGCTACAAACGATAAAATTGACACCAACGACTTTGTTCCGATTTTGACACCAATAAGCCAACCGATACGCCCCCATCTGAGCTCAATGAAGTGTTAGACAAACTGACCATCACTAAGTTAGTGAGAACACTCCGGTACTAAGTATTATACAGTTATTTATCCCGTTACATAAGTAACCGAGTCAACTGCATCGGGAACTTTGATACTATCTTGGAGTTTAGTAGTTGGGGGATACTGGGTGGAAGTTTGTAGAACATGCTGGATGCGGAAACTTGGTGTTGATAGGCTGTTTTTTTTTTTCGACATACACGCTTAAACTACGGCACGGTTTGCGCAGTGGCTCAGCGATTGACTGCTGCTGGAACAAATATTTGTAAGGCCTACAGATAATTGTTCCGGGTCTGGCTGTCTGTGTATGTGAGTTTAAATGTTTGTGAACGCCGACCGATAAAGAAGAAAAACCAAAGTTTTTCTTTAACAAAAAAAAAACTAAGGCGTCTTCATAGGACACAAAGCATTATCAACCTTAAATGTAAAACTATTGAGACTCATGTCTCTTTTCTATGAGAACGTCTGAACATTGACTATTTATCATTTACTGAACTATTTCACCTTTGGGTGAAAAAGGTTGACTGATAGAGAATGCCTTGTGGCATTAAGTCCGAAGTCCGCCTATGTACCATTCTTGTATATGAAGTTTAAATAAATAAACATTGTTATCCCGGATATTTCTTTAACATCAAAACTGATTGATATAGTTCAGATTTCATTCAGATAATACTAGTGGTCGGCCATTGGTCAAAATTCAAATTCAAATTGTTTATTGTGAACTAAGTGTACAGTAATTCGGTGTTAACAATAGGCATGTTCTTAGAACTTAGCTGCCTGTTAAGGCATTGCAATATTAATATATTTTTTAATATGTTTATATTAAAAAAAAATATAAAAGTACATACACAATTTTACAATACATTATATTATACATATATTATATTTATTATCATTATTCATATATTTTATATTATATCATACTATTCTTATACCTAAGTAAACACACATTATTCAAAGTATCACAATCATTTTAATATTAAATAATTATTATTCTTCTAGGAATTCACTTACAGAGTAGTATGCCTTTTTAATCAAAAAGATATTTTAGCTTCCTTTTATAAAATTATTTATTTTATAAATACCAATTGAATATATGTTCTTAATGTCTATGGGTAACTTATTATATATTTTTATACCCATACAAAAAATAATATTGCTATAAACTGCAGTGTGGGATACTTTATTGCGTAATGTATTTTTAAGTCTACTACTTATTAAGGTGTCATAGCTCGACCCACAATTCATTTAAATTTTAAGTTTGAATGATATATATAAATCTCTTCTCTAAGAAGGTCTTGCATAGATATTTTGTGTACAGACAGAACTGTTAGAATAAATAACACCTTGATTTCATGCAAGCCTAGTATACAAGGTGTAGTTTTGCAACCTCGTCAAAATTCAGGAGGTTGTCGTAGAAGACGTAAATAGTCAAAATAAATCACGGTACCTGGTCAATAATAATAAACGCTGCTTTTTTAGTTGTTTTAATTTGACACTATTTCAGAATGAAGCCCTTTTCAAAAGAGGGGAATCACCCGTTTATGGAATAAACGTCTGCGTTTGTTTGTGGGTGTGAAAGCGCGGTTATAGGGCCATTATTAGACGGGCCGCGTTTTAATACGGGTGGTGTACCCTTATCGATTTTCGATATTAAGAAAAAAATATAAAAAATTACTACCCATTTTATTATTGATTCGGGTCGAGAATCATTAGCATAGTTACTCCTTGAATTTGACGAGGATGCAAAGCAATACCTTCTATATGTACGTGTGTGTGTGTGTCAAACGCATGGTAGGAACCTCACATAGAATTTTTACATTTAGACCGTGTAGGTATTACAGTTTTATAGGAAACACCTTTTTAGGAAATAACTGTAATGATGATAATGTAATGATACGTGGTACACACTGGATACGTGGTAACCGTTTTTGCGTCGGTGTTACTTCCACCTTGTATAAAAATATTAGCTTTCTGCACTCCTCCTATTCTTCACAAGATTTCATACACCTCCGACGGCGTAATAAAAAAGGGTAAATTTTTTTTGCTTCATGTATAAATAAATGGTTATTGAAGTATGTGTCAATATCCGTTTTTACGTTGGGGTATGGAGTTGAAAAAAAAACTTTTTTGCAAAAAAAAAACCGACTTCAAAAAAAAAACACTAAAAAAGTGGAAAATAATTTTACTTTTGGAAGTCGGTGGCAAAAAAGTCAATGAAACAAACAATAGTCACCGAAAAAAGAAAGTTTTTATTTTACCCTTTTTAGTTATCGCAACACACACAAATCCTTGTCAAGTGTCAATTTCGCAATTTCTTGAACCGATTTCGATGAAATTTCTATGGGACCAATCGGGAAGTAGATCCATTCAGATAAAAGAAGAATTTTTTAAATCGGTTCATTAATGACGAAGATATGAGGTAACAAACACAAAAAAAAAAACATACAACCAAATTGAGAACCTCCTCCTTTTTTAAGTCGGTTAAAAACCTTTAATAGAGACACTGAATTCACTATACCAGCTATAATCCAGGCTTGCAATGCAGTTCTGTCATCAATTTAATGCTTTAGATCTGTGTTCTGTCATTGATTTCCGTAAATTTTTCAAGCGTAAATTGGTGATTTCAGATTGGATCACCAGCTTTTGCCCGCGGCTTCGCCTACTCGGAAATTTTGGGGTACGTACTTCTAGGGATAAAAAGTATCCTATGTCCTCACCCATTGTCTACATATATCATGTGTCAAGTTTCATGAAAACTGGTCAGTAAGGTAACAAACAGACATAGATACAGTCGCATTCATAGTAATAGCTTAGAGTGTGGATCTGCTCCATCACCGTAGTGCTTTATGACGTTGCACAGATTATTCATAAATACATAACGCTGACGTCAACGTTTGATATGTAAGGATTATGCATCAAAAGCTCATGTTTTAGTGAAAGGATTATATAAACCAGTATAGCGTTTGATAGTGGGCTGACAGCAGATAATGGTGACTACGACTACTTACATAAGCGTAAGCTTCTAGTGCTATATTATTATCGTCGCCTTAGAGTGAAAACCTGGAATATGCGCAAGAAGGTAACTTTGCACGAGGAAGAAAATACTGCAGTAATAAAGTTTTAAAGGAAAACTTTACTACCACAGCTTTAAGGGTGCGATTTGGATACATTTTCAGATGCATAAGATATCTATTTCCGTTTAATATCGTATGCTAAACTTTTTGTGAAACTGCGTGCGTGCTATGCGAGGTTTTCTTTTCAAAAATTTAATAATATAAAAATGGTCAAAATTGCATTCCCGAGGTTTTCACTCTAAGGCGACGTTATACTACTAATCTACTTAATTGACTGCTGAGCATGAGGTTCTGGGTTTGATTATCAGGTCGGGCAAATTGTTTTTGGATTTTTCCATCAAGAATTTCTCAGTAGCAGTCACCGAGTCTGGATTTGTGGCCAGTTGATGGCAATATGTGCCCCCTATTACACGGGACTTAAACATAACTGGCGAAATGTGGGTGTATTACTAGGTACACCTCTGCCAAATAATTCAGGAATTACAGGCGTTAAGTTATGTATGTTAAACTTCTCAACCGTACACCATCATACGCCTAGCTCTTTCCCAACTACGTTGGCGTCGGTTTTTTAGTCTAACTAAATACAATTGAATGCCAGTATTTAGCTT
The DNA here is from genome assembly GCA_964057025.1 of Standfussiana lucernea. Lineage (NCBI taxonomy): Eukaryota > Metazoa > Arthropoda > Insecta > Lepidoptera > Noctuidae > Standfussiana > Standfussiana lucernea. The sequence goes on along the minus strand of OZ059786.1, from coordinate 16,196,170 downwards.
GGAACGACTGCCTGTCTTACCTTTACAACCCAGTAAGCTACTGGGTAACAAGATAGCCCTTGGTGAGACTGGTTGTCTGACTTTCGGTCCACTGACTGGTTAACGGACGTTTGGACTTCTGGCTTTTTTCACACTAAAGCTTGCGTTTGGCCGCATCTCGCCTGGTTTGAAGCGATGATGCGGCCTAGGGTGGTGGACTACCCGTAAAGACTGTCATATATCTTCAAACTAGTTGACCCGTGCAACTTCGTCTGCGTTACAGTTTTGATTAATGTTCCGCTCCTATTGGTCGCAGCGTGATGTTATATAGACTATTGCCTTCCTCGATAAATGGGCTATCCAATACTAAAATGTTTCAATTCGAACCAGTAGTTACCAAACAAAAAAAACTTGTGGCGTGTGCCAATAAACGTTTTTCTTTTTTTCTTTCTTTCAAACTTTTCAGCTTTATAATAGTAGTCTCGATTAGAGTCGGAACCAATGGTTTACCATGCTTTCTGAGGCAAGGAGTGTAGGTCACCCATCCAAGGTCCGACCTTGGAAGTGCTGCTTAACCTAGAAGATCGACCCGTGCTGCTGTTATTATTTAGCCACAAACCTCTCTACATGAAATATGATCTGAATATTCTAAACAGCTCTCAAACACAGAAAACTCCTCTTCAAAAATCGACATGTCTCAAAAATTCTTAACAGCAAAACACACTCCATACTTCATAACATCGTCGAAATTATTCCTCTCCAAAACTTACAAAGCTGCCGAACTCTCTACGTGCCTAAATCGAAAAAAGGATAGCTACTAGAGGAGTGCATTTTGTTCTCAAACGTACCCCGCTTGCGATATAGTGAAGGTAAAGTTTCTGCACAGTTGTGCCTTTTTCGGGGCCCGTATACGACGTGTACAGTTGAAAAAAGAGAAAAGTGTTTTGGCTGTTGAGTAAAATATATTCTTTTAGACAGTTATCAGGATGTAACACTTTATATGTATTGTTACGTGTATAAAATGTAGAGCTATTTTTCAACTAATGCCAATAATTAATGAATTATGGTGTTTTAAAGCTTGCTCCATTGAGGAGCTCGTGGCTAAATAATAACAGCCGCTAGAGTCGATCGTCAGGTTAAGCCGCGCTTGCCTGGATTGGTCCGTGGATGGGTGACCACCCATACATACCGAGTTTCCTCCGTGCCTCGGTAAGCACGTTAAGCCGTTGGTCCCGGCTGTCAATTTAAGATCCTTAACAGTCGTTACAGGTAGTCAGTGACCCGAAAGTCTGACAACCAGTCTTACCAAGGGGTATCGTACTACCAGTACCAACTGGGTTGTGGAAGTCAGATAGGCAGTCGCTCTATGTAAAATACTGACTGATGACTAAAAAAAGATTTTGAAAAGGCTAGGCAGATGATGATGAAGCTTGCTCCATTGAGAATTTTTTGCTGAATAGTCAAGTCATTAATATAATATCGCTTATGTAATACCCGGTTTCTAGAATCAAGCTTATCAACACTTGATTAGATTGGCTGCTCTTGTTTCTGCTAGGCAACCACGGCAGACGGTTTATTGTTGTTTTAAAATATTTTTGCAACCATCATCATTCTCTTGCCCTTATCGCGATTTATTTGGGGTCGGCACAGCATGTCTTCTTTTTCCAAATTTTTGCCACCAATAACAATGAATATTATTCAGGCGGTTACAGAACCTGCATACCAAGCTATTCTGCCACATGTACAACAGAGTAGTAAACTCTACTTTGGCAAACATTTTCGGGATGAGCTTTTCTGACACAACACTAGTCTCCCAAATGACTGCGGGTCGTCATGCGTAGTTGAATCGACGACTGCATTGAAATAAAAAGGGCTGGTTCGTCATTTGCTTTTCGTATTTTTTGGAGATTTTTGCCGACGGAATATTTTTAATTTATCTGCACATGGTTTTTGCAGCTGGATTGGAGAACCGATGTCAGTGTCACCGACAGCGATGTAGCTTGCGGGTAAGCAAGCTCAAGTGTCAGTGGGCTGGTACGTCTGTTGAAGGGCTGAAAACTGGTGTAGCAGACAAGTCCCAGAGTGGAGTCCTCGTATTGGCAAGCGTTGTCTGGGACACCACCGAGCTAGGTGGACCGACAACTTTAAAATGGTGGTTAGATCAGACTGAATGTACATTGCGGACGACTAAGAGTTATATAACATGACATAACACGCCACGCCTTTAATCTCCGAAGGGTTTTTATTTATTAATATAGGTTTACCTACAGGTTCCGTGCACAGCATATCTTAAGGGTTAGGCAGAGGTGTACGTAATAGTACTCCCACTTTTCGTCAGTTATCTTTAAGTCCAATGTAATAGAGGGCGAGCCTATTGCCATCAACCGGTCACAAATCCAGACGCAATGGCTGTTACTGAAAAATCACTGTTGAAAAAAATCAATAACAATTTGCCCGGCCTGGGAATCGAACCCGAGACGTCATGATCAGCAGTCACGCTTGCAACCTTTGGACCAACGAGGCAGCCAACCATCACCACTTAAACCGTAAACAATAATCAATGTACAGCATAATTCTTGTTCAATCTCCATTTCAATCATGGATGAATAGAAACCAAAAAATTGATTCAGGATCAATAGAAAAACCAATCAACTGATAATCTATATCAAACAGCCCAAAATATGTCGTGTCAAAATCACACAAGCGTCACAGAAAATAATTGTACCGAAAAATCCAAGCAATTATTTCTACCAACCCGATATTTTATTCATTTTTTTTTTATGTGCGGAACTCTAAAATGTCGGCGAGACCGGACCGATCAACTGTATCGATAAATGTGAGTGTTTATTGTACGTATGGTTGCGAGGCGTGTATTATTAAAGCGTTTTGTGAAATGTTTTTATCTGTTATAGTAAAGTAAGCAAAAATGAACGAATAATGAACCGAGTGAATTAGGTTTTACGATAACCTAACTTAACACAATCATAATAAGGGGAAAATTACACTATCTATCCCATCGAAGTGTCCACAGATGATTTAGTAACTAAACACGCCACGCTTGCAATCCCAGAAGACTAGGCAAAGGTGCACCTAATAGTACACCCACAATTCACCAGTTATTGCTAAATCCCATGTAATAGGGGGCGAGCCTATTGCCATCACCCGGGTACAAATCCAGACTCCGTGGCTGCTACTGAGAAATTCCTGATGAAAAGCCCAACAACAATTTGCCCGACCTGGGAATCGAACCCAAGGGCTCAGCAGTCGCGCTTGTGACCACTAGACACTTGCGAACACTAAGCAGTTGCTTAAATGTAAGCATAATCTACCACGCGGACCCAATGTGCAATGGTGGATGCTTCTGATTTTATTTGTTGTGAGACATGCTGTCTAAGACAATTTTACAGTCAAGTTCACTCACGAAGATTTCCTTCAATATTTTGAGACCAATCGAAAGTAAATCAAATGAAAAAGCAATATAAAGCTGAGGCCGTTTAAAGCAAAGAACTGCCTGGTAACTTAATAAATAAAGAATGGTCTCTAATTGCCTTTATGTTGAGGTTCATTACGTTAATTGAAAAGAAAAACTACCCAACAAAACATCACGTTATCATCGTATAATCCCCGAAGGGTTAAGCAGTATAGGAAACAACCCAAGCTCCCGCAATCAAGACCCAATCCAGCGTTCAACACTTTATCAATTCCCTAGCTAATCCTTCTAGGTATCCTACACTTGGGCATCTACCCAGACTCAAACTACCTGGAATGCACGTCACGCCACCCATACGTGACTTCCATTCCGCAACTAGTCTATACGAACGGCTAAATTTTCAAGACTATCTCCATGTAGAACTTTTTGGAAAGCTGCCAGACTGTATATAACGGGTAGTGGGGTAGTCAGATTTTTTTAATTTCCATTGTTCATTCATACGTTCTAAGCCAGTTATTATTCGGGAATTAAAAGTGTTTCCGTGAAAAGAATGGCAATTGTATTTTAAATAGCATTGTGGTTTATTGTGAGGTTTTTTGTGCTAAAAGGCCGACTAACTGTTTGCGTTTGGATAACTAACTTGATAGTGTTATTTTCTGATTAATTTAATTGGCGGTTCCAAGTCATCTGAATAGATTACCGTGAGCTCTTCCAGCTTCATCGTCTTGATGCTTTTCTACTACCCTTACATTATAGGAGGTGTTGTGGATGGTGAGATATGAGGCGGCCATGTCCTAAAAAAATAGTAGAATCACTATAATCGGCCTTTAGAGGAGCTCGTGGCTAAATAACAACAGCCGCTCAGGTCGATCGCCAGGTTAAGCCGCGCTTGCCTAGGTTGGTCCGTGGATGGGTGACCACCCATACATACCGAGTTTCCTCCGTGCTTCGGCAAGCACGCTAAGCCGTTAGTCCTGGCTGTCAATTGTAGATCTTTGACAGTCGTTACAGGTAGTCAGTGACCGGAAAGTCTGACAACCAGTCTTACCATGGGGTATCGTATTACCCAGTACTAACTGGGTTGTGGAGGTCAGATATGCAGTCGCTCCATGTAAAATACTGGTATTCAGCTGCATCCGGTTAGACTGGAAGCCGACCCCAACAGTTGAGGAAAAGCTAGGCAGATCATGAATATAATCGGCCTTTAATGTCCCGACCAGGGGCCTCATATCTTTGAGAGGGATCGGGCTGTTATCCACCTCCTGGCCTCGGGCTCCATACGGAATTTTCGAAATTTTAGTAACCTACTGCCTACTTAATCCAGTGGTCGCAATCGCGAATGCTGACATGAGGTCCAGGGTTCCATTCCCGGGTCGGGCAAATTGTTATTTGGTTTTTCCATCGGGAATTTCTCAGCAGCAGCCACGTAGTCTAGATGTGTGTCCATTTGATGCCAATAGGGTCGCCCTTTATTACATGGGACTTTAACTGGCGAAATGTGGGTGTACTATTAGGTACAGCTCTGCCTGACCCTTCGGAGATTACAGGCCTGATGTTATGTTATGTTAGTTCTAAGATGATTATTAAACCACTGCACTAAAAACATGTGAGCAAATATTACTTAATTTGTGTTTTAACTGCACGGAAGACGCCACTGAGATAATTCATGTTTATGAAACGCTGATTTACTTTCGAAATAAATGATTTAACATATCGAATAATACAATAATAAGCACCCAACGCCACCTTTACCCTTGTTTTTGGCTCCGAAACCGTATAACCCGATACATTTTTATTAAAATTCGAATTTTGGGTCAAAGGCTCTCGGAAAACTGCAAATAGCTACGCGAAATGAAACGTATACGATTCTTTTGTTATAAAAGTACTTTTTGACTCTACATAGAGTTAAGTAGAGTCGACTTGAATTGTATAGAGATTTGAACGACGAGACTATTGTTTGCTCTCTTGTAGAGGTCAGGAATGCGGTCAAAAGGACTCTACCCACTGATTTGTTACTTGGAATATGTCCTTTCTTCATTTCTTATATCTTTTGCACTTTCCTTCAATCAAAGTTTTAAAGGCTTAGTAGGTGAAAGCTACAAAGAACATTGTATTTATTAGGTTGCTTTTTGAGAGTGCTTTTTAGTTAGAAGTAGAGCTCCTTGTGAATGTGTAAGGCTTCGTCTGGACAAGTACAGTCAACCTCGTAACTGTGTTATCTCTTATGACTCTATTTTTTTGTCTTAAATATGGGTATATAAGCACACATCTAACCGTTTGAGGATTACAGGCGTCATGTTATATTTAAGCTATGTTTAAAATTTTCCTGTATATATCTGTAAATTTCCCATACATTTAGTATGCATGACAGCCCAATCAAGTAAATAAATGACCAATAGCTTAGCCCAATGTGGCAGGTACGCCATACATCACGGACGGTCCAGTTAAGCAATATAAACTCATTGCCATAGAATAAGAATATATAGAAGCGACAATAGTGTGACAAGTAGTCGTAATATGCGTGCGTACATATGGACAAATGTATGAAAGTGGACAAAGCTATAGGAGTATGTAAGAGTGGTCTCATACTCCCACTGGGTAGCATTAATATTGTTACGTCGGCTTCTTTACGAGATCATTCTAGGTAACGCTCGAGTCTAGAATGTTCCACCATGAAACTATCTGGAAGAGTCGAGAATAATCCTAGAGTGTTCCACTATGGAACTTTCTCGAAGCTTCCAGAAAGTTGTGGAAGGTTCCTGAGGTTGTGGACGTTTCTCGAAGAATGGGCCGGCCATATATGAAGGTACCAGAAAGTTGTGAAGTTTCTCAAAGGATGGGTCGGTATATAAATAATATACCCGTCGTATTTTTGCGAGCAGTCAGTCTGATTTTGGCTACACAACGAAGCGATCGAAGTGAAGTACAAGAGCGATACCTAAGTGAATAGTGATCAGTGGTGAATTTGTGATTTGTGATTGTGAAATAAGTGTTTTGTGATTAAACAAATATATTTGGTGTTTAATTCGATAGTGTTTTAATGTATCCCACACCCGGCTCGAAACAAATTGGTGTCAGAAATGTCATTATCTAGTTTCTACTGGTCATCCCTTCTACCATCGTTTAGTTGTAAACGACCCTCTTGGGTTGCTATGGGACGCTTCTCGTTAACTGAGCAACACCATAAAGAGTGCTTAATTATGAACATAAATATGGCTGACAAAATATTTGGCTTTGGGGATCAAACTTCACACAAAATTGTTAGGCAAATTTTGGGGCTAACAATAATTTAACAAACATGGAATTGTTTGAGTTTTCCGCCAGTATTCAGAAATGAACATAGCAACCTTCTTTATTGAGTGTCTGATGTAATAAACGCCTATTGACTCTTCGTATAGGCTCGTCTCCTATAACATGGTACTTAAATATAACTGGCGAAATGTGGGTATACTATTCGCTACACCTCTGCCTAACCGTTTGGGGATTGCAAGCATGATGTAATGTTATGTTTAACTCTTCGTAATAAGAAGTAAAAAATGTGCAAAAACATCTAGAAAACAATCCTGCAGCTTACTAGAAAAAGGCGAAATATGCACAAAAAAAAAAACATAAAATGTCGAGCGGTGAAATATTATATGAACATGATGTAATGAGTAATAAAGAACGATGGACAGGAAAACTTTAGCTCGAATAATTAGTCAACATTTTAGTCAAAAGACAGTCCAATGCTGGACATAGGCCTCCCTCAAGCGTCATCACATGGACCTGTCCTGTGCACTTCGCATCCAGCGGATTTCATCGAACATCATGGGTCCAAAAGCAGCAAATAAATATGAAACTAAACATAAGAGGCCAGAAGAATCATTATTGAAAGTAGAACTCTGAAACTATCAGCGAGCAATTCCTACAATCCTTCCGAATACGTTCAATGTTCAACAAAGATAATCTATTACTCGTACCTACAAATACTATTACGTATGGTCCTGTGAATAGCCGTGTGAGATGAGGAAATTCAACAAAAGTGATTTTAAATCTCGTGGAGACAATGTCGGGTGGCTGTTACACCGTTCTGTGTCACATGCGTTACGTGACACAAAGGGTACGTAAAATGTACGAGTAAGTTACGGTTAAAAGACATGAGTGAAATGGAGTGAGGTGAGTGGTGTTGAAAAACTAGGCTTAGTCAAACTTCTTGATGTTGATCAAAGTCGATCAATAATTTATATATACCTCGTAGCGACACTACAGAAAGTACTACAGCGCCATCTATAACACAAATGAGTAACTAATACCAAAATCCTAAATCGTGCTACTCAAGTTATCCGAGACTTAAGACCGTATAGAAAATCCAAGAACAACTGTCGCGTCCACCAGAAATCCTCCCTTTTCTATGGGGCATGCAGTACTTAACATCCTGTTCTTCATAACCCTATAACCTAACCTGTACGTCTTTAGGCATCTCTCTATTTTTTCCTGTTATGCGCCGCTTCTCTTCAAAAAAGGAGGAGGTTCTCAATACGGTTGATTTTTTTTTGTTTTTGTGTTTCTTATCTCATATCTTAGTCATTTATGAACCGATTTGAAAGTTTTTCTTTTGTCTGAAAGGATATACTTCTCGTTTGATCCCAAGAAATTTTATCAAAATCGGTTTAGTAGTTTGGTTTTTAAATCAAAATATCTGGTAAAAATATGTTATCCAAGTAAAAGATATTGCGAAATTGATATTTGACAAGGCTTGTGTGTGATACAATAACTAATAAAAAAGGGCAAAATAAAAACTTTTTTGCAAAAAAAATAACCGATTTCCAAAACACAAAAAAAAATGAAAATTCTTGATTGTTTCATTGACTTTTTTGCCGCCGACGGCGACGTCCGAAAGTAAAGTTATTTTCAATTTAAAAAAAAAATAAAGTAAAGTGTTTTTTTTTTGAAGTCGGTTATTTTTTTCAAAAAAAGATTTTACTTAAATTTTTAGAAAACCAAGCTAACTTTTTTGCCTTCTCTAATATCGACACAAGAATTTGGTTGGTTTATTCTATATTTAGCCTCATCTGTCATCCCGCTATCCAAGAAATATTTTTGTAGGTAATCATTTCGTCATAGCGGCATAAAAATAGTTTCCAATAACCAAAACGGTGTGATACGAGGCCATATTAAAAGGAATTCAATATATTACCCTTATAACTTTTAGATTCCACTTTATCAGTTCCGAACATATTTTATGAGCGTTTAAAAATCCTCTCCGGTAATTCCATTGTTGTTTTATCTTCATGACTATGTTATTTTACGAGGTGAGTAGAATTCGTTGTGGGCTGTAACTGAACTTTGAAACTGGTAGTAGTTTTGTGGTGTTGCTATAAAATTAGATTGATAGCTGATAATATTTTACTTCCGACTTTTAATCGGTTTTTTGATGGACCTTTAAAAATAAGCAATGAATTTGAATGATACCCTAGAGTATGTGGTGAAAGGTTCATGAAAGGTACCTTCTTTTGGTCGCTGATCATCTATAACAGGTAATTAACCTGTTCAACCCACGCAAAATTACCAAAAATATATACTCCCGAAAACACGTGGGCACTCAGACTACAATAAGCTACAGTGAGGGTTCACTGATACCTTCGGGACAAATAGGTATCGGCCTATATTGACATCTTTGCTTCTCCGAGATCCTTAACACAAGTATCGATAGTCTAGTTAAAATCATTACTTGAGTTTGAATAATTACTTAATCAACCATTACTATAAAATAGACAAGGATTTGAACGAAGTAAGAACCGTCAAAGTACGCAAAACTATGAATTCTAACTATTGAAAGTTTATACATCAAGCAATGTCTACACCACAGAATAAAAATCGTATCTTAAATAGTTACTTTTACTCAAGTAATCACTTTGATTTGTTTATAGAAACGGGTGTAAATAAGTGTTCCCGAGGCATTTTTGTCAAGTATCGTAAGTGGAGCTAGCACCTTTTTGCCGTTTCCTAAGAAAATCACTATCGAAAGTATTGAACAAGTCAAGCGCGAGTTCAAAGGTCAATAGCTAAAAGAAACGGAATAGAGAAAACTAAAAAGAAAAAGTTCAGCTTGGAAAAAGGCTCTAGTATTTACTCGTTTTCCTTTTAAATGACTATCCTTTGAGACTTTTACTATTTTCTGAATGTGGGATAAGAAAAATATATAGGTAGGTACTTATGTATCTACCTATATTTTTTTTTGCTACCTTTACACTTTTTTAACTGCTTTCTTATCTTGCTTATGAAGTCTACGATGAAATAGCCGTCGAAAAGATGAATGTTCACTCTTATTTTGAAGACAAAAACAAGAAGCGTTCAGCAGTTCAGCAGGCTCTGGCCCTTCTTCTTCAAACTTTGGCCACCCAATGCTGAGTGTAAGTCAAATACCTCCACTTTTGGTGGTTTTTGTATCATGGCTATCCAGTTTCTTCCGGCGCTGGCTCAGACTATCACTATCACACTTTGGTCGAATGCATTGTCGTATCAGAATCACTAGAAGGTCATTTTTGCACACTTAAATCCAAACCGTCTTAAATATTCTAATTTTTAATTAAACCTTTTAAAACTATAATATCCCTTGCTCATATTTATAAAAAACACACACACAAATAACCGGCAAAAGATGATAATTAAACGTGATTAAGATTTTTGCCAGTGCTACTAAACACTGAAAATATCAATGTAACCAGTTAACCACTATAATGGATTATGCTAGCCAAAGCTAATTTATTCTTACCACCATAAACAGCAACGTACTTGTTTCAATTTTGTTTCTTAGACATAACATAACATAACATCACGTCTCTAATCCCTGATAGGTTAGGCAGAGGTACCCATTAGTACACCCACATTTGTCTATTGCTATCATACGGCACAAATCCAGACTCCGTGGCAGCTACTGAGAAATTCACGATGGAAAACCCAAGACCTCATGCTCAGCAGTCGCGCCCACGACCACTAGACTGGCGAGGCAGTTTTTGTTCGAAGACTTGCTCAATTTTTGATCTTAATTAAACTTTATTTTAAAACATGAAATATTATAAGGATCGATCACCGGGCTCCAATTTTCTACGGAATTAATTAATTTTGCGACCCTATTCCGCTATCGAGCGCTAGTAGAAAGTAAAAGTGAAGGTGAATTTATTAAATGTACTGTTAGGATTCATTTGCAAGTATTTTAACCGGTATTTTCAATTAAAAAAAAAGAAAATGTTCACATTCACTTTGACGTTCACAATCTTGTCAGAATCTGATCTCAACGCATACAAATGAGTGGAAAATGTAAAAATACGACGTACTTTAGACAAATTGAGATTAGAATACGATCGTTACGAATATATGAAAATTGCTGCTCTGGTTCCAAAATCTTTGTTCAGAACTTAGATTGTATTGGAGAACTTTATACTAAAATTTTTATTAAATTGCAAACAAATAATTCAATTATATTGAAATGTTATTTATATTGTTTGCTTTTTTTGTGTTTTTTTGTGTGTGTTATTTTTAGTGCATAAAATATAATCACCGTAGGTACTAAGATTCAAATATTTATCCGAAATTATTGTAAAGCACAATCATTATGGATAAATGGTACCAGCTCTCATTTGTAGATCTTTGATAGTCGTTACAGGTAGTCAGTGACCCGAAAGTCTGACAACGAATCTTATCAAGGGATATCGTAGTAATCTGTACTAACTGGATTGTGGAGGTCTGATCAGCAGTCGCTCCATGTAAATTACTGGTATTCAGCTTTATCCGGTTAGACTGGAAGCCGACCAAAAGTGACCACAGTTTCATAGTAGGGAAAAAGCTAGGCAGATGATGATGATTACAAAGCACAAACACATCATCATTTTACATTAATGAAATGGTACCTCCCTACGTTTCAGTATAATAGCTAATTGCATATTGTTTTCACATTGAAAATCTGTGGTATCACATTGCATGCTGTTTAGCTAATTGTCCGCCCAATTAGCGTAGTGTGGTATAGTTGAAATACAGAATATATATATAAATTATTGCCAATGACAATTTAATCGTTGCTGGTAAAATATATAGCTAGAAAACAGATGGTACGAACAAAGGAATGGCTTTAAATGGCGGTGGAATGAATTTGAAATTCAATTTTAGTGATCTAAATTAGTGCAAATTATCTTGCTACAAGAAAACATGGAGGCTATCCGAACGAGACCAGGACAAGTTCAATTTGTTTTTTTTTTTGTATTTTAATCTCTTCTAAACTATTTATTTGTTTATGTATACACAAAAAACATTACAGGAAAATATATACAGGCAAAAGAGCACAAAGGTACCGCTTATTTCGTTTAGAAATCTCTTCCAGCGGACCTGCGAGAGGATAAATAGACAAGAAACGTTATAGGAAACTATATTTGTCTAATAAAGAATAATAAAGGCTTAAGCTTAAGTGCAACTTATAAAATAGAGTGATATTGTGAGTAAAATGTATTTAATATTGTATTACTGAAAATCTCCCACCTGGACATGAACCAGCCATAGCGTGGCTGACATGCTGAAGGCTCCAAACTCGCATCTCAGTTCTGGGCGAACTCAATTTAAATTGCCATCAACACTGCACACATTGCTAAGAAGATGAATGTATTGTATTTTAAATGGTTATTTGGTTATTTATTGGTTTCTAAACAATTTAATTTGCTAGACCGACTAGCCATGTGTTACCAATTTTTATTTAGCTATTTTGTATCTAAGTAAAACGCAAAATTTAAGGAAACACTTAAGTATCAAAATGTTATTGAGCTCCAGAATACTCCCTCAAAACTACCTCTCCGGAATGCGGTAGAAATATCTTAGCAGAATTTCTTACCGGGTGTTAACAAACAATTTCAACATTATTGCAATTAAAATCCTTGTTGGTACCTACCTAAAAGTATTGGGAAATTTTGAGTTAGTAGTCGATTCGCACGAAAATTATTCGCACGATCGTGCGAATCGTCCCCTTTCAATAAAAATATTTTTTTAGTAGGCGATTCGCACGGAAGTATTTAAATTGCGTGCGAATCGACCCCTTCAAGAATTAGTAGTATGCGATTCGCACACACCTATACTTTATCGAAAAGTTTCAAGAAAAAAGTACTATCACGTACAAAATGCTTTCTTTTAATACAGGACACAAATAAAACGATTTTTAAGGAAATCAAGTTTTTATATTTTACTTTGTATCTATCAGAAAGTGATTTTACATCATTCACAGTTTAAATAACTTAAAACCATAATTATAACCAAGATTACAAATAAAATCACAGTTAGTAGGTACGATTTATAATCAAATATTTGGTTTTGCATTTTTACAAGTAAGTACTCTTTTTCCGTACACTTGCATTTACCTTAAATCATCACAAATTACTACTTATTAGAGTTTTTACCGAAATCAACTTTTTATGAACCCCTGAGTCTTGTTAAAAATAATGTTGTTTAAAAAAGGTAAGTCAAAATTAAATAATTAACGTTATAATGGTCTAAAAGCTAATTTTAAAAACAACGAAAAATATAACGAAACTATAAATATATAAATCTTTTTAAATATTCGTAATAACAATATAAAAATCGTTTTAATTAGCTAAGGTATGGTTTTAAATGTGGCAATTAAATAAACAAAAACAAAATATTTTTTCTCTATTAAGTATTAACTAGTACAATTTTGGAGTATTATAGTAAATGTAATAAAATAACAGTCACAAAATCACAGTTACTATAACAACAATATTTTGCTCTAATAGGTAAAAAATAACAATCAACTAATCAATAATAATATAAATATTTCTTAACACAAAAATTTTACGATGATAGGAGCATTATCATCACTGAAAGTTAAAACAATCACAAAATCACAGTTAAACAGAGTCATCTGTTGTATTAATAGGTACAAAGTTCTTAAAAATGTAACACTTAACTAATCAACAATATTATAAATATTTCTTAACACAAAAATTTTACGATGATAGGAGCATTATCATCACTGAAAGTTAAAACAATCACAAAATCACAGTTAAACAGAGTCATCTGTTGTATTAATAGGTACAAAGTTCTTAAAAATGTAACACTTAACTAATCAACAATATTATAAATATTTCTTAACACAAAAATTTTACGATGATAGGAGCATTGGCATCACTGGAAGTTAAAACAATCACAAAATCACAGTTTGTTAAACAGAGTAATCTGTAGTATTAATAGGTACAAAGTTCTTAAAAATGTAACATTATTATTTATTTATGTAGCATTTTAAAACTGTTTTTTTTTTAAAGTTCTTATAAAGAATAATCAGTTTCAGTCTTTTTTTTAGTCATGACCTAATGGCTTAATTTTTCTATACAAAGTTGGAGATCTATGTGACCATGAAGGAATTGATTAACAATGTCTTCAATTCTTTTCTGCAGTCTTATTCGTTCACATGACTTTACTGAGATGTAATGGTTTCTATGAAACATTGTTAAATAATGTTGAGAATCTTTTTGCAGAACCTTCAAGAGCATCACAATATTCGGTTTAGGTTTTACCATTTTATTAAATCGGGCGTTCCAAGCTTCTATTGCATTATTAGTTTTGTGAATGACATCAAAAAATGTCCACTTGTCGGAATAGTAGGCACTCTCTTTTAGCCATGTATTAACAAAATAATTGTTGAATTGTGTTAATTTTGGTTCATTTTCATTTTCTGCTTCAATGTACAGCCAACCATCTGATCGGTATTCTTGAGGAAGATATGCGAGAGCTATACATCGTAATGCGTGTATTTTATAAATCAAGAATTTATTCATCCCTAACTGTTTTAATTTTCTATAAATACATCTTTTAAAGTGAAATAAGCAGCCCTGTATCCTGGTGTGAGGACCAAATACTGTTTGAATTGCTAACATTGCACTTTTCTCAAAATCCATGGTAATTACAGTAGGGGCAAATTGAGGTATACGACTTTTTATGAGCCTAAAAAATAGTTCATATGTTTTTTCTTTTTTATTAGGAAGTAATGCATAAATGGCGGGTAAAATGTTAGTGTGTGTTGAAGTACTGCCAACATCGATGTGTAAAGTATACAGCTGTAAAAATGGTGGTACACAGCTCTTGAAAGTCCCATCACAAAAAACGGTCTCAGCATTATTTAAAAATGGCAAAACTTCCTTGTTTGCGAAGAGTATAAGTCTGGTTTGCTTACATTTATAATCTGCAAAGACCAATTCTTCGAAACACGGAGGGATAGTCATATCTTTAGCTTTACGAACTACTATTTTACTAACTTTCAGTGCCTTGTTTCTATGTAGATATAGCCTTCTTTTCAAATTTTTGTAGTCAGGAATATTCTGGACTAAATCGTATCCAGCATCTTTAAGTTTTATTACCGCATCAGAATAAATCTGAGGCATGCTCGTAGTTTCATTCTGTGCACGTTTAATGCATGTGTCTATATGACGCTTGACCTCATTATCTATATGATTAGGTTTACATAAATGATGATCTTCTTTGACAATCTCATGTTGACTATTTGTTGTTAAAAATGCTTTACATTGTTTTCTATTAACGCATCGCCACACTGTAATGCCATTTTTATTTTTCCGATGTTGGTTATGCTTATAACCGTGCCTCAGTAAGATTACTTGGCCCCTCTCTGATTGAATAAATTCGAATTGGCCTTTTCCACCTTGACTCGTTGATGGCCCTTCCATTATATTTTTTCAAAATCAAATGATGTTGATGCCAAAGTCATCTGGAAGAAATAAATGTCTTCACTAAAACTTCTGATAAAAATAATATTGTTTTTAGTTTTATTTAGTAGGCTATGTTTCTTAAAATAACAGAATTGTGAGTAATAATTTTTCATATAGTAATGCTATTTATAAGAAGAAGAAGATGAAGTATTATAAACCTCTTCATCCCTATACATAAAGGTATTTAAAGACATTGAATCTATTTGTTCATTCTGTTAGCTGAACCAGCTAAACGTTGTAAATTTTATAGCTGGAATACATTTTGAAATAGAAAACCTAATAAAATACCCTAAATAAGTCTACTTAAGTGTGCTAAATAACTAATACATAATTAATAAGTAGATAGTAAATTAAATTACTTACGCATCGGAATCTCCTAAGATATCGCGAAGCTCATGTGCAATGTCGTCGGTGGATATGGTGCTATCCACTATCACTGAACAAATCACTAAACTGTAACTGTAAAAATATGCAGTAGGTACAGCACAGACCGCACTTCAGAACAGTGTGAAATGCGAAAACAGAATAATAATCTTAGTTTCGGCACGGGGTCCCAACGCGAACAATCGATATTTTGTTCTAATTAATTCTAATAGATGGCGTTACTTGTATCGATTGTATTTTATAGTGCGTATATCAATTGTAAAAGAAATGATATGGATATTGTATGTAATTGTTAAAAAAGTCTCTCTTGTACGAAAAATCTAATAATGGGTCCATAATTCCAATTTCTATGATCTCTCAAAATCTGTGGCTCTAGGTTCTACCAATAGATGGCGCTGTCACCAAAACAGGGAAGAAATCGACGGAAACAATCTCATGATCGAATGGTTCATAGGTACAACCGTAACCTTACAACTACAACAACTTAGTGAGGTAGGGTTGCCCGGTTGGCTCAGAGTCAGAACTGATTTTCTATTGTGCTCCAGCTTATGAAGGCGTCTAGATCTTATACACTGTATCAAAGTTATCGTAACACATTTGAACTATAGAACATTTAAATAATAAATAATTGCGAATACCCTGTTTATATTATACCTGATTAATAAACGATGGTCCCGTTTCTTTGTATGGGATGGGGCATCTGTACGTAAGTATTATGGTTATCTGTAGATTCGGTATAAGGCAAATGCCGGTGCTTTTTACGGGGTAGGATTAAATATAGGTACTATTGTTTTGACTTGGGTTTATTTATTATCTACTCTAAAAGGATTAAAATACGCAGAAAGATAAAATATATTTTTGGCAAATCCTACCACTACTGATTTATTGCTTAACTACTTCTTTGTGCAAGTGCTCAAGCGCCATGTACCGGCAATATTTGTGGTAAGTAAAATACAAAACAAAGGGCTACTCGGCAAGCCGCAATAAAAATTAATCCCCTGGAGCTAATAAAAAATATTTCTTCATTATTTTTGGGATCTGCTATTGTGAGTACTTAAGGGCGTTTCTTGTTATTAGTTTCTTTGTTATCTTTAACAGTTAGTATTATTTGTATAAAAATACACCGGCAATTTATTAAATCTCTCATTTATGGTGTTCATATTATAAGTTTTCATATTAAATACTGACAAAACTTTTCATCTTACCTCTTAACTAGTATTTTGTGCCTGACTGCGATGCGAATAGAGAATTATTGAATTTTAATATTAATATTCTAGAATATTGTACATGACTGTACTTAGATTTATTATTCGCACATTTTGTTAAGTGTGCGAATCGCATACTACTAATTCTTGAAGGGGTCGATTCGCACGCAATTTAAATACTTCCGTGCGAATCGCCTACTAAAAAAATATTTTTATTGAAAGGGGACGATTCGCACGATCGTGCGAATAATTTTCGTGCGAATCGACTACTAACTCGAAATTTGAGTTAACACAAAGTCTTACTCAAAATATTTAAAACCCATTCCGACAGTCGCATAATAGTTTAAATATCTATTTATTAACAAACATGTACAAGTCAAAATAAATGTGTTCAATGTTACCTTTGGACATTGACTCAGCATTCGGCCTGGCTCACGCGCCGCCCATTTAAAATAATGATTTGGTTGCATCTTACAAGCATAGGACACACGCAGAATTTGTTTAATAGTGTGTGTTAAGAAAAAGTAGTATATAAGCAGATCATTTTGTAAATAAATCAGATTTGAATTGTATATTCTTGTCTCATTACCCCTGTGGCCAAGACACCTTTAGCCATCTCTGATCAGTCTAGTGAGTCTACGGGACTGGCAGTGGGTTACCCTTCTCGAACCTGGTAATCCTGTCTACTATCCGTCTGTAACCTTAAGTAGCATGGTGCAGACATCCTGAAATTATTTATATATTTACTTATAATGTACTAGGTATATGGTAGGTTAGGGCTATAGGCCTTATAGGGCTTAGGGTCGTAGGGACTGTTAGGCTTGTAGGTCGTTGTAGGTTCCTTTAAATTTTCAAGTACCGTCACACCATTGACAGTATTGCGGCCTCATGTGACGTTTGTTAAGGGTGGATGTGAATTTTTTTTCACTTGCATAAATATAATAAAAACGTTTTTGGAAGTTGGTAATTTTTTTGCAAAAACGTTTTATTTTACCCTTTTTAGTTATCGCATCACACACAACTCCTTGTCAAGTATCAGTAACCAAACTGCTGAACCGATTTTGATGAAATTTCTAAGGAACCAATCGGGAAGTGTGTCCATTCAGCTAAAAGAAGAATTTTTCAAATCGGTTCATAAATGACGAAGATATGAGGAAACAAACACAAAAAAAAACGAAAAAAAATACAACCGAATTGAAAACCTCCTCGTTTTTTTGAAGTCGGTAAAAAATACAAAAAAAAAATAATACCATCTAGCTCGCAGGCTTCCAAAAATTCATAGAAAGCCTCAGGTCAAAATTGATTGTGAAAACTGAACTACCCGAAATTGAGTACTCAAATATTGAGCATTAGCATACACGGAACCGGTAACAAACAAACAGATAGAAATAAAAAAGCAATGAGCGATGGAGTGCCCCAACTTCACCAAAATGTATTTGAAATTCGATTGAATTTTTCTAAAGTTTCGTTTTCACGGTTTAGTTTTACAGTTCTAGATAGTGTTCAACACATATATGCTACTAACCGACCATAAACTTCAAAAGAGCTTGTGAACAATGACTTTAATAAGCGACAACGATGATGAAAACGTAAAAAAAAATGATGACTCATGAACACATTACACACATTATTTTGGTTGCCTGGTAAAGTCTGCCTTGTGGCATTAAGTCCGCCTATGTACCACTATTGTATGTACATGAAGTTTAAATAAATAAACATTTAAAAAAAAACTTTACGGAAAACCTTGGATTATTTTTGCAAAGGACGGGATTATTGGAAAGAATTTTGTAAACATGCGAACTTAAATCAGGATTATTGCAAAAATCCAGCTTATTTTGGATTAGCCCAAGAAAAACATCAATCAGTATGAATGCTGTTTGGCGTATATGCCTAAACGGAATGCGCTGTACAGTAAACAGCTACATTCAAACCAACTAACACTTTTGTTTATGAATTGAATTACAGATTAGCTAATCAGCATTCGAGTAACCAATCGTTCTAAACAGACATGGATCGCATTCATCTGAAATATTACCTTTTTCTATACCTTTCACGATAGCCTCACCCAGCACGATACTAATGTACTCCGTTTGCTTTGTCTATGTTGATACTTTTGGTCATAGATTGCAAATAGGTACTATCCACGTTGAATTGACAGATCATTCTTGAATCATACTTCGCAAAGAACTCATTTCAACAGCACTCATGCTTTAAACAATATTTCAGACTCCAATTTTTCACCAAACAGGCCACATCACTCGTTTCACCGAGTTCCATTTTCAAATACAAAAAGAAAGAAATGAAAAGCCCAAACTGACAGTTCAATAGACATACGCGGCCATCTTTTATTTTCCCGTGTGTCCCAAATATAGTGACACTTGCCCACTGACCCTGTGACGTTTACTTTATGTACCCCGTGTTGTATTCTGGAAAATTGATTACGCTCTATTTCCTGTGTTATGTTATTGCGAGGTTTGCTCAGCTGCTTTCGTTGGGCACACATTGTATATGTTTAGAGATAAACAGTTGGAGTGAGCTTGTATTCCTTTTTAATTTGAGTGTAGTAAGTAGTATTTATTTTAGTGTATGTGTGCATCATCTAAAGTTTTTCATTGTTAAATGCTTCAAAAACATTTTATCAGAATCTTATCTTACTCTATTATAAATGCTAAAATTTGTAAGGATGGATGGATGTTTGTTACTTTGCCTCGTTGGTCTAGTGCTTGCAAGCGCCACTACTTAACATGTGGTCCTGGGTACGATTCCCAGGTCGGGCAAAACGTTACAGGGTTTTTCCTTAAAACCTATAAATGCTACCCAATTTGTCAATGCCTTTGCGCGCGCTTTGGATTGCTAAAAAGCCTATTTCTCCGTGGACGATACACGTACTAAAATTACTATGCGTTATCTATAACATTTAGCTCCATGTGACCAAATTTTATCTGTGACAAGTCGACCAAAAATTCAGAAGAAAAAAATGTCAAGTTGACATTCCGACGTTTCTGTATTTGTTATTGTTATGTTTGTTGTCAAAAAATTAAAATGTGGTAAGTTCTCTGTTTATTATGTGAGTCTTATTAGAATTATATTTCAAATTAATCGTAAAGATATTTCCCATAAGAAATTAATAAGATTTCGACAATTCCAAAACGTTTGGTTAAAATAATTAGCTGGAGAAGTTGTAGGTCACCGCGCCGTCGTCGTTCGTGATTTTAGGTTGTGTAAAATCTATTATAATCGGTTATTTTGGATGAACTGCAATGAAATGTATGCTAATTAATAAAGAATAGTTCAAAATGCTGCTCGTCGTTCATGATTTTTTTAGCAAATTTTTTCGCGAATTTTGAGGAGTACTTGAGTTTGTTTATTAGACAATTACCAAACACCACGCAAGTGAAGCCGAGGGCATATGCAAGTAATTTTATATTTTCAAAATGTAAGACCAGATCATCATCTGCCTAGCCTTTTCCCAACTACATATGTTGGGGTCGCCTTCCAGTCTAACCGGATGCAACTGAATACCAGTATTTTACATGGAGCGACTGCCTATCTGACCTCCACAACCCAGTTAATACTGGGTAACACGATACCCCTTGGTAAGACTGGTTGTCAGACTTTCGGGCCACTGACTACCTGTAACGACTGTCAAAGATGTACAATTTTTTAGTCGTGACCAACGGTTTAACGTGCTTTCCGAGGCATGGAGGAAACTAGGTATGTAATGGGTGGTCACCCGTCCACGGACCAACCCAGGTAAGCGCGGCTTAACCTGACAATCGACCCGAGCGGCTGTTATTATTTAGCCACGAGCTCCTCCAAGAATGTAAGACCAGATATCACACTTTAATGACTAACATGTTATACTTGTTTGAGGTAAACCTTCATAAAATCAGAAACACAACAAATAACTGAGTTTCTACACCTTCAGCATGATTACCATACTGACCTTCTGTAGATCAAGCAACATTGTTATATTCCGAGAGGACTTCTCAGTGCAGGGTACCAGTGACTGACTCAGCAATTTTGTCTCTCAGGTCCCTTCATAAAAGTAACCGTTCTCTTATATAACATCACATTCATACAAATGAAGAGTTAAGCGGAGGTGTTCTAATAGCACGCATACCCATATTTTGCCAGGTCAGTATGTTTAATTCCATCGCCAACACATTCGCTCGAATGACGTGATGACTCAGAGGTTAAGGCCTCTATTAACATGCACGAGATTAATAAGTTCAAATCCGGGCAACTAACAATGTGACTTTTTCGTGTCACTTTCAAAGGTTTATCTTGGACATCTCTGACATCGGTGAAGGAAAACATCGTGAGGAAGCGTGCTGATCAATACTCGTGCTTTTTTTTATGAGAAGACGCCTTTGCCCGGTTGTGGGCCGGTTATAGGCTTGTATTATTATTATTATATATTATACACATGCGCTCCAGACGAGCTCGTGGCTAACTAATAACAGCCGACCGGGTAGATCTTCAGGTTAAGCCGCCCTTGCCTAAGTTGGTCCGTGGATGGGTGACTACCCATTACATACCGAGTCACCTCCGTGCCTCGGAAAGCACGTTAAGTCATTTCTAGATTTTTGACAAGCGTTACAGGTAGTCAGTTGTCCAAAAGTCTAAAAACCAGTCTTACCAAGGGGTATCGTATTACCCAGTACTAAATGGGTTGTGAAAGTCAGATAAGCAGCTGCATCCGATTAGACTGGAAGCTGACCCCAACATAGTTGGGCAAAAGGCTAGGCAGATGTTGAGACACATCCACTTCACTCATCATTCCGTTATTAGGAATTCTATTCCAACTTGCATGAAATATCCTAACTCCACACCACTTCTAACCGACCCAAGTATGACGAAAACACAGTAATCAAGTGCCCGATTGAGATCTCACAGCTTCAATATTTCGTCCACGTCCCGGCGTAGTGCGAAACGATACCGACACAAATGACAGGGGTCTTTGTGACGAATAGCGGCTTACATGAGAGAGGATTTATTTGGCCCAAGTGAGCAACAAGCTTCTGAATTCGGAAGCTGTTTGCTACAGATTTTGGAGATAGGTCTGGAATAAAACAAGAGGTTTTGCAGTGACCGAGTTCCCTATTTGGTGTACAAAGTTGTTTGAATTTGTCTGTGATTTTTTGACATCACTTAGGAATTCACAGCGTCGAGATTCACTTTAAAAGCCAAAAGAATTCGCTTTGGAGTTGAGTGCGATCTCTTCAAAGTAGTTTGAGGTTATCGGGTAACGCTTTACGCAATTTGTGATCTTGTTGTCTGCACATTGCTCAACATTGTATCTAATATTGCAAATCTCCTATTCAATCAATTTATCATTCTTTGACTTTAATCATATTTTCTCACAAAATAAGAACATCACTACATTGCCAGTGACATTCACCCCACATTCCCATTCATCTTGTTTCCGCGCAAAAAAAAAAAACAAAAGAAGAAACACTCCATACATTATTCTGCATTGTCATCAAATGAACATTCCCATTTTTTTTACAACAATAAAACAAAACACGTCTTCTTACATTCTACACACGTACAGTGTACGGCATGGTGTTCCCCTTATTCTGCAATGTTCACACCATTGATAAGCGTTTGTATTGAGTGCTTTTGTAAAATGGTGTCAGTATTGCCACACTGTCGAGTTACGGCTCTATATTAAGCGCCATGTCCAGAGACAAAATGTAGAATCGTCATAATATCTTTTATTCCGGCACCGAACATTAGGAAATACTATATACAGTCAAAGAATGATCCATCTCACTGATAATCAGGTCTTCAATTCAGTACATAGAAATTAATGTACCACTTTGGATCGACCAATCTGTTAGCAGATTTTAAAGGTTGTGTTCCCAACAGAAACCGGGATTGCATCATTTCAAGAATGTGTTCCTTTAACCGACAGTTATCACAGCAAAATCTTCTTAATTAAAGCTTGTTATACGTTCTAAAATATCAAAATATCGTAAATGTAAGCACCTACACAATTAAAACCAACATAATTCTCACCAATGAGGAAACAAAAAAAATTAACCTCATTTCAAAGTCGAACCCACAATCCTGGCCACAAAGCGACCATCAATGATTGGAATTGACAATTTGAATTCTGAATAATTTTCTCTCTTTTGAATTGAGAAGATTTTTTGGCAGATGGCCAAACGTCTCTACAATGAAAGCATTTGAACTTCGGCATCACGTGCGCAATCAGCACAAAATGTTGGGGATATAGACAGTTTTGTGCAAGTATTTTATCTTGAAATCATAATGTAACTGGCTGTTAGATATCGCCACTATTACGTAGTTTGATTTTTACATAATGGCTATTACAAACAATGATCGTATTACCCAGTACTAACTGGGTTGTGAAGGTCAGGTAGGCAGTCGCTCGGTTAGACTGGATGCCGACCCCAACATACATTAGTTGGGAAAAGGCTCGGCAGATGATGGGTATACAAACAAGGAAATATAGTGTGATGTTTACCTATTCTCCATTCCATCATATTTTCGGCACACTTTCAAATGATAGCACAACGAATACCCGAGTAAGTGTATATCGTCCACATACAAGCCCACACACAAATTTTGGCTTCACCATGATTCCATTTATTTATAGAACACCAGTACCTTCTTATTTTAAAATGTAGTTATACAACCTGTAACAGAATGACATGACGTGATGTTTCATTTTACGTAGTTAGCAGATACTTTTGATAAGTACTAGAATTAAGGATAGACAACGCATTACCTAAAGAACCAACCGCTATATATATACCGCTATATATGTGTATGTCTTTGTTTTGATACTTGTGATTTGTATGGTTTTGATAACAACATCACCTCTGTAATCCCAGAAGGGTTAGGCAGATGCATACCTTATAGTACACCCACGTTTCGCCAGTTATGTTTAAGTCCCATTTTTAATGTAATAGGGGGCGAGCTACAGAGAAATTCCTAATGGAAGATCTGAGAATCGAACCTAGCACCTCATTCTCAGTAGCTGCGCCTATGACCTCTAGATAAGGAGTTTTCCATGTTTCTGTCTACAAGTTTCGGATTTTGTTCTTTATTTTGAAAGTAGTTACGTGCATTTGAACAACTTTCTACATCATTCTCGCATAATAAATGTATAATCTCAACATAAATGATGTAACCGAGATCTTGTAAACATAAAGATTGTCCATGGAGTTTCTTGCCCATTCTTCTCCATAGAGATCTACGCTTTCGAATGGGTACGCTACTACAGTACTTTCACAAGTTATTATGCCCTGTGACTGGGACTGTAGCTTCATCCTTTTTAATTTGAGTTTTAGTCAAAGATTAGTCTATGGAATATTGTCATTTTTGCCAAAGAGAATCCCATGGGCACGGGACTTTTTAACAAATAAGTTCATTCGAAATATAATACAAATGGTACCCAGGCTTTAACTTAAACATCTTAAAACGAGAGCAACCTGAAATGAAGACATATTATTAATTTAAGTTGCCCGGACGAACCCTGAAGCGACAAGGGACTGCCCCTGACAAATGCACGGTCCCATGCAATGTCCCAAACCACGTGCGGTACCCAACTCTTAGAGATTTATAACTACCTCTATTACATGTGAATAAGTGGATTCTTGTCTTGTTGCTTAGTAGAGGATTACCTGGAAATAGTCTTCACACTGTTTTTTTTACACAATAACATTACTTCTTCCCATATGAGTTAGCCAGAAGCGGACCTTATAGTACACAAATGACGTACATGAAATCTGACCTATTTGGAATCTGACGTTCATTACCGCTTTCACAAATCCAGACTCTGTTGCTGCTGTGAAGTTTTCGATGGAAAAACCCAATAAAAATTTGCCCAACCCGTTAATTGCACCCTCAAGACTCATGCTCAGCAGTCGCCAGTCGCTACCATTACATCAGCGAGCCGAAAATGGCGAAATTAATCCTGCTTATTCTTTAAATAAAATTTGATATCAGGAGTCCCCATCAGCAACAATGTTGCCATAATATCAAAGCTTTAAAACTTGTTTTTAAATAACTTAAAAGCAAAATTGAATTACTCAACATCAAACCAAACACTGGTTTGTTAATTCGTTATTTAAAATGTAAGGGTTCTTTAAAGTAGTCAAAGAATCAATCAAAAGTTAGTCTGGTACCTATTATTTCTATTTCGAATTTTCCCTTTCAAATTCTAACTTAAGGCATTCACACCGGTTTTTCAATTCAAATGAAGTTTCCGCGGTTTCCCGACCTTTGTCCATGACCCCTAACCCCGTTGACGGCCCCGATACCCCGATCCTGATCACAACCCCGATGAGGGCATCGCGAAACTGATGGTGTTTTGGCCTCTTTCGTTATGCATATGGCTTTGTCGGTGGAATATACTGTAATATGTCTATATAGTTTGGTTTGTTTTGATTTGAGCTAGTCTTGATGTATCTTTGGCAATATGTAAACTTTTAATTCGAAAAAATAAGAACACTCATTTTCTCGTCTTCTCATTCTAGAATACAACATTTATATTTTTTCTATGCTTGGAGAAGGTAATTCAATCAGTCAATGGCAAAGCTGCAGTACTAACTCAACACTGTATATAACTGCATGAATTAAAAAAAAAAATGTACTTCCCTTGACCTCAATCTCTTCCTAAGGTCAGAGATGAGGTCGACGATGGTACAGGCTAACCCAAAAGAAGTCTATTAACTCGGAACTTAAATAGATTCGGGCTATATGAACTCAGGAACACCGAGACAGGCATCAGGAACTCCACTCCAAAGATGTAGCAAAGCAGCGCTTCGTGAATATCGACAAGGTGTAGGTGATAACGCGCAGTACGTCTGAACAACCTATGGAAGAAGTGTGATGGTGGTGTCATAGCTCCTGCATGACATTCACATAAAGATTTTTCTTAAATACAGGCCTTCGCTATCAATGTAACTCTCGAGGCAAGTTCTGCAATTCTATAATCCACCTTTTCGATGAAGAAAGAAACTTATAGAACAAAATGTCTTCTAAGAAGTTAATGACGTGTAATCCCATTCTAAAGACAAAACTTACGCAATTAAAAAAAAAAAACAATTAAAGAAACTTCAAGTAATAATTTTCACCCACACGACGTCAGAACGTGGAGCCTCTCACAACGTAACAAACTTGATTAATATTATAATTATTTATACGACGACGGGCCCTTTGTTCTAACTATGTATTTCATATTAATACCCTCTCGTATATTACCTGTTATGGCAGGCATCTTTGCTTTCATATCCGGAGTTGTCAGAGTAAATGTCGACTAATTTACCTACTAAATAAATAGGTTACGTACCTTTAAAAAACTGTTCTTAAAAATGTCGATAAAAATATTTTAATGTCTGGCTGTTAACATTGCCCTTTTTTTAATCGACTTCAAAAAAAGGAGGAGGTTATCTATTCGGTTGTATGCTTTTTTTGTGTTTGTTACCTCATATCTTCGTCATTTATGAAGCGATTTGAAAAATTCTTCTTTTATCTGAATGCATCTACTTCCCGATTGGTCCCATAGAAATTTCATCGAAATCGGTTCAGCAGTTTGGTTTTGAAATCAAAATAGCTGAGGAAAAAATATGTCATCCAAGTAAAAGAAATTGCGAAATTGATACTTGACAAGGATTTGTGTGTGATGCGATAACTAAAAAGGGTAAAATAAAAACATTTTTGCAAAAAAAAACCGACTTCCAAAAAAAAACAAACCTTATAGACGTCCACTAATGAAGTTACAATGAAAGGTAAAACCCAAGCAGTCCACCAATAAATTCAATACATTTAAAATATTCCTCAGTAATGTCCAATCCAGATATGTACTCGGACAACCACATTGGCTCGCTCAATAAATCTCAAACCGCACAAACATATAATATAACTGGCGAAATGTGGGTGTACAATTACTTTTACCTCTGCCTAACCCTTCGGGAATTGCAGGCATAATGCTATGTGTAAATCATCATTAGCCTGAAATCACTCACTGCTGACTGCAGGCCTCCTTTCTCAGAACTCACACAACCATAAAATCCTCTAAAAATTCAAGGTTGTCAAACCTTTTAAGTTGTAGAATGTCCACGTAACAAAACGGGTCCACTCTATTTTCTGTTACAATTTCGCCGTTGAACAAGACGCGACGTGTTCGCGTCAGTGTGCTTGTTCTGATGAGGGTGGGGTAAAAGGGTTGGGACGTCCTACGTCCTATACGTTGGATGGAACGTTCTGTCTCCTATACTTTGGATGGGGCGATGGGAACCGTGGGTGTGACGTATTTGTAGTGTTTGTTTTTAATGTTGATTGTGGTTGTGATATTGTGTGGATTTAGTTTATTTGAAATGTATTTAAAAAAAGATATAAGAAATCAGTGACCCCGCGTCCTAATCAAAGCGATATATCAGTTCTAGTGTTTGAAAAACTTGTCCGCATGACCACGCATTCGCGTCTGCCGAACAAAATGAATGCGACGACGATTTCGGATGCTCGCACGTTGCCCGCTTTGGTTGGGACGCTACGTACGGCTGTCTGTCTACATAAAAAGCAGATAGGTTTCTATGAACTGGGCTTGCAATAAATGTCTGCTGTCAGTAGAAATAACACATTTCACTTTTTCTTTCGCACTCACTGACGGTCGACCACTTTTGAACCTTATAACTCAGGGCATAAGGGTGAAAGCAGTGACCGTCTGTGAAATCAGTGGTACATTACTTCTGTAATGGTCATTTATTCCATTTTAATGAAACCACAGATACCTACTGAATTTCCCTTCATTCCCTTAAGGTATACTATACATGGTTAAATTTAAGTCGTTTTAATCCTCTTAAGGGGTCATTGTACTCATTATAACGAACAACTTTTATTATGGGACCAAGCCTGAAATCGCGAAAAAAACTCAGCTGTTCAGTACATTTTGACGAGTGAGACGAACATAAATGTACTTAATAGCAATTTTTTTTTGGCAAGTAAAAAAATATTTTTTCAAATCTGTTCATAAATGACGAATATATGAGGTAACAAACACAAAAAAAAATACAACGGAATTGAGAACCACCTCCTTTTTTTGAAGTTGGTTAGTAAAATAATCTCTCTTTAGTATATATACACGGCTGTTTTGTAAGTATGCCACGCCTATATTCTCTTATTTCTTTGATTTCATTCTTTATTTCTTTTGGAAATATGTTATGAGTTGCAGTTTTATTATTTACCTAAACGATTATCTGAGTAGACATTTTTCGTTGGAAATAGATTTTCTAAATAAATTGAACGAAGACCCAGCTCCAAATAGTCCCACAGAGCTAACACAGACCTTGGCAAACACACATGTTTGCAGTCCGCCTTCCGATTCGAACCATACCTAGCTATCTACCATCCTCGGAGTGTACCTACGAGAACGGTGGTATTGCATCTAATGTGGTGCTACGCTTTGGGATGTTATAAGTTATCGAAATATTATGAAATGCGTTCTATTTGGCACGCTACAGTTTAATTTCTTTTGAGTAGAAGAGTTACCAAATTAGTAGAAAGTTTAAATAATTCCTTTAAATTCTTCTGTGTGAAGGATGATATGGCAAGAAAGGAGGTGTCATGAGATGAAAAATTATAGAAAGGAATTGAAGAAGAAGACATGCTGTGCCAACCCTAAATTTGGATCAGGGCAGGAGAATGATGATGACGATATTTTTTTTTGTTTTGGGGACTAGTTCTGTAGAAAAATATTAAAAAACAGCTTGGCTTATCGCAGTCCAAGCTACGCCACAATACCCTCCGCTATCCGCCTCCAGTCTGACCCGACAACCTTTTGAGGGAACGTGGAACGTGATTTAGCGGTTATCGATGACGTCTACGAAATCGTCAGCTACGTCGTAGGCCTCGCCGGTCGTAGCACTGTCTACGCAGCCGAGTATTCAAAAAATTCAACACAATACATGATGGAAGGGACACCGACGCACAAACGGCTGCCACGTATTTAGTGCATCATTCTGAACGGGGGGGTTCAACATGGACATTTTTCATCGGTAATTTAAAAAAAAGTCAATTACAAAATTGCAATACCTACACGGTCAAAATGTAATGGAACAGCTGAATGGAAAAAAAAAAACATAAACGTTCTTAGGAATGGCATCCACGTTGGCCTGGACATGTTCTATGATTTGTTCTTTATGACGTCCACTTAGCAAACTTATTGTCCGCTCTGGTCCTTGCTAAATTTGCATTAAATGGCAGCATATGCGCTGAAATATTAAAAATGCAGCTACTAAGCGTTTGTGTTTTAACACTAAAAACTAAAAGTCACGTCCGAACACTCCAAATGGGTGTTTAAACCAAATAAAAATACTGCTACTTAACTTCAACATCAGTCGTAAAGACTTCAGTCTCTTATATCATATCAGCTTATATTTCTTTGTCGGTAAGCCTTTGTTATATTCAGTAGAGCTTTAAAGTATATACTCGTAGCAAATTGTCTACGAGGCTACGAATGCTACGATAGCGTAGCACTTCGTAGCACACGTATACGAGTTTTTGTTTGATGACATTGTTTGTTATGAGTTTTATTATACGTTTAGATATGTATGTAGTTTTGTGCATTTGTGTGTGTGTATGCGTTACAGGACAACATCACTCTGTAACGCTAGTGATATTTAAATTGTAGGTACATACATTTGCCGTTTGCGTTGAGTAGTAGTTGCTAACAAAAATGCTGAGCACAAGATCTTTGGTTTGTTTCCCAAATCGAACTCAGTGTTATTAGGTTTTCCATAAGGAATTACTCAGTAGCAGCCCGTAGCTTGTGCCCGATTGATGGCAATAGGTTCGCCCCCTATAATATGATACATAGTGGGTGTGCTCCATACCTCCACCAAACCCATTGCGTATCACAGGTTATTATTTGTTATCTAGTTCTTCGTTCGTTCTCATTTTTCTTTGTAATATTCTTCTCTCCATTTTTGAAATCTGTAGAACTAAAATAAAGTCACATACAAGCTAGACAGTTATCCCATTCTATATTATGAAGATAGAGGAATACAAAGCTTATTTCACACTATATTTGCGCCCGCGGCCACATCGCTTTATAGCGTACGTGAGAGGGTTAAGCGATGTAGGACAGTTACACATTAGAGGACACTCGAGATGTATGAAACTGTAGTACGTAGAAGGATGTATCTGAATTATAATTTATTTATTTATATGGCACATCAACGACTTTCCAACTAAAACATACATAGATAGAAATCACAAACAGTTTTGGGTATAGTGAGTTCATCGATTTGAGAAGAAAAATATGACTGTGTTATATGTGTGATGGTAAGTAGTTGTTACACCTAAATAAAAACTTTTTTGCAAAAAATTAACCGACTTCCAAAAAAAAAAAAGTGAAAAATAACGTTACTTTCGGAAGTCGGTGACTATTGTTTGTTTCATTGACTTTTTTGCAACCGACTCCCGAAAGTAAAGGTATTTATCACTTTTTTTGTATTTTTTTGGAAGTCTGTTATTTTTTTGCAAAAAAGTTTTTATTTTACCTTTTTTATTAATCGTATCTCACACAAATCCTTGTCAAGTATCAATTTAGCAATTTCTTCTACTTGGGTGGCATATTTTTTCCAGCTATTTTGATTTAAATACCCAACTACTAAACTGATTTTGATGAAAAAAACAACCGAATTGAGAACCTCCTCCTTTTTTTGAAGTCGGTTAAAAAGAAGCATTACAGCTGGAAAGTACTCTACCTATAATATGTATATCTATGGGCTTTTGAACACTAGTTGGTAACCCATCGTCATTATCGTCGTCTTGCCCTTATCCTCCTAATTTACAAGTATCTCACATTAATATTTAGTTCGAGCTCAAATTATACTGTGTAGTTTTAATTTATTTTGTCATTTTTGATCAAATACAAAATTATCAGATTCTCGGTGACTCATTTTGTGAACATATCAATGAATAAAATTACCAAAATTCAACATTGTAAACAAAGCACCGAAATCAAAACGCGCTCAAATTCATTCTCAACATTGCTACACTATTGTTCCTCCAATAAAAATCTCATTCAAAATTTTACGTCCGAACAACAGAATCAGGTTCTATTCCCGACATAGGAACAACACTTATCCGATGCGAGGCGAACATTTTATTACTGTGCGAGTGAATTTATTTACAGTGTATCTAATACTGCTTTTACGCCATCTTTAGAAGCTTCGGAACGGGCCATAAACATACTTTAAGATGTCACTTTACTGTTAAAAGCGCGTCTTTTAGAGACCGGATTTCTTTGGATTTTGGGACAGATTAGGTAGGTAGGTAGGTAGGTAGGTATGATACACAACAATGCAAGGCTTTTTATGATCGAGTTTCATGAGTAAAAGTGTGTAAAACATTTAATGTTACTTGCTGTAATACAAAATTGGAAAAATTAAAAAAATGTTAGAAATAACACGTAAATATACATAAACTCCCAACTTTTTTATTTCATGTTTCTTTATCTTTTTGTATGTATCTTTATTTCTGCATACAATCTTCATGCTCTTTTTAACCGACTTCAAAAAAAGGAGGAGGTTCTCAATTCGGTTGTATGTTTTTTTTTGTGTTTGTTACCGCATATCTCCGTCATTTATGAACCGATTTGAAAAATTCTTCTTTTACCTGAATGGATTTACTTCTCGATTGGTCCCATAGAAATTTCATCAAAATCGGTTCAGCAGTTTGGTTTTTAAATCAAAATAACTGGAAAAAATGTCATCCAAGTAAAAGAAATTGCGAAATTGATACTTGACAAGGATTTGTGTGTGATACGATAACTAAAAAGGGTAAAATAAAAACTTTTTTGCAAAAAAAAACCGACTTCCAAAAAAAACACGAAAAAAGTGGAAAATAACTTTACTTTCGGAAGTCGGTGGCAAAAAAGTCAATGAAACAAACAATAGTCACCGACTTCCGAAAGTAAAGAGTTATTTTCCACTTTTTTCGTGTTTTTTTTGGAAGTCGGTTTTTTTGTTTTATTTTTCTTCATCTTTGTCCATATTTTTTTTAAAGATCATCAATAAGGTTGTTCATCAATAGTGGCCACTTAACAGGGTGTCATTTTACAGTGTTTATTGATGACATTTTTTTTTTTTGGGTAATCGATTGAACTAATACAAAAAAAAAAACATTAAAATTACAGTTTTCGAAGGAAAAGCATTTTTTTGTTAAAAACCACAAAAGGGTATGATAGCCTAAATAATAAATGATATTTCCCAAACATCCGCATCACAATATTAATAACAAAATGAATCCACTTTGCAAGTTAACCAGTTTAATTATGAATTATGTCTGTTATTCTCTTAGCTGCAGTGCAGAGGCGATTAATTAATAACACAGATTAAATATTTAAGCTGGACATATGTACATACCGCGATTGCCGGCCATTTTCGGTTTTGATAAACGAAGAATCAAAATATTATTTATAAATTTTATGGACGCCCTAGAGGGACATACAGTGACCTTAATGTGACATAAAGTGACTAATGCCAATCCCTGGGTCACACAACGTGTTATTTGGAATTTTACTTTAAAGTTAAGAAATTGTCTGAGGGGTACCCTTTACAATTACAGTTTAAAAAAAACTTTTTTTTTGCAAAAAAGTTTTTATTTTACCCTTTTTAACCGACTTCAAAAAAAGGAGGAGGTTCTCAATTCGGTTGTATGTTTTTTTTTTTTTGTGTTTGTTACCTCATATCTCCGTCATTTATGAACCGATTTGAAAAATTCTTATATATCACACACAAATCCTTGTCAAGTATCAATTTCGCAATTTCTTGTACTTGGGTGACATTTTTTCCAGCTATTTTGATTTCATAACCAAACTGCTGAACCAATTTTGATGAAATTTCTATGGGACCAATCGGGAAGTAGATCCATTCAGATAAAAGAAGAATTTTTCAAATTGGTTCATAAATGACGGAGATATGAGGTAACAAACACAAAAAAAAAAACATACAGCCGAATTGAGAACCTCCTCCTTTTTTTGAAGTCGGTTAAAAAAAACAAATGATCAATGTTTATTATAAGTTACTATGTTGAGATTGTAAATCGTTGAGATTTTGAACTGTTAATATTATGGTGTTGATATTTTAAATGTTGAGTTTATGATTGTTGATCATATGTAGCAATCCCTGTAACAACACGTCTGTAATCTGTAAAGGAGTGTCAAGATCGTAAAGATACCAATTTACCAGTTACGTAACACAATTATTAACATAACTTCGCACCTAGAATCCCCAAAGGGTTAGTTACAGATGTACTTACCCGTAGTAAACAATTTCGCCAATTACTCGTATTTTCACGAACCCTATGTCCCATGAGAATAGATAATTTCCGCAAGGTAGAACCCCATGAACGCTTTCTCTGACCTCGGAATCAAACTCTGACCTTATCCCCTGCTGTAGCGCTTGCAATCATTGCTCCAATACAGCAGTTATGTTATAGTTTCAATGTACTAGTAAGTGACTGTCACGTTGGTCTAGTGATTCCAAGTGTGACTGCTGAGCATGACGTCCTGGGTTCGAATCCCGGGTCGGACAAAGTGTTATTTATTTTTATTTATTTATGCACACACAAAACATATTACAGGAAAAATACATAAAGACAAAAGAGCACAAAGGTAAAGTGTTGTTGGGTTTTTGCATCAGAAATTTCTCAGTAGCTGCTGCTGTGTCTAGATTTGTGCCCGTTTGATGGCAACTGGCTCGCTTCCAGTAACATGAGACTTAAACATAACTGGTGAAATGTGGGTGTGCTTGTTAGGTACACCTCTGCCAAACCCTTCAGGGATTATAAGACGTAATGTTATGTTTATGTATGTAATGTGTATGTTTAGTAGGCGAAACCTATTCCTATCAACAACAGCCACAAACTACTCGTATAATAAAGCTGTCGACATCGCGACCACATTGACCGTTGGCTTATTAAAGCTAATTAGAAAAAGCCGTCTAAAAATGGATATCAAAAAATGATCACAATAAATGATTGAATCCATTAATTTAATGTTGCAGTTTAAATTAATTTAACCCCTAGTCGTTCACGCGAAGGTATGCACGACCATGCGTGCATTTCACGAATATTATTAAGACTAAGGTTTCTTACACACGCTAAGTTTATACGTTTTGAGCAAAAAATTGTCTGGTGTGGAATGTTGTCAAGCATGACATAATGCTTTGTACATTAATGTATAGTTTTTCTCAATGAAAGACTACAATACCTTAGTAAAAACAATATTTAAAGACAACAAAACTCACACCACATTTCGCCAGTTATGTTTAAATGAGGCGAGTCTATAGAAAAATATACTTCTGTAACTGTAAATCAAAGAAATACCTGGTTAAGTAGCGAATTAAGTAAAAAAAAAACATGAACAAAAATATCAAGCGCAACGGAAACAACACTGTGCTCTTGAACGTCGCATTAAAAATAAATTAGGAAAAACCGATAACCCATTTAGATTTTTCTCATAAACCAAAGATTACAGCCACTGCGGCAAAGCATTAAATCATCAACCACAGACATTAACTGAACCAGTTAACGTAACCACACCAAATACTACCCAGAAATTCGAACTCATTAGCATAATAGACTAACAACATACCCATACAGGTAACCTGAGCCGCTTTAACACAAAATGCCGACGAATAGCACAAAATACCGACAAATTGTTCGTACATTGAAAGGATCGCGTGTGTAGCCAACCTTACCTGTCAAATGGTGCATTATGCGGCCTCTGGTATTACAATTATTAATTTTCTACTTAGGCTGTAATAATTTCAGGCAGAAACAGTTGCTAGTATAATTAATATTATTGTTAAGTGTGGGTCAAGATGAAAACGACGAGCTGTGCAGAACGGTTTATATTTTCAAAATGTAGGTACAAAACTTTTGGCGGAGGAAGCGCGCGTTGCATGTCGCGTTTGTAATGGCACTGTCTATTAGCAAAAAAAATGTGGCGGTCCGAGACTCGCCCCTCTTCCGCTCATACCCCGCGCACTTCCTCTTACAATGTCGTATCGCGCCGCTAACATACCCCACCCCAGTGCTGCCTCAGCAGCACTCTTCATCTACCGGTATCCGAGCAATGCGCGTAACCGATCTAGTCAAAATTCCAGATTTCGTTTTTACTCGAACCATTCTGACTCGGTCATCTTTTCCTGGCATGACTTCCTGAATAATTCCTTTGGGCCAAGAGTTGCGGGGACTGTCTGGGTCCACTATAAGTACAAAGTCGCCCACTTGTACATTTTTGCGTTCATCTTGCCACCTCTTGCGGGGCAGCAAGTCCGGTAGTACTTCCTTGACCCATCTGCGCCAGTACATGTCAGCCAATCTCTGTGCAATTCGCCATTGTTTGCGCAGATATACGTCTGAATCATCAAATTTTCCGATGTGAGGTAAGGCAGACGACGATCCCAGCAGGAAATGATTAGGTGTTAATGTTTCAGGATCATTTGGGTTCACAGACACGTGAGTCAACGGCCGGCTGTTCACCATATTCTCAACTTCTGTCAACAGAGTGTTAAGAGTTTCATCTCTCGGCGCACGTTCTTTCAAGATTACTCTCAGGCTGGTCTTTACGCTTCTGATGAGTCTTTCCCACGCCCCACCCCAGTGGGGACTCGCAGGCGGTATGAAAGTCCATTTTGTTCCTCGATTTAAGGCCTCATTTTTCAGCACTTCTTCGTCCAGCTCCTTTATAGCTTTTTTCAGCTCCGTATTCGTTCCTCGGAGATTTGTTCCATTATCGGAATACAAATATTGAGGCCATCCCCGTCTCGCGGCCATCCTTCGCAATGCCATAATAAAGGAGTCGGTTGTAAGATTAGTAACTACTTCCAGATGGATTGCTCGTACTGTCAAACAGGTAAATAAGACGCCGTATCTTTTCTCGCGACGTCTTCCCACCGTAACTTCCATGGGACCAAATAAATCCACACCGCAGTAAGTAAAGGGCCGTTCGTGATGGGCCACTCGAGCACCAGGTAAGTCTCCCATTCTTTGTACTTCTGGTTTGGATTTTCTAATTTTACAAGTTGAGCACTTAGATGTTACATGCTTAACGGTAGGTCTAAGTCTGGTGATCCAATATCTTTGTTTGATTTCATTTACTATTGTTTCTTGATTTCCGTGTGCGTAGTAGTAATGATAATACTTGACGATCAATTTAGCAATATAACTTCTTCCATTTAATATTACAGGGTTTTTAGTTTCAGGTAGAATACCAGCAGCAACCCCGATGCGGCCACCGACCCGCAACACTCCGTGTTCGTCCAGGTAAGGAGACAAGGTAAGTATGTTACTTGTTTTTGGTACACATCTGTGGTTTTTTATCGCAGATAACTCCTTGCTAAACCATTCAGCTTGTGACTTTTTCAGTAATAATATTTCAGCATTCTTCATAGTGTCGTCGAACTCAAAGGTAAGCTTCTTGCATTTATTTTTAAACTTGAGTACCATAGAAGCCGATCGACGTAAGCGTAGCCATGAACTAAATCGAGTAGCATCAGGTACGGGTAAGTAAATATGTTGTGTATCTTCTTTTATTAAATTAATACATTCCAATAGTGTTTCTTTCCTTTCACCAGATATGACGTCAAGCGGCCATTCGTCTTCTTCGCAGTGTAAGAACGTTGGGCCGTATATCCATTCATTTGGCAGTACAGGGTAGGAGTAGTTTTCTCTCGTAGCAGTATCGGCTGCGTTTAGCTTTGTTGGTACGTATCGCCATTCATTCATCTTGGTTAGCTCATCAATTTCGCCTAACCGGTTTGCTACGTAGACTTTAAAATCACGAGCATCATTTCTTATCCAGTGTAGTACTGTTGTCGAGTCGCTCCAGAATATTCGTCGCTCAGGTTTTATTGTATGTTCTCGTGCAACTGAGTCTGCTAATCTAGCTGCTAAGACAGCAGCTTGAAGCTCCAAGCGCGGAATAGTAATCGGTTTGTTTCCTACAACCCGACATTTACTCGCAATGAATGCTACGCGTATAATATTCTTGTCGTCAATCCATCTCCAATACGCGACGGCGCAGTATGCCTTGCTAGACGCATCACAAAATATATGCATCTGTAGGTTTCTATAACTAGCATGAGTAGGAATCTTTCCATCATTTAACATGCAACAGCTGTGTGTCATAGCCATAGCGCTCGTAGCCGATTCCGCGTCCGCTACGTTCGTAGCAATCGTCGTAGCACTCGTAGCCGTAGCGCTCGTGTTGGATGGCGGGGGAATTTTGTCTTTCTTCTCGCTCACTCCTATGGTAGCAGCCGGATAATGCCTTGGCAAGCCAAAATCTTGTAATGTTTTCAATAAATTGATCCATTTTGACCATTTCTCGAACACTGTATCAGGTATATAATCATCCCAATTAATATTTAATTTCCAAGTTTCTTGAAGAATAATTTTTCCATTTATGGTGTACGGTGCTAGGATGCCATATACGTCAAATATAGACATGACCACACGTAACATTTCTCTCTTGGTAGGTTTTTGTGTTCCCGTTATAATATTTTCGGGTATCCGCTTGAAAGATACGTCGAATCTCAAAGTATCATCACTTGGATGCCAAATCAATCCAAGCGTACGTTCGCCTTCATACTGTTGACCTATTTTAAATTTAACGGCTGCATCGCCGAGTAAATCTTTAGGTAAGCTCGCAAGTACTTGTTTACTGTTGCTCGTCCAATTCCGCATTTCGAAACCGCCTTTCTGGTGAATTAACATGACGTCATGAATCAGCTGTATCGCGGTCTCTTCGTCAGGTAGGCTGTCTATATAGTCATCCATATAGTGGCTTTTATATATAGCAGAAGCCGCAGCGGGCATTGATGACTCATACTGCTTCGCGTTCTTGTTCTTTACGAATTGGGCTACGAAGGGCGAGCAATTAGCACCAAAAATTAGGGAAGTCATTACATAAGTATTTATAGGTCCTGCTGGTTCTTCTCTATATAGGAATCGGAAGGCGTCCTGGTCTTCTGGTCGAATTTTTACTCTGAGGAACATATCTTTGATATCTCCAGACACGGCTACTCGATTTTCTCTAAATCTTAACATAATGCCGAATAACGACATAAGTAGGTCGGGGCCTTTCAATAAGTAGTCGTTAAGTGATAATCCATTTGTTCTAGCTGCCGCGTCGAACACTAAACGCAGTTTTTTCTTGTTGGGGTTATCGACTCCAAAGTGAGGTAAGTACCAAGTTTTCGGTGTAACATTTAAGTTATTACATATTTTTGCGTAGTCGTTATCGAATAGATGTCGTAGGCGTTCTTTGTACCTATTCGCATATTCTTTGTTTCTGGTTAATTTCAGTTCTACTCCTTTTAGTCTACACATAGCCGTCGGGTACGAGTCCGGCATCACACATTTCTCGTCTCGCCAAGGTAAGCCAACATGCCATTGACCATTGATGAGTACTGAAGTTCGTTCTAAACTTTCAACAGCGCGTAAGTCTTCTGAGTTCTGTCTTGGCTTACCAGATACGCCCATAGACTCGATTGAGAACGACCTTCGCACCTCCTCCTGGATTTCTCGTAGTTCACATTCTGCGTCTATGACGTCACTAGTGACAAACAATGAGGAGTGGCGTACAGCAGAA
This sequence comes from Standfussiana lucernea, assembly GCA_964057025.1. Lineage (NCBI taxonomy): Eukaryota > Metazoa > Arthropoda > Insecta > Lepidoptera > Noctuidae > Standfussiana > Standfussiana lucernea. Next base: position 16,157,773 of record OZ059786.1, on the reverse strand, counting down.
TTAGGTAAGTAAACATTAGGTACCCTTCCATGCAGGCACCAGCCCAGAGGCGTCCGGGTGGCACAGGGTTCATCGGGTTTACTCAACCTCACTTCCAAAGGTAAGAGAAGGTGACAATTATCTTGTCCGATTAAGACTTGTGGTTGTAGTTGTGTTTCTGTGCATAAATTATGGCTGATATCACTTAGGTGCGCGTAGTTTTTACTATTTACTGTGGACAGACTTGGCGGTAAGTTTAATTCATCAACGATTCGCGCGTCGATTGTAAACATCTTGTTATCAGCACCACACAAAGTCACTTTTGCGCGCTGTGCGTTGCACACTAGCTCCGTGTCGTTCCACGCGCCACACACACGAAGACATTCCCGGCGGCCGCGCAGCCCCACTCTCTCCGCCAGCGAAGCGCTAACCAACGACACAGTCGAACCGTCGTCCAGCAGAGCGGTCGCGCTCACACTTCCGTTGGGTCCGTGAATGTTTATAGGTACAATCTTTAACATAACGGAACAGCTGACATTAATATTTGTTATTGTCTCGGATGGAACTTCAGTTTCGGGTGGAACTTCAGGTTGTACCGCTGGCACGGGTTCACTATTGTTTTGACGCGCCACATAATGTAATAATCGGTGATGAGATTGTCCACAATTATTTACGTCACAGCTGGGAGCGGTGCATGTGTCCCTACGATGATGCGCTGTTAAACACTGATAACAAATACTGTTACGCTTTACGTGCGACCATCTGTCCTTTCGTAGCGATTTTTTAAACTTTTTACACTCGGTTAATTTATGAGTACCGGTACGACAATAACGACACTTTTCTTCACTTTGTCCATTTTGTACTAGAATAGTTTGTATATTGTTCACTTTATCACTTTGTTTACGTTTGAAATTGTCCGTTCTAGGTTGTAATAAAGTAGCACTGCAGGTTGATATTTTCACAGCTTCTTCGGTGAGGAAATCTGATAGTACATCTAGTCTAGGTTTAGGTGATTCGGCGGTGATAAACGGGAAACTATAGTCTGACCACTTCGCGAGCAGGGTGGTAGGTAGCTTAAATAGGATAATGTTAGCTACTTCCATGCCTTGCAGGTATTCATGGCGACCGAGGGCTCGTACAGCTGCGACGTAGTTCTTTATTTTGACGGAAAATGGTATTAGTTCTCGATGGTAATCTGCAGAAAGATTGTTCATCCTTTTTATGTCTGACACGATGCGAGAAAGAATGACGTCTACGTTTCCGAATTGTAGTTTCAAAGTGGACATTACGTCTGTAGATGAAGCACCACTGATAAGCAGGCCAGCTACAGCTTCGTGAGCGGCGCCGCGTAAACACTTACGTAACCGCCAAAGGTTTTCTTTATCGGTGAAGTTACAAACCTCTGTGGATTCCACATAAGCTTGCTCGAAATGAAGCCACTCTGTTGGGTCTCCGCTGAAACCAGGGAGTTCTTTCGGTGTGCTAAGACGACTCATCAGTTTGGTATTTTGCTGGATGGCTGACGACGTGACGAGATCTTTGAATGCGCTCGTAAGCTGTTGAACTGCTCCTTCTGTGTTGGTCGGGTTCGTGTGCGCCTTGTGTTTATCACTGTCAAGCTGCTGTAGTTCATGTTGACTGCGCTCCAACCACTTCTCGATGTCACCCGCGCCGTCATTTTGTTCCGATGTTTCTGATGGTGGACTGTATTCTTCGTCGAGTTCGGCTAGGTCAGCCGCTAATTTTCTATCAATGAGTTCCATTTCTATGCGCGCCTTCGCTTGGGCTGCTTCTAGTTCCAGTCTCCTTTTTTGTGCTTGTATCGATTGTGATGATGACGGTTTCTTGGACCTGACTGACTGACGTGATGCATGTGAAGGCGGATTTTGTTTTCCAGCTCGTTCCGATTTCACTACACTCGCGGCACAAGAACTTTTTACTTCAAGTTCATCATCCTTTTTCTTTACTGGTGTAGGCGGTGGCATTTCCTGTGCTCCTGTTGCCAATTGTAGCTTTGACTCCAATTCCTTCTCCTCTCTTTGTTTTCGAATGGTACTGCGGGTATTTACCATCATTGACCTTGGCGGCGGAGTCTTATACATTCAAGATCCGGTTCGAATGACCAATGTTAAGTGTGGGTCAAGATGAAAACGACGAGCTGTGCAGAACGGTTTATATTTTCAAAATGTAGGTACAAAACTTTTGGCGGAGGAAGCGCGCGTTGCATGTCGCGTTTGTAATGGCACTGTCTATTAGCAAAAAAAATGTGGCGGTCCGAGACTCGCCCCTCTTCCGCTCATACCCCGCGCACTTCCTCTTACAATGTCGTATCGCGCCGCTAACAATTATGTTACAAATAATATATTTTCTTTTGAGCCCCGCAGGCTTAGGGTTGGTCGTAAATTGTGTTGCGTTACATTTATTATTGCACTGTCAATCTGTTAATTCCGGTGAGAGGAGGTTGTGTTAGAATTTGAGATAGTAGGTCCTGTTTTTTGTCAAGAAAATTATATTTTATTATTAATTGTTACTTGTAGACGCTAAATAGAAACATATTAAAAACATTAATGATACCAGAAACATTAGCTGCCGTGTACTTTTGTGTTATGTTGTTTGTAACAGGCGAAATAAGGGTGTACTTAAAATATACCTCTGCCTATCCCTTCGGAAAAATACATGTGTGATGTCGTGTTACCTTTGTTGCTTGCTTACAATGTAAAACATTCCTTTATTAAAACCAAAAAAAAACTCATTAAATCTGAGCCAGAGTCGAGAAACACAAATCATAATTAGATCTTCTTAAATTATGAACAAAAAGGAGTCTAAAATAAGTCTAAGTGCCACTCCCGGTAGCTTTCCTAAAAACGGATGTAAGCCAGCTTACAGCTCGTTCACACAACGACGATTCGTTTGTTTTGACGTATCGTCGTTTTTCACGATCCGTCATTTTTTTTTGGGCGGCGGCAATGCTTTTTAAACGCCCGTGTTTACACGCATCACGACTCGTGAAATATAACGGTCACGTCTTAAATCACGTATTGTCTTTTAAAAATCAGGTACCTACAACAAAAAACACGAATCGTGAATTTTTTGTGATGGATTCACTGAGGCACTCGCTCCCGAAAAATCATGGAACTAATGTGAACACCCATTCGTTTTTTTTTTGCCGGATCGTGATAAAATACGATTCCGTATGCAATGTCCATCCGTCATGACGTATCGTGTTTTACGACGGATCGTCTATGACGGAAGCCGTGTGAATGAGCTCTTAAACTAACATTAATTAACTAAATTGTGGTTCTATTTTGGGAGTTAAATAATCAGACTAAAGCTAAGGTTTCGTAGAAAAAAGTAATCACATTCTAGTACCTAGTTTTATTACATTATAGTGATTCATGGCCTGAATGGTTTTCTTTTCGCCAGAATAATATTATTTTACGATTAGAAGCCTATCGACTGCGTGTAGGTCTTGGCAAAGTAACTATTTCATCCTATACCGGTGATGTATGTGAAAGGCATCTTTTTTTTAAATACGTGAACCCTGTGTTCACGTTTGTGTGAGTTGACACTTTAATGTCAATCTAAATTGTATTGATATTAGCATGCAAACATCAATATTCGCAAGAATCGCTACTTGCCTACGTTTGGGCTCTCCTTGCGTGGCTCCACACCGCTGTCAATGTGACGAAGCAGTCGGCTGCCTCGGACACCATGGCCTTTCGTGCAGTAGGAGTGCAGGTCGGATAGCAAGGCTCGCCAACATTAATGACATCATCCATCGTGCTCTTGTCACCGCCGGGGTGCCAGCCTCCATAACCTCATTGGTAGCTATGTGTTTGAGCCGTTTGGGGTTGAAACACTAGGACCATGGGGTCCGAGTGCGCACCTAATCTTTCGGGATATCGCCAAGCGGTTGGTCGACTCTTCTCGTGACCAGAGGGCTGGCCTATTTTTGGGTCAAAGAATCAGCATTGCCATACAACGTGGCAATGCTGCCAGCCTTCTGGTCACTATTCCTATTGACAGCGATGTGGATGAATCTTTTGACGCCCTTTAATACTTTTCTTCTTTTATCTGTACATATTTGTATTATTATTTTAATGAATAAAAAATTGATTTGTGAGACTCCAAAAATATTCGCAAGTAATCAGCTTTTCGACCAAATTTTTTGATAATTAATATTTGAATTTCACAGCCAAAAATCAATATCAATCACTATCATTTTACCACAAGTGTTGGTACAAGCATTTTAGAAGGTATTCTTCAATCAATTGTTTGTAACACAATCTCGAATTTAACAATCAAACTTATATGTTTTTAAACGTAACATCAACTGTTTAATAACTACTTAAATCTGCCTTACATTTTCAACCAACAGCCCAAATTATTCGCCCTAATTTTGGCCCACAGTCAGCCCTACACCCCTTCAAAGTCCGGGGCACGCAACTATAACATTCATCATAATTCCGCAAGCCTGTTCACGAATCCGTATACTTATCGTATCTGCATTTTTTCGTATGTTACGTTATGATTTATGTTGTTTTCATTGCCTGGTAAACGAACCGTTTTTTGGGGAGGAGACGGTATTTTAACCACAGGGGTTCGCGGTTTAGTAAACAATAGCCCAAATGTCGTTCGTTTTCCTCCTTCAATCGGTCAAGTAGAGTCAAAATAATAGCTCCACGTTAATTATATTGACCCCTTAGCTTAATATTTTGAAACTAAAAACCGTACACAGTTAGATGCAGGCTAAAATGTTCGTGTTTTAAGAATAAGTATATATACTGGTATATACTTATTCCTAAAACACAAGTATAATAAGTACACGGAATACCAAAACAAAACATTTCAATTAAAGCATACACTTGACAAAATGAGTATTGAAATATAATAATAAGCACCGTAGATAAACTTAGTATATGTACAAAAGTAAAAAAAAATAACAAAGTTTATGTACACACAAATGTACAAGTAAGTGAGTGTCTAAGTTTATGTTTATGTACAGGAAAGTCTACAGTGTTATAAAACATTTCAAGTTTATAAAACGTAATTACTTACCACATTTTTGCCGTTTTGTTGTTTCAATTACGTCAAGTGTTTGAGTTCCTTCCAGATTGAGCACTCTGATACATAATATTATTAGCAAACAATTACTTACCTTGATTGAAAACACCTCACGCAAACAATAAATAGCAATAGAAAGTATATTTAATTTTCTGACCAGGGTTGGCAGTGGACGATAGCATGTTTTTATGACGTAGCTATCACAAAGACCGTTCTTTCAAAGGGTCAGATAGGCAGCTCACTTTTAATAAATAAATATATCAGCCGGATGACGTCCATTGCTGGACATAGGCACTCCCGTCACTTCATCTGACCCTGCGCTTCTTGCAGGCTTCACCAAGACATGGGTAATATAAATACATCAATATCTAGGTAGGTACTAAAGAAAATCAAACATAAGAAACAAGAAATCTTTTCCCTCGTCTCAAAAGTCATCCTTCAAAACTTTTAATGTCCAATTAAGTATACTTTCAGAATGTCTTTTCCCATAAAAAAGTTCCACTTCGTTTGCTAATTAAGTTAGAATTAAAAGAGATTTACTTCGATACGTAATTAAAGAAGGCAATTAAATTATAATACGCTTCTGTTCTGTAACTTTTTCGTTGGTCTCATTTTTTTCCGCGGACTATAGGGATGGGCAGATGATTTATCGATATTATTTCGATGATTCGTTTTTGTGGCTGATAATATTGATACTGTTTAAGCTACTTGTAATAGTAATAATCATAGTAATTTGCGTGGAATTCATATTTCGCGTGATGCAGGTGTGCCACGAGCTTATTATTTAATGATTAGTATGGAGTAACAAAATTACACAATTTTTTGTTGATAGATTGAGTCCTTAAGAGACGTTATGATAATTTCAGAATGGTTATAAATTTATGTAGTTTTGAGACGTCTATCAATGTAACATCATCGTCTCTCCCTTACTTTCTTGCATAATCTGTCATAATCGCTAGACTGTGAAATTCACTGCTTGCTTCTCTTTGCCCAGATCATTATAATCTGGATCTATTCAAAGTTTGAGTGAAACGGTTTCTTCTAGGCAAGCGTGCTCCACTCTAAGCCGCATCATCGCTTTACATCAGACGAGCCTATTTAGTATAAAAAAAACATTGCAGAGTTTACTGAAAAACATCTCAACAATAAACGCTTTCAAATAATTAGAAAACTACTACCAACAACATCAGATGCATCACAACTACGTAAGGGCTCATTCACACGGCTTCCGCCATTGACGATCCGTCATAAAACACTATATGTCATGACAGATGGATGTTCACATTGCATACAGAATCGTGTTTTATCACGGTCCAGCAAAAAACACGAATTGATGCTCAATTTGAATTGATTCAAAAAAACACGATTCGTGATTTTTTTTTTAAAAGACGATACGTGATTTAAGACGTGTCCGTAATTTTTGCGATTCGTGATGCGTGTGTACACGGGCATTTAAAAAACATTGCCACCGTCAAAAAAATGAATCGTGAAAGAAGACGATACATCAAAAAAAACGAATCGTTGTCATGTGAACGGGCTGTAACGGTGTAACCAAACACAAATTTTATCGACACTAAACTGTCGACTACATTACACCCCTACCAGTCGTTAGAGCACGAAATCACGTTAAATGCCGTTCGGAAATTAAAGCGGATACTAAGGCGGATACGACGTGACCAGATGCCGACCTCCGCGGATAAAAATAATATGGTTTATAGTTTGTATAGTATACACAGGACAGGTGTTTTACTTACAAAATTTCAGGATATAGTAGAACAGAGCATACGTCAGCCAACATTTTCTTTCAATACTTTTACCATCAGCATATCACAACCTTAGATTTTTTTGTTTATTTTTCCATTGATTGTTTCTACACACCCATGCACAAAAGGTGCGCTTCTATGGTGCGCAGGGTGCTGAGCAGCTCCAACAGTAACCTAAGCATAATTTCAAGTCGCCTAGACTGTGTTTTCGTGGGTCACAATTGTGCCATCTTACATGGGTTGCCAAAACGGTGATCCACTACCATTTTTTTTTTGTTTTAGTGAAGTATCAGTTCTTACTAACATAGTTGTAAGTTTTATTAATCATTTTTTAGTCATATGATACTTGAATAACGATAATTCTACTCCATTCTATTATATACCAGACAAAATAGTTTACGTTACTTTGTTCAAACCGCAATTTCCAGTTACAGTTATTACATATTCATATAAACAAAATGTTACTTCAAATAGCCTGTCGATCCACAAAGTACAAAGAGTATTCGTCGTTCTTTATAATTACAAAACCGTACAGACCTTAGGCAATTTTTTGTTGTGTTAGCTATAAAAATGCATTTTATTTATTTATTTAAACTTCATGTACAATAGTGGTACATAGGCGGACTTAATGCCACAAGGCATTCTCTACCAGTCAACCTTTGGGTTAAATAGGACAAAATTGTGATAGGGTACAAAAAAATAAATTAAGAATACTACTTTAGAAAATGTAGGAATATACTTTTATAGATACTAATACACATATACAATTAAAATAAACTAATAAATATTTTAAGAAATACCAAAATAAAAAACGATAAACCTGATAATAATTACTATGACAAGACTTCTGGGTCATTTTCTTTCTGTCTGTGAATTCACGGAGCAGTCCTACACAAACATTCATACATAATTAGGCGTAAACTACACAAAAGCCAGCGACACATGCACCTGCCAATCACAGCGGTAATCGCCAACCAATTGTTATCCACCTGACCACCTGCCCACCCCACATACACATAACATGCGAGATAATCCGTGACATGACAGGGGATGTAACGCTGTCCCCAATAACATAGCCACAGGGATGATTACAGTACGTTTTGGTTACAATTTGGAAGACGACGGCAGTTACTGAGCCGCTGGCTGAATAAGAATTGTTTTTGTTACAGAAAATGTTGGCAAAACAAATGATCGCAGCTTGTTCTTTTTTCGAGATATAAGCTCTCCAGTAGAGGAACTCGTAGCTAAACAATAACTGCTGCTCGGATCAATCTTCAGGTTAAGCCGCGCTTGCCTAGGTTGCTCCGTCGATGGGTGACCACTCATTACATACCGATTTTCCTCTGTGCCTCGGAATGCACGTTGAGCCGTTGGTCCCGGCTGCTATTTGTAGATCTTTAACAGTCGTTACAGGAAGTCAGTGGCCCGTAAGTCTGACAACCAGTCTTACCAAGGGGTATCGTATTATAGCTGGGTTGTAGAGGTCAGATAGGCAGTCGCTTCATGTAAAATACTGCTATTCAGCTGCATCCGGTTAGACTGGAAGCCGACCCCAACATAGTTGGGAAAAGGCTAGGCGGATGATGTCAAGTTAATAGTAGTATTAGTACTGATAGCCATGCTGGTTGACTTACCAGCATGGATGTCAGAGGCTGCTCTGCCTAGCGTGTGTCGGACGTCTGCTCACTAGGAGGAAGAAGAAATGGTAGGTACATGAAGCTCCTACTGCACTTACATCTGCCATTCACAACTATAACTATGGATAAAGCATAAAATATCGTTGCAATTATCTTAATGATTATCGTCACAAATTTATCTTTGTTAGCAAGCAAGAGTACCCCGTAATTCGCAGTCAGGGATAAGAATGCGATGCCTTACATTGCTTTAATACCTACATCTCAAATAAGACTTCGAAAAACAAACTTTATGAAGGAACAAAATTTTCAAACAGGATTCAGTTAAAAGCTCTCGAAATTAACACTTTGTCCGTAGATCAAACTTGAGAATTCCTCACAAAAGTGAGGTGTAAAACGAAACTTTACCTTCAAGACAATAAGGTTTGAAATCTATTGTTGAAAGTTACAAAAGGTTGATGAATACCGTCTTTAGATCATTTCATTCGTTCGTTCGAGTATTCGACACCGTCGATGTAGGAAACACTCAACTTTATCTTTGGGGACAGGTGACGTACAGGGTGCTCCACGAAGTAAGTTAAACTTATTAATTAATTAAATTGATACAAAACAAACGCCAGATACCTTTATGAAAGTATTTTCTTATTAAAATACTTATTTTAAACAAGATAATTTAAATTTTTGAGATACCAAAAAAATTAAGAAAGTTAAGCAAAGTGTTTTAAATATAGGTACTTAACAATGCAGAACACTGCGACTGCGTCCGCAATATACTTACAAGTGCCAATTGGATGCAGGCGGCACAAATATATGCCAAACTAGGCAATTACGTTTTTTGCTTTAAAGAGTCAGTGAGACACATTGATCTATGGAATTTCTTTGTATATCCTCTGCAATACCTTACGTCTCTTTGTATGTCCTTTGCAATACCTTAAATCTCTTTGTATGTCCTCTGCAATACCGTAGATCTCGTTGTATGTTCTCTGCAATACCTTACATCTCTTTGTATGTCCTCTGCAATACCTTAAATCTCTTTGTATGTCCTCTGCAATACCTTACATCACTTTGTATGTCCTCTGCAATACCTTACGTCAGCTCTTTGGATGTACCTATGCAATATCACCAACACTTTTGTGAAGGTAAGGTTTTAGGGATTTTTTTTCTATTATTAAGTGTTTGAAAGTTAGTTATTACACTTGCCACAGTATTTTATAGCAAAAAAAAAAACGTCTATCATCATCTGCTTAGCCTTATCCCAACTATATTAGTGTCGACTTCCAGTCTGACCGGATGCCAGTTTTTTTTTACATGGAACGACTGCCTATCGGACCTCTAAAACCACAGTTAACCAGTTAGTTAGTTAATTGGATACCCGTTGTTGAGAAAGGTTGTAATAAAAGACCTATCTTAAGAGTACGTAATTGCGTCTGTCTTATTCTTTTTCAATTTCACTGACGCAATTATGTACACCTAAGATGAGTTTCGTGTCAATATAAATAGTACTGTAGGGACTAATAAGTGTGAATAATATTAATTTAATGAACATTTAAACATCGTATTGCGTGATTAAGAACATTAAATTAGGCGTTTTGTTTTCAGTTGGGACGTAATTTAATGTTAAGAACAGATTTGTTGGCAATCGCGTTCTGTAAATTTTGCGTGTCTCGGTGAAAATAGTAAATTATGAGATTTGTTCGTGATAATTTATTGTTCAAATAAAATTTTATTTTGTAAGATAAGAAAACGGGTACCAATTAGTAGTAAAATTGACTTATCTAAATATTATTCACATGATCACATGATCGTGCAACCGCCGAAGAAAAACAAAAGCAATTGGTAGAAGACAATAAAAGTTCTTGTTACGATTTTAAATCATAGCTACAAATATTTTACGGACGCGGACTTTTTTGGAACAGAACGGAAAATTGGAAAACTATACCCACCATCTTGTTTTTTTTTACAAAGTTATTTTTCTTTGCGCTTTAATGATATTGTCAATGACCATCTAAAGGCAAAAGGAAACTCGTTAGCACTTAATACGTCTTATCATGTAAAACCTTACGCTACACAGAACTAACAGCATAAACACAAAAATAAAATCCAAGATCTCCACACTAACTTCACACGAAACTGAAATTCAATTTCTAAACAGGACACCCTGTAGAGGCGCCGGCAAGAAATCTAAATTGAATCGAAATTGTAAGAATTTTCGTGTGTGGGACACCTATTGTCGCGTTTATACACAAACTGAAGTGTGTGTGAGTGAAAGTGTGGGTGTGTGCGTGTGATTATGGGTTTTTTTTAAGCCGTACGATTGTGTCTTTTGATACGGTAACTTATTTTCCACGGTTTGTCGTTTATTGGGTCTGCAGGTGAGTGTTATAAGGAAATTGTGAATTGATTTTGATGGATATGAAGGTTTTTTTGTGTTAAATGGGCTTACGTTTGACCGCAACTCGCCTGATGTGAAGCGATGATGCGACCTAGGGTGGAACACGCTTGCCTAGTAGAAACCGATTCACTCGAACCTTGAATAAATCCGGATTATAATGAACAGGGAACAGAGAAGCTGGCAGTGAATTCCACAGTTAGCAAGTTAAGATTTATTCTAACATGGTTAGCTAAAGAACTTAATGAGACCAATAAAATAAACTCAGCTAGTCTCCTATATTTATTCAGTTTGTGCCTAGACAATAGAACAGTTCAGTACCAAAAGCGCACATCTAAAATTGCCTGTTGCTCAACCATCACAGCTATATGCAATATTCATAGACTGATCGAATTACAAACAATAACACTATGTTCCACTAGTTACAATTTATTTAAAAGCCAGCAGAAATCCACGCAAATCCAATAGAAACCGTTATTAAAGTGTTGTCGTTAGTTGAGCTAACTTTTAGCGGTGCTTGCCTGTTTGTTTCGCTTGAGTCCGGTTTTAGTACCGTATGGTGTAATATGGTGAAACTGTACTTATAGAATGATTGATCTTTTTAGCAAAGGCAGGTGCAATAAAGGTGAATATATTAAAGAAGTCATCTGCTTAGCCTTTTCCCAACTATGTTGGGATCGGCTTCCAGTCTAACCGGATGCAGCTGAATACCAGTATTTTACATGAAGCGATGGTGCCTATCTGAACAACTGCCTATATTAATGAAGTACATAACTTTCTTGGCTTTTGATCAGGATTTTTTCTGTAGCACCCTAATATGTAGATACGATTTGGACCCGGCGGATGGCAAGAAGTTTGCTGCCTATTGCCTGAATAATACTTCAACATTTGTGCTCGTACTTAACATCTCTACCTACCAACATCACCTTGGTGGAAGTCAGGCGTCATTAAGTTCCACTAGCAAAGGCCTAAGCATGTGGCCAATCCAAATTCAAGTAATTCCGATTAGTTGTAGTGTTATTTCATAAAAAAAAACTCTCAAAATTTTCGATGAGAATTTTCACCATAAGCAAAAAACCGGTCAAGTGCGAGTTGGACTCGCGCACCGAGGGTTCCGTACAAACCTGTGGGTATATAACTTTTTTTTATATGACGAAACTAAAAATTTACGGTTTTCGTAATTTTTCCTATATCTGTACTATAAGACGTGCCTTCGTACAAAATTTCAAGATTCTAAGTTCACGGGAAGTACCCTGTAGGTTTTGATTCCCGTGCGAGTTTCGAAAATTTGCGGAAATTTGCGGCCTAAGTGGCTGTATCTTTTGATTGCGTTGACTTAGAAGGTTGATTTTTCTACAGCTTCCAGGGACAGTAGAACTAAGTATCATATAGAAATTTCAGTTTGATACCTCCACGCGTTCCTGAGAAAAACGGTCTTGACAGACGGACGGACGGACGGACAACAAAGTGATCTTATAAGGGTTCCGTTTTTTCCTTTTGAGGTACGGAACCCTAAAAAGGACTCTCACTCTTGTTATTATTCCCTCACAATATTTTTAATTTTAGACTGCTTCTAAACCGGATTTTGGCAAGAATATCCGCTGAATCTGTTGTTCAAAGTTTAAGTGAATTTTGATATCATTTCGCCAGCGTTTTTAAAGAATACAACCAACAGCTGTGCTGAATTTTAAAACGTGGTTTAAGATGTTAAAATTTTCATATTCGTTGACAGTGTCTGTGTTCAGAGAATTTGCACTTTTTGGTGCTTGAATTATGATTTAAAGCAGGTGATGAAGCGTGCAGGTCCATGCTGACTTCTCTGTATAAAAAGAAGTTCTTTAACCTCCTATTTTAAATTCATTTTAGCAGAACAAAATATAAGTATTACAATTTAAGTTTTGAGTTCAAAGAAACGGAAAACTAAAAATAGGTATGTAGTATAAACTTGGTATCTGGTGGAAAACCAACTTAGTACTAATAATATTATAGAAAACAAGTTGTTTTGTTCAAATGACTGTCAAAACAGTGAAACAAATAAAATACCCCCATAAAAATCGTATTAAATTTAACCAATTTTCCTTTACTTACTAGGTATTGAATAACAAATAAATATGTACAGATATGAAAAGTAGTGATAACTTAGTGATATGACCGTCGGACTGCCAAGTCATAGGTCTCAAGTTTGAACCCAAGACACGCACCTCTGAGTTTTCAGATTCATGTGCGTATTGTATAATTATCACTTGCTTCCATGAAGGGAGACATCGTGAAGAATCCAGCATGCCTGAGAGAGATTTCTCGACGGCATGTAAAGCAAAGTCAGAGGCCTATGGGCGGCATTAAAACTCTGACACTAAATTAGGCACTAACCACATGATAAAGAATGAAGATATGAAAAATGCAGTCCTGAAGCGGGTGTAGTTGCGAGCAATGGTACAGACAGACACTCAACATTGAGTGGTTACAGGTTGAAAAAGAAAAAAAGTAACCTTCAAGTCTTCTTGTCAACGTCCTCAAAGTTAAATATAGACGTCAAAGAAACCATTGACTCCACGCAGACCGTGAAAGCAATCACGCCGACTATCAAAAGTTGCTTTTAAGTCAAATAACATTGATCCTTCGCCATTAGTACGTACTAGAAACTAATCGGCAATGATGTTAGAACAAGTTGCTTAGTTGTAACAGTTGTAAGGTTAATTACTAATGTAACGGTTTAAATGGTTCTGTTTTGTCAATGGATTAATTGTGTGGCTGTTTTGTTGTTGAAGACATGCTACTTAACTTTCTTCTTTTAGTTATTAGGGACTTCTTGGCTGCTGTTTCGCGTGTCGCGGTTTCTATTCACGCACTTAATATATATTTGTATGGCCTAAAGGTAGTTGTACCGGGTTTGGCTGTTTGTGAGTTTAAATATTTGTAAACGTACACACGATACAAGATAGATTCCTAGTGTGGGAAATAGTTTAAAAATGAATGACTTCAGAAATGTTTCTTTGGCTACCTTTGTAAAATACACAATTCAAATAAAACTATCTAGAGACTTACTTCCGCTCGAGGCTCAACTCAAACTCAAACTCAAAGCATTTATTTCAATTAAACCATTACAGGCACTTTTGAATGTCAAAACACAAAAAATAAACTAAGCTACAGTCCCAGTCACAGGGCATAATAACTTGTGAAAGTACTGTAGTTGCCCATTCGAAAGCGTAGATCTCTATGGAGAAGAATGGGCAAGAAACTCCATGGCTATTTGTGTAAACCTAAAGTAAATGTTACAGGAGAACTATTATTTTTATAATTTAAGCCCTTAGCAGAAAGCGTAGGCGACACATACTTATGTTGCAGGACATTTGGGAAAATCGTTGTTTTGCAAAAGGCTAGAAATTTGCAGAAGACCGGAATATTGAAAACTGAAAAAGAATTTCGTAATTTTGCAAAAAAAAAAACTGTTCAGCTGATATTAACGTTATACACTGGTAGATGCGCTGATCAATATGAATGTTAATGGATGGAGAGGGAGAGGAAGGCCAAAGAAAAGATGGATTGTGTGAGGAATGATATGAAATAGAAAGGAGTAAATGACGTCGTGACGTCTGACAGAGGAGAATGGAAGAAGAAAACGTGTCCGGCGACCCCAAGTAGAATGGGACAAGGGCAGAAAAATGATGATAAGGAAGATGCGCTGATTGGGAAAAAACCAAACCAAACCTTGGGACTGTGCTCTGATCGACCAGAATAAAGATAATTATCATACATAATTATGTGTGAATTATTGACACTTTGATTAACCATTCAGCTATTAAGATTTCTATCGTCATAAACGGACGGGGTTTTTTCAAACATTAATATTTTATCAAAAAGAAAATCTTTGAAAGAAGAGAACATACTGCGCCGATCCCAAATAAATTGGGATAAGGAGTAGTGAATGATGAATACGAAATTCTTTCATGTTTCCAATAATCCTGCTCTTTGCAATATCCTAGTTATATCGAAAAAAAACGGTTTTTTTCAATTTACCCTACGACACTTACACTCGTATCTATAGTCAAGTTAAAGTAATTACTTGGGCTGAAGTAATAACTTGCTACTGCAATTTTTTTTATGCAATAGACATGAATTTAAACGAAGTAAAAAACTTTTTACAGTTCTAACTTGAAGCAATTATTAAACTACATAATAAAAATCGTATCTTAAATAATGACATTTACTCTAGTAAAAACTTTGACTTGTTTATAGATACGGGGGTAAGTAGTACTTCTTTACACCCACGCATTGCCTAAATGTTACATACTGACTAAGCCTTGTTTAAAGTATCTTCTTACTTGATTTAAATTAGGCAGAAAATATACACATTCATTTGTGGTACAATTTATTTTATCCAGAGTAAACAGGTGTACCTGTATGAAAATATATCGGGTTTTCAAAGAGATTTTTACTTTGATCCTTTTTTGGGATTTTTTAATTCAGCTATATTTTTAAGGTGCTATATATATTTTAGGTAGATTATGAATGGAAAACGGTTATAAAATTACCGTTTACTTACTTTGAAGTATTTTTGTATTGGGTCATAGTTCTTCATATATAAAAGAACTTAGCCAAATTACTTCAGTGACTGCCTTGTTGATGCAGTGATTACAAACGCTTCTGCTAAGTAAAGTGTCTAGGGTTCGATACCCAGTTTAAAGAGTAATTGGGAGTCTACGTTCGTTTTCAATTGGCACAATGCATAACTAAACCCATACTATTAAAAAAATGGTTTGTCTTTTCTTAAAGTTGCAATCTATTGCTTGTGGAAATTGCATTTGAACTTTCTTATGAGTTGAATTGCTGCAAAATTGCTTAAATAACCAAAATTTTTCATATTAGTACTCGTGTCTAAATAATAACAGCCGCTCGGGTTGATTGTCAAGTTAAGCCGCGCTTGCCTGGGTTGGTCTGTGGATGGGTGGCCACCCATTACATACTGAGTTTCCTCCGTGCCTCGGAAAGCACGTTAAGCCGTTGTTCCCGGCTGTTAATTGTACATCTTTGACAGTCGTTAAAAGTAGTCAGTGGCCCGAAAGTCTGACAACCAGTCTTACCAAGGGGTATCGTATTACCCAGTATTAACTGGGTTGTGGAGGTCAGATAGGCAGTCGCTCCATGTAAAATACTGGTATTCAGCTGATCGAATAAAGTTCCCACCCGTACGCAAAATACGCGCGTTGGTCGTGGAGTTGCGGACACCGGCCCGCTATACAATACAATACAATACTGGTATTCAGCTGCATCCGGTTAGATTGGAAGCTGACCCCAACATAGTTGGGAAAAAGCTAGGCAAATGATGACTCGTGACTGTACACCTTTGCCAAACCCTTCGGAGATACCAGGCGTGATGTTATGTTATTCAAATTGCTATTTTCATTCTAGCCGTATTCCGCTCCGCCTTCAGGGCCAAACACGAAAAATCTTTGATAATTATTAAACCACTGATTCCATTGTTTGCTTTAGACATTATATTAGTTAAAGCAATTACTCTCGAATGGATTATTACACTATTCACAAAGTTAGAGTGCTACCAGCGTTAGACAAACGAACCGCGAAAATATGAAAAATCAAGCAACATTATCCAAAGTAGGGCCGCCGCACATTTATTATGTTGGCTTTTCATTAGCTGTAAATGTACTGAAAGATTGGTGATTTAATTTAATAAATTCAGTTAATAACAGCACGTTTTTAGTAGAAACTAGCTTTTACCCGCGGCATCTCTCGCAGATAAAAAGTGTACTAGCCAGCCCATATTCTACGCTCGACCTGTATGAAATCCATTTATCTGTTTAAGAGTCAACATTTTTTTTTTACTTTGCCCCACTCTAGGAGTTTCTCCTGTGTCGTGGGTGCGTTTACAAATATTTAAACTCACACACAAACAGCCAGATCGTAGTTCATACAAATTTGTTCCATGTGGGGATCAAACCCACGACACGCAGCTCAGCAGCCAATTTCTCAGCCACTGCGCCAACCGTGCCGTCAAAATCATTCAAATCTCTTAATAGAGTCACTTCCGTATTTATAAAATATGAGTGTGCAAGTATGGGTAAGCCCGAGGACGGGCCAACAATCAGTGCTTCCATAATAACCAATTTTATTAGGAGCTTGTCATATTTAGATTCCGAATGATTATTCTCTACATTAATCCCTGAGTCTGGGAAACTAGAGATTAAATTTAGTAGTGATTGATAACCCTTATAAATTCTAATCTTTAAACTAATAAAAATAAGTTTCACAAACCGTATTCATATTCGCGGACCTGTATAATACAATTTAGTTTTAGTTCAAAAGTCATGTTAAAGTCAACTAGGGCTTATCCAGGCTTTAAATATTATTCTAGGAATGCTAAGTAGGATTTATAGTTATGTTAGTTTATTCTGTTATTTTTTAAGGGTTTTGAGTGAGCATTTAGATTTCTACTTTAGGTTTCATGCTCATGAACATGTAATGAGGAGAGATGAAACGCATGTTAGTAAAAGAGTGATGGTTATAAAGGTTGATGGATGGAGAGGGAGAAGAAGGCCAAAGAAAAGATGGATGGATTGTGTGAAGAATGATATGAAAGTGAAAGGAGGAAATGATGCCGTGTCGTCTGACAGGGGAGAATGGAAGAAGAAAACGTGTTGCGCCGACCCCAAGTAGAATGGGACAAGGTCAGAAAGATGATGATGTTCATGGACGATAGTAGCTGTTTGTTGTATTTAAAATTCATTTCAAACAAAAGTTTAGCTCCCTAGTGGCGGAAATTAAAGACTAGCTGATCTCGATCGACCGAAATTCTTGAATTAGTACGCTTAACTCAAGTAGCTGATCTTGGGGAAAAAACAACCAGGCTGAAATGGGAGTGGGCAGCCACGTCGCACGGATGCACCCGGAGAGATGGGCAAAGATCGTCACACACTGCACGCCGGAGGAAGGACAGCGCCGTCGACAGCGCCGTCGACCGCGGCGAAGGTTGCGTGACGTTCTGATCATGATTGCAGAGATAACTAATGGCCAGAGATCGCACAGGATAGAGAGGTATGGAAGAAAAAGGGGAGGCTTTTGCCCAGCAGTGGGACACAACTTAAGCTAGTAAAAAAAAAGTATTAGACACTCCTCCTCCAGTCTTAGGGACTCACGTTTTGCCGACATCCAGTGGTGGCTTGCGACAAGCCACATAACTTCAAATGTCAGACATTCACGAGTTTTCATTCAAAAGTGACGAACACTGGCTATTTGTTACCCTTAAGAGATCAGGCAGGTACCCTGGAGGGTGCGAGCTGGAGCTTGACCTACGGTAGATCCTAATATTTTTCAGTAAAACCTTAGATTTACCCATACTTTAACTTTCACTATCACTTACGGGATATCTTCCGCGATTAATGTTTATATTGCTATTATTGTTTTGTTTATTTGTTTTATTGTTTTTGTTTTTATTGTGTGTTGTTATTGTTTCTTTTGTTTGTTTATTTGTTTAAGTTTAGTTATAAACCATGACAGATTAAAATAGTGTTTACCAATACTTGTTGATAAAACCTTAATGTTATCAATATTCGAGCTTTTAAAGTAATTTAAACATGTTGTATACATAGTTGATGCTCATCTGTATTTACATACAATAGGAAATCACGCAAAAAGCACAGCTAGTACCAAATTGAATAATGACCAATTGTCCATTACATATTTTAATTATTTCCTTTGTATGTTTACATTAAAATTTCATGAACTCACATAATTTTAATACATTTTAACGATAATAATTTTGCTGTGTTGACAATTCATACATAAAAAATATTGAAATCAATCATTCAAAACATTTTAATTATTGTGAAATTAACTTTAATGAATGGCTATTGAAATGACCAAAATGAATATGGTAGTGTGTGCTCATTTAAAATATTTTATATTTCGTAGAATTTAGTAAATTATACTTACTTTTACCAATTTAAGTATGCTTGCATTGCGAATATTATTAATACAAGAGTGATTAACTCTGATTTTAACATAAGAAAAGCCTGTATCAACACACTGTACTACCACGTATAACTAGTATATTGCTTATACGACGAATGGAAAGCAAATAGATAGTGTCGGTTATGTAAGCAGGCCGCGTATGGTCGACTAAGCAAGGCGGCGCCAATTTGACGGCCACTAAACGGGATACTATTTATGCAAAACTAAGAAGATTCCCTAAATAATGATAATATATGATAGTGCGTCTTTTATTTTCGCTTGGGTCAAGGTTTTTTATCGATTTTCCTTGTCAAAGTGTGCCTATTCTTCATTTGAAACTTTCGTCCATTAAAAAGTTTTTAAAAAGGAAGGAGTTACTTTCATGTCCATATAATCATAGCTACATAACATAAACTCACGCCTCTAATCCCCGAAGGGTAAGGAGAAGTGTACAGCAGCCTTTCGCCAGTTATATTTAAGTCCGGGCACAAACCCAGGTTCCGTCACAGCTCCTGAGATACGACGGACAAAATGGCACCCTATGCACATCGAGTATAACTTTCAACGTTATTTTGAATTCAACATACAAAACTAGGTTGGTTTAACATTGGTTTGACTTTGTAAACATACGAGAAGGTTTTTATTAAAAAAAGTGAAATTATTCGATTACGAGGCGATTGCCATAATATTTAGGAAGTGTATAGGTTTTTTTTTATCAATGTAACTATACGGCGATCGCAATAAAGAAAATAAATCGAATTTTGATGTTAGTCCTTAATTTGTGTCATAGATGGCGCTATAGTAGTTTTTGTAAAAGTACCATACCAACATAGTACATGTTGCTGTAGTACTTTTTGTAGTGCCGCTACAATATCTTCAGTTTTCCTATGGCGAAGATCTGCACTACTAAGTATCAAACTCTATTCCCACCTCAATCCTAAAAGAGCTCGCGAACGCTTTAAAATTCATCACCCACTTAAAAAACATATGAACGTTTAAATTTTCATGGCGGTCATACATAGGGGGGTTTCTTGCTGGTCATACTGGCATGTCATACTAATATGACCAGTGAGAATCGCTTGTATTGGTGGTCATACTTGTCATCGTTCCTCTAAATATAATAATTTTCTTGTCCCCTGTAGATATAGAGGTACAGTCAGCTTTAAAAACATCTGCACACTTTAGTAACATAACATGTCGCTTTAACATCATTAGTGAGCCACCATAAAAAAGTATCTAAGGAGTGAAACCAAAGTGTGCAACTGCTGCTTCAAACGCATTGATGGAAGTATTCCCGGACATAAAAATCAAATTTTGCTATTATCACTTTACCAAAAGTTTATGGAAAAAGGCAAAAACATTGATATTAAACCGTAAAAGAGATCGAAGGGTTGTGGGTTTGTGTTCTGCCCTAGCACTGCTTCCGGAATGAAATATTGAGGAGGGCTGGATGTATATAAAAACAGGATCTTCCAATAAACCAAAAATTTGCAAATTCGTGACATATATGGAAACTTTCTGGCTCAAGTGTTTGGCTTTTCGATCACAATGGTGTGTGAGTTCTGAGAGACAACGTACTAATAACACGGTAGAGAGTTGGAACTCAAGAATAAACAAAGAAATGAAGAAAAAAGGTCCAATTTCTCTCTTGAGATTGCTCAATGCACTAGTGAAGTTAGAGCATGAATATGAACTGCAGAGAGATTTAGAAGATATTGAAAGACGACAAGAGTAGGTATATCGATGATGACGATTTAATTATGCAAGCACAACTAGAGCTTTTGCATAATGAAATTAGCGTCGGATTTTTTTTTAGAAAAGCTTCGTTAAATTAAATAAAACCCTTGTTTTGAACTTTGAGCGAATTGTACTTTATTAATAAATATGTAGCAAATATGCATATAGGATGTTTATAAAAATAATATGACCATCGATACAAGCGATTCTCACTGGTCATACTAGTATGACATGCCAGTATGACCACCAAGAAACGGGGATACATAGCCGGGTTTACATAACTCTTTCTGCGAACTAATCTACATTGTAAAGGCAATAGATGCTGTGCTACGCGATACGTGTTACCGACTTTGTATGCTTTGCTTATTTCATAGAGCAAGATGCATCGGCAGTCGCTATTAGAGGCGGCATTGTAAACATTTAAAAAACAATGCATGCGTGTCACCGTTTATTCGTACTGCAATACAAATAACATAACATGAAACCTGTAATCCCCGAAGGGTTAGGCAGCAGAGGTGTACCTTATAGTACATCCAAATTTCTCCAGTTCCGTTCAAGTCCCATGTAAGAGGGGGCGAGCCTGTTGCCATCAACCGGGCACAAATCCAGACTCC
This sequence comes from Standfussiana lucernea, assembly GCA_964057025.1. Lineage (NCBI taxonomy): Eukaryota > Metazoa > Arthropoda > Insecta > Lepidoptera > Noctuidae > Standfussiana > Standfussiana lucernea. The sequence goes on along the minus strand of OZ059786.1, from coordinate 16,136,628 downwards.
GTCAGAATTCCTGATGAAAGAACTCATCAAAAAATTGCCCCATCCGGGAATCGAACCCAGAACACCATGCTCAGCAGTCGCGCTTGGGACCACTAGACCCACGAGGTAGTGTAATAAGCCATATGTAAGCTAATACTCCTGTAAAGCTCCCATTGATGGAACAAGGGCTCCCTCTCTGTAAAAAGAATTGGGATGTAACATGATATCGATTTTGGGTTATAGGACATGCTGTTCGAAGTTTACCAAACGAAGTCACGAAATAACTACACAAAGTGCCTGCTGGGATTCGAACCCACAAACCTATCCATCGTTGGTCATGCCCCTGGCCACTTGGCCGACACTTCTCTACGACACCAACAAACTGCTTTGAAGGCGGTTTATGTCAATAGTTGTGCGCCCAACGCACTTTCGACGATACGAGATTTATTTAATCTTTCTTTTTTTTCGTGTGATTGTTATGCCGCCCATGGGCCTCTGACTTGGCTTTACATGCCGTCGACAAATATCTCTCAGGCATGCTAGTTTGGTTTTCTCACGATCGATGGCGGTCACACCGGCTGTCACTATTTTATGCCGTCTCTGCCGATGTTGATAGCGTGACGTTTCCGTGCTCTGTGTAACACGATACCTGTTTCCCCTGGAAATGTATTTGCCTGGTTTATTTGAACTTAATTTGGATATGCTTGATTTGGTAGTGATGTGTCTGTGATTTAGGCCTCGAAGTGATAATTCGACAGATTTGGGAAATTACTAAGCTGCTTGTGTGGCAGTTAACGTAGCGTAGATCTCAAAATATGATGATTAGGGGTCTATTAGGTACTATAATGCTTCGTAAGTATCATTACTAAGATGTGTTTAAGGGCGGATGCCTACTCAATGAACTACGAAAGAGGCTACAAGCGAATAAGCATTATATTATAATAATATTATACTAGCTTATGTCCGCGGCTTCGCCCGCGTGGAATTCGGTAATTGTTCCACGGGATCGAATATGTAACCTATGTGTTAATTCACTAAAACCACAAAACGAAACCAAAACCACTGAACGAATTTGGATGAAAGGCACCTAGATGCTAAATTTCATCCAAATTCGTTCAGTGGTTTTTGCGTGAAAGAATAACAATCATGTATCCAGCTATCCATCGATTAGTAAGAAGTAAGAAGTAAAATAATTGCAATCGTAGGTGATTCCACTTCATCACCCTATGATTATGACTGTGGGGTTATCTAGCTTTTCCCAACTATGATGGTATCAGCTGACAGTCTAATATAAAATTCCTTCAATATTCTAGGTATGATCCAGAACATGAACCAGTAAAAATAATCACATGGTCGGGAAAAACACATGCTTTTCGGCTTCATTAAGGGTGTTTTTACACCCCTTATTTACCTCCACAACCCCGTTTTCCTTGAAGATTATTTATTAACAAGAGGTTTTTTAGCACCAAAGTAAAAACACGTGCCGATTGCGTGCACACATATCAACTGACAAAGTAACAAAAAAAACTCCCACATATTTTTGCCTTAGCACCAAACAATACCGTACATGCCTTCTATTTAGGCCCAGCAACAATAAACGCTGGGAAAACAATTGGAAAATAAAACAAAGTACGGTATTCAGTAATTGCTTTTAATAATTAACAGGCGCGAGTGAATCAAGCGATCACCGTGCGTTTCCAGCTACAAATCACTACGTGGTTGTTGGTACAAGTTAGGAGTTAGTGGTGGTATGTTGATCGACGGCACTTGGTTTATTTGTTTTGTGGTTATCACCAGCGTGGAAAAATAAATATCACTTGTTACTGTGGGCCGATTTTGCAATAGAGACGCGGATCGCACAAAGTTGTGCATAAGATCTTTGGGTTCAATTTCCAGACCCCACAAAGTGATAAGGTAGACTGGTAGAAAATGCCCTAGGCTTTAAGTCCGCTTTTGTACGGTATTTTTTATACTTGTGCATAAAGTTATAATAAATAAATAATGAGTTCTTCCTTTAGGAGTTTCTCAGTAGCACAGTGATGTCTGAATTTATGCTCGGTTGTTGTCAATAGGCTCGCGCCCTATTACATGAGGCGTAAACATAACTGGCGAAATATAGGTATTAAGGTACACCTCGGTCTAACTCTTCGACGATTATAGGCACGATGCTATGTGTGAAACTTCTGAGGCGCTTCTGAGGCGGTGTATAAAGTACAGCTGTGTTACCTACATTTACGCATCGATATCGGCGAACAACAGTAGATGGATAAAGCTGCAGGAATCAGTCAAACGTTGGCTCAAACCAAAATAATCCAACAGCTAACAATTCTAATGACGCCATTTGGCACCAAGAGGTAATATTGCAGCTAATGTTGCTTGCGGAGGTTTGCTTACTGCTAGTTATAGTCTAAGGGATTACTTACACTTAGCTCATAAGCACTTGCTCGTGAGCTGGATTGAGTGCCCACAGCTAGAAATCTTATCATGCATTTCCTAGAGGAATAAATGAATAAAAATAAATAAGTAACGCCGTGGAATTAGCTGTTGAATCTGAAGGCCTAGACAATGTGATATTGTACACGATAATGATGATTTTGAAATATGTACATGAATTAACCGGCTTTCCCTATCTGAGGCTAATCTTTTCGCTTCTTCATATTTTGCAATGTATAAAAGATATAAGAAGAGAAAAGTATTTGGCTATACAAAACCGCTGTCTTCCTTTACAAAGACCACAAGCAAAACAGACCTTCGGTCATATATCAAGCACATTCAGACACATTGGTCCATTTAATGAATTGCACCAACCGTCCTGATGCTCCCGAAATCTGTTGTGATTTAAACGCCACCCAAATTTATTATAAGCTCGACATTTTCACTGATAACTCAGATTCAATTTAGGATAACCACCATTCTGTCGACGTAAGCCAAAAAGTGGTAACTCAACAAATCAATGTTTTGGAGAAAACAGGTTATCTTGATATTTAAAAATCACGTGTCACTATGCTCGTACAGTCATCTCCGAAACACCACAACCGATTTCAATGAAATTGTATGTAAACGTTCCAGCTTGAAAGCTAAGATAGTTTTATACTCGAAAGCAGGGGTGGGTCCCTAGTATATTATTTAAAAAAAAATCGTCTCATACGTGGTGTTTCAGGTTGCAAGATGCAAAAATAAAACGGATTTTTGTTTTTTTTTTTAGATACCGCTTTTTGACTCACGTGGCAGCATTTTTGTTTTCCCGAAATAAAATTTTGTATTTTATTCCGACCGTTAGTGAACTACGATAAATTACACCATAGCTGTGATCGAAACAAATCTATCTCCGTTCTGGCAAAAATCCAATTGCATACTGTCAGTGAGGAATCTTTAAAGATAGCATGGCTTGTATGCATGTATGTGTGGTGAAGGTGAAACTTCGTGAGGAGACCAGCATGCCATAGAATAACATACTTACATAAATAACATCTACAACCAGTCTGGAATTATTCGGTGGGACCAATGAGACTCAAAAAAATATTAATAAATTATTCCCGTTCGTCCCACCGACAAAATCAGTGGGACGATCGGGAAAAAAAATAACGAATTCCCGTTCGTCCCACTAGGTGGACGAAGTCGGGGGGACGAACGGGAATACACGTAATTCCCGAAGGGTTAAGCGAATGGGTATAATTAGTACACCCATATTTCACCAATTATGTTTAAGTGAAAACACTACCAGTGTTCGAAAGCGATCGAAATTAAAAAAAAAATTCAAACAAACTAAATAGTATAAAACTTAAAAAAATAGATCATCATTTATTAAGATTAGTTTACTAATCTTAGGTATAATTTGCACTAACTCACATCTAGAAATAAAATTCAAAGAACGGATTTGCCACAGGTTTCTGAAGTAGCGAGTTGGCAACATATTATGTCTAGTGTCGGTGCTAGCCTAATAATCTACATCATGTTTAAAATGCTGAAAATGAAAAATAACGTCCTGTGAATAAACATCTGGATATATTCGATTGATTTTTTGTATGCGGACTGGAAAGGTCATGAGGTATACGCAGTTTAATTTATTGTCGGCGCCACCCACGCCATTATTCATTTTGTATGCACGTGTCTTCAGATGTTCCTGCGAGAAATAAATATTTTTTCTTCTTCTTTCTTTCTGCTTCTTCTGCGGTAAGGGATATGCTATTTGGCTCTCGATATTTACCAATACATAGACTTTGTATATTTAATCTTATCCTGTTGAGCATAAGATAAGATGTTCAAATACAGAAAGCTTATACATCCGACCATATGCTTGTGTTGTCCAGAAATATGCTATCCATCCTCATGTTTGCTGTATCTTGTTCGACAGAAATTAGTTGACATTTCGAAGCACTTACTATGAAATCTACTGACACGATATTCCATGACAGATCTAATTGCATACAATTCCACCAACCAAAGGCACATATAGTACTACCAGTTAATCCAAACAATTATATTATTCCTAGGAATCTAAGCTAAGCTATTTCGCATAATCAGCCGAACGATCAGTAGTACGTTCCCACAGCTGGGACAGGAGCCTCCTCTCTGAGACGAAGTGGGCCATCCACCACGAGGTCCCAGTGCGGATTGGTAGGTGTTACCATGCCATCGAAAATTTTAGGTTTAGGGACATGCAGGTTTCCTCACAATTTATTCCTCTATATTTTGGAAGCTATGGTGATGAAATAAATAAGGTGTCTGATGAGATGACGAGTAGAGAAGTATAGAAGAAGACATGCTAAATGATGATGAAATAAATAATTTAAATTAGATGGTTGGAGTTACCATTGTTCTAAAAGCTACAAATTCCTTTTCAATACACTTCCTAGAAAACTGGCTCTTATCGCACTACGATTAGGTTCAACATGCTATGGATTTCACCCTCGTGGTTTTCTACTTATATTCCCGCACTCTAGTGCGGAAACAAAAATTCCACACGTGGTGAGGCGGCTCGCCTCCACAGTTATTAATATTTTTCATTTTTTTTTCTATTCCATTGAATCAATTTGGACTTTGAACAAAACTAAGTGTATTAAAAAACATCGTTTGATACACATTGGCATTTGTTACTGCAGTTCTCCGCTCCATAACACCCTCGCCTGCAGCTCGTGTGTGTATTTCGCCTCGGCCGCAATAACAAACTTTCCCCACTTATATCAAAATGTACTATTTTGATATTGGCTGATCAGTAAACCTGTTTTCAAAATCGTGTTAGCTGGAACCTGCTCTTCAAAAGCCACAAACATGAAATCTACTGACACGATATTCGGAAATAGATTATATTATTGCATTCTATTCCAATAACCGAAGGCACATGTCCTACTACCAGTTAATCTCGACAACTGTGTGATTATCGTATTAGTATTTCAATTTGGAGCATTCCTACAAACCTACGGTACTGCTAAGCTGTTTGTGTGGAATCGAATTACGGACGATTTGTGTAATCCTATGCTTCTCGCTGCTGTTAATTAAGCAGAATTTGTGCAATAGCCTTTCTATAGTGTTGAGGATTCTGGAAAGAGGATTTGAGGTGCAAGAGGATGAGGAGGGATGCCTGTTGTTAGTTTTCAGGAAGAAAATTTTGGACGATAAATTCTGTTGTGGGATAGTCAAACTACAGATTACGCTTAATACGCTTGCGCTTATTTATTTAGACGGAAGTACAAAATAATTAATTGAATGAGTCAACTATGTTTTATTTCTTGAAGAGGATGTTTATCGGTTTAGCCATGGTCAGAAAATAAAAATATTTTTAATACCTGGTAAGTAAAAAGATCAAAATTCTGCCACCTAGAAACTTTTAAATCTGCATAGATAGACTGAAAGCTACCTGCAACATAATTTAAACGAATCGAGAATTACTGCATCATCATCTGCCTAGCCTTTTCCCAACTGTTGGGGTCGGCTTTCAGTATAACCAGATGCAGCTGAATACCAGTTTTTACACAGAGCGACTGCCTTTCTGGCCTCCACAACCCAGTTAGTACCGGATAATAGTATACCCCTTGGTAAGACTGTTTGCCAGACTTTCGGGCCACTGACTGCCAAATATCTACAAATATCAGCGGGGACCAACGGCTTAAATTGCTTTCCGAGGCATAGAGGAAACTCGATATGTAATGGATGGCCACCCATCCACGGACCAACCTAGGCAAGCGCTGCTTAACCTAAAGATCGACCCGAGTAGCTGTTGATATTTAACGACGAGAATGACAGCATTCATATTATAATACCAAACCCTTCAAAAATGTCGCCTTAAATTCGCCTCCGCAATCACAATTAAATAATTATATTATTATGTACGTTGTCATAATTTAATATCACAATCACAGCACTCTTTATTACTTTAAGACAGGATAGTATAGCCAATTTGGCTCGCTTAATTACGTGTAAGTGTCGCCTTGCGGGCTTGACATCGGACACCGTATATAGTTGGATAGTTGAGTTACTAGCGCTGACGTCATCGGTGTAAAGCTTTGACCACACTGTAGCACAGTGAATCTGAAAAATTTACATTCCGTTCTGGTTACAGACATAGTATACTGGGTGTAAAAACACACTTCACGAAGCAGTGAGATTTTTCACGTTATTATGATATTTCTTTCGTGTTGAACCTTACTTGGGAACTTAATGATTAGGGAGATATTGAATATCGAAGTCACATCACTTACACCAAAAACAAAATCCTTTCCCAGTTATATTTTTTGTTCTATGTCACTTAATTTAATGTGCAGAATACTTAGATAACGACTACGTGATGGGTCTTCATATATTGTGTATTTTTCCAATATTCTATACAAGGTGTAGTTTTGCATCCTCATCAAAATTCAGGAGGTTGTCATAGAAGACGTAAATAATCAATATGAATTACGGTACCTGGTCAATAATAATAAACGCTGCTTTTTTTAGTTGTTTTAATTTGACACTATTTCAGAATGAAGCCCTTTTCAAAAGAGGAAAATTACCCGCTTATCAAATAAACGTCTGCGTTTGTTTGTGTGTGTGAAAGCGCGGTTATAGGGTTAGTATTAGGCGGGCCGCGTTTGAATATGGGTGGTGTACACTTATCGATTTCCGATATTAAGAAAAAAATTACCTACCCATTTTATTATTGATTCGGGTCGAGAATCAATAGCATAGTTACCTCCTAGAATTTGACGAAGATGCAAACCAACACCTTGTATAGATAAATAATTTAATTTTTACCGTCTTAACAGAGGTTCCATAGTGTGGACAAGGCTTTATGTTGCTTTGTGTAAAATCTAGGAAAAGTACGTCATCCAATTGATTTTAGACACTGCATATTTTAGCTAAACAGGCTTATTTCTATTAACAAAAATTTGTGTTGTGAATAGGACTTGGACAGATTATATATGAGGTGTACAGAAAGCGATACCCTACATTAAATGAATTCTTCAATAAAAGTTGGTAAAATGTCCCTTACGTGTATAATTATCGCGCAGCCATCGATCGAAGAATCCATCTTCTGTGTTGTCCGTTTCGGAGATAATCGTGACGAAATAAAAAGTTTTTAGCTACCTAATGGTTTAAGATTAAGTGCCAGTTTGAATTAGGTACCCAGAAACCTTAGAAAAACCTCCAAGGATATAAGTAATTACCAAAACCAATTAACACAGAGCTATCTTATTACCCGGGTAATATGTATATTAGCATAGTGATGTTTACCGAGGCAGGCTCAGGACTGATTAGTTTGCAATTAGCGTATTCTCCCCTGAATACAAGTTACTGCTTACTAATATTAATGTATCGACAACGGTATTGCGTGTGCTGAATTAATGGGGGAAGTTTATGTAAGATATTTGATTCAATTAAATAACGTGTGATAAGTGGTATCAAACTTAAGTGGTACTAGTACCCAGAAACGCGAAGATATACTTATTAGTTTAAAGTTTGTTGAAAAAAGTCCTCACATTTATGTAATTTATTGTTAAAACTTTAAACAATAAATTACATCAATGAGGACTTTTTTATTAGAACATTATACAAGGTGTAGTTTTGCATCCTCGTCAAAATTCAGGAGGTTGTCATAGAAGACGTAAATAATCAATATGAATTACGGTACCTGGTCAATAATAATAAACGTTGCTTTTTTTGTTGTTTTAATTTGACACTATTTCAGAATGAAGCCCTTCTCAAAAGAGGAGAATCACCCGCTTATCGAATAAACGTGCGTCTGTGTCTGCGTTTGTTTGTGTGTGTGAAAGCGCGGTTATAGGGCGAGTTATTAGACGGGCTACGTTTTAAAACGGGTGGTGTACACTTACCGATTTCCGATATTAACAAAAACATATAAAAAAATTCCTACCCATTTTATTATTGATTCGAGTCGAGAATCATTATCATCGTTACCTCCTTGAATTCGACGAGGATGCAATATTTCGTATGATATATTTCCATAATTAAAATATTGCACTATTTCGATACAACCTAAAACTTTACAAGATGCGGCTTTAAGTCAGTATCACCAAAACTAAATCCCATATAAAGAAAACAAACCACCAAAATGAAAGCCGTCATCCACAATGACACAGACTCACACATACAGTCACTCGTAATTACAATACATCATTCTCAATACCAGGGAACAGTGCCAGGACGAGCTAAAACGAACACCAGGAATTCCCATTCGAATCCCATGGCTTTGGCTTGTGTCCACACATGAAAGGTACTCTTCTAACAAAAGGACACCCTGTTAGTGTCATTGGGGAGATGAGTTCAGAAGGTTTACATTCACCCTTTTTCCTTAAAACTACTATAATATGTTGGATGTGCATCGGCTTGCACCTACCGATTTCGTGGGACTTAAACATTCGCCAACACCCAACGCCACATTTCGCCAACTATTAAAATATGAAATCAGAAGTCAGAAATCATTATTTGCCAATAATGTATGTAGGTATACATATATGATGGTTATTTTGAAGAGAGTCCCGATGCATTTTACCTTACGGCATGCAAAATGATTTAATTTTATTTTGAGACACAGTGATCATAAACAGTCTGACGACTATAAATTAACAATAGAAAAAAAAAACAACAAAAAAAAAGGATTGCATTAGGCTATTAGGCAACATTACTATCATTATTAAAAATACTCATATTATTCAAAAATATTCGGAATTAGGTACAATTCAATACAAATGTCAATAAATGAAATAAAAATAAAAAAATACAATAAATTAAACTAAAAATTTCAACAAATTCAATTAAAAAATGTCAACAAATTAAATTTAAATGTCAATAAATTAATTCAAACAATGGCAATTAAAGACTTTTTTCCAGATTTACGTAACAATCATCAAAATCGGCCAACGCGTTTGGTCCCTAGAGTTCCACAAAGGAACAAACATACATTATATAGACTAATAAACACATTACCTTCAGACAGTTAAAAAAAAATACCTATTATCTAAACTTGTTTCTACTGAAGAATCAGTTTAGCACATAATGCTCTATGGCTTAAATAGCGGGGTTGACCGAGATATTTTGCATCACTAAATCCTATACAAAGCTTGTAGGCTTCGTGACTACACAGGCTGCGAATGGTTTCAGATTGGTGTTAACGGTATAAAACAAAAAAAATAAGTACAGTGAAACCGCTATCTCGGCCCCATTCTATGTTTTCCACGCGAATGAAATAAACTACGGAAAATTGTATTTAATAAACTAACTATAATATACATTATTACGTATACAATTAAACTATCAACAAACTATAAAGGGGCATCGAAAAACTCCTCTTTAACGCTGTCAGCTGGTAATTTGGCCAAGAGACTGGCGGCGTTGCCACGTTGTATGGCAACATTTAGCCTTTGGCCACGGGAGACGTCAACTAGGCGTCAATACGGAATGGTTATTCTGTGTATTTGACTTTAGAAAGGACATTTCAAATGTTTGTTTCATGGCAAAGTTTGAAAAGTCATAAATGCTTCAAAACTGATAGTTTTTGTATGCAAGAATAATTCTTTACGCGCGTGCAAATTTAACACGAAAAAATTTGAGTGGCACCTTATATGCGAAAACTAATTTTGAGTGGCACCTTATATTATGCGAAAACTAATTTTACTACTTACATGGGAAAAGTAGTGTTGCTTATTGATTGACACCGTGAAAGCAAAGTAAGCATATTGATATTGACTGCCATTGGTTGCCATTTTTAACCGACTTCAAAAAAAGGAGGAGGTTTTCAATTCGGTTGTATGTTTTTTTTTTGTGTTTGTTACCTCATATCTTCGTCATTTATGAACCGATTTGAAAAATTCTTTTATCTGAATGGATCTATTTTCCGATTGGTCCCATAAAAATTTCATCGAAATCGGTTCAGCAGTTTGGTTTTGAAATCAAAATAGCTGGAAATAATATGTCATCCAAGTAAAAGAAATTGCGAAATTGATACTTGACAAGGATTTGGGTGTGATGCGATGACTAAAAAGGGTAAAATAAAAACTTTTTTACAAAAAAACCGACTTCCAAAAAAAAACACAAAAAAAAAGTGGAAAATAACTTTAGTTTCGGAAGTCGGTGGCAAAAAAGTCAATGAAACAAACAATAGTCACCGACTTCCGAAAGTAAAGTTATTTTGCACTTTTTTTTGTGTTTTTTTTGGAAGTCGGTTTTTCTCATAAGCGATTTCAAATTAATTAAACAATAGTTTCGGACTTCAAGCAAAGTGACATTGGTTAATGTTGAAAGCTATTTTTTCCAAAGCTAAAGAAAATTAAAACCGATGTATCTTACACTATATCCCTTAAAAACATCACTCGTGCTTCCAATTATCGGTAATCGCTTATCGATGAACTCCCCTATTCCTTGAGTCACAAGGTTCAATTTGCCGTAACTAAACAAGCTCATCCATTGGCTTGGACGAGGGTTCACGGCAATTGTTTTAAATAGCCGTTTTGGGTAAAAGACGTATTTTTTAATGCTTTTCCTAAGTGTAGATTTAAATCACATTGATTATACCACATTATTCTTTACAGCCTGTTTTTACTAAGTAAAGCAATCTTATTTCATTAAAGTGTTTGCGAAAAATTTAGTTCGGAGTGAAAAACTGTAATCATGTGCAGTGATTTAAGTTCATTAAAATAATGTTCTTAAGAAATTTTAACTTTAAAATTATTCCATACTTACAGAAATTAGGGGTGAATTTATGAGACGGATTTTCAGGGCAAAAAGTTTAGCTCTAATGTATTTTGGATAGGCTACAGGTAAAATTAATAAAACTTTATTTCCCGTAAAATTATGAGATAGGAAGAATTTAGGAGGCTGCATTGACTAGTACATTTCTTTTAACTAACTCAAATGTAAGGTTTATTCCAAAAATCACATTCAAATCTATACAAATAAATAAAATGGAAGTGTCTGTTTGTAATATCAAAATAACTTAGCTTTTTACTGAATGCATATAAAGGTATATATGATACTTATTCCAAAAAATAACTATATTTTAAATTTTTGTCTGTCTATCTGTTTGTTCCGGCTAATCTCCAAAACGGCTAAACCGATTTTGACGGGAATTTTACTGGCAGATAGCTGATATTATATGGAGTAACTACGCTTTTAACTAACTAGAAAAATAATTAGGGATCCGTGCCAAATAAACCCTTAAAATTGTTAATAAAATCCGATTCAAATAGGGAACTATTTGAAACGGATTTATTTTGTAATATTTTTTATAATTATAATTTCACGCGGCTGAAGGTCACGGGCAAGTGTTAGTTTAACATAAACGACGCAATTTCACTTTCAATACGCAATACCACAGTGTATCATTCGCTCCACCAATCAAAGCACCTCATATACGCTTGAATACTAAGCTAAACACAGACGGCCGCACGCACTGCGCACTGCTGATAGCTTGGCTGAATGTGGCCTCTTAATTACTGCCGCCTTGAGATTAGATCGCATTTCCTACTATAATTGGTAACACATAACATAACATTACACCTGTAATACCCGAAGGGTTAGGCAGAGATGTACCCATCAGTACATCCACATTTACCAGTTATCTTTAAGTCCCATGTAATAGGGGGCGAGCTTATTGCCATCAACCGGGCATAAATCCAGACTCCGTGGTTACTACTGAGAGATACCCGATGGTAAAACCCAATAACACTTTACCCGACCTGGGAATCGAATTGGACTTCGTGCTCAGCAGTCGCCCTTGCGATCACAAGACCGACGTGGCAGTCAGAACTGGTATTTACAATTATCCTGAGGTAGAGCTGATGAGAGAAATTGATTTGTTCAATTGATTTGTTCCATGTTTAGAGGGGTAACTTCAAAAAAGTCGATGACACTAAATTTCTATGTAATTTCAATATGAATTTTATTTCCACTCAAAACTAGATCGAGGTTTGGAGGCAGAAAGCAGTATCCCTGAAATCTCGCCAGGAAAATATATACCGGTCAACATCTGAGGATGCCACATCATCATCTGCTTAGCCTTTTCCCAACATGTTGGGGCGGCTTCCAGTCTAACCGGATGCAGCTGAATACCAGTATTTTACATAGAGCGACTGCATATCTGACCTCCACAACCTAGTTAGTACCGGATACTATACCCCTTGGTAAGATTGTTTGCCAGGCTTTCGGGCCACTGACTGCCAAAGATCTATAAATGACATCCGGGACCAACGGCTTAACGTGCTTTCCGAGGCACGGAGGAAAGTCGGTAAGTAATGGATGGTCACCCATCCACGAACCTAGATTGACCCGAGCTGTTGTTATTATTTAGCCACGAGGTCCTCCTTCTCAGGATGCCACATATGAAACACAAATGTGGTCTGTCAGGTATTGATTTGGGTTTTAACTATTACAAATTTTGCCTGAGAATGTTTACGGGTGAGATGCCCAGATCTGTATTTTGGCGGAATCAAAACAATTTATTTTTGACACTAACAACAATTTATTGTTTAGCATCGATTAGAAGTAGAAACACGATAGCTGCTATCAAAATCTAAGTTATTTATTCCTGGGCCAAATAATACACGACCATCGACCAATTACATTGTAATAACAGATGAAAGCCGAGACATTGTTTGTAAACTTCTCTTACGCAGCAAATTGTTACTAAACAAATAAATCAAAATTACTGTCTCGAATATCTTCAATTAAAGTTACTCCGAGTCATAACAAAGTATAATTTTAGCCTCTAGACACTCGGAAAACAGACATAACAAAATAAACTCAAAAACGAAGCAAAGAAGCAATTTCTCATAAAATAACAAATTTAGTTAAATTTGGGCCTGATAAAGTCCACTTCTGGCCGAAGTAAGTGGGTCCCCGAATTAATTCAAAAGATAACGGCCCGCGATAAATAATAGAAACGTTAGCTTTAAATAGAGGGACTTCATAACTTAGCATTGTGCAAAGGTTTCTTTAAGATTTCTTTGTTAGAAAAATCCTCGAATTGCCAGTTTATTTTTTATTCAGTGTAAAATGGGTTTGCTTTTAAGTTAGTCTCATTTACCAGGAATTTTTCGTGGATTTTTTTGGAGAACATTCATTGTGTATGTATGTGTTTTTTTTTATTTGTCTTAGAGAACATTAAAACATAAAAAAAATCTAAGAGTCGAAACAAATAAAGGGTCACGATTATTATGACTATAGGCGACGATCTGAAAAGAAAATGGTGGAAAAAAACACGGTGGAAAAAAAGGATCTGCAAGCTAATATCCTGAGTTCGATTCTCAGGTCGGACAAAGTGTTTTTGGGTTTTTCTATTAGGAATTTCACAGTAGCAGTCACGAAGTCTACAATTGTGCCATCTTAATGGCAATAAGCTCACCCCCTATTTCATGGGACTTATCGGAACTGGCATAATGTGGGTGTAGGAACTATTATTTGTTCCACACCTGCCTAACCCTTCGGGGATTAAAGGCGCGATCTTATGTTGTTTGACAAACAAGATCGATAATTCGATATAAACTTTCCATCCTGTTTAACAGACAAAATACTATATTACTGCTCATCCCCTTTAACACGCAACAATACCCACTAGCAGAAATAAAATTAATGTTTCCTAACGAAAATGTCAATGTAAATGGATTCAGTAACTAGGTTTGTCTGGCATGTAAGCTAGACCAGACTCTTGTACCTATTAATTAGGTGTTCTATATGTTATAGGTACCAGTGTGTCCGCAAACCCAATTTGTCATTGTCGTACCCTTGTCATTAGCCAAAATTTTGGTCTATATTAGGTTCGTACAGGGATTATTATAATCTTCTTTGGCTGTAGTCGTTTTTCTGGCTTAAAGTGTACTCAAGTATTGGGGATAATGTAATTATTTTTCATTTTTTAGACCCACATTCTTGTAATTATGAAATCTTTATATTAGAAGGCTTTAGTGAGAATTGAGTTCTATCATAACAAAATAATAATTATATTACATCAAAAGATAAGCAGGATTAGTTTTCGTGGGAACATACATTCTTTTCTGTTGGACACATTTTAAGAATAAACGTATAGAAGACTAATCTTCCGAAATACCTCAAATCAAGCCAGAAGTTTCCACGAAACCAATAACAACCCAAAACTAAAAGGATACCCAACAATCTTCCAAAACCTTGTCCGTCGAAATCCTAAAAATATCTCTTCAAGAAAACTACTTATCCGTAACGGAACTTCTATCGAAGAAACAATCTGGGTAAACATCAAGCTATGTGACGTCACGTCAAAATGTCGCCCGTCTGTCGTGGTTAGACGAAGGACCGAAATATCGGGCAATAGATACATCGGGGTAGAAGATTTTGCTATCGACTGTACAGTCACGAGCACCAATATGTATACACTTTCCTAAATTTGAAAACAATTTTCGCGAGAAATAACGATTGTATCGTGGAGATAGGATCTATTTCATAAAACAGAGTTCCAAAATGCTATGTTCGTAACAACACAAAATTTTAATTAGAACAGTAGATGAAAATCCCTTTTAAAAGTTGTTAAGTGTTTACATATTGGTGCTCGTGACTGTACACTGTACGGTTGTGTTAGGGTTGCTACGTACATGTTCGGCTCGGCACAGCGGGCGGTAAAATCGAATAAACATATAGTTTCACCTCCGTTTCAGATATACATATGTCAGAGATAGATGTGGGCAGGACTCTTGGCAAGCCCTGGTTACAACAGAAAAAATATTGGCAGACTACGAGCCAGATTCAGAGGTTCAAATCTACTCGGCAATCGGCGGATGATGATAACATCATAAAAGCCGCTCGGCATTACTAGAGTTGCGCCGAGCCGGCCCGAACATAGTTCATGGATGGTCGATGATGAACGGGGTTGTCCGGTCGGCACGAGCAGGAATGAAAGCCGAATATGCAGAGTAGTAATAGTGCATGTAGTGATTGCTTCGGGTCGGTTTTGTTGCTCACCAAATACTGCCGACCAGAATAGATGTGCACCTTTTAGTAAGGCTTGTATTCTTGGAGCAAATAGGAATAGCAGTTGTGTGGATATGAGATGTTTTATGTGAGAATCCCGGGGGATGAATTAACTAGTCGATTGGTACTCTAGCAGTAATTAGACTAAAGAGGCTGCAACGTGGTATATCAATAATTTACCAGAAACAAATACAACATAACCTCACGCCAGTTTTCTTCAAAGGGTTATGCAGAAGTGCTACATCACTGCAGCAGTGCAGAAGTGCGGTAACCCAGGACCTCATATTCAGCAGAAGCGCTTGTGTATCATCTGTATTTATTAGTAAGCAGTACCTAGGCAACCGAACTCTGCTCGGGTGAAAATAGAGAAAACGAATTTTCCTAGATGATATGAGACCTAGCTATAGTAAGCGTCAGATAAACGTGGAATAACGGTCATTGACCCACACACATTTATCGTGATCCTTTCCTTTTTTTAGTAATGAAAAACGATTCATAATTTATTGTCCGCGTACCTACGCAGATAAATTAAGGAAAGGGCAATGAACTTTATTCCACGTTTATCTGGAGCTTACTATAGATCGGTTTATATATTGCAACTTTCATCGAAGTCGTTAGAGCCGTTTTCGAGAACGTGATTACAAATATTCAAATAGGGCTCATTTAATTATTTTTCAGTAGCAGCCTGGAGTCTGTAATAATGCCCGGTTAATGGTAATAGATCCCCTCATACACGGGACTTAAATCTAGCAAAATGTTAGTAAACATGCATGCGTGCTGTGTCTATCGCATCATATTGCTTGTATTATTGGGATGAACAGTGTAACAATTGTAGATAGACCAATAAATAAATAAAATTAAACTATAAGTAAAGTTCTGTTCAAACCGTCTGGGGTCAAAAATTATTAAAAATCGATTTCAGGTTCGTGACAAAAACAAGATACAAGGTTGGACGTCAATCGCTTTGCTGAATATAATTTAGATAGGCTTCAAATCAAACCAAATCAAATTTATTCGTAAATGTAGGTTTCATTATAATAAGATGTTATAATAATATGGTTAGTTCACTACATTTTTCTCGAGAGTATACAAATAATAAAGTTATGTCAAAACAGTAGACACACAAGAGACGCCTTGCTGTCAGACTTTTAATAGGTCGCAACTTCTAAGGTTGTCTAGATCTAAATTGGACCCTAGACCTAACAGTTGCTCAAGGTTACCAAAAGCTATATTTGATTAATTAAAGTAAGTCGACTGTCTCGTTGGTCGAGTGGTTGAAAGTGCGACTGCTGGGGATGTGGTCTTGGGTTCAATTTCCGGGTCGTGCTAAGCATTATTGGTTATTTCCATCAGAAAGTACTCAGTAGCAGCCATGGAGTCTGGATTTGTTCCCGGTTGGGCAATCACTCCGTGGGGGCGAGCCTATTGCCATCAACCGATGGCAATAGGTTCGCCCTTATTATGTGGGGCTTAAACATAACTGGGGAAAGTGGGTGTACCATTAGGAACGCCGCTGCCTAACCCGTCGGGAATTACATGCGTGATGTTACTTTATGTAATCTCAATCAATCTACCCAAACTTTTCCTAACTATGGCTACAAGGCTTAAGGCTTATAGTAGCTAATCAGATACAGCTGTATGCCAGTATTTTACATGGAGTGACTGTTTTTCTGCTGATCACCTTACTCAAAATATACTCCCATGTATAATTTTCCAAAAGCAGCCACCACCTTATTTGGTGCTAAAATATTTACATTCGCTAAGCAAACAGTGTTGGTTGCTGTCCCTCGGGTACCATTGAATTAAGCTGCGTTGCCAGAGGCCACTGCCAAGATATTTATGTAGTACACCTATGTTTCGGTTCGGGGGATTATGGGGTCAAGATACGGATGGAGATGGTTATAAATGATAGGTGGAGCAAGTCATGTTAGAACATTATTATACAAGGTGTAGTTTTGCAACCTCGTCAAAATTCAGGAGGTTGTCATAGAAGACGTAAATAATCAATATAAATTACGGTACCTGGTCAATAATAATAAACGTTGGTTTTATTAGTTTTTTTTTTTTAATTTGTCACTATTTCAGAATGAAGCCCTTCTCAAAAGAGGAGAATCACTTGTTCATCGAATAAACGTCTGCGTTTGTTTGTGTGTGTGAAAACGCGGTTATAGGGATAGTATTAGACAAGTCGCGTTTTAATACGGGTGATGTACACTTACCGATTTCGAAAAAAAAAGTAATTTAAAATTACCTACCCATTTTATTATTGATTCGGATCGAGAATCATTAGCATAGTTACCTTCTTGAATTTGACGAGGATGCAAAACTACACCTTGTAGAACAGGGTCTTTTGGATAATTCCAAAAATGTTTAAGTTATTATGGATAGACAGAAGGTATTAAAAGACCTGACCCCACTAATACCTACTTAATTTTATATATTATGCATTCCTATTTTTTTTTTTGTTTTTAGTCGGGTTTTTTTTTGTATTTTCCACCTGTCCAGTATAATATATGATTTATTTTACTTTTTTATTAATCTGTAGTCATTTAGGCTCCCAGAATTGGAACACAATTCTGCTCAAGTTGCGCAAGATGTGTTGCTTCGGAGTCAGAGGCGAACGCAGCGAAAGTTTGCTGAAACTTTAAAGTTTCAGCAAACTTTCGCTTTTCGCAATGTGCCGCGTATAATGCTCAGGGTACGCCATTACAAGGTCCAGCATGCCTGAGCGCATACAGGTGATCATCTGGGCCTGAGGTGGAAATACCCGCTATTAATTTTAAGTACAATAGCTTTATTTTGTTTTTTTTTTTAAACTTAGAACTTAATTTCCTTTTTTGTAATTTTGTAAAATTTTAATAAAGTTAACTAAGTTTTTTTTTATTAACATTAGCTATTAAGATTCCAATAAACATTTAAGTTTTATAACAAAAAACATATATACGTATATACGTACATACGTATATACGTATATAACATATTACGCGCTTGGGCCACGTTCCGTTCCGCTGATTATACATACTACTAAATGAAGTAAATCTTGGTAAGGAATTATTTACTTGTACTGGTTTAAAAATAAAATGTTGCAATATGCAAGCGTATTATTTGTTTTGTATCAGAATAAGCTTATGGTTAACCATAATCAATAACATAAATACAATAATTACCACGAAAACTATTTGCATAAAACGCGATCACCCAACGACCCATCACAAACTACAACTTCACTACCATGTTCTATATCCATCCCTCTCTGTCCCCCAACTATACACGTCCACCCATCCCTCTCCCCAAATTTAATCAGGTTACAGCCAAATTAAATGGCAGTATCGTAATGAAATCAAACCTGTCAAACGGGTATATCCACAAATTATTTGATGAAAACGCTGAAATCATGCGCCCGTATTTCACAGATGCTCTTTGTGCCGATGATTTATTAGCGGTTTAAATCAGAGACGAAACTATCGAGAATGGCACGTGTGTCATTATGTAGCGACGGTTTAGATGTCAAAAGCTTTTGATAGTTCGGGAATCACATTTGTCTGATAATGCATGCGTTGAATGCGGTCACAGTATAAAGAAAACCAGTAGATCAATTAGGCGGTTTTCTTCTATATTTTACTAATTTAATAAAGAGGTAAATTTTGTATCTTTGTAAGTATGGATCCGAAAATTCTTACACCAATCGGAAGCTACATAATCCGTATTTAAAACTTTCCCGTGGGATAATGATTACCAACCTTAACCCAAGGGAAAAAGCTAGTGTAAAAAAATAGTACATTTTGATATAAGTATCAAACGAAGTTTTTCAATACACTTTTAGTTTTTTGGTTTTAGTTTTTAGTTCAAATTTGTTCAAAGTCCAATATTCAATGGAATAGAAAAAAAAATAAAATGACTGTGGGGGCGAGCCGTCTCACCACCTGGCTGTGGAATTTTTATTTCCGCACTATAGTGCGGGAATATAAGAAGAAAACCATGAGGGTGAAATCCATAGCATGAACCTAACCGTAGTGCGACAAGAGCCAGTTTTCGAGGAAGTGTATTGAAAAATATATGTTGCACTACGTGCACAGCACATAAAACTTAACCTCTTGTGTCGATATGTAAGACCTAAAGCATGCTTAGAATTCTTGTAAATGCTTTGCATGTGTTTTATGTGAGCTACTATTAATTACTACTTAAAATAATGTATAAGTTAATACTAATATTATGTCTACTGTTGCAAAGTTTAATGTTGACTGATTCCGTCTACTTTATCCATGTTAGTATGTGTGTGTTAAAGTATTTTTCAATACACTTCCTCGAAAACTGGCTCTCATCGCACTACGATTAGGTTCAACATGCTATGGATTTCACCCTCGTGGTTTATTTCTTATATTCCCGCACTATAGTGCGGAAATAAAAGTTCCACAGCCAGGTGGTGAGGCGGCTCGCCCCCACAGTCATTTTTATTTTTCATTTTTTTTTTCTATGCCTCTGAATCAATTTGGACTTTGAACAAATTTGGACTAAAAACTAAAACCAAAAAACTAAAAGTGTATTGAAAAACGTCATTTGATACTGCAGTTTTCGTTTCCATAAAACCCTCGCCTGCAGCTCGTGTGTGTATTTCGCCTCGGCCACAATAACAAACTTACCCAACTTATATCAAAATGTACTATTTTCTGAGTGTGTGTATTGCCTTATAATGGTGCATTGATAGAATATCAGGCAAATTGTTGTCGCTTGTTTGAAACATGAACGTTGTGTGACGTCAATTAACGATTTTACGCTCATTGAAATTGTTTGATTTGGTGCTATTAGTTAATTTGATATTAAATTCGGTTTTATCGATAGTATCTAATAAGTTCGCGCCCTCTGGTTTTATGATAGCTAAATCTGATATTATTGGTTTGGGTGATGCATTATATTGTTAGCCATTTGTGTCCCACTGTAGGTATCCCTCCCTTTTCTCCTTCCACTTATCTCTAGGTCTAGGTAATACTTGATGGGGCCCGCTTGGAATGGCTGACACCAGTCGGGGGTGCGCGCGAACGAACTTGTACATGAACATGGTAGTAGTAGGAACAGTGTGTTTTTAGTCGGTCAGACTCCGACATAACCCTCCGTTCGCCACAGACGGAGACTGTCCTTGAGGATTTTCCCACTCA
Organism: Standfussiana lucernea; assembly: GCA_964057025.1. NCBI lineage: Eukaryota > Metazoa > Arthropoda > Insecta > Lepidoptera > Noctuidae > Standfussiana > Standfussiana lucernea. The sequence continues at coordinate 16,116,064 of OZ059786.1, read as the reverse complement.
AAAAAAAAATAGGTCTAGGTAATACTTGTTTTTTTTTGTATTCGAGTTGAATAGGGACGTAACAGCTTTCTTTTGCATGATCTATTCAGCCTTGAATCTTAGTATCACTTATACCTGAATTTTATTTATTGTTAGTATCTATCTAGACTTGTTTAAACACAGTTTGCAAAGGACGATCAATGGTGGTTCGGCCACTTGTTAGATGCATTATTTTTGCCCATAAGATTGGCAGGTTCCGTCAATTTCTTGAATCGCACGGAAGGCCGCACGCCAGTAGCAAAATTTTGTCGAAAGTCTGTAATACGCTTGACCAGCTCAAAGTATTACAGCGGATTTGTGGCCTGCTGTACTACGGCAAAAGCTACGGCCCGACTTCCACCAAAGCTGAGACGAGCGGAGTAGAGAGCATACTTGTAGGCATCAACTAATCACAGGACAACTGACTCGATTTAGATTTCTACCAACGTGATTCCTCTATATGAAGAAGAAGGTGTAAAATTTTTCATCTCCATGTGTTGTATCCATGTGGTGGGCTACCTGCCCAAAAGTCGCGGATAATCTGATGTTAGTTCTTCATTTGTGGCGTAGATGCCGCTGTCTTAATTTTATGTACTATATTGCTGCTACAGCTAGATTCCCACATCCTCCCTCATCGTATCCACTTTGGAGGGAACCGGATTCCACTGATGATTTACGGGAAAAGTCATATCCAGCAGTGTCTCTTAAGGCAAAAGGACACTTCTCTTCAATCCCCGCCTTATTTCAATATCAAACCCATCTTTAATACCCGTGCAGTCTCAGTTCTAATTCCCCTTATCAAGCCTGGCTTCCACACCCAATCACCCAGATGAGTAAGCGTTATAAGGAGATAAATCCGGCACGGTAACACGGCACGCTTCAGTTTTCACTTAACACGGCTCAGATAACATCGGACACCATTTCCCGATGCAAGCAGGTGTTGCTGAGGGTTTCCATTGTTTGATAATGGAGTTGTTGGACTTTTCGATGTAAATACGGATTAAGGGACCGTTACGTCAGCTGTTTTTACGAAGACACTCTAGATTACTCTACGTTCGAGTCTAGAATGTTCCACTATGGAACTATGTAGAATATTCCAGACTTTTCCCAGAATGTCGCACTAATTTCGGTTTGCATATAAATAGCCGTCGGCTTTGTGGGAGAAGTAAGCCAGATTTCGGAAATATAACGAAGCGAACCAAAAAAAAGGGGAAAGACAAATTTTATTTCACCTGTAGATAAAAGCTTTTATTCCCTTACTTATAAACATTACTGAAAGTTAAGAAAATCTTGAACATCAAAGAAATTACGGTACAGACACATATATCTCCACCAGACATTAAAAATTACTTAACTTACACGCTTATGAACTACAACTACGCATTTCAATATTTTTATGAGAAAGAAATTCATCGTTTTTCTACATATCTAAGTTCTATCCTACTACAAATTAACTTCCAATTTTGTTATAAGTCCCGTAACGTCAAACAATGGAGATGGGTATCTCCCACCGATGTTGGGAACATCGACACGTAACGAACCCGTCACCGAAGTCGGTTTAATTCACGCCGAATTCGGCCTTACACAGTTTTCCTAGTATCTAGCAAGGCTTCATGAGAGAAAATGGTTCCCTATTACCATGTTCGATTTTTAATAGGTGCATTTGTGGACTAAATTCGCAAATTACAGAAGAGCCTTTGAATCGCTCATGGCACGGTTGGCGCAGTGGCTGAGAGACTGGCTGCTGCGCTGCGTGTCGCGGTTTCGATCCCGATCGATTTGTATGGCCTATAGTTTTAGTTGATCCCGGTCGGTCTGTTTGTTTATGTGAGTTTAAATATCTGTAACCCACGATACAGGTGAGTCCCCACTCTTGGAAATTAGGCCAAGGTCTCTAAAAAAAGAAAACGAAAATAACTCACAAGCGAGGCAGGTAATGCATTTTTATTTCATTCGTCTTTTTTGCTAACATAGAAAAACCAAATCTAGACAAAGCAATTTTCATAACGCGAACTTAGAACATTTTGTTTTCTAGACTGCGGAGTCAGAGACGTCAATATTCACAAATATTTCTCGGTACAATGTCAAATAACAAAGTACGAACAGGGGAACAACATTTTTCTTTACGAAACTTTCAGCAGACATGGATGATTGATTTAGTAGCTTCCTTCACTTATATTAGTTTCTTGTAAGTTCTAACTTACAAGGTCTTTCATATTTTCTTTGTTCCATTCAAAGTTTATAGGCTTAGTTAAAAAAGTTTGATAAAATATAGATCACAGAGTAATAAAAAGTTACCTTTGTTTTATGTGGGTCTATTTCTGGTGAAATAATATTATGTCACGGTACCTGCTGGTATTTTCAGAGCTACCCGCTGATGTGACAAAGACCAATAAAAATGGTAAATGGTACATTATATTCGACCTGACTACCTATCAAATGTGATTGGACTATTATAAGTGTATAAGTGGAACTACGAGAAAAATATTTAAAGTTCTTCATGTCCCATACTAACAGGAAAGATCTTCCAACTAAACGGGACTTGTGTCTGGTGGCCTACTGCCTGACAGTTGCTGTCGGGCAGTATAAGGTCGTATAAAGTCGCGGAAAACTTTGATAGCGCGATTTAGAATTTTGATGTTAGTTCTTCAATTGTGTCATAGATGGCGCTGTAGTACTATTCGTAGTGCCGCTACACTTTTATTCAAAACAGGGATCACGAATTTCAGCAAGGGTAAATATACTGATCCAGCTTTTGCCCGCGGCTTCGTCCACGGGAACGACTTTACCGGGTCATGGTCTATTCGTGTGCCATACATCCAAATCAGTTCAGCCCGCAAGAGTGAAAAGGAAACAAACAGAGTTACTTTCACCTATATGATATTAGTACGGATATAATCATGTCTTTAAAACCATCGGTTTAGGCGGTACGTTGATATATTAGTCCGTCAGTCTGGACTTTGAATTTTATATTTGGCGATGATTTTGGAAATACTGTGATACAAGTTTCTCATAATTTTAACCGAAACAGAATGAATTTTACAGAATGATGTACTGAGTACGTAGTAACCGTTTTCGCGTCGGTGTCCTTCCACCCTGTATTTACGTATAGCACATGAAAACAGTTTCTCCAAATCCAATGAATCCGTAACCATAGCAACAAAAGTAAATAGCCTCTCTATTTACTCCCACTAAACCCAACAACACTTCACGGACTAGATACTCAAATCTATTCACACGCGGCTACATATATAGCACATTAGTGGTCCCATAATCCTTGGGACCATCCTTGCGAGGATTTCTGGGAAGGATACAGTTACCAAACAGATGAACAATCAATCTATCGATGGATGCTATCACGTTTCCAAGCGGGGTGTCGGGAAATTCGAATAATTTGGGGACGAAATTTTCCGCCATCTTTGGAATGGATCGGCTGATAGTTTAGTTTCAATATATGTCTGTATCTAACGTCTTATGGTGTCCCAATATATGGGGCAAGAGTTGATTGTTACTTGTTATTTTTAGCTAGCGGATACCCTGCGTGTGATGCTACGCTATAGTGAATAATGCATGTAGTGTTAAATCATATTCGCATTATTGCCTTTCTAATGACGCAAGGGCGTATGTGGCGCAGCCGTGAGATACAGCATATTTTTTTTACTTTTTTTGGATTTAGATTTAAGGCTTTTTTTTGTTCAACTTGTGTGCACTTGTGGCGTGTGCCAAATAAACCTATTTTTAACAGACTTAAAAAAAAAGACGAGGTTCTCAATTCGGTTGTACTTAGGTATGTTTTTTTTTTCTTTGTTACCTCATCTTCGTCATTTATGAACGATTTGAAAAATTCTTCTTTTATCTGAATGGATCTACTTCCCGATTGGTTGCATAGAAATTTCATCAAAATCGGTTCAGCAGTTTGGTTTTAAATCAAAATAGCTGGAAAAAATATGTCATCCAAGTAAAAGAAATTGCGAAATTGATACTTGACAAGGATTTGTTTGTGATGCGATAACTAAAAAAGGTAAAATAAAAACGTTTTTTCAAAAAAATAACCGACTTCCAAAAAAAACACAAATAAGTGGAAAATAACTTTACTTTCGGAAGTCGGTGCCAAAAAAGCCAATGAAACAAACGATAGTCACCGACTTCTGAAAGTAAGGTTATTTTCCACTTTTTTTAGGGATTTTTTTGGAAGTCGGTTATTTTTTTGCAAAAACGTTTTTTTCTTTATTTCTTCCATGAGGCTTTTTCAGCAGTTTTACATGACAATAGATATGTACGCAAATGCAATCGGCCGGCAATGACCTATTCAACTAGTACACAGATAGCTAGTCTATTTACTTTTCGATGGATATTTTTAGGTCGGAAAATCACCAATATAGTGAAATCGTTACGGCTATTGGGGCTCGTTTGCCAATTCAAACTGAATGCAAATAGTTCGTCACTTAAGGGGAAGGTTTTATTATGTTTTTATGTGCTACAATAAGAGTTAGAGAAAACTAGCTCTTATTGAAATACTGCAAAGAAGACCAAGGACCTTCAATTATCAAGCAAATATTAATACTAATTTAACTATTAGCCATAGTCCTTTATTTATAGTTTAACGTAGGTATTTTTCTATGTTTATAACAGAGGATCTTTCAAAACCTGACAACCAGTCCTACCAAAGGATATCGTACTATAATTGGGTTGTATTGATAATACTAGTATTCAGCTGCATCTGGTTAGAATGAGAGCCGACTCCAACATAGTTGGAAAAAGCTAGGCAGATAATGATGAACAGAGGATCTTTCAATGGTTTGAAATATTCCACAATATTATTTAAAAAAAAAAACTTGTGAAAAGTATTGGAGCTTTGACCTCCAACATTTCCGCTAGAAGATTTCCGACTGGTATAATTCATCTCTGGCACCAATCCGCATTGCACTACACTAATCGCATGCTGATCTTTCCTGTGACAACAATAATCTGATTGACTGTTCATCTGCCTGCACTTCATAATGGTATATTCAGACTGCTGGATCACTAGCCTTCTATCTATGAGAATAAATAGGCCGTCATCAACTGATGTGATTTATGTCTTCAACGTTTTGGTTCTAGGCTATGCCGGTTACCTCACGATGTTTTCCTTCACCTTTTTACCCAATTGCGGCGAAGCCCAAAAGGAGGATTATGTCTTTGACCTGTATGTATGTATGTCCGCTGCTTTGTTCGTAACTCCTAAACAGATGAACCGATTTTGTTAAATTATACGTTGTTGGATTTGTGTTGGTGGCGCGAGTCTGACTGGTTACGTTAAAATAAAAAAAGGAACATGGCAGATTTTGGGCGCCATACTGTTTGGTTCGAATATTATTACTTTTCGTTTTTGTACGGAATTTGTACGGAACACTCGGTGGGCGAGTTCGATTCGCACCCGGTTTTTTGTTATTACTTCCTTCCTTCAACATACCCTTAACATAGTCTATCTGATTTCAAAATTGGCTCTCACGCCGCAACAAGTTGCGATCTCCGAACCTCGATAATTGGACTTTTTACTGGCGATTCTGTTCGTGTAACTTTACTTTGGGCGAATAATTGCCTATATTTTATTTTTATTTTGACTGTTAGGTGGTGGGTTTTGATTTGAAGGCAATTTTCGGTTTTAATAGCCATTGTAAGTAAAATGGACCATTAACGATGACCCATTTAACTTGGTGGTTTTGCGTGTAAATAAGTACAAGAGCCAGAGACTAACATCCGTATCTATAAATAAATCAAACACCCGTATCTATCTACAGTCAAGTTAAAGTAATTGCTTGAGCTTGTGCAATATTTTTTTTGCAATATTAGAGGAGAATTGAAACGAAGTTAGAACCGTCAAAGAAAGCAAAGATAAGAATTCAAAATTTTTACAGTTCTAACTTCAAGCAATTACCAAACTTAAAAAATGACATTTACTCAAGTAAACACTTACACCCGTATCTATAAACAAGTCAAAGTGTAATTACTTAAAGTTAGAACTGTTATAAGTTAGAATTATTAGCTTTGCTTTCTTTAACAGTTCCTACTTCGTTTAAATTCTAGTCTATTGCATAAAAAAATTCACAAGTAATTACTTAAGCTCGAGTAATTACTTTAACTTGACTATAGATACGGGTGATAGACAAGGAATGCAACAAGCCTTGCAAAGAGACAAGCTTGTTCTTATAAACTTATCTCATTTATACACTACATTGCCTTTCATCTATGGATAGTATAACAAGTTCATATTTCATGATGGCCGGTGTGATCGTGTTGCTATTCCATATAATGCTTGTGGTCATCATTTTAGAAAATACATATTTATAACGGAAGATTCACGAGTCTTACACGAATAAAGAAGTCTCGATGTTCCAAGGAGTCATGAAACCATGCCAAGCACTGGAGGGTCGTTAGATCTTCATGATACATTTGGAAGTCTGGACCATTTTTTTTATAACTAGGTGTTGCCCGCAACTGCGTTCGCGTGGACGCGAATCAAACTTTCAACCCCTATTTTAACCCTTAGGGAATGAATTTCCAAAAATCCCTTCTTAGTTCACACTTATCTACGTCATTTAAGGAACATTTGGGCAAAATGTCTTGCTTCTAGACCCGGTTTCAGCTGTGCGTTGATCGATCAGTCAGCGAATCAGTCAGTTTCTTACTTTATTAATACATATAGAATTGAAAAACGTTAAGCGTAAACACGATCAGCTAAGTATAATTATAATAATTATACACGTCACAAGTTCACATGCCTGCACCAAATTCCCACGCACAACATAGTTCACATAACTCCACACAAACAACGAGTATATACCACATAATCTATCTACCTATACATATGTATGATAAGATCGTAGACTTGCTGTGTTTGTACATTACAGATTTTTGCAAAAAATGTACTGGAAGGTACGGGAAATAAATAATAGCACGTAAAAAAACAGTTTTTATATTTTTTGTCTGTTTGTCGGTTTTTCGGTTTGTCGGTTTGTTTGTTCGTTTGGGCACGCATCACGTAAAAACCACTTATTGGATTCAAAATTAAAATATTGGAAAATAAGAAGCAATATTGTGAGTAGCAGTTAGCGTTTATTTCATTAAAATCGACCTACAGACGCAAAAGATATTGATTTTTTTAATTTAGTTAGTATCACTTATGTAATTTCTGTGATAGGTTTTAGTCGTAGTGTAGTCGGAATAGCTGAAAACTAATTTTGCCCGATGTAATACATACATTTGTAAGAAACTTGCCGATGTTGATGGGTAAGGTGATGCCCAAATCCCCCAAGGTTTGGCCGCAGATGGATTATCTTACCGATCCAGGTTAAGCAACTCTTGCCAAGGTTTGGAAACGGATGGGTTACCTTAACGGTCCAGGTTAAGCCACTCTTGCCATTGTTTGGACATAGATTGGTTACCTTACCGGTCCAGGTTAAGCAACTCTTGCCAAGGTTTGGCCACAGATGGGTTACCTCACCGATCCAGGTTAAGCAACTCTTGCCAAGTTTTGGCCACAGATGGGTTACCTCACCGATCCAGGTTAAGCAACTCTTGCCAAGGTTTGGCCACAGATGGGTTACCTCACCGATCCAGGTTAAGCAACTCTTGCCAAGTTTTGGCCACAGATGGGTTACCTCACCGATCCAGGTTAAGCAACTCTTGCCAAGGTTTGGACACAGATGGGTTACCTTACCGAACACGCGTTCACGTGTGCGAAGCCGCGGGCACAGCTAGTAAAATTAGTACATATATACCAATATTCATATAATGTGGATCGCTTTGAGTAGGACTGTCCTATTATTAACGGAGTACTGAACATTTCACAGCTGACTTCTTCCATCATTTTTGATAGGAACACCAAGGATTAGCTCTTTTGCTCGATTACGTTTTTATAGGGTCATTGATCTAGGTAATGGGTTTTGTTAAAATAAAGGATAAAGAATTCCAATCTTGTTCACTAGTTTGGGACGCCAATATTTCTAACCACATTTGACATCTCTTACTAACAGAAGCTTTGAAAAACAGGCCAAGTGCGAGTCGAACTCGCGCACAAAGGGTTCCGTAGCACCAAAAATACAGTGTGGAAGTGACAGCGATGCTAAGCCTAAGGTGGCCTACCACGTGTTCAGTACACCATTCTGAACCCCCCACATAGAAATTTTTCGTCGGTTATTTAAAAAAAAAAACAGCTGTTCAGTACATTTTGACGTGTAGGTATTGCAGTTTTATAACAGCTGATTTTTTTTTCTAAAAAACCTAAAAAAAAAAAGCCGTTTTCAGTGTTAATGACCATGCCAGTTTAAAATTTATATCAACCTCCTATTTTACGAACTGCAAACTGGTAGTGCGACCGATACAATGAATAAACGTCAGGTTTTCAGTTGTTTTGCTGTAAATATTTGGAAACATGTTTCACCAACAATTTTGCCAATTAGCTTTGATACATTTTGTTGAGAGAGCTATGATACGAAATGTGAGCATATAGGTACCTGTAAAGCTGGTTGTGGAATGTTTGAAACGCATGTTGTACTGAAATTTCGTAGTACGCATCTAATTAACTCGTTATGTAGACATGATAAATGAATGACAATAAATTGACATGATGGCAATAAATTGGAATATATTTTAGTGTTTCATGTATTATCATTTATTCTATCTTACTTTGATAATTATGCATAAATCATTTACTAGCGACTCGTCTTGCACGGTCGGTGCCGCCTATTGAGTTCAAAATAATATAGCTGGCTTTTTATACAAAATTTCATTCCAATCGGCTGGGTGGTTTCGGAGATTAGCGTGTACGAACATGTTGACACGTGACTTTTTCATATGCTAATAATAATAAATTCATTTATTTCAGGTAAATAACACCCATTACCACACATAAATTGATAGAAATCCTTATATACATATTTTATTTTGAATATTTTCTTTTTTGGCAGGTAATGGAGAGACTTGCTGTAAGCTCGTATCGATTAAGTTATTAAAAAAAATTAATGGAATTTCATAAATAACATACATTTACTATTTATACCAAACTAGCGACCCGGCCTGGCTCCGCACGGGTGCAATGCTATTACACATATAAACCTTCCTCTTGAATCACTCTATCTATTAAAAAAAACCGCATCAAAATCCGTTGCGTAGTTTTAATGATCTAAGCATACATAGGGACAGACAGACAGCGGGAAGCGACTTTATTTTATACTATGTAGTGATACCATATTCAACTCTCAACAAAATTATCGTCTGTAAAAGCAAAACTATAAGTCATAGGTTAAGACGTTACAGGAATCAACTTTGTTACCCGCGGGACATCTTTACAACGCAGCTCAGTAAGGCATCGGTGCGTTTCATCGGAGAACCCGAAGCATTTTGAAAGCCGCCTTATGTTCTAAAGACGGTCATAGTGTGGATTTAGTCGTTGGGGATCTAAAATACCCCTTCGCTTTTCCTACGAGGGTATCCATGAAGATTTACAAAGTAAGTGTGTTGTTTTTTACCAATAGGAGATGAGTTGAATTCTATGTCGTCTGTATGTTATGTAAAAGAATTAGGTGTTCCAGTCAAAAATACAAGATGAATGTTTTATACGCTAGGAGGTCTAGAATTGTTGAATTCTTGGTTGAAAAAGTTTATGTCACCGCTTATGCTATGTAATGTTACGAGCTGTGTATAGCATTAATTAAAACACTACCAATGAAACACAAAATATCTTAAATAATCACAAAATACATAAAACTTAATCAAAAATTCACTACTGATCATTATTCACTTAGATATCGCACTAGTAGGTAACTTCGACCGCTTTGTTGTGTAGCCAAAATCAAATTGACTGCTACCGAAATCCCGTCGGCTATTTATATGCCAACCCATCCTTCAAGCAAGTTCCACAACTTTCTCGGACCTTCTACACGGTTCCATGATGGAACATTCTAGGATTATTCTCGAATCTTCTAGACAGTTCCATGGTGTAACATTCTAGGCTCAAAAATAATGCAGAATGTTCTCGTAAAGCAGCCGACGTAACAGTATGTAGTAGAATATAGATTTAAGCAACACATTAGACGATTATAACGTATAAAATTACGATAATCCCTCGTATAATCAAATGAATAGAATGCTAGGCTAGACCCATAGAATCAGTGCGTCGCAGCAACGCAATCTAAGCACGTACTTTACAGTTGAATGTATTACGGTACGTGTTGCCGACATCTGCGCGATTGCATTATGTGTGAGAGAGTTTACAGATTTTCAATATTCTTCAACTTTATCTGTTTGAAACTGACTTTGGAAATTGAGGTTATGAAATAGAGGTTTATATTTTTCTGAACGAGATTTCTTTTATCCGAAGTTCTAAGCATACTTAGATGATGAATAAATACAGTGAAGTTGTGACTCTGATCTTCAGCTTTTAAACGAAGCACCGAAAAACTACACCTACATTTCACCGTTTTAGTCCCATTTAACCATTTTAGGGGTTAAGCCTATTACCATCATCAATATCATTATCATCCACAGAGCGACTTCACCCCCTTCTGGGCCACTCTTTCTTTATGCCTATCTCTACGCTCGATTATCTTCCCAACAACCGGGCTCAAATCCAGAGACCGGGCTGCAATTGAGAAATTATTGATGACCTAATAACACCGGCCAGACTTCGATACATCAAGTGAGATTGATGAGGACTTCATACGAAACAAAATTCACACTGCCATCCATGTCTAAAACAATTGCCGATCACGACAAACGTCGCTCAATCATGCCTCGTTCAAACTAGCAAGCCAGCTCGCCTGGACTGTTTACGTGAGAGTTAAAACCGGCGATGTATCAACAAGTCGGCAAGCAGTGAGGCGAGCGACGCACTCGTCCGTGAACATTGAATGAACGGGTGACCGCTTGTGAATAAACTGAAACTTGTACCAGCGCTGATGTAGTTCTATTTCAGACAGTAAACAACTAAATCTCTAGTGACATTTTTGACACAATTCTACAAAAATAATTACATAAAAGGCACTTTCTTACAGTTATGAGATGCAAAGCCGTAGTCTTGACAATTCTCGCTACTCGGTAATTGTCTACGAATTATTATAGTTTTCAAATTGTAAAGACTTTTGAAGTCGTTTTGCCTTAGAAATGTCAGTAAGCTCTTTGATGTTGTGTTGAAAGAAGATTGTAGGTAGTCGTTTGACTTTGAGTCTTGTTGTAATTTTTAATTAAAGACTTCATGATTAAATATAGCAGTAGAAATTTTATTACATCATAATAATTCAGTAGAAAATTTCATGAGGATTTTTTTGAGAACGAAATGGCTTTATGAGTAGAGAAAGACCAAATTAATAAACAATGGATGGACTGTGTGGAAGATGCTTATTATGGCTACAGGGAGTGTCTGCAGAGATGTTGAATAATTGAGAAGTATGGAAGAAGAACACATGCTACGCTATCCACAAATGAATATTATGTGCCCCTTGAAAATATTTAGTTGTGTCTGACGCAGCATGTCTTCTAGCAAGAGAAAGATGGTGACCATGACTTCACTATAGAATTTTCATTTTGATGTTATCTATTTCATCAAGGTCAAATACCTATTTGGAACAATTTAATATAGGAAGAACGTTATTTAATCAAATAATATATTATATTTTTAAACATTGTCGTCTACAAAGTTACATGTGTACAATAACTGCTCATAGCTATGCCGACATGAAAGTAAGCTATTGGAAAAACGTTGCCACGTCAGATTAACAGATTGCATTCACACCGAAGCGAATAATAAAGATTCATAAAGCGAGTAATAGAGAGAGTATGGAAGGATAAAACATGCTGCGCCGACTTCAAATAAAGTGGGATAAGGGGAAGAGAATGATGATGATTCACACCGAAGTGAATGTGAAAAGCTGACTGTTCGTTGTAGTGATCGGAATCATAAGTTATCACTTATAAATGATAAGACCTTACGGCGTTTTGGAAAGACACACACACACTTAGTTTTCTAAGAAGTTCTTATAAAATATAAAGCAGAGTCTCCTACTGCAAATGTCATTGTACGCACAGCGAGTAACAGGAATGTAAGAATAATTTGTATTTGAGGGTGTGGGTGGTGGCCTTAAACTCATCATCATTCTCCAATGGACTGACATCGTGATTGCGGAAAAAAACAGTTGTCCTATATGTACATTTTTGTCGAGTAGATATTGAAGCTGATTAATTTTTCAATACATATTTCTAATTATACATAGTTTTTACTTTACAATATAAAAATATTGTTAGCATTAACCAAAACCAAAATAAGACCAGCCATGACGCGCACAACGAATACTCAGCTACTTGATTCTACAAAAGTTGTATCAAAAAGTCCCTTCAAATATTACGCTACGGTGTGAAATACAGCCGTATAAGCTGACCGTCGTATATTACCGCCGACCACGCGAGCGGCGCGTGTTTATACCGCCATTTTAATCTTAGCTTCACGCTATTTACTGAAAGGAGGTGGGTGAGGTTAGAAGCTGGCTATTTGAAGGCAATCTTCCCACAGATATTTTGATAGTGTTATGTGGAGAAGAAAGGTTGGAAGAAAGGTTGCCAGATTTAATCAGCTTACGTTGGCTCCAAAGGTTTGATTGGTGTGTTAGTTGAGCGATTGGCTTCGACAGAGTTCGCAGATATAATTCCAACACGAAGAATTATAAATAGAGTGATTCACTCTTTTAAAGCCCAGCCCGCGGTGCTGCGCCATTAGTTTTAAATCAGCCAGAAATAATGATATCATTCATATCCAGGCTGAATATGAATGAGTCCCTTTGCCGTCCTCCCCCAGCGCTGCCCTAAGTCGAGCCTCGTAACCCACAGGGGGTGCCCTTAGCGTGTTGTCGATTAGTCTATAAGTTTTTGCCCCTTGGTGGGGACCTTACACTCAAGGCATCCACAAGATGGTCCGGTTAAGCAGAAGCCAGCCTCGTGGGTTGACCTGCAAGATGCCATTACCAAAACAAAACCCTTTTTAACCGACTTCAAAAAAAGGAGGAGGTTCTCAATTCGGTTGTATGTTTTTTTTAACCGACTTTAAAAAAAGGAGGAGGTTCTCAATTCAGTTGTATGTTTTTTTTTGTGTTTGTTACCTCATATCTCCGTCATTTATGAACCGATTTGAAAAAATCTTCTTTTATCTGAATGGATTTACTTCCCGATTGGTCCCATAGAAATTTTATCAAAATCGGTTCAGCAGTTTGGTTTTGAAATCAAAATAGCTGTAAAAATATGTCATCCAAGTAAAAGAAATTGCGAAATTGATACTTGACAAGGATTTGTGTGTAATACTATAACTAAAAAGGGTAAAATAAAAACTTTTTTGCAAAAAAAAACCGACTTCCACAAAAAACACAAAAAAAAACTGGAAAATAACATTACTTTCGGAAGTCGGTGACTATGGTTTGTTTCATTGACTTTTTTGGCACCGACTTCCGAAAGTAATGTTATTTTCCACTTTTTTTAGTGTTTTTTTTTTGGAAGTCGGTGTTTTTTTGCAAAAAAGTTTTTATTATAGGTAAGCAGTACGGACAAATCGTACACTCGGCACCGGACACGTACAACTCCTCTTTACAAATATCTACTTAAAATTCCGCAGGTTGCGGACGAATACTTCAATCTGTTATAGTCTGGTCCGAAATCTGTTTGTATCGACTTGACTTTGCCACCGAGTCTGGATTTGTGTCCGGTTGATGGCAAGAAGCTCGCCCCTTATTACTGGCGAAATGTGGGTGTACTGTTAGGAACACCTCTGCTTAACCCTTCAGGGATTAGAAGAAACAGAAAAAAAAAATATTTGTCCTAAGACCCTGAGGCCATGAAGTGAATTTTAAACAAAAAAAAATTAACATTATAAAGCATAACAAATATTTATAAGTGTCAGCGTAACACTAGTCACTTTCCCTCACTCGTCACTTTAGTTAATTCAACAGTATCGTTGATTCGTCACTTTCGCTGATTGGACATTATACAAGGTGTAGTTTTGCATCCTCGTCAAAATTCAGGAAGTTGTCATAGAAGACGTAAATAATCAATATAAATTACGGTACCTGGTCAATAACAATAAACTTTGCTTTTTTTAGTTGTTTTTAATTTGATACTATTTCAGAATGAAGCCCTTCTCAAAAGAGGAGAATCACTGGTTCATCGAATAAACGTCTACGTTTGTTTGTGTGTCTGTGAAAGCGCGGTTATAGGGATAGTATTAGACGGGCCGCGTTTTAATACGGGTGGTGTACACTTACCGATTTCCGATATTAACAAAAAAATATAAAAAATTACCTACCCATTGTGTTGTGTGAATGATTCTCGACCCGAATCAATAGATTCGGGTCGAGAATCATTAGCATTGTTACTTCCTTCAATTTGACGAGGATGGAAAACTACACCTTGTATTATAAGAAGGTTTCTATTCCTCAGCATGATGCCCACAGCACAGCGCTGGTTTACAGGCGTGCTGTTATTCTATGTTATGACTGAACTCTAACTGAAGTATCCGTCTGCCAGCATGCAATTTAGTCCGCACTAGTGTCCTGATCCCTTAAGATGAGACTGAAGGCTTATCTACAATACAGGACACGTGTCATATATGGAATAATGGTTCACAAAGCTCAAAGGGAAAATTTCCACAGTTAATATGGGCATTTTCAAATCCCAAAATTGTTTCGAAACTATTAGCGTTTGATGGTACAATAGACTTTCACTTTAATAGTAGGTACTTTTAAAGTTTGAAATTGAAACGCCAAAAGTTTCCTTGAAGTGTCCATTGGCACTTAAACTGTGAAACCCTAAGTATTAAACATCCATTTTGTATTGCCCTTTCATACCTACTTATTATAAACGAATGCCTTGTTGGTCTAGTCACTAGGACTACTGAGCTGATGAGGTCCTGGGTTTGATTCCCCGGTCGGTCCAATTGTTATTGGGTTTTTCCATCAGGTATGTAGCACCTACGGAGTCTAGACTTGTACCCGGTTGATGGCAATAGACTCTCCCCCTTTACCTGGGACTTAAACATAACTGGCGAAATGTGGGTGTACTAATGGGTACACGTCTGCCTAACCCTTTGAAGATTACAGGCGTGGTTTTATGTTATGTTTTAGGAAACAAACGTACCCTTAAGACCCCCATGTATATACGAAAATAGATCTTCTATACCTCTTATATGCCAGACACATTCTCACACAAAACATACATGAAATTGTTATCACCTACACGAGGTGCTTTGAAAAGCCACCTGACACCAAACATAACATGAAAATGCTGAAAAATATGAAGAACATGAGGTACCTATTATTTTCTTTGATGTCATACCTCAATACATCAGGCGAAGTCGTAAACGAGGTTATTATCACACATTTTCTCCACGTTACAGTCACGAGCTATAGATATAAGAGATAGATTCCAGAGCGAGTCGATTAATAAAGTAACATGGACCTTGTACACAATTAATTCATATTGATAGTAGCATAATATTCTATTGACTGCCACGTAGGTGGAGTGATCGCAAGCGCGACTGCTGAACATGAGGTCCTGTTTCTCAGGTCGGGCAAAGTGTTATTAGGTTTTTCCATCAGGAATATCTCAGGAGCAGCCACGGAGTCTGGAATTGTCCCCGATTGATGGTAATAGGGTTGCCCTCTATCACATGGGACTTATTAAATATAACTGGCAAAATGTGGGTGTATATTAGGTAAACCTCAGCCTAACCTTACAGAGATTAATGGCGTGATATTTTGATTACTCTCGGTGACATATCAAGCTATAAAAACTGGTATAACCTGACCTCGTTTTGTATAAACTTTCTGGATGATGAGAGATCAGCTGATACTGGTTTGGTTTAGCTTGATTGGCCGTCGTGTGCACACACATACAGCAAAAAAAATACATTTAAAAGTTGCTTAGTGTACATACCTATTTTTGGTCTCGTGACTTAACGTATTAGGCTAAGTTTCGATTGGAGCTCTACCTCGCAATGTTGGACGCGCATGTAAAAACTCTAGTTTACTTCAAAAGCGGTTCTAGTTGCTATAACGGGCACAAGTAATTTGTGAATGTCTAAGTAAACATGTAGCATACACTTAAAATGTCGCTTTGAGTTAAAGCATTGTGATTAGTTAATGGATATTATTATTTTTAATAATAGCAAGTGACCGTTCACACGGGCTTTTCCTCACGCGATATTTTTGTTGGGGCGCCACTGGCCATCGTACAACGGCCATCTATACGTTCCACAGGCAGATGATGATCTCTTGGTGACGAGCTCATTGCAATGAGACACCATATGGCGTACATTCTGGGTTGTTTTTTTTTGGGACAGGTCCACCCCTCTATTCCCTATCCACTGTAACTCCTGAAAGCCAGAATCAAGAGTGCCGACCACCAGAAAAACGCCCGGGCAGTGAAGCCTCGCCGAAGTCCCGGAGAAACGATTTAACTGTCTTGGATCCCGCAATGAATTTATTCAGAAAAAAATAGCGAAGGAGTTGGTTTGGGTTTTAATATCTTATATATATTATAAAGCTGAAGAGTTTGTTTGGTTGAACGCGCTAATCTCAGGAACTTCTGGTTCCAATTGAAAAAATCTTTTAGTGTTGGATAGCCTATAAGGCTTATAGGCTATGAAACATCACGCTGCGAATAATAGGAGCGGAGTATTAATCAAATATGTTACGCAGACGAAGTTGCGCGAGTTAGCTAGTTGTTGATAATTGCATAAACGTACTCTGCCTATAACGTTCTCACCGCTAAGAGACAGACCTCTTCCCACGCTGCCCTTTCATCGCTGGTCCCCGGGCAGGGAAGTGGATACCAAACTACAATATTTCTTCAATTTTTTGGGTTTAGAACTAGGCGGATTCTTCATGCTGTTTCCTACACCATTGTAAGGCAGTGTAACAAGATATGTGTGACCTCGTAGGTTGAGTGGACGATATGAGGTCCTGGGTTCGATTTCCTGGTCGGGCAAATTGTTATTGGGTTTATCCATCAGGAATTTTCTCATTACCAACCACGGAGTCTCGATGTGTGCCCGCTTGATGGCTATAGGCTTGCCCCCGAAATGTGGGTGTACTATAATTGAGTACTCCTCTGCCTAATCCTTCGGGGATTACAGGCGTGATGTTATTATATTTGTAAATTAAAACAAGCCATATATTTAAGTCGTGATTTTTTATAGAATCGGAGAAAAGGGGCCAGAATGATATGTTTAAAGAATAAAAACCCTAAGGTATATTATGCAAACACCTCGAAAGATCAAAGTATTATCTATCACGCACACTATTGTAATCCTTTCCTGACGTGTTACGTACCCCGTTGTAAACATACGGGGGTGTATTGTGGGCGGGACGAAAGATTTTAATCGCTAGATGTGCTCTCACCGCAGTTGGGTGTTGTAGAGAGTGTATCTATGTTCGCGCACACATTTGTTCACTGTTTAGCGTTGATGGCTTGTCTACTCTGAAATTCGCTGCCATGACCTTACAAGGTCAGGAGGACTATATTTGGCTCCCTTGAAAAAGGTTTGACATTGAGGAAAGTGTCACTTCCCGTATAGAGCGAGGCTACGCTTGAACGGGCTGAGCTTGGAGTCTCTAAGGGATCGGATCCAGAACGAGGTGATCCGACTGAGAACCAGAGTTGTCGATATAGCTCATAGAATAATAAGCTGAAGTGGCAATGGGCCAGTCATATTTGCCGTAGAACCGATGACCGTTGGGATAGACGTGTTCTTAAGTGGAGAACGCGAATCGGCAAGCATGAGGTGGAACGCTCTCAGGCTAATTGGAGCGACGATCTTTGCAGGGTGGCTGGTAGCAACTCGATGAGAATAGAGTCGAGTGGCGTGTGATTAAAGAGGCTGATGAAAATGATGATGATCATGATAAGTAACTGAGACAATACTATTGAAATTTCGTTTTCAACAAAGCAGAATAATGTGTTCAGTTTTTGACGCGGTAGAACGTATCTAACAATTTGAATCTTTGGGCGGGGGCTGTTGTTACAGTTGCGATTGCTATACTTTTATAAAAATTACTAGCTTCTGCCCGCGGCTTCGCCCGCGTGGCCTACATGAAAGAAATTACTTTTTTTTTCTCATTGAACATACCGACTGAAAATACCCCGAGCAAAGCAATAAGGACGACGTTCTCCGTAAAACTTAACTAATCTCTGGGATGAGAGTAACTGAACTAAGAGTAACTGTATGGATATAAATAATTAATTAATATTGTTTACAACGAAGTACTTTAAATACCGCAGTATTTCTTTGTAAACAAAATTTTTTGTTTTTCCTTCGGGTGCTAAAATCACCAGGCTGCTCCGGGGGCTTACTCTAGAGCAGGCCATATATAACTGACCGTGTGAAAAGCAGTTCTCCCTTAAGTTTACCCCTGCGAAATTAAGAGTTTGGCCTTGAGATTTACTTATGGTCATCGCAAAGCAGACCTTCAGAGGAATCTGCACTCTTTTAAACTCGAAGGGGTAGTTCGATGGTGTTAGAGGAATCCTCGGCATAAACTTAGACTCTCACACAGATTACTGGGACGCCAACTCTCAATTTTAATATGTGAGTTGGCAGACCGGGAGGCTTCAATATTGTGTTAAGAAATTCAACCGGGTATGGCGTCAGCGTTGTTTATCATTGAGTCCACTGATTTATAACGATTTTCGTTGAGGGATGTTTTTGGAAAAACAGAGATACACGTGTCTCATAATTTTAATTGAAGAACGGGCATACCAATTTTCGAGTCAATCGACCCAGAGAATATAAAGTTTCACAGAAAATTCAAACCTCCCATTTCACCCTCTTATGGGTAGAATTTCGAAAAACCCTTTCATAGTGGATACCTGCTCTTCACAAAAAATACACCCTCCAAATTTCATGCCTCTTGGACCAGCGGTTTGGGCTGTGCGTTGATATATCAGTCAGGACTTTGAATTTTACATATAGAGAAGATAAGGGAAAAATTGCGATGTAGTACCTTGCTCGTTATAATTCTATGTCTATTCTCTTTACTCAAGCATATTTAGATACCCAATTAACTAATGATATACAATATAAAAAAGAAACCAGAAGCGAGATCAAACACAGAAATAAGCATAGTCAAAATCTTTTTTTTTTTAATAAACAAACACACACATACATTACACTTACATATACCACTGTATCTATAAACAAGTCAAAGTGCTTCCTTGAGTAAATGTAATTTTTTAAGATACGATTTTTATTAAGTAGTTTAGTAATTTGTTGAAGTTAGAACTGTAAACGGTTAGAATTCTTAGCTTTGATTTCTTTGACAGTTCTTACTTCTTTTAAATTCTTGTCTATTTAAAAAAAATGCAAGTAATTGCTTAGGCTAAAGTAATTACTTTAACTTGACTATAGATACGGTGTTAGACTTAGTAGACTTTAATTAAAAACAACAAACAATTTAATTTCTCGATGTTAGTATTTCGAAGACCCACTTTCAGCTAACAGTAGCAAACACCACTTGTGAAGCCATTTAAACATTCTCAACGATATTTGTTGTTGAAAGCAACAAGTAATGTTGACACCCACTTCATATTTGTTCGAAAAATATACTATTCAAAGACTTTTACTTTGCAACTCCACAACAGAATGTTTCGATTTTATGCCCCAATGATGTCAAAGTCAAAGTACCTATTTATAAGTGTGATTTTTGGTGATACAGTAGGTCTTGTAGTTCGGTTATGGTAACTCAAAAAACTACCCATTAGGTCATACACTATTTACCAAATTAGAATTCCACAAGATGCAGCAATTTTTGATTAATTTTATTAACATCATTTAATTACATATTTTAATTTTTTCATAAAAAGTATGCAAATGCGAATGATTAAAGTATTTGTAGATCAAAATTCATATTTTCGAGATGATATTTATTAAATACTCAAAGAGCTATTAGTTGAATCACAATATAATGGGATCAATGGCATTCTTGAGATTATCAAAACTTTTCACGAACTCCTAAAGTTAGAACTTTAATATTATTAAAATAGAAAATTCGCCTGAAAAGACAGTTCCAATAGATGAACACATAACATAACATCACGCCTGTAATTCCCGATGGGTTAGGCAGAGGTGTATCTAATAGTACACCCACATTTCGCCAGTTATGTTCAAGTCGCATGTAATAAGAAGCGAGCCTATTGCCTTAAACAGCACTACTCCAGACTCCGTGGCTGCTACTGAGAAATTCCTGATGGTAAAATCCAATACCATTTTGCCCGGCCCAGGAATCGAACCTAGGTCCTGCGACCACTCGACCTACGAGGCAATCCATACATTTAATGTTTGCATGACTCGTGACAAAGTGGAGGGAACTGCTGATGTCCTATGATGTGAAGTCCTATGTAATTGGGGGCAAGAAATTGACATCAAGCAGGCACAAATCCAGACTCCATGTCTGCTACTAAGAAATTTCTGATGGAGAAACCAAATAACACTTCGCCCGACCTGAGAATCGAACCCAGAATCACATGCTCAGCTTTCGCGCTCGCGACCACTACACCAAAAAAGCAGTCTTGTTTGTGTCCACACAAAAATCCCTCCCGTATATTTCCATCGTAACCCGGTCTTCATATTTGCATACAAAGTACGGACGCGGAGGGACACGCATTTTTCTCAACCGAATAATGGCCGCTAAATATTTTAACGGGGTCTTTCCCTTTGAAAAATAGTGTCGATAT
The DNA here is from genome assembly GCA_964057025.1 of Standfussiana lucernea. Classification (NCBI taxonomy): domain Eukaryota; kingdom Metazoa; phylum Arthropoda; class Insecta; order Lepidoptera; family Noctuidae; genus Standfussiana; species Standfussiana lucernea. The sequence goes on along the minus strand of OZ059786.1, from coordinate 16,095,301 downwards.
TCTTTTATTTATAACGCCATCTACCGGTGTAACGACGCACTGAATTATTTTTTATGTTTACCTTATTGTATTTATGGTGACATGATTATCATAATGGGGTTAGTTCTGTTAGTAGTTTGTAAGGGATATCATGATATGTTCCGGAGACGTGCTGGGAATAAATAGTTATCGTTTGGCAAAGAATTGGTGAATGGTAGGAGGGGAATAAGGATAAACAGGTATGTAGTTTGATAATAAACAATCAGGATATAGCTTGTGTGTCAGACATGGTTTTGACAACAGCCTGTATCAACATAGAACATAACATAATAATATTATAACATTCATTTATTGTCAGGCAACTTGGGCTCATACATACACACAAGATTTAAACGGACCCTTCACGAAGCCGCCGACCAAGCATTCTGCACATCAACCTAAGTAACCCTATTAAATGATTGGTCGTTTTGAATTTGCTACATCGCGATTGTTGTGGTTGGTTTTTCGTTCAGTGAGCGGTTTAACATATAAATATAATACATATTCTGACAATTCGCTAATCTATCATTTTGCGTTTCTGACGTTCTGCGCCCAAACCATGTAATGCGAGCCTCGAAACAAATTGTCATCTAACCAAACTAATGTCAGACAGCGGTAAAAACTAAGAAAGCATAATTTTCACAAGAGTTAATTAACCGCACTTCGTCAGACTCGTACCAGGAACCGGATTTCAACCACATCAAAACTAAACGACATCATCAAAACTCCGTATATCAACAAAGTATCAAAACTGAAAAGTTAGCCAGCTCAGCATAACGCCAATTATGTTAGTTATACCCGCCGGGATCAGCGTATAATTGGATGAGCTAGCTGGCCACTTCGTTAGCGCACCTAATAATGATCCGGGTTTATTATTAAGGCACCGGTTTGAACGGGTTTTGGATTTGGATCATTAAGATCTATTGATATCGATTCTAAGGGTCGGGAACTGATGTGATTGCTTTAGAAGTGAGAATAGTCGTAGCAATGTTTGAGGATAAAGAAGATTGTCTATGCTCGCGTCACTCTTACTTACTAAACAGGATGTACATAATATGTCATTACTTTTCAAAATTTGATCCTTATTTCGAATAGTGAGTACTGTGTACTAGAAAGCTATCAGTAACAGGAAACCTACTTTTTTACTTTTTCTCGACTTGAATGTGCCCTGGCGGTTAAGAGTATGTCATGCTCACTCAAATGTCTCGCTGATGGTGGCGTGTGTGTCGGGTCATTTAGTTCCCTTCAAAATGGTTGAGTTGAATGATGGCTGATCCATGCGTCATGTTCGTGAACGGGCGCTGTCAGTTGTGACTGGTCGTCTCTTGGTTGCCACGGTTTATTTGAACTAATTATTTTGTTTTTTTAATTGCCTTTTTTTTGTACTGTGGACACTTTTAACGTGCACGTCTTGCTACATCGTTCTCACATAATGTACCATCTCTACAAGACTGATGTATCCAAGATTTTTTGTAAAAACATTATGATTTAAAAGAGTGTCCATGGAGTTTCTTGCCCATTCTTCTCCATAGAGATCTACGCTTTGGAATGGGCAACTACAGTACTTTCACAGTTATTATGTCTTGTGACTGGGACTGTAGCTTCATTTTTTATTGCTGTCTTTGTTTCGACTATTCAAAAGTGCCTGTAATTGGCCTACTTGAAATAAATGCTTTGATTTTGATTTGATTTTGAATGGTGTAATAATACAGTTTGTTTTTTTTTTCCAAAATCAACGAGTTCGATCGATCCCTGGCTAGGAACATTGTTTTTTCAAAAATCCAATTCCTCATAGTTTCGGATTTTGCTATCCACACCCACTTGAAAAATTAATCCTGGATATATTCGTGGTTCATATCTGTATATTTTCTATTATAAATGCGAAAGTTAGAATGGAATGATTTTTGTTACTCAATCACGCCAGAACGGCTGAGCGGACCTGGATGAAATTTGGCAAAGAGATAGATTATAATTTGAAGTAGCACATTTGGTACTTTTTATCCTGAAAGTACGATCCCATAGGCAATTCCCAAACTCCACGCGGCTGTGCGGGTGAAGGTGCGGACTAGCAATCTTCATATTTGAGACCGTTTTTTTGATATGATTGGAACAGTATATCTGAATTATTAAGACATCAAAAACTTGTTTATCTTCGCTTAGTATCTAGATCCAAAACTAATATAAAACATTATCAAGTAGTTTCGAATTAATCCAAGTTCCTGCGGCTGTAACTTAACTAATGTTTGTTCTAGACTTTGTAAACAGTTCTAATAACAATTATTGCGATCGGTACAGTTCCAGCCCGTTCACACGACGACGATTCGTTTTTTTTTTTGACGTACCGTCTTTAACCCTTAACCACCTGACCCCTATATCAGTTACGTAACCACCTGCGCGCGGTCACAGTGACCGCATCGGATACACATGAGTTTTCTTAGGATGTTAAGGTTTTATTATAAGAATAAATTAATAATAGTCTTTAGTATATATAAAATTATTTATTTAAGTGAAAAAAGAAACAATAACAAAACATGTTCTTCTCATAAATGTGAACAATTAAATTGCTGGCACATTTCAACTAAAAATATAATTATGCTTACATTATGAGATCTATCAACATAGGAACAAAATATTAAATCAAATTTGGTATTTCTTTAAAGAATCTAATAATATTCTAATGACATAAAAAAAATTAAGTATTAAAAAAATCAAAACTTCGAGAAAATTGCAGGGGGTAAAGTTTTACAATTTTTCACGACAATTTTTGCACATTTTGTTAGAACATTCCACACAGATTGGTTTTTTACAAATAAAACACAGATGAAATGTTTTTCGTTTCTTCTTGGGATCGCAAGTTGAACACGTTTTGCGTGTTTCAAGATGATCAGCTCCAGAAACAGTAGGCAATTCGTCTTCTATTTTCAAGATCCGGCGAATGGAAGTTTTGATGTCACGAGGAGTGTGCTCGTTCTTTTCTCGACGTCTCATGTGTGGCCTAGTCAGTTCTTCTGCTAGCTGTTTCATAAATTTAAATCTACTTCCAGTTCTCTGAACCTGATTTTGTAAGCTCATAACGTAAGCATTGGAAGCTGATATATCTAACAGCCGATAAAAAATGCACAAAGGCCATCTTTGCGTTCGTCGCGCCGTGGTATAGTTCGAACACCTTTGATCCAGTAAATCAACGCCAATTTTCGTGTCATTGTAGTATAATATTATTTCGGGCTTTTTGGTATTATCATCTACGTTTGCTGTATGGTGCATGCTGGAAATTAACACCACAGCACTGTTTTTTCTCGGCACAAAAGATGTCAAAGTAATATTTTTAGTAAAACCGAAAAGCGAAGTTCCAATTTCTCGTCGCCGATTTGGTTTGAATTCTGGCGGAATTTCTTTTTTATTTTTTTTTAAGGTACCCACAAGAGATAACTTTTTATCTTTTAAAACGTTGACTAGTTCAACTGAACAAAACCAATTATCAGCAGTGACGTTCCTATTCGACCCTTCAATTGGGGATATGAGTCGTAAAACTGCTTGAGTAGGTTTTGAAAATCGAGTTTGTTCTGGGGTCAAATTGGTCCCATCCGAGTCTTTACCTAAATATATGTAAGCATTGAGTAAATAACCATTTCGGGCATCTGTAAGGCACATAATTTTTAAGCCATATTTAGCGGGCTTCTTTGGCATAAACATCCTAAAACGACAACGTCCTCGGAAAGGTACCAGCATCTCATCAATACAGGCACAGGTTCCAATGCTGTAAACCTTCTGGCAATTTTGAATAAAAGAGCTGAAAAGCTCGGCGATTGGTGCAGAAATATCAGTCTCCCGCCGTTGTACTCTTGTTTCAGCATCATCGAAACGAATTGCTTTCATCAAAATCTCGAATCTATTTTTACTTAGAATGCAGCGATATATCTCCCTTCCTGTGCCATCAGAACTATACCATGACGTATATTGTTCCCGGTTTTCTTTGAAAATAGCTGTATAGAATAAAAAACCAATAAAAGCTTTTAACTCTAAGAGATCAACATCATGAACACTGCCTTGCTTTTTATATTTTGGTCGTAATTGCCTTATTTTGTTGTTGGTATGTATCACTATGTTTTCGAGCATCTCGTCTGTAAATAAAAGGCTCCAAAGATCAAGAGGTGTTGTAGAATCATTGAGAACGTCATGATAGGCCGATTTAAGTCCTTGAGCTTGCGATACAATGTTATGCCGCTGAGTTCTAGTACGACTAGCAATTGGCACAGAAGACCACCGAAAACGATTTTTTCCAAAATAGTTTCGACTTCTAGTCTGGAGCTGTGACAAGGGTACTTCGTCCTCTGAAGAAGATTCCTCAACTGACATTCTACTCACAGAAAAGCGGTGCGTAGAAAGACCACCCTCAGGCTGTCCATCGGCACTTTGTTCATCAGAAGACGACACTTGCAGGCAGTCATCAGATTCACAGTCTTCTAAAATCACAGGAACTTCCAAATCTTCAGGTTCTACATCACTGCAACTCTCATCAAGGGTATCCTCCACATCCGACAGTTCCTCCTCTAACCATCTCACAACATTGTCGTTGTTTACCTCCATTTTTACGCTAAAACAATAAACACGAATGTAATACACAATAATCACATAACTACCTGCACGCGGTCACCATGACCGCTAACAAAATATTTTTACTCACCCAAGCCAAACGCGCGCACGTGTATCCTTGCCGAGCGCACACGCGACACTAAACCGCCAACAGAAAAGGTACACAGACGCACACTAACACGCGATAACGGATTTCGACGAAATTCAAATTCAAAAAGTCGTTGCGGTCACCATGACCGCTGGCAGGTGGTTAAGGGTTAAATCCCCTTCGCCCGTGATCGTGACCCAGAGTGGACGTATGTCAAAATTTGAAAATATAATATTAATTTATCACCAATACCGCACATGGGATTGTCACCTATATGTGAATACGAGAAGTGAACAAATTCGCGCTCGCGACGTGTTGATATCGGCCGGTTACCAAGCTCACGAGGTGTGCTAACCCCGCGCCCGCCGCCGCTGCTTCGCCCCCGCAAGAACAAGACCCTCTCCATAATTGCTGTCGCGCTTACACAGTGACTACGCGCGCCGTGACTCATCATCTCGCCAAACTACATCGCTTATAGAGAGCTTCGCACAAACGCCGGCGCCGAGCACCGCTACAAGTGGATACAAGGTATTACGAGTTTACGTAAACATTAAGATCATGAGGCGTACGCCGCCCCAATCGCCAGCCACGTCCATAGCTAGTGACTCTGAGACTCTTCATGTGAGAAATCCAACTTTCTCACTTACCGGATCTGCCCCAAACCTAAACAGCGGAGATGCAAATGTTACGTCACGCATCAAACGTAGACGTGAAGATGAAATGGTCGCTTTTATGCAAGAAATACGAGACTTATTGCAATCAGCTACCGCTCAATCGGAAAACAAATTCAAATCATTGCAAGAATCAATGCGCGAAATTATAGCACAAAACTTGGAAATGAAAACATCCCTAACCTTCGTCTCTAAGCAATACGATGAGATAAAAATAAAAATAGATGAAATCGACAGAGAACGAAAAGTCGATCATGCCTATATTAATCAGCTAGAAAACAAAGTCGAGAATCTCGAGCGTATTTTATGTCTTACAAAAATTGAGATACGAAATATACCTAAGAAGGAAGGTGAAAAAAAAGAGGATCTGCATAGAGTAATAACTAAAACAGCTAAAGTACTGGATATGCCTGTCGAACGACACGATATAAAGGATATTTTCCGCATAAATAAAAAAGGTGGAGGATCATCTATTATAGTAGACTTTGTCTCGGTAACTACGAAGGAAAATATACTGCATAAAGTGCGTAACTTCAATCGCGATAACGCCCAAGCTAAGTTGAACACATCTCATATAAATATACCAGGTGAATTAAAACCAATTTTTCTATCAGAGAGCTTGACTTTGAAGGCACAACGATTATTCTATCTGGCGAGAAAATTTGCGAGCGATAATGGTTTTAAGTTCTGCTGGACCACACTTGGAAGAGTCTTTCTTCGACAAAAAGAAGGAGATCAATACATTCATGTAAAAGACGAAGCTGATCTAAATCCCAAAGTTCCACAATGACTGTATAGAGAACCTGCATGCCTCGCTCATGTACTGCATGTTGTTACATTACTATTATTTTTTATTCTGCAACTGCTCTTTTTCTGTAAATCAAATAAACAAAATCAAATCAAATACACTCAATCAAAACCATTTAACACAATACAAACAAACAATGACATCGCTTACATACATAATAAAAACTGTCCCCGTGTGGGTATACCTTACGTCAATTATCTAACCACCACGTCTTTCATATCAATTCGCTCCCTAAAATGCAAAAAAAAAATATATACGTTTATTCAATGGCTAACATGACCAATAGTATCTCAACAGACATAGATAACTTCACAGTGGCATCGTCTCATCACTGTGATACGGAAGCCTGTAACGAAATCATGAAATCCTCAAAGACCTCGCTAAAAATTATAACTCAAAACATCCGAAGTATCTATAAAAACTTAGATGGTTTTCAAGCTCAATTGGCTAGGTTGTCGTACGAAATGGACATCATAATCTTGACAGAGTGTTGGCTAAATGCTGACAAACCGATACCGGCTATGGACAATTACGTGACATACTCTAGCAAAAAATATCTTAATCAAAACGACGGGATTGTAATATTTGCTAAAAGCAACCTCCAATGTACGGTGGAAGAACCAGACCCGATAGGAGCTAACTTTCTTCTGTTAAAAATCGATTCTGATACTTGTATTCTAGCTTCCTATAGATCGCCATCAATATACTGTACCGATAGCTTCCTTAACTCCCTGGAAAACATTCTGAGTAAATTAAAAGCGAATAACATAATTCTGATAGGAGATATCAATATAGACATAAAAACTAATAATACAGATAGAAATAGTTCGTGTTATCTAAACATAACTGCAGAAATGGGCCTTTTACCGGGTCATACCTTTCCTACCAGACTGCACAATTGCCTCGATCACATAATGATTAAAACCACAACTTGTGCAACAGTTATTGTTCTTAATTCTACAGTCAGTGACCACGCCTCCGTAATGCTATGTCTTGGTAGCGCTCCCTCTAACAACAAGAAACATACAAAAATAACAAAAGTAAATTATGAGAGCGCTGTTGAACAATTGAAAACTACAGATTTTACTTTTATTACACAAAATTGTGATGCAAACGAAGCCGCTACAAGGTTTGTCGAATGTCTTAAGTCCACGGTATCCCAAAACTCAACAGTAGCGAAAGCGTAGCGTAGCGTAGCGTAGCGTAGCGTAGTCCCTAACCGCAAAATAGTCCTTAAGCCCTGGATCACACCTGGCCTCTTACGGTGTATTCGACACAGGGACAACCTCCACCAAAAATCCCTGGCAGACCCAAAAAACGAAATTGTCAAGCTATCATACAAAAGATATCGTAATCACTGTAATCTATTACTCAGGAAACTAAGAATTGCCCACGATAGCTCTTCTTTAAAATCTGCAAAGGACAATAAAGAAACATGGAATATTATAAAATCCATTACCAATCAAACTGGGAAACCAAAATCTGCTGCTAAACTTCTACCGGCCACTGAAGGTGCGGACACAACTAATGCTATTGAGCAAATAAATGATTATTTTTCGAATATCGGTAAACAGTTGGCAGACAATATTATAAAAAACCAAAATTCCTCACTGGCCCCATACGTCATTCAAACACCCTGTGCGCGGGATTCTATGGTTCTACTTCCTCCGGACGAGGCTGAAGTAGAGGCAGTCATTAACAACCTAAAAAGGGATTGTGCCACAGGATGGGACTCTATTCCGGCTAAACTCCTCAAGCTAGGTAAAGAAGTTCTAGTGCCACCTATTACCAAACTTATTGCAGCATGCTTTGAACAAGGTGTTTTTCCTCGAGTTTTTAAGAAATCTCTAATCACACCTGTTCACAAGGGTGGGAACCAAGACGATGTTAAAAATTACAGACCTATCTCAGTTCTGTCAGCTCTGTCTAAAATATTGGAAAAATTGTTGAACCGTAGACTCATGAAATACCTAGAACACTACAAAATAATATCGAACAGCCAATTTGGTTTTAGGCCCGGGAAAGGCACCGCTGATGCAGTTAGTCAACTCGTTGATTACGTGACCGCAAAACTTGACGGAAAGCAAAAATGTCTAGGTGTTTTCCTGGACCTAGCCAAGGCGTTTGACACTGTCTGTATCCCAACCCTTGTGACCAAATTAGAGCATGCTGGGATCCGGGGTAGAGCCCTGGGCATATTCACAGACTTCCTCAACGACCGGACACAAAAAGTGAAGATTGGTGAGGTCATTAGCAATGAAGCCAGGGTTGATTACGGTGTGCCTCAAGGTAGCTGCTTATCCCCCAGTCTTTTTTTACTCTATGTGAATGACCTGTGCCAGCAATCTCTTAGTAACGGTAAAATTTTTAGCTATGCAGATGACACCGTACTAATATTTCACGGAGAGAGTTGGGACGCGACACGGGAAGCTGCAGAGATGGGCTTACGTAGAGTTATCAACTGGCTGGAAGCTAACTTGTTAACCCTTAATATAGTGAAAACCTCATTTTTGCAATTTACTTTCGCCAAAACTAAACCTACAGTACTGAGTCTCAAAGCACACTCCTGTCATATCGCTAACAACAGTATGCCATGCTCATGTCTTCCAATCAAACAACAAAAAACATTGAAGTACCTGGGAGTGATCCTGGATGAAGGACTTAGTTGGCGTCCCCACATTGAACAGACATCCTCCCGTGTTAGGAAACTTATATGGGTGTTCAAAAAACTACGACAAGTTGCCGAGTTTAAGCTACTCCGTGCGGTTTATCTGGCACTGGCACAGTCGATTGTGAGCTACTGTATTACTGCTTGGGGAGGTGCTTGTAAAACCCACATGATCCACCTCGAGAGAGCGCAACGATCTCTGTTAAAAGTTATGACTTTTAAGCCATACCGTTTCCCTACAAAAACCCTGTATGGAAGCTGTCAAGTTCTTACAGTGAGACAACTATACCTTCTCAATCTTATACTGAAACAACATGAAATCACACAAGTAAATCACGCAACCAAACATAAGAGAACTATCAGCAATGTATGTAGCACAGTCAAATGTAAGACAGCATCTGCTCGACGGCAAGGTCTATACCTATCTACTTATATATATAACAAAATAAACAACAATCTTAATTTCAACCCACTAACAAAAAATAAAACTAAAATAAAACTAAATTCATGGCTTCTAACACTTGATTACCTACAGACGGAAAACTTAATTAAAGAACAATACGCGTAAGCATGCCAAATCTCATATATACAGCTGAAAGTCCAGCTACCAAGTACATTCACCCACCACACACACACACACATATACACACATTCACACATACACAACACACTCGTACGCTCTTACCACACTCACACATTCTCACCACACACACAAGAGCACGCATGCATTATTTTAATTATTAATAATTGTTATTCAATTTTATTTTTCGATTTATGATACATATTGTTGTGAACTGTTTTGTCAAAAAACGGGTGAAGACACTGACTCCTGTAACACAGGTCTCACCTAGCACAGGAGTCAGGGTTTCAAATGGAAATGTAAACCTTATTTCTTTGTGTCAATAAAATTATTATTCTTTCCTTTATTCATTTATCATTCTCATTTTTTAACATTTTTAAATATCTATATATATAAAACAAAGTCGGGTTTGTTACAACACTTATAACTCTAGATCTGCTGGACCAATTTTCATGGTTATTGATTTGTTGTATTTGTCTCTGCCTAGAATAGCAGAATAAATCTTAAAAACAATGAAAAATCGACGAATAAAAAATTACGAAAGATAAATCATTTTCCCAAAATGTTCCTTGGTTTCGTACCTGTCAAACATTTGATGTCCATCCTGTCAAATACTGTCAGTAGTGACAAATGATTGACATATTTATTGATTGTCAAATATTTATGCGTGCGTTCAGAAAATTTTATTTTGATCTAATAGAAAGGTTAATAAACTATTGTCTATGTCGCCAAAGCGTAAATTGTCGGTAGATAGGTGGTAGGTTGGAGGTAGGTAGTAGGTAGGTAGTAGGTAGGTGGTAGGTAGGTGGTAGGTAGGTGGTAGGTAGGTGGTAGGTAGGTGGTAGGTAGGTGGTAGGTAGGTGGTAGGTAGGTGGTAGGTAGGTGGTAGGTAGGTGGTAGGTAGGTGGTAGGTAGGTGGTAGGTAGGTGGTAGGTAGGTGGTAGGTAGGTGGTAGGTAGGTGGTAGGTAGGTGGTAGGTAGGTGGTAGGTAGGTGGTAGGTAGGTGGTAGGTAGGTGGTAGGTAGGTGGTAGGTAGGTGGTAGGTAGGTGGTAGGTAGGTGGTAGGTAGGTGGTAGGTAGGTGGTAGGTAGGTGGTAGGTAGGTGGTAGGTAGGTGGTAGGTAGGTGGTAGGTAGGTGGTAGGTAGGTGGTAGGTAGGTGGTAGGTAGCTGGTAGGTAGGTGGTAGGTAGGTGGTAGGTAGCTGGTAGGTAGGTGGTCGGTACTAGGAGAGTAGGCTAGGTGGGTAGGTAGGGTGGGTAGAGTAGGTAGGGTAGGTGGGGTAGGATTCATTGACTGTTAGGCGGTACGAAGTTCGCCGGGACAGCTAGTTTCTTAATAAAAAAGACATAAAAAAACATTTAAAAATACAAAAAAATAGTTGTCCGCCGGTATCGGGAGCAGGGTCCAAGCTACCGGTGGTTAGGGCTCCAGAGACAGGAACCTCCTCACAATGTGAGCCGTATCGAGGAGTACTGCCTTCTGAATCAGGCCCTTGATCCAACCGCCTAAAGAGAGCCTCGAAAGATGTTCGTCGAGGCTCTTGGCCATAAGGCCATTGGCCGTCACGACAATCGGCACAATGATAGCCGAGTTCACATTCCACATATCGACAACCTCGTGTGCCAAGTCAAGATATTTTAATTGTTTCTCTTTCTCAGCTTTCACGAGGTTCTCGTCATGCGGAATGGTAACATCGACTATCATTACGCGGCGCGCTAATCGGTCTATCACCACAATGTCAGGTTTATTGGCGACAATAGTCCTGTCGGTAATGATAGACTGATCCCAGTACAACGTGACATGGTCTTTCTCGAGAACTGGGTCGGGCACATACTTGTAGTACGGTACCTCACATTCCACAAGTTTATATTTCAAGGCGAGTTGCTGGTGAATAATCTTGGCCACTTGGTTGTGTCTGTGTAAGTACTCGCCGTTAGCCAGACGAGAACATCCGGAAATTATATGTCTGATGGATTCACCCGGACGGTGACATGCCCGACACACGTCAACCGTCCCGTCCTTCATAATATATTTCCGGTAGTTGTTCGTCAACATAACTTCGTCCATAATCGCACAAACAAAACCTTCAGTTTCCCCAAAAAGGTCACCGAAACGTAGCCAGGATACGGACGCTAGAAAATCTACATCGGGCCCATGAAGAGCCCGGTAGAAGCGCCCGTGAAGCTCCTTGCCTTGCCATACTTCCTTGCGGTCATCGGTAGTAAGTACTACAGGTTTGCGCCAGTTCTCTTTAGCCATGGACAGTGGGGTAAGTCCCTTGTCCACTGCAACCACATCTCGGTGCATACCCACCTCGGCTTTTAAAAAATATTCCCTGAGACTGCACACCTCGCGATTGTGGAGGGTCTTCGCGTTTAAAAAGCCTCGACCCCCGCACTTCCGCGGGATGTACAGTCTCATCACCGATGATCGTGGGTGATGTATCCGGTTTGCGGTCAGCAGTGTACGGATTCTCCTATCCAAAGCGTCGAGTTCGGTCTGAGTCCATTTGAGTATGCCGAAAGAGTACATTAAAACCGGCATGACCCAACCGTTGAAGGCGCGCACCTTGTTCCCGCCTGAAAGAAGGCTATTTAATACTTTCTTCAGGCGACCGAAGAAACGCTCCCTCAACGATTGCTTCATGTCAGTTACGTTAATGCCCAACGCTTCCGACATACCCAAATACTTATAGCATTCGGATGAGGAAAGGGATCTTAGGTGTATGGAATCCGAGAGCTGAATTCCCTCGGATTCCATAATCTCCCCTCGCTTTACATACATGACTGCACATTTGTCCACACCAAATTCCATCCTGATGGCGCTACTAAAAGTTTCAGTTATTTTCAGTAGCTCCATCAGTTGCAATTTGTTGGGGGCAAAAAGTTTCAGATCATCCATGTAAAGAAGGTGAGATATGACCTGACCACCTCTCCTCAACCGGTAGCCTAGACCTGAATCCTCCAGCAATGTGCTTAGAGGATTCAGGGCTAGACAGAACCAAAGTGGGCTCAGACTGTCGCCCTGGAATATTCCCCGTTTAATCCATACAGGCTCATCATTCCCCTGGATTTGTTGACATCCTGGATATCGAAGGACCGTCCTCCATTGCCCCATACAGGACTCAAGGAAGGCGCGTAGAGTTGCATCGATTTTGTACAACTCCAGCACCCTCATGAGCCATGTATGTGGCACCGAGTCGTAGGCCTTCTTATAATCTATCCAACATGTCGACAAATCCTTGCGGGATCGACGAACCTGTTGGCTAATGGCCATGTCAATGAGGAGTAGCTCCTTAGTACCACGGGACCCGTTCCTACATCCATTTTGAGAGGCCGACATAATGGAATTACCGTCGATGTGTTTGTTAATTTTCGCTCTCAAAATGGATGTAAGAAGTTTATACACCGTCGACAAACACGTGATCGGTCTATAATTCTTGGGTTCCGTAGGACTACCTGACTTATGGAGCAGGTGGGTAACGCCTGTTGTTAAAAACTGTGGTAGCGACCCAGACTCTAAAGATGACTGGAATTGAGATGCGAGGCGAGTGTGCGAACTACTAAGCCACTTGAGCCAGAAGTTATGCAGCCCGTCCGGTCCCGGTGATTTCCAATTCGGCAACGAACGGACTGCTCTGGCTACGTCTAATGGTGTAATGTGAACTGCTTCCATTTCTGGGATAGATTCGCATACTCGCTCGACATCTCGTATCTAGTCAGCCTCAGAATGACAGACGGGTACCGACCAAATGCTGCTCCAGAAAGAACTCGTGGTGACATCATCTGGGCGGCACACGTCTGCCACATTTTGCTCGAGTCGCTCCCAAGCTTTGTATACCCACCTCTCATCGCTTTGGAACATGCGATTCTGCGAGTACCGATTAACCCGCCGCTTATACCGCCGAATACGGTTCGCCCATGCATAAACTTTCTGCTTCAGGAAGTCGATGCGCTCTGTGACACGGGACATGTATTCTTGAGGACTGATTCCAGTCCCCGAGAATGCCCGTTTCACAAAGCGCATTACACGTGGTCGTGTATTGCCCTCCCTGAAGCAGTATAGTTTGCTGATGAGTGCCCTGGCCCCGTCGATACGGCGCTCGATCCTGCACTGCCAGGCCGGTACGGCTGGTTTTGGTCGTGTAGCTACGTCACAATTTGGGAATTTGACATTAGCTAAACGACATGCCGCAACAGCCCCACAATACAGGATCGAGTGTGTATCAACGAGGTCCTCGCTACTCTCGAATAGATTCTTAAGTTGCGAGTCCAAGGCACACACCAGCGCCTTATTTTTCTTATGCATGGGTAACCGTGGTAATCGGGGCCTAAGTTCGGTGAGAGTGTATCGATACTCACGAAGCGCATCCTCCAATGCGCTCCTCAATCGGATGTTGCACTGGCTACTTATCGTGGCAACCATATCATCTTCCTCTTCAACAACGTAATTGGACCGCGGTGGGATTGCGTCAATACTTGAAGTTTGCACCACGGTTTGTGACAGAGTCAAGACAATATGGTTACTCAGTACCTCTGAGCGCAGCCTATCAAGTGCGGCGTCGTCCAACATGTGATTGCGCTGGATGACCCGCACCTGATCCGATAGTCGTTGGGACGAGACGTTGACGGTTGGTTCAAGATCCTGGAACAGAGACAGCATCCTAACACGGTACGCAGTGAGGTTAGTTCCCCCCTCTGTAGACCCGTAGTATGCGCGCATGACGTTCTCATTTATTGGCTGAGTCCATCTCATGCGCTGCACACAACCACCGGCAGCGGGGACCCGGCTCGGGGCCGGATGGCCCCTAGGTCCCAAGCTCCTCGGTGGCCGGCCTCTCCCCTGCCGACGAACAGGTGTTGGCGACGTCGGCGAGGAGAAATATTCGTCGCTCGAGCTCGACGCAACTGCCGCTGCGGGTGACAAAGGTGATCCGGGGTCCGGCGGCGGCGAGGCGGAGCTGAGCGACGAGTCCGGGGGTGGTGGGTGTGCGCGTCGGGAAGCTGCTCTTGTTATCATCTTTGTCGTCGTTTATTCATCCGTTATTTCATAAAAATTACATATTGTTTCATGACATCTGTCATCTGCTTGTCGGCAGATTTCATCATCGTTTTTGGCTCTGATTCGATTGATAAAACAGGTTTTAAATAATTTTGTATTAGTATTTGAGCTGGAAAATAAATATTGCAAACACAGATGGAGGATGGAGGTTTAGAAACGGATATTTGAAAATAAAATTTGGAGAATTAACGGCCGACGTGCAACTGACAGCAAGAGTTGAAATTATTATTATTATTATTATTATTAAATGGCCGTGTTCTCACGCATCACGAATCGTGACAAATTACGGAGACGTCTTAAATCACGTATCGTCTTTTAAAAATCAGGTACGTCAAAAAACAAGAATCGTAATTTTTTGTGGCGGATTCGCTGACGGGCTCGCTCCCTAAAAATCACGGAACTAATGTGAACGCCAATTCATTTTTTTTGCCGGATCGTGATAAAACACGATTCCATATGTAATGTGAACGTCCATCCGTCATGACGTATCGTGTTTTATGACGGATCGTCAATGACGGAAGCCGTGTGAACGGGTTGTTAGTGTCTAATTAACGGACGCGGATCAATCGGTAAATGATCTGCCTTTGAAAATAAGTAACAGCGGCATCATCGATGTTTTAAAAAGCAAAAAGATTCAAATTTAACATTACATCACGCCTGTAAGCCTTAAGCAGAGGTGTATCTAATAGTACACCCACATTTCTCTAGTTATATTTTCGTCCCATGTAAGGGGGCGAGCCTATTGCCATCAACCGGACACAAATCCAGTCAGCGAGGCTGCTACTGCAAAATTCAAGATGGAAAACCCAATAACACTTTGCCCGAACCCGGAATCAAACCCAGGACACCATGTTTAGCAGCCGACCACTAGACCAACAAGACAGTCAAAAGATTCAAATTCAAGTCAAGTTTGTATGATTTGGAAGTGATTTATATGAATTATGCAAACCAGTCAGTAGTGAAGAGTTGGCTATTTGCCCAAGGTAAAGGACATTCCTACAGATGTAGTTAATTATCAGCACACGAAAAGGTTCTTTTAACGATGGCCAAAGATGACACAAAACTGGTATACCCAGAGCTTTATTGATTTCTCCAGCACAGATTATAAAGACAATCAAATTCTTAACAATATCGAAGTTCAAAGCAACCATCGATATATTAGACTTGATAGGTATTGCGGCTTGGATCCAAACTATCAGATAAATTGGCAATAGCCCGCATGAATGAACTATGTTATATGTGTCGGGTACCTATGGGTATATAGCTTGTCTACGCTGTCATTACATTACAATCTTTTATTTAAACTTGCACTGTTCGAGTATGTACATAATTTTTGTCGGGTGGCTTTCGGGTACGAGACCGCGGACCCGAAAGCCACTTATATATACAACAATTCTTTTTGAGTGGTATTTCGGGACCACAAGGAAAAAGAAGTTAAAGTACAGTTAACTAAAAAGCTGATTTAATATTTTGATAAAAACTGCATGAATTATCAGTACCGGTGCAAAATAAAGTAATTGTTTGAATGTCTTCAGATTTTCCAACTCTGAAACGCGATGAGAAAAGAAATCAGTACTAGGTTGCCATACATTTAGGATTGTATTCTGTTCGCAACACGTTTTGTGAAAGTTCTGGGTAGTAACTTTACGAAAAGTACTAGGCTAGCATAAGCTCAAGGTGATATGTTTTTTAATCATTCTGGGTAAATTAGTGAGTGGTAGGTTAGAATACTAGAAACTAGTATTGAAATACCACCTTGTATGCATGCAGGCCTAGTACTCTGTGTCACCAAAGACGATTTTAGATATAATATTATTATCACTTGCTGCTCAGGGTAGGGCGTCCACTAAAACTCTAGTGTATTGTAAAATAAGCAACGCTAAAACGCGCGGGTACCCGTTCCGTACAACCCGCGCGAGTTTCGGTACTATGCGACTATCACAATGTATGCGACTAATCCTTTAAATTAATTTTGATATCATCTTATCACCGGTCCTTTGGAACGTATAAATTTTTTTTTTACGGTCGAATGGCTCGCGGGCCTTTCGGTTTGGGCCGTTAAAACTAAATACTATTTAGTTTGATTTTATAACGATAGTTGTAGCTATAAAATACTCATACAATAACAATATTTCAATCATGTATAAGAAAAGAGAGAGAGAGAAGTATGAAGAATATGATTTGCGCGCACTAAGTGCTATTCGACCAATCACACCCCTTTGTCAAGGTCAACGGGTTCTACCAACGCCAGTGCAAATAAATAGAAATAGTTTTATTTGTATAACTACAAAATTTTTTTGTTTGACCGTACTTTCCCAAGACATAACTCTGTTTATTTTTCTTGTGGTCTCGAAATACCACTCAAAAATAATTATTGTACATATATTATAATATATGCATGTAAGTTGTCAGTTTTTGAAAATTTGCAAACCATCTGAAATTTTGCACACAGCTTTCATCACATCATCTTAGAAAATTCCTGATGAAATATCCAATTAATCTTTGCCCGACCCGAGCATCAAACCCAAGACCTCATGCTCAGCAGTCGCATTTGCGACCGCTAAACCAACGCCGCAGATTGATTGAGATAATGTATAATTAAAATGGACTTAGTAATCATAATCTGTATTAGGCTTCAAAAACCGCAGGTCACTCTATATGTAGATCGTCCTCACAGTCTAATTACTACACAGCCTCATAAAAGGTAGCTTTAAACTGAAAGTAGTTTGTTTCGTGTAAAATAATTAGAAGAGCTTTTGCCATAGGTGAAGCCTGCACCGTGTTGACCGCATGCAGTTAGTGGGTTATGACCGTTGCTGTACTAAAACTAAGGCTAGTTCCACACTATCCTCAGTTGTAACTTAAAGGCGTTTACTGGTGTTATCTAAATCGCATTAGTGTCGTGTTGCCACAGTTTCACCTTGCACAGCTATGTTGCAAAATGGTGATTTTAGTTTCTGATTGATCGTTTCAGTTTTTTGTTTATTTTTATTATTCTAAAATTGTTCGTCTAAATTACTTTAAAATATAGTTTTGCTTTTTATATTTTCATACATACTTCTGAAAGCAATTTGTATTTTTTTACAGATTTTGCAAGTTTTTGAAATCCAAACGAAAAACAATTAATAACCATTTAATAACCTCACGTTTAAACTCATTAACCATACATTTGTTGGCAATACCGAAGGCAAGAGAGCACGAGGCCGGTCGCCAACACGATGGTCCGACCAAATAAAGGAAGCCACGTCCTCAAGCAAATTTCAGAAGGTGGTGATGGCAACTTTGGACCGGAGTCGATGGAGACAGATTGTCTGTTTGAAGGGGTCCAGTGACCACGTTCCTCAGTAATGAGGGAACGATTGAAGAAGAACCATACAATACAAGCCTTGTAAAAAGCACGTCTTGCATTAAATAGTTTCAGAGACGTCTTTTTAGGGTAATGGCCGGAACCCTTATAGATTTACCCTGTCTTTCTGTCCCTCCGTATGTCGTGTCGCGTGTTTTTGAGACACTTTTGTCAAACTGCAGCGGTAACTTTGTTTTTCCTTAACATACTATGAAAAACAAATTTATTTTGCGGTTATTTTTTGTTACATATGAATGAGCGTTAAAAATAATGTAATTCTATTTTTCGGTGCTACGGAACCTTGTGTGTGCGAGTACGGCTAGCAATTGGCCGGCTCTTTTTTTACCATTTAGTTCACCTTTTTGACACGTCTTGGATGTGTCGAATTTTATAAGCTTGTTTAAGACGAAGATAAAGTTGACTTATGCCGTCAGAACCCAAACTCCTGCTCAGTTCCTCTTAGATAACATACAAATAATAGCAGCCATAAGGCTTTATTTACACGCACGGCTAATAAAATTTCATACAACACTAAACCTCTCCTCTGTCTGTAGGAACAATTAACTAAAACAGCTTATGTTCAATGAGGCTGACTCGCATTTGCACACGTTATACACAAACGATAGTGAACCCTTTGAGTTTGTAATTAGATTCATTTTGGGACGTGAGCGATGTGAATATTTCATAAAGGTCGGGCTACACGGTGTACAAACTCATTATGTAATGTAGTAATGAGCAGGGAGATGCAGATTTCGTTCTGTGACAGTTTGTATGTAAGTACCTGGTACCCGTGGTTGGTTGTGGGGCAAGTTATGAAATTATTGCGATTTAATTTTAATCATTTTTTATAACTGCCTGCCTGACTGTCTCGTTAGTCTAGTGACCGCCAGCGTGACTGCTGACTACGAGGTATTGGGTTCGATTCCCAGATCGGGCAAAAGTTGTATTGGATTTTTCCATCAGGAATTTCTCAGTAGCAGCCAAAGAGTCTGGATTTATGCCTCGTTGATGGCAATAGGCTCGCCCCAATTACATATATGGGACTCAAAGCATAACCGAAATGTAGGTGTACTATTAGGTAGCTCCGCGTAACCCTTCGGAGATTACAGGCGTGATGTTATGTTATTTTTTATACTTTGAAAATTACGTTTTGGAAATGATAACATAACATTGCTGCCTTTCTAGACTTGGTCTATACAGGAATGTTGAGGCTGGCCCAACTGATGGCTGATCTGCCAGTTATGAAGACGCCTTAAACAAAATAAACTAGATAAACTATTAAAAGACTTTCAATAAACTAAAAAGTGGTATATTTTGGTTTTTACAAATGTAACTGATGCAATATGAGTGTTTTACTACACAACCTTCCCCCTCGGGGAAATATAGGCAAGATGATATTTATTCCGATTTTATTGGTTACAAATAAACTTAGAATTGTTATCAATAGCCGCTTTCTTCTCATAACGCGTACCGCACTCAGATCCTATGCTAAGTTTTAGTTTGTCTTGTGAATTATATGCAACTCACAATCGAGCTAGACAGATAAATAATGTCTAGCTAACTTTGATAGCATCTTCTAGCAACTATTATGAACTAATTTATTTTCGATGATGCTTAACGGTATAAAACATATAAATATTTTTTTAAATAAAAGTCGTACTAACTACTAATCAACTAAATATTTCACTGTTAAACACTGTTTAGAGTTGCATTTGATTTTGAATGATGTCAGAGCAAAATCCTTATGAGAGAGATTCTGAAGAAATAATTGTCTGCTCTGTTCACAACAAAAATTTTGTAGTAAAGTTCATAACATCGTGATTAAACAGTACCTAAAGAAGAATCAAGAAAAACAAAACACTTGTTTATGACGAGCGAAAGTAAAATGGTGAAAAATGAACTTCATCGCGATAAAGAAAAATAACTTGTTGGGCCGCCATTTTCTTACAACTTGCACCATACATTCAAGAGTCTTTGAGCGCTGCACTAAAATGAGAAGATCTCACGGCTGCGCAACTAACAGCCGCGAGACACGTGTCGTTTTTAACAATTACATTATTAGGAAACGGTATATCTTAGTTTGTTTTCTGACAGATGGATTTACCTATGGTTTCAGTGGAAAATCGTGTAGCTAAACGATAAACACTGCGACAGAGGGTAGAAGCGCGACGACAACAGTGCACTGTAGTATGGATATAAGATAGCAAATAGTCAGGCCTGCATATCCCGAAACGTTAGACTGAGATGTACTTTTAGTACCCATCCCCACATTTCTCTAATAAAGGGAGCGAGCGTAATGCTATAGATCGAAAAATAAGACAAGATTGTTTTTTTCTGGCTGAAAAGCCCATTATCCTTGCCCAACAGGGCCGTTCTTTAGGAATTAAACCCAGGGTCTTAGTTAACCTCAACGCCGAACTACAATCACAGCATTAACTACTAACCACATATCATTAACGCTTAGAAACTGCCAACAATTTCAACAATCAAGTCAAACGCAAACCAGGCAAGTCAATACAGTAATATTGTTCCACAAACAGACGATAGCGCGTTAGTGGGAATTATAACACGTTTACTCAGAATATCGAGACGTAAAGCGGGCTCAAATGCAGAAATAATTACAATACGTTGGTTGTATTTATATATGGGTATTAAAATAAATTAAACTTTAGCTTACTTGCGTTTATAAAGGGTGAATTTTTCAAGTGGGAGTAGATGGCTAAATCAGCAACTAAAGAAATGAAAGAAAAATACTCAAAGGAATCTCCGGACCGATTTTGATGAAAACTAAAACTTCATTATTGAATTTTTGAAATATCAATGTTCCGGGACCAGCTCGGATTTCACATAATTACGTTCTTAAAATTTTGAGAGCAGTGGTGATAAAATAAATAACACAAAGTAAGACATCTGACTGGATTTGAACCCAACACCCATACAAGCCAGTACCGTTCCCATTGGGCCAATACTGCTCAATATTTATCAGGTAAACACAATAAAAAACATTTACATAAAATACTAACTAACAGTCCGTAACCATAACTTTAACCGCTACGAACGATTATTCGTAGATAGGTTCTGGTTGGCAAGCTGTCGGTACATGCTGCGGTTTTATCACCTTTTAATCCACTGCAGCTGTGCCAAATGTGGTTTTAATATATAATTTGGCACTAATTATAAATGGACCGTATACAATAAGAGTCATTATTGGGATGTTATTTGAATTTCGGGGTGATTTTAACCTGAATTCACTACTCGGGGTCTGCCAGCGAGCCATGGCACGAAGTATGGAGTCAAAATTTCTGACCGTATAAAGAACAGTATACTTCGATCCAAGACCTAAATCGCAGACTTTTTCAACCCAGCCGCCAAATTAAAATAGAACTGGGCAGGCCACATATGCCGCATGTCGCATCAAAATTGGGCAAAAGTGGCTACAGATTATTTTCCGAACAACAGAACCCGGAGACGTGGTAGGCCCAGAAGGAGATGGCATGACGATATGGACTCTTACAAAAAGGATTAGGAATAGCCTAAGAAAGAGAATAATGGAAATAGGGAAGGGAGGCCTTGGCCCTGCAGTGGGATGCATCAGGCTCATCATAATACTTTAACCTAAATTGAAACTTTTATACTGTGAACGTCGTCGTATTTATGTTAACAAAATGATATTTTTTTTCTTATTTATTTGTTTGTACTCTATCACAATGTTATCCTATTTAACCCAAAGGTTGACTGGTAGAGAATGCCTTGTGGCATTAAGTCCGCCTATGTACCACTCTTGTACATGAAGTTTAAATAAATAAATAAACGTCCAGTGTCAGCCCCGATGTCAACAGTGTTTACTGGGTAATCCAGGGGGGACAGACTGGGCACAACTTCAGTGAAGAAAATGTCGCCATCTACATTATCTAAGAGAGAAACTATTGATCGATGTCTGTGCGATACCAAATTTAGTTCTCTAATTTATATTAACAGTATTTTTCCAGAGAATAATTGTTAATTTTTTCATGAAAATTACCACATTTTTTAACCGACTTCAAAAAAAGGAGGAGGTTCTCAATTCAGTTGTATGTTTTTTTTTTTTCTACCTTTTTGTGTTTGTTACCTCATATCTCCGTCATTTCTGAACCGATTTCAAAAATTCTTCTTTTATCTGAATAGATCTACTTCTCGATTGGTCCCATAGAAATTTCATCAAAATCGGTTCAGTAGTTTGGTTTTGAAATCAAAATAACTGGAAAAAATGTCATCCAAGTAAAAGAAATTGCGAAATTGATACTTGACAAGGATTTGTGTGTGATGCGATAACTAAAAAGGGTAAAATAAAAACTTTTTTGCAAAAAAAAACCGACTTCCAAAAAAACACTGAAAAAGTGGAAAATAACTTTACTTTCGGAAGTCGGTGGCAAAAAAGTCAATGAAACAAACAATAGTCACCGACTTCCGAAAGTAAAGTTATTTTCCACTTTTTCAGTGTTTTTTTGGAAGTCGGTTTTTTTTTGCAAAAAAGTTTTGTATTTCAAAGCTGAAATTCTGATTGTATACCTAACATATTTTGAAAAAAAATATATTTTCAAAAATATCATTTGTTGGTAGTATATTTTTTTTAACCGACTTCAAAAAAAGGAGGAGGTTCTCAATTCGGTTGTATGTTTTTTTTTTGTGTTTGTTACCTCATATCTCCGTCATTTATGAACCGATTTGAAAAATTCTTCTTTTATCTGAATGGATTTACTTCCCGATTGGTCCCATAGAAATTTCATCAAAATCGGTTCAGCAGTTTGGTTTTTAAATCAAAATAACTGGAAAAAATGTCATCCAAGTAAAAGAAATTGCGAAATTGATACTTGTTGTGTGTGATACGATAACTAATAAAAAGGGTAAAATAAAAACTTTTTTGCAAAAAAAAAGCGACTTCAAAAAAAACACTAAAAAAGTGGAAAATAACTTTACTTTCGGAAGTCGGTGGCAAAAAGTCAATGAAACAAACAATAGTCACCGACTTCCGAAAGTAAAGTTATTTTCCACTTTTTTAGTGTTTTTTTTTTGGAAGTCGGTTTTTTTTTTTAAAACAGCAAAACCGATATTATTAAAAAATACCAAATTTTTCAAAAATATCTCTTCATCCTCTTACTTTTATAACCAAAACTAAGATAAACGCACAAACTAAAATACAGACATCCACCCGAACTACAACAAAAAAGCCCACTAAACTAAATACGCCACGCTAGTCCAAACCATTCGGCAATCGACCGTCAACTGTCACAACCAGGAACATATCCAGCCTAAGCGGAAAACACAGCCGATTGGCCTTATTAATGAGCATCGTACATTACTAGCCCGCACTGATAGATGAGTGTGGACGCAGACTGTTTTATGTCGACAATTTCGCTGGATATGTGCCTGTCGAAATTTCGATGTAGTTTAATTAGGTACACGTCTACGTTTCATCGTTCTCTTGCATACTAATTTACTAAGGGGTGGTGCAGCATGTCTTCTTCTTCCATACTTCTCTGTTAGTCGTTATCTTAGTTACCTCTTTCTATTTCAACCATATCAACTTTAAACCTATTCAAATTCAAAATATAATATATTTCTCCCAACATCTTTTTCATTTCTCCATGCGTCACGTTCGGGGTCGAGGGGTCATATCTTAGTTGCTACGGCTTATTTGACTTACTGGCTTATATTTTAACACAATATGACTACTAGATTTTCATGTTAGAGCAAGAATTAAGCAATATTACCGATTTACCGGTAACGCATGGGTTTTGCTCAAAGGCATATTTAGGAGCTACATATTGAGCGTGAAATTCACTTCATGAATGAATAATAGGCATGAAAGCGACAAAGCGCTGAAAATGTTGAATGGGCAAAATACAGCTAGATCGATTCCGACTGTATCCTAAACTTTGGCCAGGTCAGGGATATTTTATATTTTCAAATGATTTGTAAAACTCTAGCAACTCCAAACTGTTTGACAAAAGGTCGAAAGGTTTTTTTTTAATTATTTATTCCTTCGCGTAATTCCACTTGGAATAGGAACTATTTAGTTTTAGTCGTTATAAAATGGCGCCGTCGATGGTGGTCCAGAAAGAAGAGGCGAGAAGACCTGGACCTTAATTACGAAGTTTGATTTGGGATGGCGCAGGAGAAAAATACCTCGAAGGATTGGACCAGCCCACTGCTGGGCAAAGCCGTCGACATTAAAGGCTTTCAAAACATAAATAAACACCGTGTTACTTAACCTCGATCTACCTCAATGCATACTTCTCGTATATTTACGACCCTTAATATGCAAATATTTAAGTACGCAAACATGTTCAAAATCACGCTCAAAATACTTAACGAGTTAAGCACGCAGTTAATGCTCAAGCTTTACTTAATAACACGTTTGACATACATAAGGTGGATTAAAAATGTTTGATAATGGCACTTAGATAGGGCAGGTTGTAAACCCATATTTTTTTTTTATTTTTTTGCTAATAACACTGAAATGAGGAAAGACTTAATGTCTTTGCATTTGATTTAATACGTAAAGTGGTCATTCTGTTTCTTTAGATACTTCAAAGAGAAAACCAAAAGTCATCATCTGCCTAGCCTTTTCCCAACTATGTTGGGGTCGGCTTCCAGTCTAACCGGATGTAGCTGAATACCAGTATTTTACACGGAGCAACTGCCTATCTGACCTCCACTACCCAGTTAGTACCGGGTATTACGATACCCCTTGGTAAGACTGGTTGTCAGACTTTCGGGCCACTGACTACTTATAAACGACTGTAAAAGATCTTCAAATGACAGTCGGGATCAACGGCTTAACATGCTTTCCAAGACTCGGAGACTAAACTAGGTATGTAATAGGTGGTCACCCATCCACGCATCAACCTAGGCAAGCGCGGCTTAACATGAAGATTGATACGAGCGGCTGTTATTATTTTAGCCTCGAGGGAAAACCAAAAGTCATGTATTCAAAATAATATGCAGTGAATCAGCACTTCTCGGAACGGTCAAAAGAAGTGGCGGAACAAAACTTGATTCTTAACAGTAACTAAAAAAATCTATTTTGATGTCTATGTAGAATAACTTGACGTGTCTAAAAGTTAATATAGGCTACAATAAAATAAAAATAAACGCAAATTTAAAATACACACTAATCGTAATTAAACGTAAGTATTAAGTTTTACACGATGTAGGTATAACTATTTATAGGCTAGGGACCTGTATGATATTATCAATCACGGAAGTTTTTTTTTTTTTGTTTTTGTTACTTCTTTGATAGAATATTGTTTACCTTTTTTGTTTCTTTTAACTTCTTTTTGATTAGGTTAACCCTGATACAGTTACAGTTAACGTTTGCCAACAGGTTGTTTTTATTATATAATATTATAGTAATCTGTGGAAAATGTTGTGGGTAGTATATTCGTTAGTTAATTAGTATATGTTTTCCCAAATGTAATAAATGAGTAAGTCTATCGTGTATAATAAAAACTATCATGAAAATCGGTTCCGTAGTTTTCCGAACAATCAACACCAACTTAACTTCCAAACAATCTTAATAATACCATACTAAAGAGCTATTTCCTTACAATTTCTTAAACACATCTTGCATGGCATTACACCCAAGATTACCACCAATCAGGGATGCTCGCTACTCTAAGTACACAATACGACCATAAAGTAATAGACACAGAAGTCCATGCCACGAGCGAACACTGGGGCTGAAATGTATTGAGCGAACTTACACCCGTATCTATGGTCAAGTTAAAGTAATTACTTGAGCTTAAGTAATTACTTGTGCATTTTTTATTTATGCGAAATACAAGAATTTAAACGAAGTAAGAACCGTAAAAGACAGCCAAGCTAAGAATTCTAACTTTTTACGGTTCTAACTTCAAGCAAATGCCTAAACTAAATAATAAAAGTCGTATCTTAAATAATGACATTTACTCAAGTAAACACTTTGGCTTGTTTATAAATTGAAAAATAACCTTATTTGCATAAAGTTATTGTGCATATCCCTACAAACAAATAAGAACATTGCAGCCATGAACACGATTCACGTATTGCCCGTGCGACTGGCTTTTTTTGGCATCTACATTAATAGGTACAGCCAAGGAATTGACATGACAACTTGCACGTATTATCAATATTTTGAATGAAACTGACAGTCCAAAATTTCGGACATGATATGCTCATTAAAAGGAAAAGGAATTTGGTCGAAAATAATATAACCATATAAAATAACATAATAAGTTGTGTGGTAATCGGTTGTCGTGGTATAGACATGTGATGTGTAGGAATGAGGAAAAAGTCGTGAAGAAAGTTTTGAGTGTGACTGGCTACAAGATTAGAGGCAGGCCAAAAAAACGACGGATGAACTGTGTGAAGTATGATAATATGGCAAGAAAGAAGTTGTCTGATCTGATGAGATGACGAGTAATAGAGAAATATGGAAGAAGACATGTTGCACCGACCCCAAATAAATTGTGATAAGGGCAGGAGAATGATGATGTATGGAGCTGTCCTTCTGTAACTTATCTATTCGGTGGCAACGCTAGGAACACGTTACAACTTGACAGCTGTTAGTGTTCACTTAGTTAAGTCGTCTAGTTATGTTTAGGCACGTTCTTCTAAGTTACACGACGGTATAACATCGACACCGGGGTTCGCTTGGGTTAGGTTTCTTAGATGGATGACATTAGTGGGACTGGTGACAAGTGAACGGCTCGATGATATCGTGAGTGGTTATAATTAAAATAAATAACACGGATCAAACTTTCTACCACAAGTTTTCGTGTAATGCGTGCACTGAATAGTATTTTTTTTTTATGAAATTTGTCTTTTTGTACATATTTTGTCAGCTTACGTGTCGAAAAATAGTGAAGCGGAAACATAACATAACATCACGCTTGTAATCCCTGGAAAGTTAGGCAGACCACTACAATTTCGCTAGTTATGTATGACCATTTGTTAGGACCCGAACTTATTATTTATTTACCGGAAAAATCCTTTTCACAAAAGAATCGGCGAACAAAGCACCATCCATTTGTATAAAAATTAATCCAATAAACACATAGAACAAACATCAAAGCACAAAACTGCGGAGCACCACTTTAACATAATTCCCAACGATAAAATTTTCATGTAGTACAAAATAAAATTTCACACAAAATCTTCTCACGAACTCTGAAAGCTAACAACGCAAAGGTTTTCCGCAAACTCGCATAGTGGGCTAACGAGGCCAAAAATGTCGCCACAAAAATGTATGGGAGCTAGGTAAGTCTTATTTTACCCTAAACATTGAGAAAAATGCTCCCAGCCAACCTAATGAAAATATAATTTGTTCAGCTAGTTTAAAACACGGTGTTCGGACGCTGTTCAACATTTTTGCAGGAGATTAAAGCCGTTATTTATTGTTATAGAAGTTTCGTGTTGAATTTTAGACGGTTTTGTAAATGGGAATGTTACCGGTTTTTTCCTATAGACGGATGAATATGATTACCAATCGTAACGTGTGGCTAAAGTGATCCAAGAATTTTTTGGCACTCGAATGATGTTGACAAGAAGGCGCACTTTAACAAAATACTATGAAAGAGGTTTACTCCATTATGACTTCACTTACCAATATATACAAATGTGAGACAAATTAAATAAACATTCATTTCTTTAACAAAAAATCAACGAGCCCGCGTCCTAACCAAACCGATCGTAACGCGAACACGTGACCTTTGCGTTAATTTTTTTTCCTCGAAATATTCCTCAAAGCTACCACTACACACAAAAAATCAAGACACGTACCTCGAACTTCGCCTCGAAAAACTCATTAAGAACAAAAAAGGAAATCTCAATGTCATTACTCTCTTCATTTTTCAATATACATTATTATTGTCATTAAATGTCATTTATTTCTTCACCGTCAACGAAGGGGAATTTATTAAATTTCGCCCAGTAAGCTCGTAACGCCGAAATGACGGAACACTTTTAAAGGAATGAAAATAAATTACTGGTTTTAGAATCTCTGGCTGTAAATTGGAGAAGGATTTCTTATGGACTTTTAGGGAAATTAAATCTATTGTGATTTGCTTTGCCGCCTGATTGGTTTATTGAGAAAATTATGTAGTAAGTAAAGGTATTTAAGGCAGATCTGAATGGCAACGCTGAGAGGGAACGCCCTAGAAGGACATGTACTGACCTTATTGGTGAAGTTCTTTGGAAAGGTCATGTGTGTAGGACTCGCAACCAGCGTGCGTGTATGGCCAGATGTATTTAGTATGTACGTGAATGGATTAGGTTAGAACTGCGACCAACCAGGTGCGATCCGCGCAAGCGAAGCGAGCAGCGCAGCAACCAGCGAGCGCTACATTTTAGTTGGTCGCAGTGTAATTGCTTTGTTTCTGTTAGTACATTATTCTGCCACGATAAACGGGTAAACCGGTGGGGCCATAGACAAATTAGAAGGGTCCGTTTACACCTTGTATGTAAATCCAGATTATAAACTATATATTTGTGTGCCGTATAGCCGTAGGACTTAAGTGAAGACTACTTGGTTATCGTTATGGAAACACTGACGCGTTCAGCCATTCCGTAGGCTATGACGCAACGCTATGAATAGGAAAAGTCTAGAACGATGCACTTACACAGTTGATTAAGTGCTACACTGGTCGAGTGCTCCAGAAGACATTTTAGCTTTAAGTTAAATCTAAATTGAATTTCAAAATTGAACCAACAAGCGTCGTTGTAATAAAAAAACAACTTTTTTTTATTCGTATTGCGACTCGAGGTTGTGGAATCAGCGTAGACTTAAGAATATTTTTGGAGGTGGTATTACTATGAAAGTTTTTTTTTAATCTAGTTTTAACTGACCCTCTTACCATAATCTTCATTTGAAGAAAGAAGAAACTCACGCGCAGCGTTCGTTTGGATAAGTAAAAGTCTAAACGATACAAATATTTTGAAATAAAAGATTTGAAGGATGCATAGGTTGAACATTAGATAAAATAAAAATATTCCTCAAATGGGACTTTTTTTGGTGCTCTAAGTGCCATATAGTGCTCAAATGGGAATACTTCAACATCTTTTAACACAAAATCTCTTCTTTAAATTTTCCAACGTTTGTTGTCACGAGGGGCTAACCCAAAATGTCGCAGTTCAGAGGACATACGTCACATACTTCCTCTCCATCAAAGTTTAAAAAAAATAAGAATAAAAGACCTTGGTATTTTTAAGACCAGCATTAGGTACTACCGAGTTCAGTGACAGTCAACCACTTTTCACCCTTATACTCTAAGTAATAAGGTTGACAAGTGGTTGATTTAAACGTCTAAAGCTGGTCTAAAACGCCATATCTACAAGCATACGACATCCTCAATAGTAGATTGCGCCCGCAAGCGGCGAGTTGCTTCACATAATTAGATTGCACTCCGCCACACCGGAGGAAGGAAGGTGTAAAGAAAATTGCATAATTTATTTTATTTCAACGCAGTTTTATAAAATACTGCTGTTATTTAATAACGAAGACAGTCAAGTTGAAAGTTTTTATGACTTTTGTTGAAGAAATTATTATAATAAGATGAAGAGAACTGGAGTTCTTAATACGTAGAAATAAAAAAAAAATGTTTTATTCAGCTGATCTGATAGGATAAGAGCTAAATCGCTCATCTCTGCATGACATAGTATGCGTGTACTAATATCCATTACATAATACCTCTACAATTAATAACAAGGATTTTCTCAACAGCAGCCAAGGAGTCTGGATTTGTGCTCGGTTAGTAATAGGCTCGCCCCCAATTACAGGTAAACACTTAGCAACTTTTAAAAGTGATTTTCCCTTACTGTTCTGATTAAAATTTCATGTTATTATGAACATATCATTTTGGAACTCATGTTTAATTATGCAATAGATCCAATCTCCAAGTCACAGTAGTTATTTCTCGCAAAAATTGCTTTTAAAATTAGGAAAGTGTATATATATTGGTGCACGTGACTGTACACCTCTGCGTAACCCTTCGGGAATAACAAGCTTGATGTTGAGAGGTATTATATGTTGTAATATTAGTTTTATAGAATTTTATGTCTATGTATTACTGGCAGGTTTTAAAGTCTATGGTCTTTTAAAAACATTATTGATGTTAGGAAGGTTTTTTAAATGTATAAAAATGACAGAGAAAAATAACAAGAAAGAATTGGTGGAGTGTGAATAGAAAATTGGATAGGGTAACATGTTTTAATTTGGAGGTATTTATTTAGTTTGTAATATATGGTTGAGTTATTTACATATGGGGTTTTAGATGGTTTAGTTATACTTAAATAAAAATATGTGAATGTTTGTTGGAATTTAATTGAAGAAGGATCCCACCCTCACAACATGATGGTAAGCAAACCTAATCCTTAACATTATAGTCTAACATATTATGTTATAATACCTCTACATGAAATTTGGGTGCAAGTGCACCAAGCTATTCCCGTAAAGCTAAAACTGACCTAAGAGAATATTCAATATTAATTTCTTCTACAATTTCAGATGCAGTAGCATTCACCGATCATTTTGAAAATGATCGGTTGTGCGAATACACAATCGTCCTGCTCATATATGTACTTGTGCCAGTAATTGCTGTAATAAGAAAGGCTTCGGGTTCGACGAACAAAATGACTCGCGATGATCGCTTTAGTTACGACGCGGCCTAGAGCTTTTCCGAATCTTCTGGTCTATTTATTTGATATCTACGTATATTATCACAAAAATTACATACAAAATTACAAACTATTCGTCAAACTAATTGCACTGATCTACATACAAATAACCTGGCCTGTATATTTCTAGGCATAACAAATTATATAACATAACATCACTCCTGTAATTCCCGAAGAGTTAGGTAGAGGTGTGCCCATTAGTACACCCACATTTCGCAGGATCGAGCCTATTGCTATCAACCGGGCACAAATCTAGACTGCTGCTACTGAGAACTTCCTGATGGAAAAGCCAATTATACTTTGCCTGACCAGGGAATCGTACCCAGGACCCCATACTCAGGAGTCATGCTTGTGACCACCACCGACCTCTAGATCAACGAAACAGTTGTATAACAAATTAAAAGTCCTGTTACTTGAAACCTAAGAAAACTTTGTTTTGTTCGTTTTTGGCTCACTGAATCAGTTCTCAACGCCGATTTTCAGGGTAAAACCGAGTTTTTCATAACTTCAGGCTATATATTCATAAAGTATGAAGTAAACATTAGGTTCTTGTTTGTTGAATATTGAAGCCAACATAGACCAGAAAATAGGGTATACCTACATACCTGTAATTATATCACAATAAGCAGTTTAAGCAGTGATAGCTTAGTCGTGATACCGTTGGACTACCAAGTCATAGGTCTTGAGTTGGAACTCAAGACACGCACCTCTGATTTTTCGTAATCATGTGCATATTGTCATTTGCTTCGGTACAGGAAAACATCGTGAGGACCAGCATGCCTGGGTGATATTTTTCGACGGCATGTAAAGCCAAGTCAGAGGCCCATGGGCGGCATAAAAACTCTGACACAAGGTTAGACACTAACCACACGATAAAAAAAGATTATCACAATGTAACTTTCCAGATGTACGTATATGTCCTCTTATTAAAAATAAAATGAGCAGTTGTTGGTAATAATAATTTTGTTTTGGGTTGAATTGAACTCTCCCGGTATGTGCGAATCGATACTTCCTAAAGTATGTTGTAGGCCCTCTGCCCACCCGTTCGGGTATAAAGGCGGGATATTATGTCAAATCAAACGCACATACATAAAAGTTGGCCTAGTTCTGATAAAAACCTTTTCTTACCAATAAATATGCCATAAAAACTCATCGAAAAAACTTACCTTGAAAAATATTACACAATACATAAAAGGTATTTTATCTGTCTGCTACATAGTTACCCAATTGCGTTCATATCGACATTGAATGACGTGTACACGAACAAGGTATTAGGATTAGGCTCTCCCGAAGACGGTATTAGGCACTTTGGCACACTTGATACATAGCCTGATCAAGACCTAAAGGGAATTGTATAGACGTTATCTTGGGTAATAGTCACTTAGGCCGACGTCCTTGTGTTTATGTATAGAGAAACCGACAAATATGTACTTACTCATATTGCGAATGTTTTTGGGCACAGTTTTTGGGCAAGAAAGAAATTATGATCTCATTATTTATTTGTTTTAGTAAGTGCCAATAATTTTTATATTTTGTCTTTTTTAATTTTAGGTCGTAATTGGTTTGTAAAATAATAGCAATATTGTTTTTTTTTATTTTATACTTCGTAAGCTGAAGAAAACTCTTAAGTTTAAGGAGCTTACTGTTGCATTAAATTTCTAGACCCACTCGTTTTAATTATATTTTTTCTTATGTTATCATTATTAATTTTGTGAATGCTGTTTGACCAGTAATTTGCGACTGAGTAAGTCATGGGGGGTTACCATTATCTGAATAGTACTAGTAGTATGGGAATAGTACTAAAACATTCCTGCACCATCAGATCATGGTAACCCTCCAGGACTGCAAAAACCTAAACTTAAGACAATTATGTTGTACATAAAAGCTGTTGGTGAACCTATATTAATAAGTAAATAAATGAGGAAAATAATTAACTTTAGTCCTTTATTCATTTATTCTTCTTATCTTTTACAATTTTAAATAATTCTTACAAAAAAACATATTAAAAAACATTTAAAAATATAAAAAATAGTAGCCCACTGGCACCGGGAACAGGGTCCGAGCTACCGGTGGTCAGGGCTCTTGAGAGAGGAACCTCCTAACAATATGCGCCGTGTGCAGAAGTACTGCTTTCTGAATCAAGCCCTTGATCCAGCTGCCAAGCGAGAGCCTGCTCAGATATTGGTCGAAGCTCTTGGCTATTAAACCATTGGCCAACACGACTGCTGTACTCACGATCTAATAATAATTTTATCAATAATAACTTTAGTTATTATTGGTAAAATGTGTGTACATTAAAAGGTCACCGCGCCTTTGATCTTCGGGTAAACCCTCCTGATATTAAGTATCTCTCTTCACAGAAGTTAAATGACCACCTCTACATTCATGCATCCAAAAAATACAATTTAAAAATACGTCCAAAAACAATCTATCGCCAAAAACACTTTCCGTATCCCCAAAACTACATTCTATCAAAGAAAATAAAAAACGCCTTCACTCATTGGAACTCCTTCGAAAGTACTAGTAGCAAAATTCCCCTGTGGACAGTTTTGGCACCTTGACTGATCGCCGGCTCACATGAACAGTAGGATATTGTGGGCATTACCGCTTCGGTCACGAGCTGACGGCAACGAAATAACTGGCTGACTGTGCCGGGGTACTGCGGAAATTTTATGTAAAGGAAAGATTGGAAGCTGTTTGGCTTTGTAAGGCGATGCAGTTTGTTGGTTATGATAAAACGTGTTGGAACTTTGGATAGAAAAGTATATTATTGGCTTCTTTAAGGTTCCGTACTTGAAAAGGAAAAATGAACCTTTATAGGATCACTTTGTTGGCCGTCCGTCTGTCTATCAACACCTTTTTTCTCAGGAATGGGTAGAGGTAGCAATTAACATTTATACACATACATTTATCAAACACTAGGTCTACGGTCCGTCTCTTTTAGCTGTGAAAAAAATCAAACTTGCAAGTCAACGCAATCAAAAGATATAATCGTATACATACGTCTCGTATTTTGTGATTTCACAAGAGAATCAAAACCTATAGGGTTTCCCGTTGACCTAAAATCATGAAATTTGGCAAGAAGCAATGCCTTACAGCACATGTAATGGAAAAAAATCTGAAAAACATAAAATATGTAGTTTAATAACAAAAAAACCTGCCGACTTTAAGAAGTTTGTACGAAACCGTCGGCGCGCGAGTCCAAATAGTGTTGCAACTGTGGTGATAGTAAAATAAAATGGTCACACTCGGTATAGTATAAAAATCTTGTGTTCCAAGTTTTAAATCTATTAATGCCTCGTCTTACAAAAAATGATCGTCAGACTTGCTCCACCGCCGCCGTAAGAAAGCAAAATCCAAAGTCATTTGTTGATATTAGGCTGTGAATTAGCAATTAATAATTAAACATAAGATAGTCCCCAAAAATCGGCTACTGTTCGCCACTTTATAGTTTCGAATCTGGAAAAAAGCTGTAGAACAAACTTCACATACACTACACAATCTATTTCGTTGATATCAAGTTTCGAAACCGCACATAGTTGCGTTACCTCGCAACCCGCTCCGTATACCCACATAATATATCACCCTTATTTATTTCATGTTCCACACCTTATAAGTTCTTCATATTTATGCTCAGCCACGCCAAAAATATATGTTCGTATATTTTCAACGTGCCAGAGAAATATGTGATCTTTCGTAGTTTATACATGGCTTCATAACTCTTCAGGCTAGGTAACAATGAGGTGATCTGTAGGCCCACTTTGTGGTCTAAGTTAAGCAGAAAATATTCTAGGGCGCGTAGGAATATATTTGTTGAGCCAAAACATTCCAAGGTACAACAGGCATAATATTTTATCCTGAAGTTTAGCTGTTTATTTTTTTTTATGTCTATGGTCGGCTTGGACAATATAATGACAGATCGTGTAGTTTGAAAAATGTTAGCCAGTTAATAAGGTTGGTAAAGAGATAACTCATTGACTACACATGCAATGCGTGCAGGTGGGTTACCATGACCTTTTAGTGCAGGAATGTTTTAGAACTATTCTGAGAGTGGGAAAGTGACAACGCTAGACAGCTGTTTAGCGCCATCTCTTACCCACTCTCGGAATATTACTAAAACATTCCTGCACTAATAGATCCTGGTAACCCCCCGGGTACCTGCACCCATTGCGCGCAACGAAAGCCATTAAATCGTCATTCACAGAGAAAATTCAATGCTTTCCTCAAGGAATAAATAAGTATCAAAAGGGTTTTTTAAAGTGGTTTAAGACTACAACCACCAAACTCATTTCCATGAAACTTCACAGAGAGGATCTACAAAAAGACATTCAAACCGATACAGGTCGAGTTGCAAACTCAGTAAGAAAGACAACTAACTATAATGACGAAAGATGCATAAATCCACACCATAGGCCCAAGACATTTATTCATTACATAATGCCATCACTGATAATGCTGCTGCTGGATGTGCGTGTATTATTTACTGACCCTGGACATTACAGTGGCGACGAGGATTGTTAAATTCTGAACTATTAGCGTGTTATTCGAGTGTTTTAAGGTCATTGTCGGAGTGTACGGACATAAAATAAAATGTCAATAGGCAAAATAAAGGAATTCGACATAAAGTCGGGCACGTGGTCAGTGTATGTGGACCGGTTAGACATGTACTTTAAAGTGAATAAAATCAGTGATGACATTAAATTGCCTACCCTAATAGCCATCATGGGGGATGAGGCATATGAATTATTATGCAATCTGGCTAGTCCACAAAAACCAGCGGAGTTAACATACGACAAGGCGGTTGATCTATTACGGAAACATCTAGAACCAACGCCGTCCGTACTTGCAGAACGCTATCGGTTTAGACAGCGGCGACAGACCAGCGAAGAAAACGTAGCCGCGTACCTAGCCGAGCTCAAGAAACTCGCTCGACATTGCAAATTTAAAGACGGGTTAAATGATAATTTGCGTGATCAGTTTGTCTGCGGCCTGCGGAGCGACATAATTCGCCAACGACTATTTGCGGAGGCCGATACGGTATCATATACTGACGCAGTGAGGCTGGCGAGTTCGCTAGAAGCGGCGGAGCGGAATGCAGCCGCGGTGGAGTCGAAGGCAGCGGTATGCAGCGGGGGCGATGACTCGGGCAGCGGGGTACCGTCGGGGCAGGCGGTGCATGCGCTCGGCAACGGCGGTGATAACGGCGGCGCCGAACGGAAAACGCAGCGGGGTGCGCGGACTGGCCGCAGCGCGGGCGGGGCTAGAGCGGCGACAGCGCGTCACAGCTCCGCGCTTAGCTCGAGACCGCATGCTGGCGGTGGCAGCGCAAGTGGCGGGCGTCGGTTCAACTGTGAGGGTTGCGGGGCAATGGAACATACGTATGCAGGTTGCCGATTCCGTGACTACGTGTGCAGCAATTGTAGACGACCGGGACACCTGCGACGCGTGTGCCCGAACAGGGCGACGAACGGGGGAGGAGGCGCCGGGTTCAGGCGCTCGACGGTGAACTACGGAGAGGCGAGGGAAGACTCATCGTGCGAGGAGGTGTCGCCGGAAGAATTTCATCATCTATGCTTGAACGATTATCGAGCGGTAAAGTTGCCTATACGAATTGATAATGTCACCATTCAAATGGAGATTGATACCGGTACAGCGGTATCGTGCATTAGTGAGGGAACATATAACATGTATTTCAGTGCTCATAAATTGGAACCAAGTGATCTTGTACTAAATTTTTATGATGGCTCAAAAATTAAACCGCTAGGAGTTATCAAACCGGTGGTTGGGTACGGGGATTGTAATAAACAATTAGAGTTATTTGTAATAGGGGGAGGTACCACCTCATTACTCGGCCGTCAGTGGTTAGCAGAATTAAAAATAAAAATTCCCGTCTTTAGTAGTTGCAATAATGTAAAGTGGAAAGAAGTTAATATGGGTAATGAAATTAAGGAACTCTTAAATAGGTTTAAGGAGTTGTTCAGCGGTGGATTGGGGCGGTATACTGGAGGCAAGGCAACGCTGCGGGTGCGCGAAGGTGCAGCGCCGGTGTTCCACCGCGCGCGACCGGTGCCGTACGCGCTGCTCGGCCGGCTCGACGAAGAGCTTGACGCCATGCTGCGCGACGGAATCATTGAGCCCGTCGACTGCTCCGACTGGGCCTCACCACTAGTGCCGGTAAATAAACCCGATGGTTCTCTGAGAATCTGTGCTGATTATAAGGCGACTGTGAACCCTGCCTTACTAACGGATCGCTACCCATTACCCAGAATCGAGGATCTAATAGTTAAACTTAGCGGAAGTTCTTATTTCTCTAAAATTGATTTATCCCAAGCCTAGAACCAAATTGAGCTAGATGATTCTAAGAAATATACAGTGATAAACACCCATAGGGGTCTGTATAGGTATAATCGGTTAGTGTACGGTCTGTCGTCGAGTCCAGGCATTTTTCAACGGATAATGTGCAATTTATTGAAGGGAACTCCTAACGTGGAAATTTTTCTCGACGATGTGATAATCGGTGGGAAAAACAAACGAGAACATTTAGAAGCACTAGAGGAGGTTTTCAGTAGATTACAACGTTACGGTCTTAAATTAAAAAGTAATAAATGTGTGTTTTTAGTGAAAGAAGTGAAATATTTGGGGTATATCATTAGTACAGAGGGAATTAAAACAGATCCGTCCAAGGTACAGGCAATCATCAACATTCCCCGTCCGACAAATATAACGGAGTTAAGGTCGTTTTTGGGAATTACAAACTTTTATGGGAAATTTGTTAGAAACATGAGTAGTAGGTTAGCAACACTTTACGAACTGTTAAAGAAAGGTAAACAGTGGGATTGGTCGATTGAGTGTGAAAAAGCTTTTGTAGAAATTAAAAAGATTTTAGCGGGGGCGCAAGTATTAGCGCATTACGAGCCTCGGGAACCATTGATATTAACGTGTGACGCAAGCGCGCGCGGGGTTGGCGGGGTACTAACACAGCCCGGTGAACGAGGCGAGCGACCGATAGCCTATGCGTCACGCACACTTACAGAAGCGGAAAAAAACTATTCCCAAATACACCGCGAGGCGCTAGCTATTATATTTTGTGTAAAGAAATTTCATCAGTATTTATATGGCCGCAACTTCATTCTACGTACAGATCACAAACCATTAGTATCAATATTTGGCCCGAATACCGGAATACCGACTATGGTGGCGAGCCGAATGCAAAGATGGGCAATTATCTTATCAGCGTATTCGTTCAATATCGAGTACGTACGTACCGATCAAAACGGAGCGGACGGGTTTTCTAGATTACCGCTGGCCTCCAGTAACTCAACTACGGCCGTGCATCCGGAACAAACCCATTTGCACTTTGTACAACAATCGTTGTTATTAGACTATAATGAAATTAAACGTCAGACAATGCGAGACGGGGAGTTGTCAAAAATATTGAGTTACATAAGAGATGGCTGGCCTAGTGAATGTGAGATAACAAACTTAAAACCTTACTTCAATAGGAAAAAGGAACTTTACGAAGAATTAGGATGCGTTATGTGGGGGTATAGACTAGTGGTACCGGAAGCGTGTACGAGTAAGGTGTTATTAATGTTACACGAACCGCACATGGGTATAGTAAAGTCAAAGGCTTTAGCTCGAAGTTATGTATGGTGGCCCGGGGTCGACGAAGCTGTGGAGCACATGTGTCGGGGGTGTGAAGTGTGTGCGGCTCAGGCAGACGCGCCGCCTCGGCAAGCACCGCGCATGTGGCCCTGGCCGAACCGACCCTGGAGTAGGATACATATCGACTACATGGGGCCGATAGGCGGTAGGACATACCTAGTGGTAGTGGACGCGACCTCCAAATGGTTGGAGGTATTTAATGTCTCAAGCACTACAGCGTTCAATCTAATCGATAGGTTAACGGAATTGTTTAGTAGGTGGGGCTTACCTAGACAGATAGTTAGTGATAACGGTAAGACAGTCGAATTATAACGGTGCTGCTGGATGTGCGTGTATTATTTACTGACCCTGGACATTACAGTATTATATTGAAATTGCTACAGAAAAGCATAAGCTAATCCCGTTTAAAGGCCTTGAGAGATATGAAATCATTCGAAACCAAAACCACTTATGCCACTTGGAAGGCTAGGCCCCCATTTCTTAGAACGCATCAGTCAGAAAGTCCCAAAAACTTATGCTGGAACTGATCAAAAGATACAGAAAACTTCAGGTCTTATCAGGGACGGCTGCCTCAACCTTTTACAAAGCCATTATCTCAAATAACTTTTTTACAAAGATCCCCAACGTGATAAGAATTTGGTTTCGTAGCAATTAAGGAGTTATCTGCTTCGTTTTAACGACCAACTCTTAGGGCCATCGCCCACCGCGACGTTTTGACGGCCGTGATAAAAGTTGTGATCCTGTCACTGACTGTGTTTATTTGCGTTTTGCGCGACTGCTGAGCGTGGGGTCCTGGGTTCGATTCCTGGGTCGAGCATAAAAGTGCTATTGGTTTTTTCCGTTAGAATTTTCTCAGTAGTAGCCCGGAGTCTGGAAGTTGGCGATATGACACCCCCGTGCTTTGGAAAGCATGTTAAGCCGTTGGTCTTGCGCCTGATCTCTTTCGGAGTCAAACGGGAGTCCCATATTACAGGACGGTTTCGATTAGCCATAATAAACGTTTCAGAGTCGAACGACTCCATTTTGGTATTTTAGCGACTACAATACAACATCGCTGTCTGCTTGTCTGTGATGCACTGAGCACCTTCCCACCTTCTCCACTTTTCGTTTTCCCGACGCCGACGCCATCTTGAAAAGTCGCGCGTTTACTTCGATACAGTTGCGATGCTGCCGCCCGTTTGCATCATATCTGTCGCGCGTTGCAAATGCGAATAACACAAGAAAAAAAGGCACCGTGTGCGACAAGCCTTAATAGGTCTTTAGGTACGCCGTCTTTAATAACAATAGGCTATATGAAGGAGAATGTAGCAGGCGTTTCCTTCCCAAAGTAAATACGGTATTGTCGTTTCGGGCCTAAATGAAGCTTTTCCTTTATATGTTTCTAGGACTGTTTAGGAGGAATTGATTTTCTTTTCTTTCTTTCCTTTATACACTTAAGGTATTGGAGTTTTGGTTCATTAGATGATATCGTCAGTCTTCAAGATAAAGGCTGTGTTTGCACTATTTTTCGATCCTAAAAATAAACCAATTTCAAATAGCTGAGCTTTTATCTAAAATGTTGTCAACTTAAACGATTGGTTAAAACCATCTAACATGACATTCAAAATCGGAACATGGCATAGATATACAGGGTGGAAGGGTCAGTGACACACAAACGGTTACCACATAATCAGAACATCAGTTTTTTTTAAATAATAATGCCGATGAATTTCTATGTCTGTCTCGGTGGGGGGGAGTCTCGAACGATACTTAACACGTGGTAACCGTTTTTGCGTCGATATCACACTTCTCAGTGTGAATTTCACCAATGAAACTGAACCCGATCAGGATATCTAAATTGCGTTCTCCGTTGAACGTGGTTTTGATGTGCTGATCAGTTACAGTCAGTGCCCTTCAAATAAAGAGCTTATTAATATATTCATAAATTAACCCCTATGATTATTCCCTTCGGGGATTACAGGTGTGATGTTTTGTTGTTATTCAGAAAGTATTCGAGTACTTCCAAAACCCTCCTGATAAAAAAAAACGACTCAAGTAAATAACACCCCTGAAGTGCACAACGTAAAGTCGTCCTTACCAAAACAAGTCCCAATCAGCGCGCTCTCAATCATTGTCCCCCTTCTTAAAAGCAGATAGAAGCTGTCCTCTAATGATAATGTATTAATTAGTTCAGCGTAAACAGCATCCAATTAACTCGAGAGTAAGCCGGCGCCATGTTTTTGCTGAGTCGAGAACGGATGGGCAATGTTTGTACGATCTTTTGCAGTCGTGCGAAGGTGTTTGTGCTTGCTTTTAAAGTGAGTTTAATTCAGTTTGAAATTATTTTAACACGCTGGGAATACAGTATTAACGTGGATGAAGTAAAAGGAATTATTAAAATAAAATAATTAATTAATTAATTAGTATGCCTAGATGGTTTGGTCATGTTGAGAGGATGAGTGAAAGACGACTAACAAAAGGTATGTACTAGGCAGATGTGAGTGGGACGTGGACGGGATGGGACGCTATAGAAGTACATACACTGAACTTATTGGTGAGGTTATTCAAAAAGATCAGGTGCGTAGTACTCCCAACCGGCGTGCATGTATGACCAGGGGGTTACCATGATCTGTTAGTGCAGGAATGTTTTAGGACTATTCTGACAGTGGGAAAGTGACAGCGCTAGACAGCTGTCTAGCGCCATCTCTTATCCACTCTCGGAATAATACTAAAACATTCCTGCACTAAATGATCATGGTAACCCACCAGATGTATGAACGTAGACGAGGCAAAAGGAGTATGTAATGATCGTCGAAGGTGGCGCTTGAGGGTTTCTGCCTACCCACATAGGAAAAACTCGCGATTTTAAGTTTATGACGTAAAAGGAATACCTATGTAAGGATCGCATTCTTAGGAGGTTACTTCCTGTACTTTCAGACTGCTCCCATGGGAAACAAGGGATGAGTTTATGCATGCTGTAAAATATCGGTGTGTAATGAATTATAAGGGACCTGATAAATTTTCGGATTTTATTTACAATTACAGCCCGTTCCGGCTGGACGTTCATATTGTACACGGAATCGTGTTTTATCACGTTCCGGAAAAAAAAACGAATTGGTGTTCACATTAGTTCCGTTATTTTTCGGGAGCGAGCGCATCAGCGAATCCGTCACAAAAAAAATCACAATCCGTGTTATTTGACGTACCTGATTTTAAAAAGACATCACGTGATTTAAGACTTGTCCGTCATTTTTCACGATTCGTGATGCGTGTGAACACGGGCATTTAAAAAGCATAGCCACCGTCAAAAAAATTGACGGACCGTGAACAAGACGATACGTCAAAAAAAAAAACGAATCGTCGTCGTGTGAGCGGGTTGTTATTGTACTCTTGAGAAAATGGTCAGTGACGACCTGTTGTCTTCATAATTATAATCTCAAACAACTGAGGTACAAAACTTTTATTGGCAATTTCTCTTTTGGCCTCTAATTGTATCGCTTACTTAAAAAAGATCCAAAATAATACAGCCCAATGGGCACATACTATTATTAGGCCACTACGTCGGAAATACTACATTATCGATTTCAAATACCGCGACCAATGGTATAGTCTCTGCACCAATCAAAGCTAATAATTTTAGTGACCCAGATCCTGCTATTTTAAATACTGCTTTAAATCAAACAAATTGCAACGACCAACAAGATAAATACTAAGTATTTGTTGCAAGGCTATTCTTGTCTCCTGTTTTGTTTCCCCTGAGGCAAAGAACTAAGTTTCAAGGAAACTCGGGCAAAAACTCAGCTCTAACGTAAATAGATTCAGCTTATCCGGACCTTGTTAAACTAAAAGCTGGCAGTAAGTTTAATAGCATACAGTGCGGTATATGCAGTGTTAAAGTAGCTAGACTGATCTATGTTGAGTTCAGTTCCCCGTCATGGCAGATTAAGAACTCAAACTCAAAGCATTTATTTCAATTAGACCATTACAGGCACTTTTGAATGTCAAAACACAAAAAATAAACTAAGCTACAGTCCCAGTCACAGGGCATAATAACTTGTGAAAGTACTGTAGTTGCCCATTCGAAAGCGTAGATCTCTATGGAGAAGAATGGGCAAGAAACTCCATGGACACTCTTCTAGATCATTGTTGTTACAAAGTCTCGGTTACATCATTCATGTCGAGATTAAACATACATGTGAGAACGATGTAGAAAGACGTGCGAGTAAGAGCGTCCAGAATAAAAAGATAAAATTAACAATTCAAAAATACAATAATCCATGGCAGCTGCGAGATGACCAGTCACAACTGACAGCGCCCGAAGAACTGCTAATTGACTCCCACCATACCAGTTGTCCGACTTTTGGGCTTATTATACGGGGTAATAAAGTCGTGACATATATTTTGCCATGGATTCAGAAATGGATTTAGACCCAGAAAAAATTATCACATTTTCCATGCATTATGAGCGTGACTGGCTCGTTGGTCTAGTAGTCGCAAGCGCGACTGCTGAGCATGAAGTCCTGGGTTAGATTACCAGCTCGGGCAAAGTGTTATTGGGTTTTTCCATCAAGAAATTCTCCGTAACAGCCACGGAATCTGGATTTGTGTCCGATTGATAGCAATAGGCTCGCCCCCTGTTACATGGGACTTAAACATAACTGGCGAATGTGGGTGTACTGTTAGGTACACCTTTGCCTAATCCTTCGGGCGTGATGTTGTGTTATGTTATGAGCGTGTTAGTGTTGTGCTTTTGTATGTAACAACCGATTTTTTTAGCACCTTGGAAAACTCTTGGTTCTTTCTGCTCTGGGATGTCTAAAATCATTTACGGAATCCAAGGATTCCATAAGCCGTTTTCAAGAAAACGGCAAATGTCCCGAGGTCTTTATTCATTACACATCGAAATGACTGTCATAAATATATCACAACTGAGACCGTAATAATAAAACTTGCTCCCAGTACCACGGAAGAAAACCTCAATTGCAAAGAGCAGTGAGGTCTCCAATAAGTCAAAAAACAAATGAATGCGTTAAGTTTCCGGAGCGCTGTCCCTTTTCAAAAGTTTTGATCAAAAAACTTAGCTTATCGCGATCTACTGCAAGACGAAGGCCTCTTCAGAATTGGGACACAGCACAATTCCTCTTTTTTATATTCATTTCAACGCAGAGGGCAAGCATTCATTCAAACAGTTTACAATATAAGAATAGCAGACCATTATTATAAAAAGTGTGCCGCTGTAGATGCAGTGTCAAGCGATTTTGGACATGTGAGCTAGTGCTAGACCCCCACCTGTCCTGCACTTACTCCACCCAGCAAACATCTGCAGACAAGGTGATAACTGCTTTCTATGCGATTTATTTTTCTACATATATCGACTTTCAACAGGATTCAGATATAAGCTTAAAATTAAGCGGTAGATCTAGGTCTAATGTATTTTTGCGCAAGTAGGTTTGCACAAGTGTGGAGGATCTCGTGGCTAACTAATAACAACTGCTCGGGTGAATCTTTAGGTTAAGCCGCACTTGCCTTGGTTGGACCGTGTATGGGTGACCACCCATTACATACCGAGTTTCTTCCGTGCCTCGGAAAGCACGTTAAGCCGTTGTTGGTCCCGGTTGTCATTTGTAGATCCTTGACAGTCGTTGCAGGTAGTCAGTGGCCTGAAAGTCTAACAACCAGTTCTACCAAGGGGTATCGTATTACCCAGTACTAACTGGGTTGAGGCGGTCAGATGGGCAGTCACCTGCATGGTTGGGAAAAGACTAGCCAGATTATGGGTTCGCGCAAGAGTCTTTCACGCATTTGTCCTGATACCCTTTTTGGTAGCTTTATATCAATCCTATAGATGTTTGACTTTACCATCAACGTTATCACCGATGGACTAGGCCGTGAGATATCTTCTTAAGCCGACAGTAAATTTTTTCACCATTACTTCATAGGCATAATATTCCGCACCGTTCCATTTTACGACATACTTCAAAGTATAACTTCCGATGCGAGTCTCATACCTTGCAGAAGAAACCTACTCAAAATGCTAATATCTTGATATGCTTTTATGGTATAACTTCAGTTCATTAGCATTGGAATCTTGGTGCAGCAGCTGCGACTTCTGAAGTTTGAGTCCCGGGTTGTATTCCATACGAGAAATTAACGTTCTATAACAGTATGTATTGTAGACAATTTCGGAACAAAGATCTTATTCAAATTGCGTTGAATATTTAGGTGGAGTAGAATGAGGTTGG
Organism: Standfussiana lucernea; assembly: GCA_964057025.1. Lineage (NCBI taxonomy): Eukaryota > Metazoa > Arthropoda > Insecta > Lepidoptera > Noctuidae > Standfussiana > Standfussiana lucernea. Next base: position 16,050,889 of record OZ059786.1, on the reverse strand, counting down.
GAGTTTGGGGCTTGAATATGGCGGATTAGCATGTAGATATTGTAGACATTTCTGTGGTCTGAGAACGGGAATTAGATATTTTACTGTGATTCATCCTTACAGGTTACACAGACTCTCACTACCGTTGGCTACTAAGCTTAACTCAATGAGCTGAAATCGACAGATTTTCTGGAAAAAAATATGTTTTTCGCAGTAGTAAGCCCTACCTTTTTAGGTACCTAGTCCTAAAAAATCTTAAGTTGGGTTTCAACCCGAGGTATTTAAGAGAAAATTAGACCACCATGGCCAATTGTCCATTTAACTGATACATCCGGGCTGTTATTGAGAAATTCATCACCATTCTCCTGCCATTATCCCAGTTCCTTTAGGGTCGGCGCAGCATGTCATCTTCTTCCATACTTCTCTATTACTTGTCATCTCATGATACGCTTCCTTTCTTGCCATATTATCATACACACAGTTCATCCGTCGTTTCTTTCGTCTTCCTCTACTCTTATACTCTTTAAGAGAAATTCCTGATGGAAAACCCAGGTCCTCATGCTCTGCAGTAGCGCTTTGAAACAACGAGACAGTTATACAAATAATAACTAATTAGCCGAAAACTACTACTACTAGCTGACTACCTCGTTGTTCTCGTGGTTGCAAGCGCGACTGCTGAACATGAGGTCCTGGGATCGATTCCCAGGTCGGTCAAAGTGTTATTGGGTTTTTCAATCAGGGATTTTTCAGTAGCAGTCACGGAGGCTCTGGATTTGTGCCTTATTGATGGCAGGCTCGCCCCCTATTACATGGGACTTAAACGTTACTGGGGAAATTTGGGTAGGCATATTCAACCAGAATTATATTTTATATTTGTTTATGCAATTTTACGATCAATTCCTAACAAATTAGGAAGAGGAATTGCTTTAGTAATATCTATTCTACACCTCTGCTTAACCCTTCGGGATTTATGTAGCCGAAAACTTAACTCTAGTTATTACTACAGCTGTTTTATTAAACAATACTGTCCACGGGTGTTAATGACATTGCTTCACAAGATCGCTTCTAACTGATCTATTGTTTCAGTAATTGTAATTATTCCGTATAATGGGTGTAAACGTCACGTCAGCTAAAGTGTTAGCTATAATAGGTAGGTAATGCCAGGTGCTGTTTCTAGAACGTTTAGCTTGAAATATAGATATAATAGCTCGTTATACAAGCCATTAAATCTTTGTACATGTATGGGCCTAATCGTGTATAACTGTTGATGAATGTTTGGAGGAAATACCTAATAACCATTGCCAATACTAGACATTGGTAAGTAAATGTTTTTTTGTTGTTGACATTTAAAAATAATATGTAGCTAAATAATAACAGCCGCTCGGGTCGATCGTCAGTTTAAGCCACGCTTGCCTGGGTTGGACCGTGGATGGGTTACCACCCATTACATACAGAGTTTCCTCCTGGCCTCGGAAAGCACATTTAACCGTTGGTCCCGGCTGTCATTTGTAGATCTTTGACAGTCGTTACAGATAGTCAGTGGCCCGAAAGTCTGACAACCAGTGTTACCAAGGGGTATCGTATTACCCAGTACGAACTGGGTTGTTGAGGTCAGATAGGCAGTCGCTCCATGTAAATAAAATACTGGTATTCAGCTGCATCCGGTTAGACTGGAAGTCGACCCCAACATATTTGGGAAAAAGCTAGGCAGATGATGATGTGTGCAGATCTCAGAATGATGATATCCGTTTTTCAAACTGAGGTCCTTCGAAAGTTTTTTTTTTGTGCAATAGCGTACCTAGATAGATATAATGATTAGGTACCTAATTTTACGTTCTCATCGACGCAAGTGCTGTAAAATAGAATTATTCATCATAGAATCATTATTATTTATTTTTAATTTTATTTTCAAATTTTAATTTTATTCGATTTCTAAATATTACCAAATGTGTTCTTATTTTGAATCTTGTAAACTTTTAAATGACTTCTATTAGTATTTTAACTTTGTTGGCTTAGATGTAATTCTATAATGCATGCTGTGGTGTTAGTGAAAGAGTACACCTACGTGATACTTTTGTCGTTCATAAATTATTTCACATGATCTGTGTACATCCTTTGTTGGATATCGTAAATAAATAAATTACATTTACAACATTAACCGGAACGTATGGAAATATCTTTGAATATATATTATTTCCGATGGAAAAACCCAATAACAGTTTTCCCGAACCGGGAATCGAACCCGGGACCTCTTGGTCAGCTGTCGCGCTTGCAGCCACGAGACCTACCAGGCAAACTAAAATAAACAACATTCTGTAATTGCCAAAACAATAACTGATGGAATCCGCAAAGTAATACTGAACTTCATTTTAGGCCTTAGTACTGTATGAACTTTAGATAGAAACCAAATGATTGAACATTAGGATACAGTTCAACAAACCCACGAACATTTTATCTAAATGTTTTCGATTGGTTCATTCCCTTTGATGTACATTTGGCATTGTTTAAAGGTCAATTTAAAGTTGCTTGCTGTTTTGTTCGAGCTTTGTTAAGCATTGTATGAATTCGTAATCTAAATGATTGATTTCCCTTAATGTTTTTTTATAAGGTTATCTCTGTTTGTAAAAGACAATACAGCATCATCATTTTTAGCAAATATAGTACCTGCACTCTGTCGAGCTCTTATACAGGTTGCATAGAAATTCATCATCTGCCTAGCCTTTTCCCAAATAGGTTAGGGTTGACTTCCAGTCTAACCGGATGCAGCTGAATACCAGTATTTTACATTTAGCGACTGCCTATCTGACCTCCACAACCCAATTAGTTCTGGGTAATACGAAATCTCTGGGTTGAGACTGAAGACTGGTTGTCAGCATTCAGGCCACTGACTATATACCTGTAACGACTGTCAAAGATCTAAAAATGACAGCCGGGACCAACGGCTTACCGTGCTTTTAGAGGCACAGAGGAAACTCGGTTTGTGTGGTCACCCATCCACGGACCAACCTAGGCAAGCGCGACTTAACCTGAAGATCGACCCGAGCGGCTGTTTTTATTTAGTCACGAGCTTCACCAGGTTGCAAAGAAACTGTTACCAAGAATTCAGCACCTACATGACCCACTATACTCACCAGTGTTTAAATTGTTCGTCAATATTTTTTCTTTAAAACATCTGCTGTTCCTAATTCATCATGTGCTAAATTCATGTATTTAGTTTGCGCGTCGACGTCCCATTTAAAATACCATGTGGTTACATAAATGTAAAGCCAAACCTATCCTTATCGAGAATGTCACCAGTATTTATTATCTGTAAACTAAAATTTGGAATTCGGTCATTACGGCCCTATGTGGTTCTTTTACGTTTGTTAGTTTTAGAATTCAGTCTGTCAGCGTCATCCGATGAGAATAAATCTCTTGTTCTGCTAAAGATCGGCCTATTATTTGTAAATAATCCAAATTCCTTGGGCATCGTTCAAATTGGCTACGATCGTACGAACAAAAGATGCGATTTCGTCGCACGACGAGATTAAACACACATTTCTTTAGTGTCCTAATTGAAGCTTGCAAATCATCGTGCGGGCATGGAAAATGCTTGATAACGATCGTACGATGCGTTTGATCGTGCGATCGTGCAATCAAAGCTACAAATCGCTTTTGAGTGTCCAGCGATAACGCGTGATCAAATATCACGCGTCATCGCGCGAGCACAGGAACGAGAGAGACGAGGGGCGGCACCGGTGAATCAAGTTCGACGAGATTGTTTACATTTTAGAATTTTGTTAAGTCGAAAATCACGATCAGCTTAACTTGGGTAGGAAAGGGTTATAGACCTCAATTCAGACAAGTGAAACTCACGTACGGCGCGGCGGCATCGCATAATGGGCTTCGCGCGTTGGTCATCGCGCGACCTATTAGGACAGCTGTTGGGCCATCGCGCGACGAAATCGCATTGTTAACTCGTACGATCGTAAGCTAATTAGTCCGCCTTACACCATACATACATATGTACCTACCTACATATACAGGGTGGATGGGACATTGACGGTAAAACGTTTACCACGTAGTCAGTACATCATTCTGAGTAGGAAAAGATTTTTTTTTTGTTATAAACGACGAAAAATTTCTATGTGCACAGAAATTTTTCGTCGTTTCGGTTCAGAATGATGTACTGTAAACGTGGCGTCGGTGTCCCTACCACCTTATATGTACCAATACTAGCTTATAGTAAAGCTTATGTCTACTTAAGCACATTCATAGACTGGCTGAAATTATTTGAAAGATTGTCTTTCTCCTGTTCAATAAAACGTCTCGTGCAAAACACGAGACGTTTTATATATTTATTTTTCCAGACATGATCCATTACATTTCAGTATCATGTCCTAATGTTTATCTAGAGTAATGGATACGTTAACCCGATATAAACCTTTCATCGTCTACATACAGTACCTAAGTACCATAAAAAGGTAAGATGGAAGCCTACTTTAGGTACTAACGAGTCCACTTTTCAACCTTATTACTCAGGACATTAGGTTGAAAAGTGGCAGACCGTCAGTGAACTCAGAAGTACATTATATCAAGTAAGTACTACGAAAAAACCTGATCAAGAGCGATTCGGAATCACATTACTAAGGTTCGGAACTAAACTAAATGTAGCAGTGTGTGGAACGGTCATTGGTATGTCTAAATTACTCAGAATGAGAATTGCGTTACTGAAACATGAAGGTAATAAGGGGCGAGCCTATTGCCATCGACCGCGAGCAAATCCACACGGGTCTGATACCGAGGTATTCCTGATAGAAAACCGAATAACACTTTGCCCGATCTGTGGATTGAAGCAAGGACCTCACGCTCACTAGTAGCGCTTTTAACCACTAGACTGACGAGGAGTAAAATAAAATAAATAGTTTTTCAAAGATAAAATTGACCTCCAAAAAATAAAAAAAGGAGAAGAAAGAATTAAATTAGCTAGCGAAACTAGACAGAAGTGAAGGGCATCGATACCAAAACAAGATCAAGACTGTCAGATACGTGTGATTATAGAGATTATAAATATGTTAAATTTAAGTCGTTTTAAACCTCGTCATTGTACTCATTATCGCAAAAAAAAAATCTGCTATTCAGTCAGTACATTTATGTTCGCCTAACTCGTCAAAATGTACTGAACAGCTGATTTTTTTAAGAGATTTCCGGGTTGTTCCCATACTAAAAGTTGTTCATTATAATGAGTACAGTGACCCCTTAAGAGGATTAAAATGACTTAACTTTAACCATGCTTAGGTTCTTTGAAGTTCGGAACCTTAAAAAAGGTATTCACATAAACATAAATAAATACACAACCCAAAACAGGACATAAGTGCCCATAAAGTAATGCCCCGATCGTATATACGATATATACGCATCCACGGACGCAAACTAACACCTTTTAACATCCGTAACAGCGAACCGACCTATCACCGGCTTATTTATTGTAACCAATGGAAACCCAACAGCGAAAAGTTAAATTGAATATAAATCTATTCAAGAGACGTGCCAACTTAGCTTTGTAACTGAGCCATTGTATAATAAACGTTAGGTGTTTTGAAATACAGGTCGATGGTGGTGTATTGTTAACTTTGTACGATACTCTAGAGAGGAGCATCAATACGCAAGTAGAGGGCTGAGTGTGTTTAAATAAATAAAATATACCGCTTTGGAGCAATTAGAGTTTCGCCGATTTTTTGTTTTTGTGTTCTCATTTCGAAATCAAAGGATCTGTTTGTGGTGTAATTGGTATTGGTTCGCAAATAACTATGATAGATTTATTTTGTTTGGTTTGATCAAATGAGGAATGGAACGTAAGAATTTTAAAATATGGAAATGACTGTAATGCATGTTTTCACTAACATGGTCTAAAACAAAAAAAAAAGGAATCATTCCCGCAATGTCGACTCCCGCTACGTCGATTCGTGATTTATCTTGGTTTTGATGCATCGTCTTTTGTTTCACCTCGACATGGCTGCCACAGAGAACAGTCACATTATAAATTAAATACAGATATGCTTTTAATTAATAAAGTCATTTCGCTTATCCGGTGATACCGTATTTTTAGTAATACATTGATAACTTCAGCTTCTGCTTTGTATAAACACCCGTTAGGTGTGGATTCTGAAGCGTGGTTGAGAAATAAAACAGTCGTCTCTCACTGAAATTTAACATTGGTGGCTGGTTCTTGGTCTCAGATTAAAGGCTCTCTTGATATGTTCTGTATGCCTTTGATAAAACGGACTGACTTCAGTGAAGCCGAGCAGCGACGATTTGCTGACTGAGTACTTGTTGCAACTTCCGCAGCTTCTGCAGGTGAAGTATCCATATTTTCGTTTAAACTATGAATGCAATTGCTTCGGCACACGTTTTGCACAAGATCTGTGCAGTAAACAGAGGAGTACTAAGCTTGCATGAATTGAAGATGGTATTTCCACAATTATTTTAATCTATATTTTAAATTATATCGTAGATGCCCATTAGGCACCCACCCAAAATCGTTTGAATAAACAACACCTTGAATTAATGCTAGCCTAGTACTTTTCGCCAAAAGTACTAGGCTATAGATTTTAGTCAATATTATGGAGAATAAATAAATGGCTTGTTGTTCCACATTTAGTAGATTATGTTATGTGTAACAAATATGAATTTATTTGTTAATTACTAAAAACGTTTCACTTTTTGTTTAAGTGTACTTGACAAACCTCGAGATAGATAAGATAGATATATTTATTTTGTAAAAACATGAGTAGTATGTATATAGGTCTTATAAGTAAATTAGATGTAGCTACATGTTTTGCCATTTAGGAGTGGCGTACAAAATTTTTTTTGGCCTTAAGCCATAGGATGAACTTAATTAGTATAAAATTTAAAAAGTTGAGGTAATTACCTAGTTATATTAGATGAAGAAATGTCGTAATAGAATAGCCGATAGTTTCGTTTTTTAATCGTTTAAGAATTCTGATAGGCTGTAATAGCATTTAGTTAAAAGAAATCGTTTAAGCTGTTTTTTAAAGAGTCTAGTTGGGAATTGTCTAATAAGTTTAGGGATTTTATTATATATTACTGGTGCCAAATAGAATATGCTTGTATGCATCAGTGTCGTGTTCGGCCTAACTATTTCTAGCATATCATTATCACGACGACTGCGAATCGAGACTTCTGACATTTTTTTAAATAATTTAAGATTAGTTTGTACAAAATTAGCTACTTCATATATAAATAAGGAAGGTAAACTTAAAATATTGTGCTCAATAAAATATGGTTTGCAACTATCGGTAACCTTTAGACAGAACATAGCCCTAATGCACCTTTTTTGGGACTTAAATATCATTTCCTTATTGACCGAGTTTCCCCAGAATATAACGCCAAACCTTAATATGGAACCGACAATCCCATGGTAGGCAGTAAGAAGCGCATCGGTGCTTATAACGGGTGCAAGTTTGTAGAGTGCGTAAGCCGAGGAATTAATTCTTTTATTTAAAAGCTCTGTGTGCTCTTTCCAATTTAGACTTTTATCAATTGTTACACCTAGAAATTTTGTAGAGTTTACTTGTTTTAGAATTGATCCTTGGTAATTGATATTTAGGTTTGGTGCTGCTAGACGTTGACTGAAAAATATCACTTTTGTTTTATCTAGGTTAATTTTTAAATTATTGTTATTTAGCCATTTAATTATTGAAGTAATTGTTTCATTGATTTCGTTTTCGTAATTATTTTTATTGTTAGAGTTTATGGTGACGGTACTGTCATCAGCAAAAAGTGAAATCGGATATTTTGTTATTCCGGGTAGATCGTTTATGTAGATAATAAATAGCAAGGGACCCAATACACTCCCCTGTGGAACTCCGTACTTCACTATTCGTTCTTCCGATTTATATACTTCTTCTTTTTTAGTTGAGATGTTTATTTTGGAAATTTCAGTGTATTGTTTACGATTTTTTAAGTAGGTTTTTATTAGTTCTAGTATGTTTCCCCTGATGCCGTATGCTTCTAATTTACTGATGAGAATGTCATGATTGACGTAGTCGAAAGCCTGGGTCATGTCGCAGAAAATTGCACAGACTGGCTTTCTTTCGAGGTCAAGCGTAAACTTTTTAAAACAGATGTCATTTGTTCCCGAATCGACATAGCGGGAATTGATGACAAAAAAGATCGCAATGACGGGAATAACAAGAAAGAGCCTTTCGGCTTCGTGAACGGTCTTTTTACACCTATTAGGTATTTGCACATGCATTTAGCTGTCCCTTAGTTTATGTAAAGACGGACATAAACCTTCCAATAATAGACCATGACTGTGTGTACTACCGCGCTTCCACTTTTCAACCTTCATACTCAGGGCATAAGGGTGAAAATGGTAGACCGTCAGTGAGCGCGGTAGTACTATCGCAGTTTAGAATTCCTGAATGTAAATTCATGTTCCCGGTTTTCACTCAAACAATGTTCCAATTATTCAACCACTGATATAAACCTTACGTCAACGAGAATAAAGGTCATTGTATTGCAAAATCAGAGGTAAAATAAACAATGCGATGACAGTACTGAATTCTGATTCATGAAATACAAGAAGCCACTTTAACTATTGGTCAACTGTCTGTGTAAATGGTGTATTCGAGCGAAGTTCTCGAGTCCTCTTCCAAATAATTGTTTTGTTTGAGAACTCGTATTTTACGCCTTCTAATTTCTGTTTGTCACTTTTGAGGAAAAATTTGCTCAAATATTTTTATTGGAATGTTTGAGCAAAGAAAATTGATTCATCTACCTAGCCTTCGATAAACTAGTTTAGGCATGCTTTCAGTCCTACCGGGTGCAGTTGTATACCAGTATTTTACATGGAGCAACTGCTTATCTGACCACCATAACCTAGTTACCGGGTTACACGATACCCTTGGTAAGACGGGTGGTTGGACTTGATGGCAAATAAATAGGTTATGAAAATTAAATATGAACCCCTATTAGCTCTACCCATTCCCCAATAACTAGAACTTTTAAGGTACATGATTGACAACTAGGCTATTCTTAAAAAAAAAACATTTACTCTAATAAATGCACTTTACAAGTAAGTCGTAACTTTATATACCGAAATACAATAACTTATTTTCTAACACGTTACTCAAAAACGACATACATAACACATACTTATATATACTCACACATATTTCATAGAACGTAACTATAAAACGCCCCTTCCACCTGCTTCGATCATTACACACTCCTGCTTACTCTTGTGAAGAAATACAGAAAGAATATAAATTCTGAAACATAAAATCTCCCGCCAAAGGCCCAGTCCTTCAATCTAATACGTAACATATCACTTAATTAATGATAGCACAAACATTAGCTCAGCTGTTTTAATCAAACGATCTATCTTTAAACCCCCGAGAGCCAAAGCAATCTAATTTGCCAAGCTCATAAGGATTCAGAGCTTTGAGCGTCGAAAATTTTCAAAGGAACACTTTTCGATGCGAAACAAAAGAGATACGAGTTTATTTCATACTCGTATTTTCCACCAAGAAGACACCGGTTCCCAACCTTTGTCAATTGCAAACTTTTGAACTTGTACAAAAGATGAGACTCAAAAATCACATTGATGCAAACTGAATTTAAATCTCTTAAAAAAGATGTTCTGTATTGCAATATTATCTACTGTTAATGCATGTTACGTTTGAATATTACAGACTATTATCAAGAAAGTAAAAAATTGCGTCAAAAAACTCCTTAACACTGTTAACTTGTTGTAATGGTTCCAACCATTACAACAATTCAAAGTAAAATGTTATTTTCGTGAACTGCCTCGTTTGTCTAGTGGTCGCAAGCGCGACTGCTGAGCATGAGGTCCTGAATTCAATTCCCGGATCGAGCAAAGTGTTATTGGGTTTTTCCATCGGGAATTTCTCATTAGCAGCCACGGAGTCTGGATTTGTGCCCGGTTGAGGCTCGCCCCTTAATACACGGGACTTTAACATAACTGGCGAAATGTGGGTGTACTATTAGGTACACCTCTGCCTAACCCTTCGGGGATTGCAGACGTGATGATATTATGTTTATTTTCATGAACATCGTGGTCCCTGTATCCTGCTAAGAACAAATAAATCAAAGTGGTCCCTAGTCAAAAAGTTTGGGAGCCACTGTCCCACTTCAATTGCTAGAATTAACAGGATTGAAGTAACGCACATGGTGCGAAGAGATAATCAGAGATTTCACTTGGGAAGACTCATTTAAAATGGCGTAACAAAATTACTTGTTGAGTAAGCCGCTAAGAAGATGTAAGATGAATTTAAGCATTTAATTTGATAAACAATAATGAGATATCTTCAAAAGATTTTATTTTGCCACACATAAAATAATTATTAGATTAGATTAGGCTCTTTATTATTAGATTCCACACTATTATTAGATTAAATACCTAGGTTAATAGAAACAGAGGTACTTAATCTCATATCACCACCATTCGCCTGCCCTTATCCCAATTCATTTGGTGTCGGCGCAGCATGTCTTCTTCTTCCATACTTTTCTATTACTCGTCATCTCAGCAGTCACCTCCTTTCTAGCCATATCATCCTTCACACAGTCCATCCATCGTTCCTTTGGTCTTCCTCTACTAATTAATGAGAACATATGTTTAGAATATAGAGAACACATTATATCTTAGCAAAACTACGTCACAGAAAACTGAACTAACAAACTATAGATTTCTGGGCATAAAGTCCTCGGTTTCAACTTCGGTTTAGTTAAACACGGATATCCGTGTGATCTACAGATGTTTGCTCGAATTCAGAATGTTTGTGCATGTGATATACGATGTAATGATACTTAGGATATTGGGAATTCTAGAGTACTAGCAGCGTAGTGTAAGGAAATAGAAACGTTACTAATTCCTGGAACAATTTCAAGTCTTCGCTACATAGATTTAAGTCTTGAATTTTCATTTAGAATTTCCCAAAAAAAAAAGAATACAAAAGTCAAATCGAACTGATTTCGACAAGAAAAAAAATCATAAAGATTTGGATTTGCATTTACATTGACAAAACGTAGATTGTAGGCCAACAATAAAATCAGCCAATAATGTTACCACAGGCCATCCACTACGCCGGATGTCACCACGTCTCTGATTTCTTAGGTTCTAGGATATTTCGGTTTCCTTTCGATGTTTTCCAACAGTAATCAACTGAACTCTAATACATATTTATAACGTTTGTAATTATAGCAAAAAATATTTTCACTAAATTCATATTTCGTATCTCCCACACACACATTATATTTGACTAAGAACACATAAAGACCTCTAACTCCTTAAAGGGCTAACCAAAAGACGCACAGACAAGAACACAAAGAGCCTCCCTAACAATTTCTTCAAGCAGCCCAATAACCATTAGTAGAACAAAAAGGGCCAACTCAAAGACACATCTAATTAGAAGTAGAAGCAAATCGCACGCACCGCCGACATCAAAGGGAACAACAAACAAAGCCGACGTAGGCTCAAAGCTGGGTTATGTCCCATGTGAGTGATGAGGGCGAAGATATTAGGGTTGAGATTGACTTTTGTATATCTTAAAGGTTTACTTTTTTATGTTGATGGTAAACAGGCCGACAAACCACGTGGAAAGGTGTTAAGGATGGGATTAGGATGGGATAATATGTTAAAATAGCCTGTGAAATCCGCACTCTTTGCACTTTTTCCGTTTAATTTGCAAAACAAGCAACACACAACTGATGATATGTACAGCACATTATGATTCGCGAAAATAAACCAGTATAATTATTTAAATCAATAAGTCCTAGACCTAAAAAATCAAAGACATAAATAATATGTCATCCATCAAACCGCGCTGAGCTTGTGGCCCGCAGTTCCTCTCCGCAGAGAGAAGATTTGTGTCTCAGTAATGGAAATGATATTTAGGCTGATTATGATGTCAATTGTTTCATATACTTATTGCTTTAGAATTGTCTCTCCTCCACCCCGAAATCAATCCAAAGATTGTTTTCAAAAGATCGCTTTTGGTGATAAGGCCGCCCACTGCGTCGCCATATGTCTTTATCTACTTTTTTATACCTGTAATGTTTATGGTGTACTATGATGAAGAGTTTATCCATCTCATCGTATCGTCGTCTTCAGTTTATCAAACAAAACGACGTTAATAAGACCTAAATCCCTATTCAGATGTCTTGATGTAATAATGTTTAATGCGTACTAGCGGATACCCGGCATGTGCTACTACGCTATAGTGCCTATGCATTGTTTTAGTACGATGTACTAAGGAAGTTAAAATAACACTCTTTATTAACTACTTTAATTGCTTTAATTGCCAATCCTTTTACTCGAGCGGCCTGTGGGTTCGGTATACGCAACGAGCCTACAACGTCCTACGAATTCAGTATAATAATGCCTTCAGGATGCTGTTGGGGTTGCCGCGCCACTGTAGTGCGTCACAAATGTTCGCAAACGCGCGTGTTGACGGTTTCCACGCTATAGTGCGTAAGAAAGCGGCGTCATTATTTCAAAGACTGCGCGGTAGTACCAACAGCATTTTGCAAATGATTGCATCCCGCCACGACTGTCCCATACAGGCTCACTGGGTGGGAATAGTAACGGGAAGATTGTGACTTTTTAGATTTTTTTTTTTTTAGATTTTGTACTACTAACTTAGATTATAAGCAAATTGTTACTAACACTTATATGGATTCTGTCCGAAATAAATGGTTTATTATATTATATTAGTGGTCTAAAACCATTTTTGCATTAATGCTTTTCTAATGAAACCGGTTTGGGGCACATAGTTTGGTTTCAAAGGCTATAACGGACATAGGTAGAAACATATTTTGTGTTTTATACATAAAGACTAAGGGCTAAATATTATATAGTCAGAGATTGTGGTTCTCGGTGTAAGTAGTTTGTCATTACTTAGGAGCTCCTTCAAGGTATCATTGCTTGGTAACTTTAAACTACAGTCAAACTGATGAGGTTTATGACCTACATATTTAGGTAACGAGTAATAGAGAAATATGGAAGCAGAAGACATGCTGGGCCGACCCCAAATAAATTGGGTTAAGGGCAGGAGAATGGTGATGATTATTTAGGTAACCTGTAATTTAGAAACTCAACAGTTACACTTCTGAAAGGAACATAGTTTAAAGGGTATTGTTATAGACATATTTGAATATTTTACTTACTGTGATTACCTATAACAATTAATACAAACAGGGTTTACTTTTTTCGCCTTGTTTTCAATTTAGAAATCCTCATTGATGTCCCCCCCCCCCGCGCGCCCTAAGGTGAGCGAAGAAGTTTGTCAGACAAAACTACAGGTTGTTCTACAACTACCTTTGGCCGGGGTGCTCATGCACTTGTGCAATTCGTCACGCTCAATATGTTCATATCTTTAAAACATCTATAGCTTTAACAGTAAAAGCGGTTTCCATCCCCCATCACCTGCCAAACCTTTTCCCATCGATGTTGGGTTTGGCTTCCAGTCTAACCGGATGCAGCTGAGTACCAATATTTTACATAAGAGTGACTGTCTATGGCCGGTTTTTACCTCCATACAATGAAAATGACTGCTTCTTACTTTTTACCAGTAAAAATGGTCCCAAAAAGAGAAAATATAAATAAAAACCAATGCTAAAGTAAGTCTTAAACTTTTTATCAGCACAATTTCCTGCTACTGAAGTATGTGACCCGTGGCGGTATGTCACTGGTCACTACTGCTACTCAACGACCACCAAGTCGCTGGTCGCAAACCAACCACTTAAACGGCTGGTCGCTAAAAGTTGCGATGTTATTTTTCCATCTGATAACACTTGGGTTTGAGCAATGAAGATAGCGGACAAGAAATGAAAGTTTTCTCGTTTTTGGTTTTTTGTCAATGATTAGTTTGAAAAATTTGAAGTGAATAAAACCAGTTGTTCGAAGATTTATTTTGTACCCCATATAATTATATTAACCCATTATAGGAATAGGTAGGTTACCAACACTCTTATCAGAGCAGTAATGGTCTGGTAGTTACGGCCCTGACTTACGTATCGTAGCTTGTGGCTTCGATCCCAGGCAAGTACTAACTCTATGTAATTTTATTTCATTGCCAAAAAAATGCCACTACCCTATGTTATACTACTACCCTATATGATATTTTTATTGATATATGATATTTTTCTCCAACGTTTCGACGCTGGAGAAAAATACCGTGACATGATTAGCATAAGTCTACGAAAACTAAAAATGGCTGAGACATACGGACGTATGTATGTATGTACATACAGATGCACAGGACGAATCTATAAGGGCTCCGTTTTTGCCATTTGCAACGGTACCACGGCTAAAACATGCACCGACTCACAGTGAGCCCGTACTGTGAACTGTAGAACGCTCATAATCACGGAGAAGGGGGTTTATTCCGATCTGAGTTCTAACAGCGGAAACATGATAGCTTGATTACTTTGCTGTGCTACTCACCCATCTCCATACACCATTTATAATTCTAGGAGTAAAAACAACTTCAAGTAATTTCAGTCTCTTCCCCGCTAGTTTCAGTGCCAAACTCCAAGTTGGCCATCCAGTTTGCTAAGTAACACATAAATTGTACCGCGTCTAAGTGCGGGCCACACTTAGCGCGAGTGTGCCGATAGTTTCTGTCTTCCTGGTACGAGGCCAAACGTTCAACTTTAACTTATTGTAATTTGTATACGAGTACTTAGCGCTTTTTAAGTTTATTCGTTTGAAAGTTTGATTAGGGTAGGTAGGTTGTTATGAATTTTTCAAAGTGTGTTCGACAATTTTCTGCTATGGATTGTATGTAGCTAGTTACCTAATACTACTATTAAATTGTACAATGTAAATGTGTATAAAATTGTCTCAATTCAATATTCCTTTCATTATTTCGGATAAGCCGTGCTTACCTAGGTTTGTCCGTGGATGGGTGACCACCCATTATACAAAGTTTTCTCCGTGCCGCGAAAAGCAGGCTGAAGCCGTTGGGACCGGCTGTTATTTATAGATCTTTGACCGTCGTTACAAGTGGCCAGTGGCCCGAAAGTCTGACAACCAGCCTTACCAAGGGTGGCCCAGTACTAACTGGGTTGTGTACGTCAGATAGGCAGTGGCTCCATGTAAAATACTAGTGCTCAGCTGCATGCGTAAGACAGGAAGCCGACCCCAAAATAGTTGGGAAAAGGCTAGACAGATGATGTTTGTTATTACCTATGAGCAAATATGAAAGTTCTTAAGCACATTATCAGTTGATTTATAACACCTGCCTGTTAAAACTGACCCGGCTTCTGTTTCACTGTTAACTGAAAACAGTTTCTAATCTATTTATTTAACACTTCAAGCACAGGGTACCGAGAGGCGGACTTAATACCATAGACATTTTCTACCAGCCACCAACCAAAGGTTGACAAAGAGGGATATCTGTCAACCTATGGGATGATGGGATGGGATGATACAGAGACGGTGGTAGGTGTAAATCTGAAACAAATCTTACAAAGCAAACTTATATAACTACCAAAAGTTAAGCAAAATTAATTTAAAAAATATTCTTATTTAACATCCAGCTGTTATCAAGATAATACTCTGTATTTTCCCAATAACAGCATTGTACCAAGACGCTGTAATCGTCCGCTTCCTAACTCTTTATTAAAAGCTAATATTGCTAGTGCAATGTTCCACCAGCTTCTATTGGTTTTATGTTTCAAAATGGGAGTTAAAACCAAATCGGAAATCGAGAAGAGCTTTCTATATTTATTTTTATATAGAACTAAATAATAATGTCTAACATCAAATGGGTAGGTCTTATTAAACAGGCCAACATTGCTCTTCCAGCAGCGTTTTTTGGCGCAACCCGATAATTAAAAAATATGCTGTGATTAACGGCACGGTTGGCGCAATGGCGGAGCGTTTGACTGCCGCGTTGCGTGTCGCGGGTTCGATCCCCACACGGTGCAAATAATTGTATGATCTACAAGTAGTTTCGGGTTTGTTTGTTTGTGTATGTGAGATTAAATGTTCTTAATCGCACCCATAATACAGGAGACATTCCTAGTGTGGGGCAACTTAAAAAAAAAAACTTATATCTCAATTTCACCGAGATCTTTTGAGAGTATTTTTATGAATGAACGCGAACTGTGGTCCCAGATTGCATGACACCCTGCCATTCTTCTTTAAAAGATCCCGGGGTAAGACAGGGTTGAGACCCGAGTAGACCAGGGTAGAAGGAAAGGAAGGCTATTAATAGTCAGCGGTGGGTGGACAAGGCTGCAAACGATGATGGTTATTAATAATCATGGACTATGGAGCTATTGGTAAAGAGTGGGCATTCTATTCCTTACTTAGTGATACCTACTGTTTTCAAAAGAGTTAGAAGGCTGAATGTTCTAGTTAGCTCTCCAATAAAAAAACACACACTATCCTTGATGTATTGTATAGCGAATTAACGAAGGAACTTTCTGAAGAAGTCAAATAAAAATGAAAAAAGACACTTTATTTCAAATACTATTGACAAAACACTTACCTATTTTCACATTAGATTATCAATTAACATCGTTCCACTGGTCGAAAATATTTACAATTCAATAAAATTATTAATTAAATGTATCCAAAAGCGATAACATGCAAATTTGTATATGAACCAAACACCAACTACGGGGTGCTTTTAATCTAACCGATTTGCATTAACTTTATACAGCATATGTCGATACGTCTAATTTATAGTAAGTTTGCTGCACTATCGATATTCATTTTCAATTAAGGGTTAGAATATTGTACTGGTGATAAATAAAGCTTTAACTGTATCAACAAAAGATACGATTTTAAATTAGAATGATTATACTATACTCCTTTAATTTTTTATCGTTTTTATTGTGAGTAGTATGCACGGGTAAAACTGGGTGAAAAGAGATGCAGGGGTGAATCGACACAAGACTTTGAAAGGGATTTTAACGTGGAATTCATATGGTATGTTACCAACAATGACTCTATTTTATTTTCTTAATTATATGTACTTAATTATTTAGAGAGCTTGTTGACAACATACGATATTCATTCTACGTTAAAATACCTTTCAAAGTTTTGTTTTTTCACCCCTCCGTTTCTATTCACCCTGTTTTAAGGTACGTTCAAAATAAACGTCGTCATTATATCTATAGCATGTTGTATCTTGTGTACACTTTGCTGTAACGAAATGATCAGGCGTCTTCATACTATCGCCTCACATATAACACCTACACTTAGCCATAATAGCAGGCCAGGTGGTTGCATGCTTCATCTTCATGTGGCCAATTTTGAGGGAGACCTATGTTCAGTGGCGGACATTTTTCGTCTCGTTCGTTATTCGATGATGAAATAATTTGGCCCCAGTAAGTGGTTATAACAATGGTGTTATATATGTATATATGTAACACAGTGAATTTTAGACGCCAAATTAATTCGTTTCAAAACATTTTTCAATGTCAAAAGTGTGCTGTCACCAAATAGATTTAAAAGACTACTCGTAATAGAGCGGACATTGAGAATATTTTCATAAAAAAATTTTGATCCTGAACATTTTCAATGTTGACGACCGTGTGACACTAGACAGAACGATTTGTTACTAAGTTGTAACAAGTATTGGATTACGATTTTCTTTGTCTTGTCCCGTCTATCGCTCGTAAATATTTCAATGCCTTTGGCTGTCACTGATGGTAAATTACTGCCATTTCGATAAAAAAGGCAAAATACCAACATTGCAGTGGCGACGGAATACTACATACAAGCTAGATACTGGCACAAGCAAACGAAGACAGTAAAACATCCCGGATTTCCACAGTTTCCACTTCGCTGTCAACACAGCTAGTTTAAAACATCTACTATTCTTTACAAGCCATAAAACAAAGAAGAAACCCCCGCAGAAACGGAGGACTTCATAAATAATTATTCAAAGCTTACAAAACATGAGAAAACAAACTAAAGACATACATTGTCCCGGGGCACAAATATTTATGTGCGCTTCGAAGATTCTGACTAAACCTTTGAGTATGAATGAAACACGCTAAAGAAGTAAATGTAATGGTCACTATTTATAACAACACCACATTCGTCCTTGTTCTGTTGTGCACCAAGCATAGCATAGCATACCAAGTGGTGGCCTTGTACCCATAATCTGCCTAGCCTTTTCGCAACTATGTTGGGGTCTGCTTCCAGTCTAACCGGGTGCAGGTGAATACCAGTATTTTACACGGAGCG
The DNA here is from genome assembly GCA_964057025.1 of Standfussiana lucernea. Lineage (NCBI taxonomy): Eukaryota > Metazoa > Arthropoda > Insecta > Lepidoptera > Noctuidae > Standfussiana > Standfussiana lucernea. Next base: position 16,032,678 of record OZ059786.1, on the reverse strand, counting down.
ACTGCCTATCTGACCTACACAACCCATTAAGTATTTGTAAAGATACCCTGGTAAGACCGGTTGTCAGACTTTCGGGTCGCTGATTACCTGTAACGACTGTTAAACAAGTCATGGCTTCGATTCAAACCCAAGCAGGCACATTAATTTCATCGCCACTGCTGTCGAAACTGTGAACGAAAACATCGAGAGGAAATCAGTAACAAAAATTGAATTTAAACAAAACTCACACATTATACATCTGAACTTAGAGCGTGCAATGTGCATGGTAAAGTTTGTACCTAATCATATGTATGTCTGTCTAACACCCAGGCTAATCACAAAAAAACTAGCCATTACAAGTTTCCTGATCTCGCTCACACCAAGACTTGTAATAATAGATATAGTCAGTGTGAATAACTTCCATGGACTCGCTTCCACTACACCTCGTCGTATCCATACATAAACGCCCTATAGAAAAATCTTCCAAAGAAAAAACTCGCCCGTATGAATATTGACACGTTTAATTCCCAGGAGATGGTACGGGCCAAGACTAGAAAATAGAAAATTATCATTTCATATTCAATACGGCCGTTTGTAGGGCGGGTGTGTAGATGCCCGTATTTCGTAAATTTTTATTTCTCTTATTATAAGAATTTCGTGGAAAATGATATTAAAGTATTGAGGACTCGTTTGATTTTTTTTTCCAAGAACTTTTAATTTTTTGGCTACGAAATTAAATGTTTATCGTTTTTCAATGATGATTCGATTTCAAATAATAAATGTAAATCAAAATCAAAATACTATTCTTCATCTCGTAAAACCGACTTGATGAAAAATTTCGAATGGGCAACTACAGTACTTTCACAAGTTATTATGCCCTGTGACAGGGACTGTAGCTTAGTTTATTTTTTGTGTTTTGACATTCAAAAGTGCCTGTAATGGTCTAATTGAAATAAATGCTTTGAGTTTGAGTTTGAATTTAGCCTTATTTAGTTAACTCTAAATAAACAAGGTTCACTATGCTCTTTTGAATGTTGTTTACAAGATTTCTAATAATGGAAGAATGTAACTAAACAAAGTGCTATTCTTCGACTCTTGAAAATCTTGCATACGACTTTCCAAAGAACCTATATTGGTCAAAAATAATCTAATTGAAATACAATATATAAGTGTCACCTTGGCAAAGACAAAACCAGAACGTACCTATCATGCGATTATACATTTTAGATTTCAAATACACAATATATTATACGTTTTTCAGAAAGACCGCTACTCTACTCCTCAAAGATTCTTCTTCTTTATCGTGCGGTTAGTGCCTAACCTGGTGTCAGAGTTCTTATGACGCTCATGGGCCTCTGACTTGGATTTACGAGTACATGCCGTCGAAAAATATCTCTCAGGCATGCTGGTTTCCTCACGATGTTTTCCTTCACCGAAACAAGTAATAATACGCACATGATTCCGAAAAATCAGAGGTGCGTGTCTTGGGTCACACCACTAGGCTATCACCGCTTAAAAGATAACTACAACACCAAAAAAAAACACTTCAATATACTCCACATTTTAGTAGCTACTCAGATGAAGTACATTCCCAGACCTAAGGCAGTGCGTCACCTGTCTTCTTTATTGGCTACAAAATGAACAAAAAAAACACTCATGCCAGACAAACAAAGAATATTGTGTAACTTTGGCACCGCGGGGCAAACACTAGAAATATCTTATACCTAAGGCCTAGACTAGATTGGTTAAGTTCTAGAACTTTTTTTATCGACATTGAGATAGGTCCCAATGACAATAAAAAAGTTGCTCTCAAAGAACCTGAAAACATCGTCACAGGGAAACTGTAATTCCCTAGAACCAAAAATCTGATCCAGCCTTACCGGATGTAGCTGATTTGTCAGTATTTTGCCTACTGGACCTCTACAAATCATGATGGTAAAACTAGTTGGAAAATCCGATATCATGTTATGTTATCTTTGACACCAGCAAACGTTGAATAAGATAGGATAACTTTGACATGGGTGTATGACATGATTGGCATTTCTTGATTTGGAGTGACATCAATTCTATTATTTGCGCAAACAAGGATGTCTTGCGAAATGATTGACCGGGGGAATTGTAATCGATTTGTTTGACAGTGAAGCTCTTTTAACTTTTGCACGCTTCGATATCTTCCTTAAGAAATGGCAAGCAGTGGTGCAGAAGCAGAACCTATGGGAAGAATAGAGGAAGGCCTTTGCCCAACAGTGGGCCTGTCTAGGCTAGGTGTAATAACGAAGACTTATTCTAAACGCCCCGTGGTGTCGCTTGAAACAAGTCTCTGTTTCCACAGATTAGGGGTGATCTGTGAGCAACACACACATATGGCACTTGGTTCCATCGCGTGGTTACCGGCACAGTGACTCGCGGAATGCTTTAAGCAATTTTTTCATGTTTTTTTTTCTTCTTCAGACGCTGTCACAACGTATCATGTCGCTCGTAGCCAAATATCCATTATTTGATCAGGTATCATCCGCCACAAACAAAAATTCGTGTGACAATACGTAGCTACTTACTGCTATATTGTACACGCATCCTACAGCCAGCTTCACAACAAAGCTACGTCTAAGCCAGACAGGTGTTCAAACCGACAGTAATGAAAATCAGCTGCCAACAAAAGTGTAGCAGAACCCTCTTCACAAGCGACACATATTACTTTCAGGAGTTTTAGGCGTCATTCGTTGAGATTCTGCGGTCACTATTACGAGTGGCTTTTATTGTTTGTGCATTTGAGTGATTGTGTGGCGGAAAAAAAAATCAAAGAAATAGTTGAATGTTGAATCAATTTTTTGAAGTTTTACATGAGTGTCACCAATAGTTAGATAAATAGATAGAATATTCCTTATAATGTACAACATACAAATTTCAATTTCCATAAAAGGTAACACATCACATAGGGAAAACAATGGGCGATCTGATCGTTAAAATCAATCTTTACCTAACAATCACAAAACCTAAGATAACAACAACCTAACATACATAGTTAAGAAACCCGACATACTTGATGGGAAATGATATTTGCCACACCAATTTTGTCCAATGCGAGGCCAACTGTAGAACGTTTACAAGCCATAGGTAAAATATAACATCAAAAAGTTTTCGACAGGTTGAGACCTTTTAAATGTGCTAGTTATACCTACTGACGATAATTTTATTGGCAGAATAATATGAATGTACTTTGTCGGATTAACTCTATTTCAGGCTTTTTTCCCGTGCCATGCTTTTCTGGTCCATGTCCTTATTCTTCCAACCACACGTTATACCTTTCAACTTGCAAGCTTACAAGCATGAAAATACATTACATAAGGCACTTACATCTGAACGTTGAAGTCTTAAGCCGAAACAGATTAAATGAAAGTTGTATGGAGATAAAAATGTAACATGAAACTTGTCTGGAACGAAGCCAAGTTAAGTTGTTCAACAAAAGAACTTTTTATACTCCAATCAAATTGGTTTCCGTACTTATATTTTTTGTTGGAGTTCCTGTAGATATTATTTTTGGGAAAAAACTTAATTGGCGATTTTTGTTCTGGCGCGTGGCGCTATCTTTAAAAGAGGTTTCGGGGAAGGAATTTACTCTCGCCGTTTATTTTCTCGACTAGGTATCGTAAAAGTTAACAAAAGGATTGTTATTATAGGTAAGACTGGAAGACGACCCCAATATAGTTGGAAAAAGGTGAGGCAGATGATGATATAGTATTATTATTATTTTTCCAATTTATTTGTCATTATTTACTTTTTAAGTGTTGTATTATTTTATTTGTTTGTTTATTACTGTGAATATGCGGACTATGTGGGTCATATTTTTTTTATTAATTCGATTTAGTTTAGTTTAACGATTGTCTGGCAGTTCGAGTACTTTATGCGGCCTACCCAAATGTCCTTTCTTTGGTATTTTTCGTCGTGTCGTTGAGCTCCTTGGGTTATGAGTCGAGGTACACGATCACTGACAAATGCTTGCACTGACTGGACTGATCTACTCAAACTTGTGTGCTTCTTTCATCAAAAGACCATCTCAGACACTAATCTGCATGGTCCTCATATGACTTGACCAATGTCTGGACTTTAAAAGAAACAGTGACCTCTGAGTTTATTTCGGCTGTTTCTTTTCAGAGTAGTCAGGTACGAAACACCGGCCCCATCTAGCTTTAAAACACAATATGATGTGACGTGTAAAAGTGTTTTTTAAAACCAATTTACAGAAATAAATTTGACTTATGATGATTTATATAAATTTTACAAAAACCTCAAGCTAGCCAGCTAAATAGCTAGATCTTCCTTACTATTATAAATGCGAAAGTTTATGAGGGTGGAAGTATGGATGGATGTTTGTCTATACCCTTTCACGCAATTACTACTGAACGCCTTTGGATGAAATTTTGCACACGGGTAGTTTTTATACCAGTAGTACGATTCCGTACGGCAATAACCAAAATCCATACGGGCAAAGCCGCGGGCATAAGCTAGAATAAAAAACTGTGGCAAGATAAAGGAAAGTGGTCCTTACTGAAAGATGACAAGACAAAAACATTAAAGTCATTACAGTGGTCTTTAACAATGAAGATACTTGAGACACTGATAAACAATTAACGAAAGCCAATGGGTAATATTTAGCTAATGATACTTGGGTACTAATGCTAACAGCTATTACCATGTACGTCATTGCTTTAATGATGATGATTACGATAAGGCACATTCACTAATATTAGACGACAAATTGACGTAGCTATGTCTGAATATAACTTTCATCGTTCTTGGATCAGTGTGAGTACTGTGCTGATGCAAGAACAGTCCCCTATCTGCACAAGCGGCAAAGTAATCAAGGGTAACTAAAAAAAAAACTGCTTTTGTTAGCGGCTTCACCAACGAGGGGGATGTCGAAAATTATAAAAAGCTCAAATTATCCGACGTCCTTACCTAGGTTATGGTCTCCTCGTGTTCCGAATTTCATCATTCCATTCAGATGGACAGGCAGAGTTGCTTTGGCATTCTTATTATTAGTACCTAATGGTTTCAGTATATTTCTTAAAATTCACTTGTATCAGGAATATGTGATTGGTGTTCAGGAATTCTGAAACAGGAACCTTCTTACGAGTACAATACTTGCCATGTCTAAAAGTACCCCTTTCTGCATCAAGCCTTCCAATCCAGTTGCCTTACAGCGGCAGCTTTAGGTACTGATCGAGCCTCTTGGCTATTAGGGCATTGGTTGTTACAATTTTATTGGTTGTATATTGGTGGTTGACTTTACGGTTGGGTTCGATCCCACGAGATTCCATTGAGATAGTTGTTCCGGGTCTGGTTGTTTGTGTAAGTGAGTTTAAATATTTTCAAACGCTCCCACGATACAGGAGAAATTCCTAGTGTGGGGACGGTTTTTAAAAAAAAGAACAAAAAAATAATAAGAACCGACTTCCAAATAAACACCAAAAAAATGACTTTACTTTCGGAAGTCGGTGACTATTGTTTATTTCATTCTCATTTTTGCCAAAACGTTTTATTTTACCCTTTTTAGTTATCGTATCACACACAAAGCCTTGTCAAGTATCAATTTCTCAATTTCTTTTACTTGGATGTACATAATTATTTTGACCAGATATTTTGATTTAAAAACCAAACTACTGAAGCGATTTTGATATTTTTTTTATGGGATATATCCTTTCAGATAGAAGAAGAATTTTTCAAATCGGTTCATAAATGACGAAGATATGAGGAACAAAGATATAACACAAAAAAAAGAAGAAAACCATCAAATTGAGAACCTCGTCCTTTTATTGAAGTCGGTTAAAAATGATCATCCTCTTCTCCACATAATAATGGGACCATCAAAGGTTTTGGATTCTCAACACAAAGACTACGGAGTTTCGCATTTCACATGCCAACAACCTCGTGTACTAGTTCAAGATACTTGACTCTTTATCTATCTCTTCTTTCACAACACTATTATTATTGGCTTTCAATAGATAGTGACTGTATACACTTTATTATTGTATGTTCTCTGTCTTGAATCACGGTATCACCTATTTTATTACGACATCATTTGCTTTGAAACCAATTTCATCCAATCTAAACTGGTCTAGCTGCAAAATTATTACTAATGTGGTATTTAGAAGAAGAAAAACTATGCATCAGCATTTATCGAGCATCGTTCTGTAACGAAGTTCTTAAAACCAAAGAAAAACAGGAAGCTAAAACTATTAACCTGCAATACAGTACATTCGCCTCATCGTGAGCGGTTTTTGGGTTGTTATTATCTTTTTGCTTAAACTATTCTTTGGTTTTTGCGATGAGATAATCTAGGTAATCATAACATAGTTTGATAGTGGTCAAGGTGATTCACCGGACGAATCTCATTCCAATGTTAATTGAGGGGCCCGAAAATAACCACTTACCGACTGACATTGAGACCATATTATGTTACATCATTTGGTTGAATGTACTCAAACGAGATATACGCAAGTAAACAAAAATATTTTGTTAAAGACGTTTTATCGCTTGGTCATTTAACAAAATTCCATACCACACTAAATAGGCTTGACTACATAATTAGGGTTACCCTTCGCTATACTTACAGATAACAAGCATTCATTAACACCGTAACTAGAACCAAAGTCATTAATAAATTAAACGAAAACCAAAGGAATGCGTAGATTAACCAGAACAAACAACTCTATTCATTTGTACATAAGTGTAAATGTGTGATTAAATATAGCAGACGAGTGATGTCATCTATCAGTCGGTAAAGTGACCTTCGCGAGTGCGCACCTTGTTCACAATGTTGTTCATAATATTGTTAATAACAATAGTTTTGTGCATACTAGTGTTTTATTACAAGTTCAGCAACAGGAATTATTGGACAAAGCAAAATGTAGTGCAAACCGGGGATTTAATGATTATGTTTATTTTCGGTAAACAATCGATGCCAGAAATAGTGAAGAAGATATACAATGAGCACGACGAATCATGTGTTGGTATGACTTCGGGAACCGTTCCTACGCTGATGGTGAAGAATCCTGAAGACATCCAATCCGTGCTGGCTGGTGACTTCCAAAGCTTCCACAGCCGTGGTATAATAGCAAACCCAAACGACCTTCTAGCTGATAATCTTTTGTTCACCAACGACTACCAAAGATGGAAGATCTTAAGACAAAAACTCAGTCCTGTTTTCACGAGTGCAAAACTTAAGAATATGTTCTATATTTTGGACAAATGTGCCCGAGATTTCGTCGATTTTCTTGAAGATAATCTGCATATGAGACAAAAACCATTCAACGGTCTGTACACATACACTACATCATCTATTGGCGCGTCAGTATTCGGCATAGATACTCAGAACAAGAACACTATGGAATCACCGTTCTTAGATATGGCGTGGAAAACTCTAGAACCATCAATGTCCCAAAATATCGTACTTTTAATTTCAAATGTATTCCCTTCCCTGTACAAACTCTTAAAACTGAAAATTTTCGGTGACTATGAAGAATTTTTTGTTGGCGCTGTGAAAAAAGTTTTAGAAAATAGAAGACACGAGACTGTGAAGAGACACGATTTTATAGACATTTGTTTGGAGCTTCAGAAACATGGGGTGATGCAAGATTTTACCACAGGTTACGAATTGGAACCTACTGATGAAATTCTGGCTGCACAAGCATTTTTCTTCTTCATTGCTGGCGCAGACACCTCAGCTAACACAATGCATTACACTCTAATAGAACTTTCAAACAATCCAAATATTTTAAAGAAATTGCACGAAGAAATAGATAAGGCTTTCGAAGGTGGCGCTGAAGAACTGACTTACAATGACATCGAGAAAATGCAGTACTTAGACAAAGTGCTTAATGAAGCAATGAGGAAGTATCCTGCAATAGGAGTCATGCAAAGATTGTGTTCTAAAGACACATATCTTCCGTCGGGAATAGCGATAGCAAAGGACAACGTTGTATTGGTGCCAGTTTTTGCCCTTCACAGAGATGAGAAGTATTTCCCTAACCCAGATGTATTTGATCCGGAGAGGTTTTCAGCAGAGAACGTTTCGAAAATAAATAATTATGTTTATTTACCTTTTGGTGAAGGAAACCGTATTTGTATCGGTAAGTTATCTAAATTCCTTTTGGCTTATCGACATAAATCTTGATTGCTAGTGACATGTTCAAAAACATAGACGTGTCTACAGATTGGAAACAATTGAAGCCAATCAACGTCAATTTATGTTTTTATCGTGTCCTTCATCCGTAGTTGGATTAGATTACTTATTATCAGAAGGTAACTGGCATCTGGAAACGATAATAACAAAACGAACAAACGAAATCTGAAAGTATTTTTTGAATAATAAAAAAACAACAAATAATAACCTCATTCACATGACATTATATTTTCCTGAATGCCATCCAGTTTTAGAACAGTGGGTTTTACCTAATTATTTTCGCTGTAAAGATTTCCGATACAATTTGAATTTACCGTAGTTCCACTTGCACTTGCACAGGAACATTAGTGTTAAAATCGAACACCACGTAAGTCAAAAATAGCAACTTTAGAGGAGAGTGAAAAAACTGCAGAATTATGCGTAGGTACAAAACCATTTTACTATTTGTGTTCACTTCAAATTAGATAGAGACGTTGCTTGTTTCTGACTGGCTGAAACAATGCGTCTTCCGACTCTTTAGCAAACGGCATCAAAATGTCGAAACCGCCAAAAATGTTAGAACTTCAACGACGACAAATCTTTGTCTCTAAGATAGTCAAATATTGAAGACGATTACATATTAATTGCATTCTCTTCTTGTCCTTTAGATATTTAGCTCTCTCTGTCGATCTCTTCTTCAACCTAGGATTCTATGACATGTCGGCTGCGTCACGTCGTTAAGGAATAAATTACAAAGCTAAGAGCCTCTCTGGGTTTAAACCACAGTTTATTAAGCCGCCCTGGGCCACCTCTGCTCTACTGGTCTATAACTTATTTATAAATATTTCTTTGTTTTCCTCCAGGTAACCGGTTCGCTCGTCTCCAAGTGAAGGTGGGGCTTGCTTGGCTGCTGCGTCGTTTTACTGTGGGTGAACAGAACTGCACTCCAACATTTGATCGAAGCCCATTTGGACTGCGAAGCCCTACGGCGCGTTATGATTTGAAGTTAAGGGATATTTAGATTTAGATTATTTAATTTTACTAGTAAAGTCCTGTGCATCGGAGAGCCACGCACTCGTGTAAAAATATGTTTTGTCTTAGTCCTGAACATAATTTATTTGCATGTGTGCCATTTCATAAAAGTAGAGGAAGACCAAAGAAACGATGGATGGACTGTGTGAAGGATGATATGGCTAGAAAGGAGGTAACTGCTGAGATAACGAGTTATACATAGATAAGTATGGAAGACGACATGCTGCACCGACCCCAAATAAATTGGGATAACGGTAGGAGAATAATGATGTATGCTATTACAATTTACATCTAAAACAGTTTGGCTTATGAAAGTGCTATTCAGCTACAAAGATATAAAATGACTAAGTCAATTACGAAAAGTGTAAGGCCCGCTTGCACTAAAAACGGCTTGATGTTTTGAATAGGTTTAACATTAATCGCAATTAGCAATTTGTTGTGCAAACGAGCTTAAATATTTTACATTAAGGAGGAGACTCTTCTGTGTGATTGGTTCTTGTGATTTTAAAACCAAAAATAATGTGTAGTCTAGTTATCATTTAAGTGTGTCTCTACCGGTTTTAGTCATAAAATCGGTAGAGACAGACCGGACCGGTGACTTTAGTCATAACATATTTATTTAAGTTAAAATTAAATTATGTTACATACCTTTGGAGAAGTAGCGTTGTTTTGAATAGAAAACCATTGTTATCTACACTGATGTGGATGTGGCCAACGAACTGAGAAGATGCCGGTTGCAATAAATCACGATGGATAAATAAGCTTCTATTAAATTGATTAGTAGTACAGATTCTTTCTCTTCATCGTGTGGTTAGTGCCTAACCTGGGTGTCAGAGTTTTTATGCCGCCCATGGGCTTCTAACTTTGCTTTACACAACGTCGAGAAATATCTCTCAGGCATGCTGGTTTCCTCACCATGTTTTCCTTCACCGAAGCAAGTGATAATAAGATTGTGTTAATTAGTGATAGATTATTTTGTATTTAAAGTTTGTGATGCAATAAAAGTCATGCTGTATGTATGAAAACCTTTAAATCTTAACTTAGTACTTTTTTGTAAATATATAGTTTCTATGAAAAAATCAAGTAAGAGACAATTAAGCCAAAATTTATGAAATTCAGATTACGGTACATTGAAGTAATTTTTCTAAACTATTTTTTTTGAAATCATATTGATACACTAGCTGACCGGCGCAACTTTGTCTGCGTAACATTTTTTATTAATGCTCCGCTCCTATTGGTCGCAGCGTGATGGTTTATAGCTAATAGCCTTCCTCGATAAATGGGCTATCCAACACTAAAATATTTTTTCAATTCGAACCTATACTTCCTGAGATTAGCGCGTTCAACCAAACAAACAAACTCTTCAGTTTTATATTATTAGTATAGATTTGATTGATAGCACATTTTTAATGTAAGCATTTAGATTTATTAAATTTTTTGCACTTTTATTGATATTTTTATAAATAAACTATACTTTTTTGTGTTCGCTTTTCTTTCATTCTCCTCCCGCTTAGATTTTGTTTATGGCAGCTTTCTTGACTAAATAACATTTCATTTGACACATTGTAATGCCACTATTGGAGAATTTACATACCTTTTTGCGCATGTTATTTTTGTCTTTGAATGAAAGACTCGCAGATGGCCCACTCCATGGTAAATTGTCAGTCTGTTTTAGATACCTGCAAAACTGGATACATCGCTGATGAGTAGCTCTTGCAAGAACAAAACAGTTAGGTTAATCAGCTTTTGATTATAATTTTGATATACCAAGAACGCCCACACACCTTTTTCCCATGGGGTAAGCAGAAACTACAGAACCTCGTTCACGTTCATACATATGGTCACGCATGCCAGTTGTGAGTAATACCCACTGACTTTTCTGAAGAACCTAATCTCTGATTGGTGGTAATGTCAAGCAGGATGTGTCTTAGAAATTGTATGGAAATAGATCTTTGGTATGTTATTGTCCCTTATTAGCAAATCACCAGATTCTCAACTAACCAGATTCGCAACTCACCAAATGTACAATGAAACGCAAAGTCACAAAAATAACAGAATAGATAGGATACTTTATTCACCAAAACAAAGTAAAAACACGGAATTCTTGATGTACACTGGCCTTCAACTTAGTCATCATCTCATCTTCCTACCCTTATCCCATTCTACTTGGGGTCGGCGCAACACGTTTTCTTCTTCCATTCTCCCCTGTCAGACGACACGGCATCATTTCCTCCTTTCTCTTTCATATCATTCCTCATACAATCCATCCATCATTTCTTTGGCCTTCCTCTCCCTCTCTATCCATCAAAAATAATATCCATCACTCTTTTAGTAACATGCTGTTATGGCATCGAAGACAGGGAGCAGGCAGGGCTTCTTCAATAATGCTCGATTTTCAAAAGAAACTGTATATTTCGGTTATTACAAAAAAAGGAGCAAGTTTGTAAGTTTTTTGTGTGGTCACGTACGCACGCGCACGGTCCCGCGGTCAGTATGTGCACACTCGCGCTGCGGGCGGACGAATTTTGAATATATTGCTCGTAGTCGCTTCGTTTATCGATTGCGCGATGAAACTAGATGGCGTTGCTAGACGCAACATACCGGCCACCTTGGAAGATCCATCTTCCAACTGAAACCTGAAGTCACGTAGTCTAAACCGGCAGCGGGCAGATTTTTGATGAAGCACGCTTGATTGTGCCTTGTGATGTTTTGATCTCAGCTACTCTGGAGACACCATCGTTGCCTGGAAACAGTTTAATAATTCTACCCATTCTCCACTTAAGTGGTGGCAGGTTATCTTCCTTTATGACGACAAGGCTATCCTTAGCTATGTCGTCTGTCTTGTGCGCCCACTTCGTTCTGCGTTGAAGCTCAGACACATACTCCTTTGACCACCGTTCCCAAAAATGTTGACGTAACTGTTCCAGCCGATGGTAGCGACAGGCAGGCTTAGATGTCGTGAGGTCCTCGCTGGCAGGTGCAGTCAACGGTCGGCCAATTAGGAAATGAGCAGGTGTGAGTGGAAGGTAATCATTAGGATCTGCGGACATAGGTGACATAGGACGAGAGTTCAGGACAGCCTCAACCTGGGTCAATACCGTACCAAACTCCTCATAAGTCAGCTTAGCATTACCTACGACACGTCTCAAGTGATACTTACACGACTTCACTCCTGCCTCCCATAAACCACCAAAGTGAGGCGCATAAGGCGGGATGAAACTAAATATAATATTATTACTAGTAGCAAAATCAATTATTTCGCTTGATTTTTCAAATATAGCTGAAAGCTCCCTTTCAGCTCCAATGAAATTCCTACCATTATCGGAAAAAACTTGACACGGCTTACCGCGTCGTGATATGAATCGTTTGAATGCCAATAAATAATCTTGAGTGGACAAAGAACTAACTAATTCTAAATGCACAGCTCTGGTAGCAAAACAAACGAATAAACAAATGTATCCTTTAATTAGTTGTGAACCTCTGCCTTTCCGATTTAATATAGATATTGGCCCGGCATAATCAACACCACATCGCATGAATGGAAATCCAGCTTCTAAACGTTCAGCAGGGAGATCACCCATGTGTGGAGTTAAGGGCCTATGGTAGGTCAGATGGCTTAGCATGATCCTCCGTTATGCCGAAAATACTGCAGCATTAATTTTGAAATAAATATACGGTAAAGTTGAGGATTAATGCTAGGTCCTATGTTTGACGAAAACACGATTCCATAAAATTTTCTCGATAGAAAAAAATTCCAAAGTTACCTCCAAACCGAACGATAAACCGCTGGTATTCAAAAAATACTTAAAATTAGATCATGAAACTTGGCATACTAACTGAACTACCTATAAAGCAGGTCTTATGTTTGTTATTTTTTTTAAATTCCTGTTATTTTCAGCTTAAAAAGAAAATACCTAAACTATCGGCGTCTTGAAGTTGGTTCTCTGCCGCCCGCCACCCGCGCTCAGTCTCGCTTCGGCTTTCGAACGGGAGAGCTGTGTCGCTTGCGCTCAGAACACACATTACGCAACAACACGACGTAAAATTAAAATTTATGTACTTAGGTTTATAGTGTGGCGCAATGGGAAATAACGGTTGGCGTAAGGAAGCAGGCAAACATATGATAAACTTAATGAAATAAGTATCTATTCACCTATCTACTATTTATATACAAACATATAGGTAGACAGCATACGACACGTTTGGTGCAGTGGCTAAGCGATTGGCTGCTGCGCTACGAGTCGCAGGTGTTTCTGCATGTGAAGATTTGTGTTTGTAAGTTTCAATCACAAATGCATCGTCCACGATTCAGGAGAAATCCAGTGTGGGGCAACTTTTATAAAAAAATAAAAAGATAAAAATTACCTATATAGTTTTGTTTTTGTTTTGACAATATCTTTTCTTTTTTCTTTTTAAAAAAACGTTGCCCCACACTAGGAATTTCTCCTGTATCGTGGGTGCGTTTACAAACATTTAAACTCACATACACAAACAACCAGACCCGGAACAACTATCTGTAGGCCATACAAATATTTGTTCCGTGCGGGGATCGAACCCGCGACACGCAGCGCAGCAGTCAATCGCTCAGCCACTGCGCCAACCGTGCCGCCCATATATGTATATTACAACAAAATATAGGTATCTACAGTAAGTACTTAGTAATTGTTTTTTATAATGTTGTCCCACTCCACGATTTCTCCTGAATCGGAGACGGTGCGATTACAAACACAAATCTTCACAACTATCGTTAGGCTATAAAAATATTTGTTCCGTGCGGGAATCGAACCCGCGACCCGCAGTGCAGCAGCCAAGCGCTTAGAAATACCTAATCAAAATATAGGTATGTTCGGTAAGTACCTACCTATCTAACTACAAGAAACAAAACTGTAACTTACTTATCCGACTGTAGTGCTACCTACCACATACATAAAATGTATGAACTTACTGACGTACCTTGGTAGTTTAGCTAAATAATTATAATGTATCTTTCTAGAAGACGTCGATTACACAGTACTGAAAACGATGGTGATAAAGATGATGTTCCGGTAAATTCGTCAGTATCTTCTACCTACCTAAAAATGTAACTGATCTGTTATTCGTACCCACGGCTACATAATTATCAAACTATACATTTCCAGTATAAGCTGATCTCACATTGTATAGGCATTCCGTACAATGAGAGGTCAGAAAAAGCAATAAGTACCTACGCAGTCGCGCACACATCCGCATTTCTTAAAACAGAACTTACTACACGATCAATTATAAACCTTATCCCATCAATCACAGCGTGTATATACCATGCACCGTACAACTTACCCACACAAAAACATCGGTTGCTATCGTTGTGCTGTGCAAAAGCAATTTATTTTACATATACGCTAGTGATTGACTAAATCGGAAAGTTATCGAATCTTACATTTATTATTGTACAAAAAAAATTGGGGTCCTCAAAATAAAATAAATAATAAACTGCATGTCCAGAAAATACTATAATAAAAATAAACAATATGTAGCTAAAAAAAATATTATTAAGTAAATTAACACAATCAAAAATCCGGTTACGTTGGTTTAAGCTGTCATAGCGTATTGAAATTGAAACAGTAGGTATTGTTGAACCCTGCTATGGTGTTTACTCACTGACCTGTAAAGTGGAAGTATTTGTGCAGCAATTGCCGCTTTGACTGGGGTGGCACTTTTTGTCAAATAGTGTACTCTTAAATTCATATATTTTTCCATGACAGATTTGATAAGAAATAATTTATGTCATTATTCAATGGGAACTGCTCAAATTGTTAAAACGTAATATTATCAAAGAGATCTAATCCTATCGATCGATCGATAGCCTACGTTAGTCGATCTGCACAAGCACATCACTAACTTGCTGCAAGACGCTCCACTGCCGCGATGCATCCACTTAATAAAGTATCGTTTTGTGATGTTTACATTGCTTGTCCAGTCACTTAGCGGCAAACTTAGGTAGTGGTTAAGGGGCAATGTATTTGTTGCAAAAATAGTACAGTCGCTGTGATATTTGAAAACAAAAATAACATAGTAAGAGCAAGAAATATTTTACGATTTGTTGTTTTTCATGATTTTAAAGACAAATAGTATAGTAAAATACTTGTACTAACACATGGTAAGTGATTCCATTTTGACGTTAGTAGGTACATTGAAACTAAATTTGCGATGTACAATTTTATGTTCATATAATGACAAGTTAATATTAAATTATGATTGATAATTTTATTAAGTACTTAGTACTCGTCCGATAATAGTGTAGTTTACTCTAACAAAATCGCTTCGACTTCATGTGCCCGCGCGCGTCACCGCGAGCTGTGTGCGATCGCGCCGATCGCGATAAAAGAGTGAGGTGGCCGCGGGGAAGTGGGGGCCAAATTAGAATTTGAGCTGAGGTTATATAGACTCTTAACGTATTTCCTTTCATGCGAATGCAGGTTACACATCTGTGAACAACTAGCCTTGCTAAATTACGTGCTCCCAGCACCCACCATCTATCGCGCATGGTAACCACGAGAAGCTGAGGACCGGCATGAAGTAAACGTTTGTGTTCATAAGAACACAATAGCCAAGTAAATCGATGTTTATGACACAACAACACTGGATGTTTCTTATCATAATTAAATTTTGAATTACTAAGTCTACCGCCAACACGAATTATATCATCCTTATCTAAAAATATATTTAAACCTATTGTTTTATTACTAGTCTTATTCTTTAGAGTCACCTTTTCTTTAAGATTATTATATTCCTTGCTGAATGTTTGTGATTGAACTAAACGTGTCAACACAACTAATGAACTATTAATCTCGCTCACGGTCAATGAACCTGTTTTGCGACCTTGACCGACACGCGATGCACGTAGGTTAAAAATATACCGTAAGACATACGCCATTGTTCTTTGCAAACGATTAAAACAAGAAAACCTATCGAAATCAATTATATTAGACGATTCTACATTTAACAAATTTGTAGTTTTAGGACATTTTAATTCCGGTAAGTTATTAGTAGTAATATCAATAAACTCAGTTTGATTACTGTTTGTTGTCAACCAACTTGAAGTTGGTTCACGAAGAAAAGTCGGACCACACCACCACAAACTAGTGTTGTCCTTTAATGAATCAAAGAGAACACCTCTTGATAATATATCAGCAGGATTCTCCTTACTTTTAACATGCAACCAAGTAGTGTTGCTTGTTAATTCGTCAATTTGCACGACCCTATTCTGAACGAATGTTTTTAACAAAGGTGGTGATGTCCGAAGCCAAGCTTGAACTATAGTGGAGTCGGTCCAGAAATAGATTTTATCGAATTTCAGCCTAAGAGCATTTATGATTTTATTATAAAGTTTAGCTCCAACTAAAGCTCCGCATAGCTCAAGTCGTGGAATACTTAACGCTTTGATTGGTGCGACTTTACTCTTAGCACATAGTAATCGACATGAAACCTGCAACTCATCACTGTTAGGGTGTGAACGTATGTACGCACAAGCACCGTATGCAGACTGAGAAGCATCGGTAAAAATATGTAGCTCTTTATTTACAGCATTAATACACATGACATAACGCGGCACTAATATTTCGGATAAATATTGTAACGAATCAATAAAATTATACCAGACACATGCAATTTGACTAGGAACTTCATCATCCCAACTTATTTTTGCAAGCCATAATTTTTGCAATAAAACTTTAGCCGTGGTAATAGCTGGTGCCAATAATCCTAGTGGGTCGTAAATCTGTGCAATGACAGACATAATTAAACGTTTAGTTATCTTCGTATCACTATAACCTTTATTTACACTAGTTGAAAAATTAAATAAATCATTCTTATTAGACCAACCAACACCTAGGGTTTTAGACTGACAATATTCACCAATACATAAATCCTTGGTACTTTCTGAGGTTACATCGAAATTAAAAGTCCATTTCCTTAAGGGGAAGCAACCGCTTTGTAGAACGGCGGCCGTTTTATTGCAAATATCTAACAACATGTCGCGCTGATCATGCCCCGTCAATAGATCGTCTACATAAAAATCGTCATTGATAACGCTAGCGATGACGTCATCCTGACATTCCTTTGCCAGCTGTTTCAAGCAACGGTTACTAAGGTACGGCGCTGATGCAGTGCCATACGTCACTGTGTTGAGACGATAAACTTGAATGGGCATGTTGTTATCAGTTCGCCATAATATTAGTTGTAAGTTACGCTGATCAGGATGAATTAAACTTTGTCTAAAAAACTTCTCAATATCTGCGCAAGCTACATATTGATATTGCCGGAAACGAAGCAATATTGTGAAGATATCGTTTTGTAACCTAGGTCCCACGTATTGAATATCATTCAACGAATTATGATTAGAAGTTGTCGCGCTTGCATCGAAAACAACACGTAATTTGGTTGTCACGCTACTTTCACGATATACCCCATGGTGTGGTACAACATAGTACGGCTTATTTAAACTATTAAAATCTTCGAGAAGCGTCATATGACCTAATTGCTCGTACTCGTGCATAAATTCACAGTATATTTCTTTATACCGTGGTAAACGATCTAGTTTCCTCTCTAAAGATAGAAAACGCTGTATAGCAGAATTATGTGAATCACCCAAACAATCAGGAGATTGTTTAAGTGGCATTCTTACAGTAAATCTACCGTGATGATCGCGTTCAGTAGTCTGCAAGAACAACTCTTCACAAAAACGATCCTCCTCAGTAATAACGGGAGGTATATTTACTTCTTCGATTTCCCAGAACTTTCGTAGTTGAGAATCAACTAACGATAAATTGCACTGGACATCTGTCATGCCAGCCGAAAAAAAACGATTATTATTATAAACTGGACCGGATATAATCCAACCAACCAACGAATCTTGTAGGTATGGACCGGTGTGAAGTTTTATTTTATTTACTTTTAGCAAATCCCAAAAGACATCCGCGCCTATTAATAAATCTATATCGCTTGGTACATAAAATGTGGGATCTGCAAGTAAAATATTGCTAGGTATACTAATAGCATCACTATTAACGTGTATCGAAGGCAACTTCGAAATGATGCTAGGCAACACTAGACAATGTAAGTTTGTATTAAAATCATACACCTTAGAACGAATATTAACATCGCATTTGTGACTGGACTGTGAAACGGTTTGTCCAACGCCACAAACACGTATAGTGGACTGTATTATAGGTAATTTTAAACGTTTACATAAGCTTTGAGCTATAAAGCAATTTTGACTGCCGCTGTCAAGCAAAGCGCGAACCGTGTGATAACGGTTATCAATATCAGCGATCTCAACTAACGCCGTAGACAGCAAGACAGTCTGTAACGACTTATTATCTTTAAACGCGTTACAACTACGCTTATCGTCAGCTGTTTTACTAACGCAGTGTAATACAGACGACTGTGGCACCGTGTTATTGATAACGGAACGTTGTGACGACGTATTTGGAATAACGCTATTATTGTCAACATGAATTAACGCATTATGTTTATGTTGACATAATTTACAAGGACCGAATTTACAATTTTCAATTGTGTGAGTGTTTGTACGTAAACAGTTTTGACAAACGTTTTTAGACTGAACAAAATTTAATCTTTCCTGTACTAACATATTTAAAAACTTAACACATGAATATAATGCATGTTTATCACTACATAACGGACATGTCGAGTTATATTTATTTATTTTACCTTTACTACCCGACAAAACCTTATTATTCGCACTCGCATAACTCAGTGTAGTTTGAGAGTTATTCTGTTTCTTATGATCCGCTGACTGTTTACCCTCATGTTTTTGTGAATGTGACTGATTATTTTTTGTATTTCCCGAATGAATCATGTCTAACATGTCAGACCTATTGTTTAAAAACGTTAATAAATCCTCTAGTTTTAAAGTTTTAGAGGTTTTGTGAGAATCAGAGATAAGTGAACTTCTGTAGTTCTCCCACTCGCGTTCAGTAGCAGAGTCAAGTTTACTGACAACTAAATAAATGATAAGCATATCCTCAAGTGAAGATTCAGGTTCTTTAAGAGAATTTAGGGCTCTCAGATTACGTAAAACGCAATCTACTAACGTTCTGATCTGTGCCGAACATTCCTTACCCAGTGAAGGTGCCGCAAACAAAGCCTTTACATGGTTGTGTATTAATAGCCTATTATTTTGATACCTAGCTTCGAGCAGGTCCCACGCGTTACTATAGTTAGGTGCTGTAAACTCTAACGAACTGATAACATGTAACGCAGATCCACTGAGAGACGATTTTAGGTATTGAAATTTCTGTATGGGATCTAAGTCGTCGCGATCATGTATCATTGAAACATATGAGCTCCTGAATTCTAACCATTTATCGAAGGAACCGTCAAAGGCAGGTAGCTTTATTTGAGGTAATTTAATAGACACTGATTTCCCGGAAATGCACTGAGAATTATCCAATCCAATTTGTTCACAGTCACCTATCATGTTTTTTGCTAAAGCTATAATTGAATAATATTGGCACTCAAACGAATCTCTATACTCTAAATGTGATAGTAATTCTTTTTCATCCACAATTCTTTCTAATTTAGATTGCACGTCGTTAAACTCGACAAAGAAAATGGCTGCCGAATGAATACGCATTTGTACTTGGGTTTTAATCACAGAATCTAAACACGATCTATCTAACTTATTAATATAATTTGCGAATAATGTTAATCTACCTTTAATTACACCACGTTGTTTTTTAAGATCAGACATCTGACTATCTAAACGAGAAACAGTTTCATCAACACTCATTTTGGTAGCTTATGAAAGTAGGTACTCACAGTTTGGTTTGTTCAGTCGTGTTTTCTCACCTGAAGACGGCCTCAGCGCTGCCAAACGAACTCCTGAAAACGTTTAGGTACGATATTAACACAAGGCGAAGACACAGGGGAAGGAGGGAAAGGTACGACTGGATAACCTGACCGTTGCTGGCTGTCACATCAATGGCTTCTGCTCAGTAATCTGCGGCTGGTCTTCCAAGTCTCCTCAACGTATACACCTCGCTTCCTCAAACCGGCTCGTCGCGTGGCTGATATGTTCAAATGTTCAAATGTGGCTCGAAGGTCCAATGTTATGGCATCGAAGACAGGGAGCAGGCAGGGCTTCTTCAATAATGCTCGATTTTCAAAAGAAACTGTATATTTCGGTTATTACAAAAAAAGGAGCAAGTTTGTAAGTTTTTTGTGTGGTCACGTACGCACGCGCACGGTCCCGCGGTCAGTATGTGCACACTCGCGCTGCGGGCGGACGAATTTTGAATATATTGCTCGTAGTCGCTTCGTTTATCGATTGCGCGATGAAACTAGATGGCGTTGCTAGACGCAACACATGCGTTTGTTTAATTCCTCCTCATTACCCACGTCCATACCAAGACAGACGACTTCCTTTCAATTTTTCTGTCACGACTTCTTCACAGCCCAGCGTTCTGATCCAGGTACACAGTACGACAGGCCTAATCACGGACTTGTATATTTTCCCCTTTAACTTGAGGGGCATCCGTGGGTCGCCAGTTGTTCCAGTGACCTGTCGCCATTTCATCCATCCTGAGTGATCCGGTACGTTAAGTTCCGGTCTACTTCGCCATCCCCTTGGTCAAGCGACTGGAGGTACCGCAAGTCGGAGGTCGGAGTCATGAGGTTGTCTATCAATAAAATAGTATTGCATCATTTATTTGAAAGAACAATTTATGTGTTGGATAGTACATTATCTGATGAATTGCGAATCTGGTGAGTTGAGAATCTCGTGACTTGCTAATAAGGGGTTATTTATTGCTAACTTTGTGTGTATGTGGGTGTTGTTACCATTTTCCAGAAAACCACTGGAACGACTTTCATCATGTTTTTCGCTGCTCAAGTAGCATGGGTATCGTATTACCCAGTACTTACTGGGTTGTGATTTTCAGATAGGCAGTCGCGTCATGTAAAATACTGGTATTCAGCTGCATCCGATTAGACTGGGAGCCGACCCCAACATAGTTGGGAAAAAGCTAGGCAGATGATGGCACTTACAAACAACGTCGTTTAAAAAGTATTTGCACGTGAGCTGCCTGTTTACAAATCAGCTAGTAATAGGAAAACGTATAAATATAACGTATTACCTCTTCTGTGACATACTGTGCAACTGCGCAGAAGGTGTCATAAGTTTACCGCGTAATAAAGAACTATGCAATTATACACAGGTATTATTTGCAATGTGGAATAACCGTTCTTGCAAAATTATGATAACAGAAGTTATTCTTAGAGCTTACACAATATAAAAATTATATTTGTAGTTAAGTTATTTACTAGATATTGGTTTAAGGAATTTTAGATCATATTTAGGTATGTAAATACTTGAGTGAGTTACATAAGACATAGATTTATGCCTAGTTCAGGTAGAATTATATGCCATTAGTTTTTAAGGCCTTAATTTTTGTAAATCAAGTTTTTCAATAAACGATTTCAACATTTATTGTAGTACTAGCTTATGCCCATGGGTTCACCTGCGTGGAATTCGGTTATTGTCCCACGGGATCGTACTACCGGGTTAAAAAGTAGCTTATGTGTTAATCCAGGTTATGAACTATCTGTATGCCAAGTTTCATCAAAATCCGTTCAATAGTTATTGCTGATTTCTTAGTAGTTCTCCTGAGTCCTAACTGTACTTGCCGTACAGAAAGTTGACTAAGTGGGAATGAACACGTAAACTCAATAGTTGACGAAACGACTCTCGATGTATGAAGATAAAAAAAAAAAACCGACTTTCAAAAAAAACAAAAAAACGCGAAAATAACTTTAGTTTCGGAAGTCGGTGCCAAAAAAGTCAATGAAACAAACAATAGTGATCAGAAGTCAGTTATTTTTTTGCAAAAAAAATATTTTACCGTTTTTAGTTATCGTATCACATTCGCAATTTCTTTTACTTGGATGACATATTTTTTCCAGCTTTTTTTTATTTAAAAACCAAACTACTGAACCGATTTTGGTGAAATTTCTATGGGACCAATCGGGAAGTGTATCCTTTGAGATAAAAAAAAATCAACTCGATTCCTAAATGACGAAGATATGAACTAACAAACAAAAAAAATACAACCGAATTGAGAACCTCCTCCTTTTTTTGAAGTCGGTTAAAAATAATTACAAAACGGCACTTTTGTGGTAGTGTTTTGTTTAGTTGCCGCATCGGGAAAGTTACAAAACGGGATGTAGCCGTATTCTTCTTGTTTCTTTTGCAGGCGTCCCATAAAAAAGTGTTATACTGATTTTGATAAGAGTTTCGTTATTAGGTAATCAATCAAGTAATTGAGAGCAGTTCTGACCGTTGTGCCAGTGTTAATGGTCCCGAAGTTAGTTCGTGAGTAGGGCATGCTCCCGGGAAATCCTGGTCTCGAACGTACCGGGAAATCACGGGATTTTTCAAAGTGTTTAGCACCGCTACTTGCAATAATACACAGTACACAGGTTGTTCGCTTAAATATGGTAAATTTACATTTTTTTGGTACATTACAATTTATTTATATTCACAAGAACGAAACCACCTACTGGCTCTATCATCTGGTTACTAAGTCCAAGCTGCATGTGTATCATCACTGAACGGGTTGCCACTCAAGAGTTTTCTATCCATCTCCAGGCTGCATCTTCAGATCAGCTCCGAGACACCAAATTATAGTATTGCAATCCGAACTGCTGACGGTCAATCACTTTTCACCCTTATGGCCTGAGTAATATGGTTGAAAAGTGATCGACCGTCAGTGAACGTTTTAGTACATATAAAGTTTTTTTACGATACGACAGCTAAAAGTATTTCTCGGAATTGACTTTCAAAATTCGATTACATTTTTTGATCCAAGTGAAGCTATAAGCATATAAGAGTGTTAAAAAGTAATATTTTTTTTCGTATTACCCAGTACTAACTCGGTTGTGAAGGTCAAATAGGCAGTCGCTTCATATTAAATATTGGTATGCCGAAGATAAAATAGATAAAATAGAAAAATGTCGTGAGGAAATTTTTGAGTATGAATCTGGGATGGGTATAAGAGTAGAAAAATACCAAAGAAACTATGGATGGACTGTGTGAAGGATTATATGGCAAGAAAGGAGGTGTCGGATGAGATGACAAGTAATAGAGGAGTATGGAAGAAGAAGACATGCTGCGCCGACCCCAAATGAATTGGGATACGGGCAGGAGAATTCTGATGATGCAGCTAGATCCGGTCAGACTGCAATCCGACCCCCACATAGTTGGGAAAAGGCTCTACTTACTAGCACCATGATTACTCTCATCATAATGCAACTTCTGCTTTGTTCTATTAAATTATTTACTTTTGAAATATTCAGAGGAAGTCTGAAAGATGCGCCGTTGACTGAAATTTTTTGTGGTAATGGGTTGGCTTGGTATTGGCACGTGAGTTTTGAGTGTGAATGTGGTGCGGTATAAGAGTCGACGAAGACCAAAGAAACGATGGATGGACTGTGTAAAGGGTGATTTGGCAAGGAAGTTAAGGAGGTGTCTTATCAGATGCCGAGTAATAGAGAAGTATGGAAGAAGACATGTTGCGCCGACCCCAAATAAATTGGGATAAGGGCAGATAAATTATGAAATTATGACTTTCTAAAAAAACAAGCCGTCTTTCCGACGGCTTCCATAGTCAAGTTTCACTTAACAATGATAGAAATTTATCTTACCTATATATAAACAAAAGTCTCATCAGGTACCAACCTGCGCGTGCGCACCGATGCGTGGTCTATCACTGAATGACGAAAACAAGCACGATAGGTATCGTGATTAGGTAATCAAGATCACAGTTTTGAAGCTTTCACGATGACATTATTAATTGAAATGATAAAATCAGTAAGTTATTTCGAAATGACACAACATAACAAAGAAGATATTATCTATCTATTTATTGACATCATCTTTGCAAGCGATTAAATCAATAAATACTTTTTGGAGCTTCATTTATCTTTATTTACTTTAGATATATTAATCGGATTAATTGTTATTACCTATGTATGTCTAGTTTCCTCTGAAACGGTGATAAAAACATTGTGAGGAAACCCTGGAATTGAAAATTAGAAGACATTGTGTCATTGCACAGCCACACAAGGCCAGCGAGTTGGATTAACAGCCCTGCTATGGTAGGTACCTTTGATTATATAATGTCGGTAGGTACATATATTATCGTGTTCGCAGCGTGACAGGTGCCTAAATACCCGAAGGTTGACCCGTGGAAGTGTAAAGAGAAATTGATCATTTTTTAACATGTTATCAGACCCCGCATCATCATCTTCTGCCTAGCCTTTTCCCAACTATGTTGGGCTCGGCTTCCAGTCTAACCGGGTGCAGCTGAATACCAGAACTTACCTATTTTACATCATGAAAAATAGGTAGTCGCTACATGTAAATTACTTGGAGCAACTACCTATCTGACCTCCACAACCCATTTAGTACTAGATAATACGATTCCTCTTGGTAAGACTGGTTGTCAGACTTTTGGGCCACTGGCTACCTGTAACGACTGTCAAAGATCTACAAAAGACAGCCGGGGCCAACGGGTTAACGTGCTTTCCGAGGCATGGACGAAACTCAGTATGACAGATGGTCACCCATCCACAGACCAACCTAGGCCAACGCTGCTTAACCGTGCGGCAGTTATTATTTATATCTCTTTGTCTCTTATTATCTCACTAATTGCACAATATTAACCAACAGAGCCCATATTACAAATTGAAATAAAATCACCATGACCGCGCATGTTAATAATACATATTATAGGTATAAATTGTTTATAAACACCACTATCAGAATTGATAAGTCAATTATTTTGTAACAAGTCATCTCAAAGAACTCGACTACAACAAACAGCGCAGCGTGTCGAAACTTGTCCATGCTTGTGGAATAGAAAAACGCACAATCATGCCTATTCATTAGTTTTTAATGTCTTATATTATCCGTAAAGATAGTAGATCAATGATCATGAATGAGTTTAATCTTTCCGACCTTTGTATGTAGATTTCAAGCTTGTCGCAACCTGTTGGGGTATTTTAGAAAACAAATAGTCATCATTGATATGCACGGATTGGGCCACGCAGGTACACTTGTTTATAAACATCGTTTATTTCTGACAATCGTTTTAAGAGATTTCAGTGGTTTGAAGGTTTTAGCTGTGTTGTTTTTGAGTGAATGCCTCGTTTGTTTAGTTGTCTCAAGCGCGACTGCTGAGGCTGAGCATGAGATCCTGGGTTTGATTCCCGGGTCGGGCAGTGTTGTTGGGTTTTTCCATCAGTAGCCGTCACGGAGTTTGGGCTTGTGCCCGGGTGATGGCAAAATTCTCGCTCCCTATAACATGGCACTTAAACATAACTGGCGAAATGTGGGTGTTCTATTACCTAGGTACACTTCTTAATAACCCTTCAAGGATTACTGGCGTGATGTTATGTACCCATGTATGTAATTTGACAAAAATTTAAAGAAAAAACTTACAAAGCCATTAATAAACGCTGAAAGGAAAAAATGCCACAATGAGCGCACTTTTCGTAAATACAACGACGACCAACGAGAAAAACCACAAACCGAATTAATATATTTTTATCTCTTCATGACTCTAAAGCGAAAACGTAAGCTAATTACTTAAATAATAAAACTTACCAAATTACCTAATTATAATAATTCTGAACTAAATCTTGAAGTCTTTCAAACATTAATTTTGTTTTACTTGTATTAACTTCTGGAATATGGCGTCTCGTTTCAAGATTAGGTAGTAAATTAGTAGTGAAAAATGTGTTTATATTGAGGAGTGAGAATCTTGTAGTGTTTATTTGCTTCGAACTGTGATTCTGACAGTTTTGATAATCTCCTAATTGAGAGGCGACATTGTGGTTTTTCGATGGCATGCCACATGTGCCGCTGACAAGTCATTGGTCTGGCATAAAAAAGTCATGATTGTTCGACAATCTCCCATTGTCGTGACTTTTTTATCATGTTCATTTATTCTTTGACCACTAACAAGCCTTTATACATTCATGGTTTTTTTTCCAAGTTCTTTTATTAACTTGCTTCATTCGTATTTACCACGTAGCATAATCTAGCGACCATTATGAATTTTACAGACGATTATCTTCGACACAATGGTGGTGACTTAGTATGGTTGTCATAATTACCAATCATTAAACATAGCTTGGCCTCTGAAGTCATAGGGTCACCCACCTGGACCAAAGGCATCGCAGATGTATTGGCAACCCTGAAACGAAGCTATAAATGTGACATTGACATTGGCAATCCCTCTTACTCAAACATTTTCTGAAGTATGTATCTGTCAGTGTCCCTGTGCGGATCTAGAGCAATTTGTCCGGAATGGTTTGATTGATCCTTTACTGTTAAATGTTTTAAACTCCCTCTATTTTTTTACTGCATTAAAACCGTCACAACCGGTCCAATATGTCAAGCCGTCAGTTGTATCTTTATGATCCGGGTATGCACCGTGTCACCGGTTCAAAGGCTTGCCCTATACCATTACGTAACTAATACCAAAACAAAACGTAACACAAACTGTGTGGTTTGCGTTTACGTTTTGTTTTTGTTACCGACGCGACGACGACCCGCGTCACCGACCACATTATTATACCGCTAATAGCCAATACAGTATCGATTGTGTCGACGCTTCCAAAAAACTGAACTGATCAAAATGCTTCCATTAAATTGTAATTTGCATACCAATTTCATCAGTAGATTTTACCGAACTTCGTTTAATTGACAAGGATGATGTACTCGTATAAGTGCAATATGTAAAGTATGTTGACGTCGTAAGCTCGCCTGAAGTCTTGTTGAATAACGTTGTCTTAAACTTATGATAGGGTTAGGATTAAGATGGATAACAATCTTGATTCCAAGTTGTGACAGGATTGGAAAGCGGGTTGAACTGATGTTTGGCAATATAAATAAGAAAGACGACAATGTGACCGTATTTATAAACCATTTAGATACTAAAATATCGAGCCAAATTTAATCCCTTTTTCTTATTCATTGCCTCAGTTTTGGTATTTCTCTTGTAGCGTAGGTGGTTTGTCTTCTAAGATGTCTTTTCAAAACAAAAACACATCAGAAAGTACTCTCTTAAATGTCGTAATTAACAATTCAAACGAAACAGTGGGCGTTTTACAAATTAATCAAAATCTTATCTAAGGCCAAAGTCTCCACAGATTAGGGTACAATGTTCCACCGTGTGTGAAATTGTAAATTCCCAGAAAAACACTGGCTGGTAGTCGGTAGTTGGGCAGCCAACCGAGTTTGTGCGCGGTACTTTTTGGCTGGCAGCCACAACCGGAATGATAGACGGTTGTATGTTTATCCGGGTGTCGCAGGGGCCATGCTTCACAGAGTCGAACGCTTGTGGGAAATCTATCGCGACTAAGAGATGTTTTATTGCTTTTTCTTGGAATTCTTCAGATGGATTTGATGCTGAATGTACTTGACTTGCGTGGGCGTTGAGTTAGGCTGCATTTCCACTAGAAATGTGTGAAGACGCGTAGCGAAGGATGTGTATGAAAATAACCAATAGTATCGCTTCTTTTTCGCTTCTTTTTTTTGCTTGCTAGCTATGTGATTGGTTAATTTTTCCCAGATCACTAGCTGTACATCCTCAAACTTCTCTGGTATAAACAAAGCACGGAGACGGCACGGCAGCGTATTTTATCTTTACCGTAAATTCATACGTAGTTAGTGGTAACAGATACAGTTTGCAATGTGCAATGCCGTGAAGAGTAATCCCCTTTGATGCCTTGGGGTCTATCTCTAAACATTTTACGAATTTATGTTGGGTGAAGATAAATATTTGGTGTGCGCTGTCCTTTAGTCTAGTTCTAAGCTCATGGCACACATAAGCACTGCATCGGATTGACATCACTTCATCTCATTTTTACTAGCTGATCCCGATTCGTGGCGATGCCGATAAGGTGCTTATGTGCATTGACCTGAGTGCATATTAATGAGGAGTAAGTGTCAGGAGCAGTTTCTAGAAAATATGAATACATTTTGTGTTCAACATTTGAAATTGTGCTAATGAACAAGATGCTGCCGCTGCTTCCATTATAAGACGTGTTGCACTTAATTAAATAATAATTCAGACACTGCTTTTAACATCGAGAACCATCTTTGTTTGACTCATATTATGGTGGCTTATTTCAAAACTTTAAAAAGTAATAAAGGTATTCACTGAAAGCTTGGTTGTTGTATCAGTTTGGTAACAAAAAACTGTATTTTTAGACTCGTAAAATGTGAAACTTTTAGCGAAGTAATAAAAGGAAATTAAACCAGGAACGGTGCTCTAACAGCAAACCGAATAACGACCCAATAACACTAAGCGACAATTACCCAGGTACCGACCTAACCCAATAAAAGCAAACAGTAATGACCAAAAAAGTCGATTTAACCCTCCAATGCAAGGTCAATGTTACCCGGTACTTGAGCATACTGATTAGCCCGTACATACCCGGTTGGTCCGTTCGTTAGCCGGGCACATAACACCCGGGGCGCCAATTTATCCGTCTAACCTAATTACTCCGCGAACGAGCACTATTTATTTTCCAGTAGTTGGGTGTGTGAGGCCGGGTGAAAAATTATGAAAGGAGAGGTACCGATTTTTTTGTATGTTCATGTTCCTAGATCATGTTTCCCGATGCAGGTAAATAAATGTCGTATGTAAAAAAGGTTACTAACAAAAATCTAGTCAGCATTTCTTATTCACGTCATCGCACGTGCTTAAACATCGCCATGTTAATGGAATTAGGTGATGCATCTTGCGACCTGACTTGCGTCTAGCGTTTTGGACTGCCATACGTCCCGATACATCAGTACATCCCGGTTTGGAACGTTGTGTCCCGGTCATGAGTCAGTTGTCCCGGTTACGTTTGCTTGACCTATCAGGACAGAATCGTGAAATTTAAGTGTTAGTGTAAAAGACGCTGCTTCCGTATACATACATACATACATACATGTCTCAAAAAATATCTTTGCCACTAGTACAGCAATTGGAAACTTGGCTGTTCTGCTACCATACTGTTCCTAGGCTGGCGCTGTTCATCCCCCTTCTCCTCTTAATAGAAATCCTGGCTACGCCGTTGCTAAGAAGAAAACAAAATTGACTTATGTTTGCTCTTTAAAACTGGCGATTAAAAATCTCTTTTCAAAACCTGAGCTCTCCAAAAAAAATCTCTTCATAAACCCAAGAATCCCTCGAAGAATCTTGCTCACGTCATTATCCATGGTTTATCCTACTTATGAATTACAAATGTCCCGGTCAGCGTTTCAGCATTTATGGCAGCCCTAGTCTAGGGCCATACGCGTACGTTACCTATCGTCACGTCATGCTAATTATAAACAACTTCTTTTGTAGGTGTTGCCCACATTTGCTGTCACACACGAAGTGTATTAAGAGCTCATTTAAATTAAATAATACAGTTACCTACTCTCAAGAATTCATCTACATAACAGTACAAAATCTTCAAAAAATATTAACTGTTTTAACTATCCAATAATTTTAATTAACGCCTAAACCTTAACCTCATCAAACCGACCACTTCTTAAGCGCAAGTCAAACAAAAACTCCAACAATTTAATTTTCAAAACAAACATCCAAAAATAGTGCTACCTTTTACTCTAAGAAAGATCCAGAAAATTTAGAGGCAACGTTATATACTGTTTACCTAACATCATGGTAGGATCTTCTATCTCCACTATTTTAGCTTTAGGGGGCCGCAGAGACCCCTAACGTATCTAGCTTGGAACTAAGCCCGTTCATTGGTCCAGCCGGCATCACGTATTTTTACAACAAAGAGGTCTTGTATATGGCCGTATCTTTGCCGGTTTTATTTTCCAGCAGGTAGGGGGCGGAAATAAAGTGGGTACAGTATTAACAAATTATTTGTTGGGAAGCTTCGTGGATATTGCATGGTAAAACATTTAGGCCGGTTTTAATAAAATGCTACATGGCGCCTGGAAATGGGATTCATGAGATACGAAGTCATTTTTGAGTCAAAAGCGAAAGTAAGGTGTCAAAGACTCAAATCACTAATAAGTAGCAAAGTGTTGTGATATTCTGGCTGATCATTGTTGATTTGAGTTGGTAAATGGTTACTTATAACCCTCTAATTTAACAGCTTTATTTCGAAAATTAAAAATCATTCCAGGATTTTATACGGAGTTATTTTCCACATGCCTACCTATTCCGATCTCTGCTTATGAGTGGCGTCGTGGACGATAAGTCAAAAATATTCTTATTTTTTGGTTCATAAAGTAAGTATTTCCGTCATCAAAGCAAAATCCTAGAAGGAGCTATCAAATTTTGACTAAATTATATTTATTCATTGGTTCCATGTTCTGGAGTTGCTCTTTATTAATTTTCTCATCGTTAGCGCATCAACATAAACTGCAAAAATATTATAAATTTTGTTTAAAAAAAAAACAAAAACAACGAGAAAAAAGTTGAAAAGACCCAATAATATTTTATTTTATACAAAATGCAAATACGAAATCGAAAAATTGAACAGAATTTTTCAGTAAATCGCCATACGTAATTCCACTTATAACAGTTAATGCGAAAACTCAATTCTTCAATTGCATAGAGGACTCTAATACTAAAACGGCAAAGTCCATTAGTACTAGATAGGCTAAGCAATTCATGAATGGATAACACGGAACCGAACATGCTTTCACCGTTTCGGGGTAATGCGGGAAAATGCAGAAGTCTTGGTGGACATGGTTTTTGGGTAACATAGACTCATCGACAAAATCGCTAACCTTGGGATCGACTTCAAGTCTAATCTGCATCTGCATCTTCAATTATATTTTTATACTAAATAAGCTTGCGTTTGGCCGCAACAGGCCCGGATGTGAAGCGATGATGTGGCCTAGGGTGGAGCACGCGTGCCTATTAAGAAGCCGATTCACTCGAACTTTTGAATAGATCCAGATTAAAATGATCAGGGAACAGAGAAGACGGCAGTGAATTTCACAGACTGACGGGTCACAAAATATCAGCTCTTGGTTCGGGTTTTCAACGAGGAATTTCAACCTCAATTTGATTTCGCAGATTTAACAATTAATAATACGAATGTTGGAAGGGCTAAAACACAGAATGGATGGATTGATATGAAACATGAGTCAGTAAATGATAACGTGACGGTTGACAGGGGAGAATAGAGGAAGAAAACATGTCCTGCCGACCCCAAGTAAAATTTTTTGAGGACAGGGGTTTCAAGATATGGATTACACGAGAAAGTCTTCGCTAAGATTTGCCATGATTTTGATCAGATGCTAGATTGATGTAAGTAAATGGCTAACTGCACCCACTTGCAAATCCTGCTGTAACATAAGGGTATAATTTCACATAACATAACATTACTCCTGTAATCCCCGAAGGGTTTAGGCAGAGGTGTACCTAATAGTACCCCCACATTTCGCCAGTTATGTTTTAAATCCCATGTAATGGGAGGCGATCCTATTGCCATACCAAATTCAGACTCCGTGGCTCCTACTGAGAAATTCCTGATGGAAAAACCCAATACAACTTTGCCCCACTCGGGAATCGATCCCAGGTCCTCATGCTCAACAGTCGCGCTTGCGACCAATAGACAAGGCAGTCCAACGAGGTGACATTTCAATCGTGAAATAAAGCTAACCTTCTCAAACCAACCTATTTCAACATACCGTTCAATTTTATTCTTTTTGGCACTCCTAAAGTGGGGTAAAAAGGTGGATAAGTCGTGTTTCGCTTTTACAGTTCGAGTATTAGCGAAGCATTAGGGACAGAATAATGAATGTGCTGGCTTCGCCAATTGAAATCGTGTGTTTGATATTTGAATTTGGAACACCGATTTCTGATTTGATATTTGGAGATTAGCTCGCTGTTGTGTTTGATTTGTGTGCCTTTTATTAGTTTTAGCTAGTAAATTTTTTAACCGACTTCAAAAAAAAGGAGGAGGTTCTCAATTCGGTTGTATGTTTTTTTTTTTTGTGTTTGTTACCTCATATCTCCGTCATTTATGAACCGATTTGAAAAATTCTTCTTTTATCTGAATGGATCTACTTCCCGATTGGTCCCATAGAAATTTCATCAAAATCGGTTCAGCAGTTTGGTTTTGAAATCAAAATAACTGGAAAAAATGTCATCCAAGTAAAAGAAATTGCGAAATTGATACTTGACAAGGATTTGTGTGTGATACGATAACTAAAAAGGGTAAAATAACAACATTTTTGCAAAAAAAAAACCAACTTCCAAAAAAAACAAAAAAAAGTGGAAAATAACTTTACTTTCGGAAGTCGGTGGCAAAAAAGTCAATGAAACAAACAATAGTCACCGACTTCCGAAAGTAAAGTTATTTTCCACTTTTTTTTGTGTTTTTTTTGGAAGTCGGTTTTTTTTGCAAAAAAGTTGTTTTTTAATAAAAATGTTATACCCAAGTTTGTGGGCTGGGATGGAAAAAAATTTAACGACCATCGAAACAGAGCCACTGTTTCGATGGCCGTTATATTTTTCCCATAAGTTTTATTTTTATTTATTGTACCTTTTTTTTTGACCAAGTTCCAAAATTTGGGTTGTCAATTTAATTCATTTTTAGTTGAGCGTTTTATTAGTCACAAATACACTTATTTTCATTCTAGGTCCAATCGTCCAGTCAAAAAAGAAAAAATAATTGCAGACCATAATATTACAATATTGAAAAATAAAAAGATTGATCCGAGAACTTTAACCGCAAACGTATTACAATCTTCCGATCCTCTAGGCCGAATCTAGGCTTAATAACAAAATAAACCTATCGGTAACAAATTGTACCTATACAAACAAAGACATTCAAATATTTACGAGCGATAAACGGGACGATACGAAAAAAATCGTAATCCAATACTTGTTACTACTTAGTAACAAATCGTTCTATCTTGTATCAGGTGAGAGATGGCGCTAGACAGCCGTCTAGCGCTGTCACTTTCCCACTCTCGGAATAATACCAAAACATTCCTGCGATAACAGATCATGGTAACCCACCAGGTAGCATTCGTGTGTCAAAAACGAAAATGTTCGACATAGAAATTTTTGTATGAATATATTCTCAATGTCCGCTCTATAAGTCTTTTATATCTCTTTTTATTCAAATAATATTGGCTATGTATTACGTTATCTTGAAAAAACTTCCAATACCTCGTTCAATTATGTAGTTGGTAACCCATTTCTTGCAGACAATCCCTTGGGATATTATGGCGGATCTAGTAAACAAAGATGTATTATTAGTTCTAGGTATTTTATTTATAGTTTTCTCGTTACCAGTAGCAATCTATTTATGTACAATCAGGGAAATGAATTGTTTAGCAAATTGACAGTCTACATCAATTTGCTGTGATATAGTAATTTCATTTCAGGGGGTGACTCATGAAGTCATGACTCACTGCCTCGTTGGTGCGACATCTGAGCATGAGGTCCTGGGTTCGATTCGGGCAAAGTGTTATTGGGTTTTTCTATCAGGACCTTCTTATAAGTAGCCGCGGAGTCTGGATTTGTGCCAGGGCGATGGTAATAGGCTCGTGACATGAGTCTTAAAACATAACTCGCGAAATGCGGGCGTATTATTAGGTACACTTCTGCCTAACTTTTCGGGGATTATAGGCGTGATGTTATGTTATGTTATGGGTGACTAATGAGGTCACAACTAATAGAGAAGTATGGAGGAAGAAGACATGCTGCGCCCCCGACCCCAAATAAATTGTGATAAGGGCAGGAGGCTGATGATGATAGCCATCTCATACAACTGGCAACGGTTTTTGATTTAAATATACAGACAATTTTAGTTAGTAGTCAATTTGCTTAACAATTATCCCCCCTGACTATACCTAGGTGTTGCCAAAGCAAAATTCCTCGCATTGAAAAACATAATTGAAAAATATAACCTCAAAAAATTAAATTAAACACGAAATGACTCGCAAACTTCCCAAACACCGATCTACCTTCATTTTACACTGTTTTTGCCACAATAATAATTAAGATGTGGAAAAAAATCTGGATAAAGTGTACACAGAAAAACGTAACGATCCGGATAACCGGGTCAATTACTTGTGTTAACGTTTACCTGCCCGTTTATAGGGTATCTATAAACATTTTGAAGATTAACATTTTATGATCTTCTAGCTGCGTTTTGCAGACTTTCATTGGTCGTTGGATGTCGGGTGAAAAATAATGTGACCTTTTTTATGAAGCAGCTCGTCCCGGACAGTATTTCTTCTATATCGATGCGTACACTGCTACCATGCTGAATACTGTAACTACGTATAACATATATTTGCCACCATATTATAACAATATAACGGTTGCTCGGGTCGATCTTTACGTTAAGGCATGCTTACCTAGATTGGCCCGTGGATGGGTGACCACCCATTACATATCGAGTTTCTTTCGCGCCTCGGAAAGCACGCCGTTGGTCCCGGCTGTCATTTGTAGATCTTTGACAGTCGTTACAGGTAGTCAGTGGCCCGAAAGTCTGACAACAAGTCCTAGCGAGGGGTATCGTATTACCCAGTACTATTACTGGGTTATGGAGGTCCGATAGGCAGTCGCTCTATGTAAAATACTAGTACTCAGCTGCATTCGGTTATACTGGAAGCCGACCACGACATAGTTGGAAAAAAGTTAGGCAGATGATATTGCCACCATAATCTGATGCTATCATCAACTCTTATCCTGCCACCGTACTTAATATTGCCACCAAGTTACTGTACCAGCTTAAAAGGCAGCTAGATTGAACCTTTTGTGATTTTCTAGTTTCCTGTACCGAGTTTCATTAGCCGTTCTGAAGGACATGCCGAGACACATTTCAGCTTTGTCTCTATCATAACAATGGATCTACGATGGCCTTGGTGTTTCAAGTCTGTGGTGACCTCTTGCTACCGTGAAAACTGATTATTTAAGAGCGTGTACGCCGTACGGCATTTCATACAAATTTCCAAGTCCTTGTTTTTCGATATGACTGAACCAATTTTAATGAAACTTCACACACATAAGCAGGATATATGTATAGGTCTGAAAAGTTAGTAGAAAACATTTTCGAAATGTCTTGTTTAAAAAAAATTGTTGGAAATCTCTGTTTCTATGGAAAATTTAAAATCGGTCTAATTTAACTGTAACACAATTTTGCGAAAATGTTTTCTGCTAACTTTTCAGACCTTTATATCTTGCTTGTGTGTGTGAAGTTTCATTAAAATCGGTTCAGTCGTTTCGAAAAACAAGGACTTGATAATTTGTATGAAATGCCTACGGCGTACACGCTGTTAAGACGGTTCAAAGAATATCAGCCTGTCATACACAGAAAGACGGCGTGAGCTCGGTAATAGCCTGACACCTTTACCTACAGAACCACAAAAACGCAGAGACGGTTTATAAAAATGTTCTCCCACTCAACGTAATTTTATTGATAAGCCATTTGTGTCCCACTGCAGGGCACCGGCCTCCCTCACTCCCTCCACTAATTCCCTCTCAACAGCTGTTTTGGCCAAGCTTTGAGAAAAGAGTCGAGTTCGCCCCGCCATCTCCTTCTGGGCCCCCGAGTTGCAGTTTACTGCTGTTTTTGATCCACTGCGTGGTTATTGTTGCCCATAGCTACTCCGGCATGCCAAAAATCTGGCCAGCCCAGTTACATTTAAACACTCAACTTTAATGGCCACAATAACCTTGCAGATCACTTATCGCGACAAAAACAGATCTGTTTTGTCAAAATCACCTCGAAATTTTAAACACACCGCGTGGTCAGCTAATGGATTTCAATTAGCGTACTTCGCTGGAGTATAACCAAAGAATAAATAATGGACAGAAGGTTGGGGCCATTCAACTATCAAAAAAAAAAATCCGACTTCCAAAAATCAACATTAAAAAGTCTAAAATAACTTTACTTTTGTTTGTTTCATTGACTTTATTTCCACCGACTTCCGAAAATATACTTATAATATACTTTTTTTTATAAAATGTTACTTCTCTATTTGAAAAGAATTTTGTTAACAATTTATTTCATGGGTGAAAAAGTAAAAAAAATCCGTTTCAAATAGAGAAGTAAAACTTTTACGCGGATAACGGATTTAGGCGACATCAAAATTTAAAAACTTAGGTATGTACGTGTCAACGAACGAGTTTTATGTGACGAAGTTCAAAATTGATACTTGATATTGATATTGAACTATTTCGTGGAGAGCGAACAAAACAAATGCGAGTCGCGAGTGCGTTTGCACTCACCGTATCTGTGTCATGTCAATGCGTGTGTGCGTTTTTTCCCATTGTCTAGAACTGACCTTCTGACCTTTATTTTAATATGAAACGTTTATTACATACTGAAATCAGTGTGATAATCATATGGGTTTACAATAATGCATTACGTCCAATAACGAAGGTTACACACACAACGATAACGTCGGCCAAACCAATGACAAGAACAAATTAATTATTATTTTGTAATTACATCGGTGCAATTATTTTGGTTGCGATCATGTGGGTTTGACAGTTGGTACAGGGTGTAGATTGTAGGATAACATTATTTATCTATATTCTATGATGAAATTATAATTGTAGAGAATTGTGTAATTTTAGAAGCAACCACTCAATTGTTTGTAACTTAATATAATTACCTCTACAGTACGTAATCAAACTGCTGCTATGTGACTTAACTGGAACCTTGTGGGAATCTGTTGTCCTAGGGTTGAGGAAGACTATCCCCTCGTGATACAGTTTTATACTAGTACGAGGGGATAGGGCGAATCAGTCTAAAGACAGCCAAGCCATAACCATATTTACATTGTACCATTCACATTCAACGAACTGTTTATTTTTGTGTTTATTATTAAGTTACTCTGTATGGTTGTCTCAAATTGGTGAATAAATATTATTACTATTATTACTATTACTCTACTCTTAGCTCGTAGGCAATCATCGTCTGCCTAACCTTTTCCCAACTATGTTGGGATCGACTTCCAGTCTAACCGAAAGCAGTTGAATACCAGTTTTTTTTTTTTTTTTCTGACCTCCATGACCAAGTTAGTTTGGTTAAAACGATACCCCTTAGTAAGACTGGTTGCCAGACTTTCGGGCCACTGACCTGTAACGACTACAAATGAAAGCCGGGACCAACGCCTTAACGTGCTTTCCGAGGCACGGAGGAAGCTCGATGCGTGATGGGTGGTCACCCATCCACAGACTAACCTAGGCAAGCGCGACTTAACCTGAAGATTGATTCGAGCGGCTGTTATTATTTAACCACGAGCTCTTCAAGAAGAACACAATAATTCTAAAGAAACTCATACCTAAAAAAGCCTATCATAATGGTTTTAATCACACAGACAATCGTAAAAAAAGAGCAAATTAGTAAGTAAAATTAGTGTGTTAAATATTTGAAGTAGTCATTTAAAGGAATATACAGCTTATTTACTACTCTATAAGAAACAGTTTAGTAAATCTTGATATTTATGCCACTGCTGAACGGTGTTCGGCCTTTAAAAAACGCCCAATAACAATTGCAACCCGTCAATTTTCACTCGTCACAAGTGGTTTACATGGCGCGATGGCGCCGCTGATAATAATTATCGGCGAAGCCACCGATGGTACACATTTAATTACGTCACGAATTCATTTCGACCTGCTATGTCCAACTGCATTGCGGTTGGCTTTCAAATACAATTGGAGACGAGGTTATGGTAAATGAGTCTATTTTGAAGTTGACGATGTCAGAAGGAGAGGAATTTTTAAAATAATATAGCAATAACAGCAAAACCCTATTTTATGTAAAAAAAATCACAAAAAAAAATAATTATATTTTGTGTGAAATGGTCTAAAACATGTGAGGCAAAAATAAAAGCGAAAAAATATCAAATAGACATACAACATCACATATCATTATACCAGCAAACTCCGAAAGGTCAGGTAGCTGTGCACCAAGAGTAAAACAAGCCTTTTCAATCAGAGCGTGACTCTATTGCCATCAATCGGTCATCAAACTAAGGGAACTGAGAAACTAGCCATTGATAGCCTAGTAGTGTAACCGTCGCACTGCCAAGTCATAGGTCTCGAGTTCGAACCCAAGAAACGCACCTCTGAAACTCTCTCTTTCTCTCTGGTTTTCTGGAAGATATCGCTATCAGCGATAAGACCGCCCTTATAACCATAAAATTAACAATATTCTAAAACCGTTGTGTTTCAATTTTGGTGTACAATAAAGCATATTCTATTCTATTCTGTTTTTTCGGATTCATGTGCGTATTGTATAATAATGACTTTATTCGCTGAAGGGAAAAATCGTGAGGAAACCAGCATGCTTGACAGATATTTCTCGACCTCATGTAAAGCCAAGTCAGAGGCCCATGGGCGGCATAAAAACTCTGACACCGGGTTCAGCAGGCACTAACCAACCGAAAAAAATAGAGATTCCTAATGGAGTGGATCCCAAGAACTCTTCATAGCAGTAGCGCTTTTGCGCCAACGAATCGGTAAAATTCCTAAATTAAAAGCAACACCCCAAAATAACGACGAGACCATTACAGTATAAACATAAACTGCCAGTTAATACCACTAACGTTTAAGAACTAAAACCTCACTTCAAAATTACTTTCATACAAAACTTTATTAAAAACTTTACCTAGTAAACGGATTCGTTTCGGAGACGTTATTTAATTCCCACGAAAAACTTATAATGAGACCTTCATTGTAAAGTTTTGGTCCTTTTTCTCTTGTTACCAACACCTTTGGTCCTTGTGTTCTCATAAAGATGAAAGGGATTTGATAATGGTTTATTTTCACCGGGATCGGGTTCAAGGGTATCTTCCGTAGGAGATTGTCCTCGAAATGATACTAAAGTGCTATGGAAAGTTTTACATTTTGTTTGAGTGGATTTTTCAAAGTCATTTCTCTGAAGACTTTAGATAGCCAACGAAAGCATATATGCATGATTAGCCTTTAATGTTCCCTTTGCTAGACTCAGGCTTCCTCTCTAACTGAAGAAGTTGGCTGTAATCTACCAACCAGCGTGGGTTGGTAGATGTCATATATCTTTTAATCTTAGGTTCTAGTACATGCCGGTTTCTTCACAACTATTCTTCAAGGATTTTTATAGCAAAGAACAAAGGCTCTTATAAACTGGCAAATCCACAGCTCTGGTAATCAACCAACAAACACCTCCCCAACATAGCCATCGAAAAAAGTATAAAAATCATTGACAGCCGAGTAAATTTTCACCGCCGTGCGCGGCCTTGAAATTAGATACAGATTTTCTTGAACTCCCATGACACCACCTAAAACATTACGGCAAATAACTCCCCATGAAGCTAACAGCCCCTATAATTATGTAATTGCTAGAATAAATAAAAAATAATTAAATAAACCTATAAAGGGAGAGTACCATTTTCTTGAACGACGTCGTAAAAACTCGTCATGAAAAAAAAATAACGTCAAAGGTAGTAAAAAGTTTATAACTTTAAAGACTACCTTTAAATTAGTTAATGACCCTTTAAGTACAACTTAAGCCCTTAATGTAGGCAGTTTTTTTGGGAAAAGGTCTGTTTTATTTTAGTGTTAAGGGCAAAGTAGGTTATTTGGTAGGCTTTTACTTTAAAGGCTTCTAGGTATAAAGACTCACGTACACAGCTTGGGTTTATGATCGGTTCTAGTCTAGATAATTTGGTCTTATCTTCTGCATTTTTACTGCCTCATTACTTTGAGTTTAAATCTGTAGTATCTTGATTCCGAAAAATTACTCTCGGTATAGAATATCGATCAATTCTCGGGATTGATACCTCAAAAGCATATCGATCCCGCAGGAGGACCTAAGTCATATGGCTTTTTGATGTATTGATCGCTGCCAATTCGCAAACTTCCAATTAACGTGCTCCTTCAACACTTCTAGGCAGACCATGACCCACATGATGTGTCTACTCTCCCTACATCTCAACTTTAGAGGACTTCAAAACGATACTGACAACGCGATTTCAATTCCACCTATTGGACCCAAGATATTTGATAAAACATACCATTGTTAGGAAGAAAAAGAAGAAAATCCGCATGAATTTTAGTTGCCAAAACTAAAGCACTTAGTCTTATTTATTTGTAGTTAATTAAAACAATATAACGATAATTACCATGGAAGCAAAGGTAAAACATCAAGGTGACAACATTCAATGGGTCAAATAACGGAGGGTCAAATTAAAACTAGCATATTGATGATTAGCGAACAACCAATTCTCGCCAAAAAAAATCTAACACCAAAACACGCCCATCACTCAAAATAAAAAAATCGCAAGGCCCACATCTAAATTCACAAAGCCTCAAGTCGCCATACTTCTTACCAGCTTTAGTGACAATAGAGTAGCCATATTTATATTCCGTGGACGTACGAGAGACGCCTATTAGTGATAAACAAAATTTATATATACGTCGTCTTACACTTAAGGCCGGGCTGCATGATAAAGCTGCGGGAAATCCCTAACATTACGACCATGTTAGATCTCTGAGGTTTTCGTGACGTGTTTGTAAGGCGTTGATTTAAAATGAAGAATTTGTTTGAAGAGAGACCCAGAAAAAGGCGATATCAACATGGCTAGCATAGTGTTCGTAGAGTAAATCAATATCTATTCAATTAAAGTCGTTAAACACAGATATTTAATATTTATATGTATGTACCTGCTTATATATACGAGTATATTGCTAATGAATGATGCAACTGACATGTACCCCAATAATCACTTTATAGCTTTTAATAAAACTTAAGTGTCTGTTTGTAATTACAAAATAACAGTTTTTTATTGAAACTATACATAATTATACGGTACGTATAAAAAAAAAAACATTATTTAAATTTTTTGTCTGTCTCTGCTAATATTTTATAATAATTTCACCCGAACGTAGGTCGCGAACAACAGCCAGTTACCAATTACCAAATAGTTGGAAAAATAGCGAAGAAAATTATTGATGGTAGCTTTGATGGTGTATGTGTGCTATCAACTTATTTATAAGATTGGAAACTGTATGGCAGATGGATTATCTTTCAAAAACACACACACACTTGGACATTGCACAACAAAAAGGATTAGGTTTAATCACACTATTAGCATAACATAACATCACGCCAGTACTCTGAAGTGAAGGGTTAGGCGGTGTACCCATTAGTACACCAATTTCGCAAGTTATGTTTGAGTCCCATTTAAAAGGACGCGGGCCTATTGCCATCGACACCAATCTAGACCCCGTGGCTGCTAGTGAGAAATTCCTGATGGAAAAACCCAATTACACTTTGCCTGACCTGGGAATCGAACCCAGGACCTCTTGTTCAGCAGTCGCGCTCATGATAGACTAACCACCATAGACCAACGAGGCATAATCAAAGCGATAACAAAGCAATAATCTGGCTGCATTATAATTAATTGCAAACAGGCTTCAAACAAATTAAAATCTCATAAACAGCTGCTATTCTGCAAACAAAAAACCCATCCCTGCAATTTGCGGTACAAAGCGATAATAATACGTACAAGTCCACCTCGCATTTTAATTATTCCACAGGTATTAATACCGATACACACACAAATCC
Source organism: Standfussiana lucernea (assembly GCA_964057025.1). Classification (NCBI taxonomy): domain Eukaryota; kingdom Metazoa; phylum Arthropoda; class Insecta; order Lepidoptera; family Noctuidae; genus Standfussiana; species Standfussiana lucernea. Next base: position 15,990,896 of record OZ059786.1, on the reverse strand, counting down.
GCACCCACATAAGCCCACGCCCAACGTTGGACTCGTCGTTATTAATAAAACACGAAGCCTGATATGCAATTCAGTTACAAAAGTACAATAAAACATTTATATCGCTTTGTCGGCGTTTCCTTCCATTTTTTTTGTGGTACAAGTTTGTTGGGTTAGCGGTTGAGTGTTCATCCGTTTATTTGCAGTTTTAAGGAGTTGTCAAAGACTATGATAGCATAAAACCTTATCTTCAAGTTTAGTTCATTTGTATTTGTTAATCACCGGGTTTAGTTTAGTCGTAGAAGAGGAAATTCAAATTCAAATCAAAGCTAAAACCGGAATAATTTTGGGGCCTAAAATGGCCGCTTTAACAGAATCATAATATGACTATAAAGAAGTACATTACAATTCGTAAAGCGGTCAGAAAGTTGACAATTCATAATATTCACTGTTCTGCGTCTGTGACCATTTTAAGAATTTTAACGTGGTGGTATAATAGGTTATTAATAAATAACCTATTATAATTCTGCTAAAACGACCACTTTAGCCCCCATTTCTTTTTGCATTTCTTCGTTTTCCACCAGTGCACAGCGGGTCTGTAAATTAAATTGTTCAACAAACAACAAAATAAATGGCTTATTTCATGGAAGTATTTAATTATGACTCGTGGATCACAAACCACACATAAATTCAGATCAAAGTGCGAACTAATATTTCACTGCAATATTATTAATAATCTGCTTCCGTGAAGTTTAGCTAACTATTTCAATATCTAGAGTTAATTAAACAAGTAACAAAGGTAATTTCTGACTTCGAACCAAAATCTGAGAATCAGAATCTCGTATATTCAAATAATTAATTATAGTGACAAAATGGTGACTATTTCGGGAAATACAGATTGGTGTTTGTTGACAAACAATCAAATAGGTGACTTCACCTGAAAGGAAGGATATTTGACTTTCAACGCACTTGCGTTGAAAGTCAAATATCCTTGTGGGGGCCGTGAGGGATAAAATGAGTATGTTTATGATTTGCTATAAGAAGCAGCACACATAATATGTAGATGGAAGATGAAATAAGCTTAGGGGGGCTACACTGATTTTGTATGAAGATGATGTTCTATGAAGTTTCCTACCATTACCTAATATATCAAACTGAACATAGTACTTTGACTCCATTTTGAAGACATTTAACTTAAACATTGGATCAAGCTCAAAAATCCTGAGTGGTAAAATCAGACCTTCGTGAGACTAAACAGCAGTCTTCAACCCTCTCATCACTTGCACCAAAATTTTCCTCAACGGATTTATTAGTCGGGGATCAGGTAAAAAGGGTTGGAAAAAAATAAAAGTCCCGACCTTTTCGGCCAGGCTTTAATTGTTTTGCTGATTGCGTATTATCCGCAGAAACCATCCGAAATTGAAAAAAAAAAGATTATTTTTATAAATTAATATTATCATGACGACTGTGACTTCATATTTCTGGGAGTGGGGTTTATTTTTGTGATGATTTAAGGTTTGGGGAGAGTTGAGATCTTTTTGGTTTCGGTTATTGTCTGTAGATGTTTTGCAACAACATTTAGGTTAATAGAGTGCATTCTATCGATATTGTTTAAACTGCAGCTTTACGTTGTGTATACGATCCTCAAAATTGACCACTTTAATTATAACATAACAACACGCCTGTGATCTCCGAAAGGTAAGGCAGAGGTGTACCTAATAGTACACGCTCATTTCTCCAGTTATGTTTTTTAAGTCCCATGTAATACGGGATGAGCCTATTGTCACTGTAATTATATTGGGTTAAGAACGATCCTCACTTTTACCTTACTAGTCCTTAAAATGTTACTACAGTTTCATGTTTTTGTTACAAAACGTTAACTCATCTCCCTTTAACAATTAATTCTAACCCTTTTGTTTTTTTTTTTTCTTAATCAACTTAAAATTATTACGTGCCCTCAAATTACAGCAATTTTCTTCATAAAGCTGTCTAAGTTAAAGTCTGATATCGTTTACAAGGAGATACTGAGAATAAGTCTAAAATATTCCTTTCTTTTGCAAGATAATTTGTACACCTTCCGACTGAAATTGAAGATTTACTTTCAAAAAGATACTCAAAAGATTTTTTTTCGTTAGAATCCTCGGGATTGTCAATAAATTTGCACAAATTCATTCATTTTATAAATCAAACAAAACGAATACCTAAAAAGATCTTAATAATTAAAACAAACCGTTAGTCTTGGTTACCTTTAATAGATCTTTGACAGTCGTTACAGTCAGTCAGTGGCCCGAATGTCTGGCAACCAATCTTACCAAGAGCAGTCGCTCCATGTAAAATACTGGTATTCAGCTGCATCCGGTGGCGAGCGACTTCAAAGCAGTTGGGGAAAAGTTAGGTAGATGATAAGTTAAAAAAGCCGACATCTAAAACAAGAACACTGTTCCTGATAAATAAAATCTTAAATTTAATAACAAACACCTTCAAATATGAGCTCTTCCCAAAATACATTGATACAACTCAAAAGAACACACATTCTTGCCAACTGATAATTCTAACGTGTTTTCATAAATTAAATTTCCCGTGTTAAAGTAAAATTCAAGAAATTAATATAATATTTAGAAGTTGGGAGTCGCACGCACACCTTCAAAGACGAAATTAATTAGGAGCTCATTGTTTACCGTCGAAGTTCGCCGGGGAACAAAGATGGAGCCTTGGGGTACCCCTCTCGCTACGTACGGTTCTGTTTATGATTATACGGGATGGAAGGGACACCGACGCGAAAACGGATACCACATACTCAGTACATCATTCTGAACCTGCCCACATAGAAATTTTTGGTCGGTTATTAAAAAAATAAACAGTTGTTCCATACATTTTGACCGTGTAGGTAACGCTTTTGTAAGAAACAGCAGTTTTTTTTTTAATAACCGACGAATGTGGGGCTATTCCGAATGATTTACTGAGTATGTGGTTTCCGTTTTCGCTTCGGTTTCCCTTCGACCCCGTCTATTGAAAGCATGACAAAAGGGCTGAATATTTTTGTGGCGCAGCAGAATGAGCGATAAAATAAGTTTTCATTAGGTGGCAAATTTAAAAAAGGCCATGTTTCCCGTGATGAATTGGTTCAAAAGCTTTTTCAAGAACTATTCGGCATTAATTTCAAACTACAAATTAAAACTGTTAAAATACCACTTCATATTACTAGTACGACTTTGAAAATTATTGACACAAGGTTTTTGGTAACTCGTGTAAATCTAACACATTTTTTTTGAGCCATCGTTACCGTTGACAAAAAAAAAACTATCTAGACACTCAGAAGACATAGACTACAAAGGCCCATTTCTACAACAGATGCTGCAGCTGAATTTGTTCAGACTGGAAGCCGACCCCAACATAGTTAAGAAAGAGGCTAGGCAGATGATGATGATACAACGAAGGATTCTCTTACACGTTGAGCAATTGTGTATATTTATACATTTTATGTAAATCCATTGTTACCGAGGTCTTCGAAAGTCAAATAGTCGCTACCCAAAGGATCCCAAAACCTGGAACAAAATATCGCGAGCAAGGTTTTAATAAATTCGCTAACAAAAGTCGAACGATGCGATACCACGACGGCTTGATTGTGAAACTTTACCGGCGACTCCGCTTTTGTCGAAATTTTTTATATCAGCCTTAAATACGTCAAGATTTGATGAGTTTTCAGTTTGTGTTCAGATGTTTTGAGCGCGGTTTAGACGAAGTTTTGTCGGCTTTTAACTTGTGAGTGGGTTTGTTCATTATTAATACAAGGTTTTATTCATGATTAATTGCAAAAGGGTGGTTACTTTATTAGGGTTCGTGGGATAGGTATCTGGATGTAATAACGTACTGCTTAAATGAGCCATTATCTAATAATTACGAGAGAGTGAACTGTGTACATCTTTGTTCTTGTACTGAAATTATGACTCACATTAGTCCAGTCCACTAAGATGAGCAAATCTTTAGTAGGTACACTAATGAGTGAGTGTGAATATTGAGACTAATTTGGCATTACTCCGAATCGTTATCTATGCTACAGATAATTATTTCAAAAACATGCGCAACCTCAAAAATACACCAATACACCTGCCATTCACATTAAACACAAAGCATTTTACAAACAACTACATACCATGTATTATTCATACACGCAGCTCCAACCAAAATCCTGCTTCAATAGCGCAAAATATAACGGGGCATTTGAGCCGTTTACAGGCCCTCAGCAACAAATAGCCGGTGCTCTAACAGTGAAAAACCCCATACACACAACATGGCAGCCAACAAAATGTTGCCATGAAAGTAAAAAATCACTAAGCGACTGTTGGCCTATATTGCCATGCGCCGTAATATCCCGTCCATCACGGCGGATAAAAAATAATACTTCATAATAATTTTCATTGGGGTGGTGTGGTTATGGGGTGTAGTAGATTTGAGAGCTTTTTTTTATATTCTAACTATATTATGACATAACAAAGGGTTACAGTTTTGTTTGAAAACAAAACAAAAATTGTTTGTAAGGCTCTATTAATTTTGTTTCGAATATCATTCGTTGGAGTGTATGCAGCCATACACATTCCATTCTATTCAATTTTTCTGTAAGCAGTAGGTGCCGATGACGAAAATTCTGCCAATGTCAAATGAGTTATCAAGACACGAGTGGGAAATAAAAAAAAAATTGTAATTAGTCTGTAAACCATGTTGAATTTACCGTCAATTTTCAAACTATAACATCACGTCAGTAATCGATAAAGGATAAGCCAGTGGTTTACCTAATAGTGCACTCACATGTTACCAATTAAGTTTAAGTACTATATAATAGCGAGCCGGCGAGCCTATTGAAAGGGAACCGAAAAAGTCCTGAAAACCCAATAATACTTTCTAAGCCTACCTGACAATCTAACCCAAAATCTCAATGCTAAGCAGTAGCGCTTGAGACCGGTAGAACAAGGAGGCAGACGTGCATTCTGACAACATGATCTGCAAACATCACTTCCTCATGTCAGTCTATCCTTCCAATTTATTGCTCAAATGCACATTACCCCCGCCACAACGCGTCGTCTGTCATGGCGGATAAAAAATAATACTTGATAATAATTCCCGTCGCCAGCCATGGTCTAAATCGGTTGGTACACACCGCGTGTCGCGACTGCATAAGCTTTAGACTGGGAGTCTGGATGTCAGCGGAGTGATGAACTGTTTTTTAGACATGTCTAAAAAAATCGTCAAAGTCCTCGATCTTTTATCATTTGGCCTTACTTTTCTACTTCGTATAGTTTCAAAGACTGGACTCAAAACACTAGGACAGCGGCGATTGCATTTTTAAATTCATTAACTGTCCCGTCAAATTGATGATTCTCACAATCATCAATTTGAATTTTCGATAATCACGTAACATTGGATTTTTAAGCCATAAATTCGAGCTTCCAAATACAGTGATTTAAAAAAGAACTTTATTATGAAGCCAAATTTGATAGTTTCACAGGCATTAATCCTCTACGCTACATTTTTATGTAAGCTGCTAATCTCAAATTTGCTAACAATTCACTCAGAATCTTAACATTCCTAAATGACGCTGCAACAAGCTCACATTACATCGCTTTAAATACTCTTGCTATTCATGCTGATACAAAAGACATAAGCCTTATTATCTCATTAGTGTTACATTAACCAATTATATTTGTTCCACGCTCCCAGTCCAATATGGCCGTCTTCTCTTAGCACCATTAATCTGGCTATATGTGTAATATTTCTCAGTAACTGATGTTTTATTCACCTCACACAACATATAAATTGTTTTCTTTGCTTCCATTCTGTCTACTTAAAGATATATTAGCGGTCAACACGATAATCTTGTGTGTTTAATCTGTTTTGATATTGTTAATAATGAGTTATGGTGTTGTGTTCTTGTATTTTATGGCGATTTAAGCTTTACGATCTATCTGATTCAATAAAAACCTTTTTTATCAAAGTAGATTATTTAGGTTTACATGAAGCAAACAATAATATACTAATTAAAATAAACAAAAGTAATTTATTCCGATATTGTCTATTAACATATCGTAAGCAAAAAAACTATACTAGTTAATAACACGTTAATGTGGAAGAGCCCGGATAGCCCGCAAAATTCAAATTTTCTTAAGTTGTTTGTAATTTTCTGGTCAGTGTCAGGCTGTTGTATGTAACAACAAAATTATGATTCGCGACCGCAACACGTATGTATTTACAGAATTATAATCAGTAAAATGACGTATACATCCCTCTAAGTTCATTGAATCCCATATTGAATGACTCCTTAATAAGTTGCATCGAGTACGGACGTTGAGTGATATATAATTCATGGTTAAAGTTAAGTCGTTTTAATCCTCTTAAGGGGTCATTGTACTCATTATAACGAACAACTTTTATTATGGGACCAACCCTGAAATCGCGAAAAAAGTCAGCTGTTCAGTACATTTATGTTCGCCTAACTCTTCAAAATCCATCCGTTTAAATGACACAGTCTAGTGCTAAAAAGAGCCTGCTCAATTATATCACATACGGTATGCATTAGTGCCATCTTCCTTTGAACTCGTATCGTTCAAGCGTTGTTAATATGAACAAATGTATTTTTAAATTGAGTATTTACACGCCTCAGTAAAAGCAAGTAAATTAATCAAGCGTGTATTAGCTAGTGGAATAGATATATATCTTTGCATTTCAAAGTAATCTGTAATTATTTGGTTGATTGGGTTCGTAGTTTCGATAATTATTTTTACTAAATTGAACGTGTGATTTGAAGTGCAACACTCTATCTGTCATTTTACTACTGGGTAACCTCACAAAAACAATCAAGAAAACATACTCGTATATTTTCGAATTCAGTTGGTTTCGTTCCCATACTCCGCAGAATTTTTTAAAATAGTTTTAATTTTCTGTAACTCTGCTATAATTTTATTATAGGTACACATTATCTGCTGTCTCATGCTGCCATGCCGCCACAAACCGCTGATAAGCGACGAAAATAAATCCGTATCATGTAGGCTCTAATCACGTGCTGAATTCATTGTAACAGTGTGCACGCCGATTTCCCTTACACCCTGTATCTTGCTTACATCGTAATCTTAATACTATCTTCTACACTCGTAACGGATTAATGCCGTTTTCCTATCGAGTCTTTAAGAAAATTTGAACAGAAACCCCATCCTTGTTTGTACAATACTACGCTAACCCTACCAACCATACATTTATGATCACAGGTGCTTTTCCAACTATACAATAAAAAATAACTATGTCCCTCTAACAGCTTACACTTACAGGCATTAAATACCTTTTGAAGGGATATTCTATCACAAAAACTCAATAGAAATGGTTGCTGATTTAAATATATACTTCGTTCTACACCTACGTAATGTCAGTGTACCGCATCGGGGTGACGACGCGACCTCTAATGAGGACGCCTTCTCCACCAATGTATTGAACTGAGATCAAATCTGAGAACTTTAACCAGGGGACAGTAGAAACAGAAGGTTGAACCAGGCAAGGAAGTAACTCTAGCTACTCCTTTGATGCCTCACTGCTTCTCCTTTAAGGGAGTAAAGGAGAAGCAGTGAGCTGCTTGAGGAGATAACATAATATAAACGTGACGTCTGTAATCCCCAAAGGCCGACATTTACGGTATTGATGGTACTGCTTCGTTGGTGTAGTCTCGTTGTCTCTAGTCTAGATTCCCGGGTCGGGCAAAATGTTATTGGGTTTTTCCATCAGAAAATTCGCAGTAGCAGCCACGGTCTGGATTTGTACACAACGATAGCAATAGGCTGGCTCCCCATTACATGGGACTTAAACATAACGGGCGAAATGTGGGTATGCTATTAGGTACACCTCTGCCTAACCCTTCGGCGAAAACAGACGTGATGTTAAGGTATGTTTAGCTGATGGGCCACCTGTAGGATCGTTAATTTCAGTCCCATGTAACAGGGACCTTGAGCAGATCTAACGCCTAAAACGACAGTATTAAAGTCCACAAAACGTTTTATCTTTGGCTGACGGAAAACATCGAATGGCCCGTAGAACTAGTTTTGAGAGGAGACTTAACCGTTATGGGTGGAAGTTAACGTGGAGCATGTGAGAGGCTGCTTGTTTTATTACTTGTAAACGTTCCTCCTTGAAGTCTCGAAGCAGTCTTATTATTATCGTAATAGAACTAAGCGTTTACTTGAGCTACAAATCAATCAATCAATCAATCAATCTTTATTTGGGAACACAGGTATTACAATAAAGGTATTATGAATACATTTTAGTCGAGCTCTATGTCTTATCAATGAAATTGGTGCACAAATATTAGTCGTCGTCGTCTGCTTAGCCTTTTCTCAACTATGTTGGGGTCGGCTTCCAGTCTAACCTTCAGGACTGAATCTTTATCAATACAATAAAAATAAATAAAATTGAAGTGTTTGTTTGTAATTTCAAAATACCTGCTTTTTACTGAACGCATATGAAAGTATATACGGCAGTTATAAATTAACAAAAAAACTTTTTTTAAATTTTTGTCTGTCAGTCTGTTTGGTCTGGCTAATCTCCGAAGCGGCTTTTATTAAAAAAAAAAGAATTAATGTTCCGTGTACAAAAGATGAAACCCTTGAAATTGTTAACAAAATCCGATTCAAATAGAGAAGTAATATTTTTTATAATAATTTCACGCGGACGAAAGTCGATATGTTATAAAACTTTGTTCAACCTTTGTGTCTTGAAAACTTGATGACGTCATGATACAGGTACAAAGATTATCTCTAGAAGTAATCAGAAGAACGTCAGTCGAAAGTTAAAGTTTTCAGTAGACTAACTTATTATCTACCAAAAGCTACTTTCCAAAAGATTACAATCAGGTATTGACGAAAACGCAGTGGATCCCTGTTCAATTATACTTGGAATAAATTATGCGACGACGCGCGAATCGAAAATGAAAACCATTGGAATAATCGTTGCTCCAATAAGGGAATCCAATTTCTATTCTGTGGAATTAATAAGAACGTGATCCCGAGCGCAGGTGCTTCGGATACAGGGTGGATCGTAACTTTTTGTATAGGTTCGTAAATTGGGGTTGTGGATTTCAGATATTGATTAGTGTTTTTTGGATTAAAATGAAATGAAATGCATATCAATGTTAGTAAAACTTCAAAGATTTTTGTAAATATTTTTTTTATCAAACAAAATGATCATATCCTACCTAACTGAAAGGTTTCAGACAGATAAGAAACGCTCTATGGGAGGAAGAATTTCCGAATCAAAGTGTATTTTAAAGTCATCATCTGGCTAGTCTTTTCCCAACTATGTTGGAGTCGGCTTCCTGTCTAATCGGATGCAGCTTAATATCAGTATTTTACATGGAGCGACTGCTTATCTGACCTCCGCAACCCAGTTAGTACCTACTGGGTAATACGGTAATGATTTTAAAGTGGACACACACAAAACATTCAAATATTTACGAGCGATAGACGGGACAAGACGAAGAAAATCGTAATCCAATACTTGTTACTACTTAGTAATAAATCGTTCTGTCTAGTGTCATACGCCCGCTTGTCAGGTAGCATTCGTGTGTCAAAATAGAAAAGTTCAGGATCAAAATTTTTGTATGAAAATATTCCCAATGTACGCTCTATAAGTCTTTTTAATCTCTTTGTCGACACATTATATTACTTTGATAAGATATGAGTCTAACAAGGCAAGCCCAATTTTGGAAGGGCCCTTTGAATAAAGAGCATGTGCAGTTTTCAGTGGATCTGTCCCGACAGGCGACTCGTTTACGTCAGTCATCGTATAGCTCAACTCTATTATAGGGAGCTCAACGACCCGTCAGCCGGTTTTGAGTAAGATCATAATCTTTGGCAGGCACATATTTTTTTCTGTAAATTGCTGAACATACATTACTCAGCAATTTTCATTTCAGCAAGTGATTTGATATCTTAATGTAATAAATAGTAATATCTGTATTGATTGATCTGATCTTTATTATATTGTAATGAGACAAGTATGTAGATAAATGTTATCTTTATAGCTACTTGAGCTTTAAGTGGTAACTGTTACACGTGTGAGATATAATTAATGTGTTATGAAATGTAAGGGTTAATATTGGTTATAGTATAACCAATATTAATCCTTACATTGCCTTACATGCCTAAATTCGAAAGTTTGTGAGTTTGGATGGATGAATGTTTGTTACCTACTCCGTCAATTGTGTGATTTTATATGAAATTTGGCACGCAGATAGTTTATAACCTGTTATCGTAGTAGTACTATCCCGTGGGACAATTACCGGGCTACACGTGAGCAAAGCCACGGGCCTGAGCTAGAAACGATAAAACACCTTCAAAATATTACGCACAACTTGTTGTGCTGTAGCCCTAAAAGAAATGGGGGTTGTTGGTAAAATAACAGGCTCATGAAGATAACTTAACATTAACACAAGTAACAGGAATTTGCACAAGGCACTACAGCATCATCATCAAAACATCACGCGCGTACTCGCAGACTACCACATTTTGCCAGTTAAGTAGTCCCTTGTAATAGGGAGCTAGCCTATTGCCATTAACCGGGCACAAAATTCCAGATGGAAAAACCCAATAACACTTTGCCCGACCTGAGAATCGAACCCAGGATCTCGTGGTCAGCAGTCGTGCCTCCGACCAATAGACCAACGAGGATGTCCAGTGTTTTCATGAGTTATGCGAACATAAATAATGTACGGGGAACTGTTCCTACACTAAAAGTTATTAATTTTCATGAGTACAATAATCCCTTAAAAGATCTCTCTCGTTTAGCCAGTAATATTGTATAAACATACTGTTCAACTTCTACTCTTACACGGTATCACTGTCAAAGCTATTTCATTTTAAAGGACTTGGTGACCTGAAACACAGGTTTTTCCCAAAAACATACATCAGACACCATTCTTTCACAAAGGTGGAATAGAGCTGAGATATTTTGTATTAATTTATTTTTTTACTTTAAGTTAGCTTTCAGAAAAGAGAATAAATGATAAATAATAATACTTCTTCCATCAACGCCACGGTACAAACCCAAAACGAAAAATAAGATCTCACAAATGTTACACCCTATAACTTTACAACGAAAACTGAAGATAGTATTTGATCTCCAAATGGAATTGGGATGGATAGCGTCGCGATCACACTACACACAGACCTCTGATCAGACGTCTGGGCTGGTATACTAGAGTAGGTATTATTACCTGTGATCAGGGCAGACGTCTGGGAGGTAGTACTATAACAATATTATGATCAGATTATATTTCAGACGTCTCAAGTAGTTAGCTTTCGGGTCAAAGTTCATCAAAGTTATTTTAATCAATGTCGTTCAAAGCTTAATCTTATACTTGATGTTATAATAAAATATTAAAGTTCAAACAAACACGCTTCTAAAGTAACCCCGTAAGTAAGTAGTCTCTTCTAAGTTACGTCATTTTATTTTTCGTATTCATCTTTGCGCACCCTTTCATTTGATACCCATATCATAGGGATTCATAAAAATAACTAATCCGCCATCTTTGGGAGTCCGCCATATTGGATTTAAAATGACAACACTTAGCGAACTGTTAGGACACACTTTATAAATCCCTTTTTAAAAAAAAAACGATTGTCTGAAGTTAATTAATTATATTTAATAAAAGGTAAAAATACAGGATTAAAAGGGAAACTTGGTCAATATTCTGACTTGCGAAGTTGCGACCTATCCGATAGGAGTCTTTACCCGAACTGGCGCTACAGCCTGACCAATGCACTAAGTCTAGCACGTAGTGATGATGTGGTGCTGACTAGGCACTTAAGGGAGTATTCTAGGGATGTAACAACCCCCCCTTTAAGAGGAACTTTACGGTTTTCATGGAAAGTTACGAATTTATTCTTAACCTTGGAAGAGGAATTGTTTCGGGTTCCGGTTCATTATCTAAGGTGTTATCATTTTGTAATTTGGGTTTTGATTTGCAGCCAGAATATTTTCCAAACTTCTTACAAAGTTTATAACTAATAAAAATTAAAATTAGGATGAATACAAGATAAGTCAGAAGTGGATAGTGAGAACTATATTCAATTAGATTAAGGCTAGGATTATTTATAATTTTATCAACATCTGACAACATTTGGTTGTTGATAACGCTAGGTAGTTTTTCTAAGTCTATATTCGATAATTTGGAGGATAACAATTTGGGCTTTGATATGTTAAACTTTTCTAGATTACAACAGACTTCATTAATTAAATTAAAATCTGAGACTATAGTTTTAACATTTATGTCAATGTTGTTTTTTCCAAACAGTTGTTTATTTCTACAATAAGCAGTACAATTAGGGCGAATATTAAGTACACCAGTACCTAATATTTTGAACTCTATTAGATCAGATTTACACTGGATAGAAAGTTTAGTCGGTTCAGATTGGACAAATATCCATTTGTTTCCTTGCAATTCTTGCCAAATATCTATCTGACCATACATTAATTTAGTTTGACAGTACTTAGGTATTTCTGTAACAATTTTTGTTAGTATATCAGTTTCACAGGTTGGTGTTGCTTGAATTGAGTGTGTATCTATATCATCACAAATATAAACTCTGTTTACGGGTTCAGTACAGGATTTTAGATTACTTAAACAGGTGTATGTTAATTTATCCTTACTAATGCCGACATAATTACAAGATGGTACAATCATAGCATAGGAGTTTGGTTTTTCCATGTTGTGTGGTATAGGTACTGGAATAGCTTTAAATAGATCTAACTCAAAAGAGTGTACAAGGGGAATTTTGATTACAAAGACTAACTTATTGTTTACAAAATAACATGACAACTTTGAAATATCAATTAGAGCATGAATAGTATCTAAACTTAAATCTAAAGGCAATTCTTCATAATTAGGTAATTTTCTAATGTTACTTATTAGTTCATTATACAACTGATTTGGTGTCATTACCGATGGGTGAAGGGTATTAGTTTTAGCGAATAATATTGCATTTACAAGGTCGTCTAATTTAAATGACAGGGTAAGTAGACAAGATGATAATTCGGCGTAGACATCGTTCATCTTAGATTTTATGTACAGCTTGTTAGATATAACTGTCATATTACTAAAAGTACTAGATAGATTATTAATAGCGTCATTCAAACGGACTTCATTTGTGGTTATAATTTCAAGAGTTTTGTTATAATTGGAAAGAGCTGCGCTTGTTACAAGAATGTTATCTTTTAAAATGGACGCAAGCTTAATGTTATTATTATTTAGGGTTTGAATGGCGTTATTATATCTTGTGGCATCGTCTTCATCCATTGTGCCAATGACTTGTTTGAAAAGAGAGCCAACTCCTGCTAACCAAGCTGATCTCTTTTCTCGCCCAGATGCAGATGTTAAATGAGATATGGCACTGTAGTCTTTCAGAATATCGATAAGTCGGGAAACCAGAGGCTGTAGTATATTTGTACATTCGGTTTCTTTGAGTACTGTATTCTGTTGACACAACAGCGTAGAAGTTTTTAGTGCATTCTTTATATTATCTATATGGGGTTTTATATATGTAATATCTATAGGTACAAGTAAATGGATATGATCACAAGTCTGTTTCATGATTCCTATTGGGTCGAAGTATATGCCAGGGCTTTCATTGACTTGTTCGATGATATCAGACGTTGCAAGGGACAGGAATGTAGATATTCTGAAATATATTATACAAGATTTTAACTAATGTAATATGTTAAAACTAAGTTTATTAGATTAATACGTAATAAAAAGAAACTAAATATTAGGTATTTCCGCCAGCTTTAATTCGTCATAGTGATACTTGACGTGACGGCGATTAACGAGAAGGGTTAACGTATTGTTGCCATTAATTTTTATCACTTTATGTGGACCTTTCCAGATAGGCGACAGAGCTTTATTCTGCCGCGGATGGTGTTTGATATACACCATATCGCCTGTTTTATATTTCATAGGTCTAGTTCTTTTATCGTAATAGTCTTTTGATGTGATTTTAGATTTAAGGATATTTTCTACGGCTTTCTCTCTGGAGAGTTTCATTCTTTGTTGGAGTATACGGACATAACTAGGATATGTAGGTTCTAATGCTGTATCATAGATAGAAGTGGGTATAAATGGTTTGCAACCGAATAATAATTCGTATGGTGTATAATTTGTGGTGCAATGGACTGTTGTATTGTAGGTTAACATTGCCGTGTAGACGTATCTCGGCCAGTCATTTTGGTTGTCATCGACGAAAGATTTTAAATATTCTTTTAGAGTCGCATGACTTCTTTCTAAAGCACCTTGAGTTTGTGGATGATAGGGGCTGGACCATAACTGTTTAATTTTCAAAAAGGTACAGGTTTGTTTAAATAGTTCCGCTGTGAAATTGGTTCCCTGATCTGTAAGGATAGTTTTAGGGATACCAAACTGGGATATGAAATGGATTAAACATTCAGCGGTTTCTTCTGCCGTAGCATTTCGGATAGGATAGCCTGCTGAAAATTTCGTGAGGTCATCCTGAATTGTTAAAATGAACCTGAGCTTGGCCGTGCCTGATTCAGGCAATGGTCCGACAATGTCAAGTGACACGCGTTCAAAAGGTTGTGTAGAGGTCGTTGTGATCTGCATAGGAGCTCGATTGGTCCTACGCAGGGCTTTATTGGTTTGGCATTGTTCACATTTTCGGACATAGTCTTCGACATCTCTGCGCATATTGCGCCAATAATATTTTTCCTGGATTCTACTTAACATTCTATTTGAGCCTAAATGACCTGATATGGGAATATCATGGTTCTCTTTTAAGATTTTAATGATTTCAGTAGGAGAAGGATAAATTATAATATTTTTGAAAATATGGACAGTGATTGAAGTAGTGTGAAACAAGTATGTAATTATGTTATGAATCTTCATAAAACTATGTGAATCGAATGGATTACGAAAGTCCGTTATAGCGAATTCAGTTGTGCTTTTATTAATTAATTCAAGTTTCAGATTTTTAAGGCTCTTAAAAATATCCTCATAGTTGCATTGATCGAAGTGATGGACTTTTACGAAAAGTAAGTAAAATTTCACATTATTATTTTCGAAGGAGAGAAAGGAATGTAATGTCCTTTCTTTTTCAAGGATATCTTTTGGTTCCGAAAGTTTATCGATAACTTCCGAAATATATGGATTTGACTCGTCAAGGTCAATGGAGGTTGGTATAATAATAGTTTTTAATTTTGTTTTTAATAGGGTTTCGCTATGTTCATGAATTATGGTGTCAAATTGATTAAATTTATTATTTATTTGTTTTAGGCATTTAGGGTAAGTATCGTCATCGTTTTGGACTTCAGGTGGAGTTGGGATATTAAAATCTTCGGGAAGTTCGAAGTCATCAGGTAAATCAATATTTTCAGGTAAGTCAATAAAGTCAGGTAAGTCGGGAATTTCAGGTATTCCGGGACTTTCAGGATTAATAGGAGGGATTTCAGGCTGCTGAGATGGAAGTGGGACATTCACAGGTGGTACTTTGTCGGTAAGTACATGAGCAGTGTTTGGTGATTGAATGGATTTCACAGGGTAACGGGAAAGAGCATCAGCGTTGCTATTGATCTTACCCTTTTTATACTCAATTTCATAATCGTATTCCTCGAGTTTTAGTCTCCATCTGACTAGCTTAGAGCCTGGTTCTTTGCAATTGAATAACCACCTAAGTGGTTTGTGATCAGTTATAATTTTAAATTTATAACCATAAAGATATGGGCGAAATATTTTCGTCCCAAAAATAATAGCCAGACATTCTTTTTCGGTTACGCTGTAATTAGTTTCAGCTTTATTTAGTGTGCGTGAGGCAAAAGCGATTGGGCGGTCTTTTCCCACCTCACCTTGAGAGAGTATTGCTGAAATAGCATAATTTGACGCATCACACGTTAGGATGAAAGGTTTAGTAAAGTCGGGATATATTAAGACGGGTGCTGAAATTAACTTATTTTTTAACGTTTCAAAAGCAAGTTGTTGACTATTAGTCCAATCAAATGGTATATCCTTTTTTAACAAGGATGTAAGAGGTTTAGCTAATTTAGAAAAATCCTGCAGGAAGCGACGGTAATAGGACACCAAACCTAG
Source organism: Standfussiana lucernea (assembly GCA_964057025.1). NCBI lineage: Eukaryota > Metazoa > Arthropoda > Insecta > Lepidoptera > Noctuidae > Standfussiana > Standfussiana lucernea. The sequence continues at coordinate 15,974,794 of OZ059786.1, read as the reverse complement.
GAATGATTTTACGTCTTTTGGACATTTTGGGATAGGGAATTCACTTACAGCTTTAATTTTCTCGGGGTTAGGTTTTAAGCCTGCTTCACTAATAGTATGGCCAAGATAAGTAACTTCTTTGCGAAGAAACTCACACTTGTCTGGTTGCAATTTGAGGTTGAATTTTCTCAATCTCTCAAATGTGTAGGATAATTTCTGGACATGGGATGTAAGATCATAGGAATATATCACAATGTCGTCTAAATAAACATAGCAATGTATACCCTGCAGGCCTGACAGGACTGTGTTCATGAGCCTCTGAAAGGTTGCAGGAGCATTTTTAAGACCAAATGGCATTCTGATAAATTCATAGTGACCTTCGGGTACACTAAAAGCAGTTTTAGGGACATCTTCGGCTGAAATTTCGATTTGATGGAAGCCTGACGCTAAATCAAGAGTTGTGAAATATTTACTCTTGCCTAGCTGGTCTAGGATTTCGTTAATTTGGGGAATTGGATAGCTCTCACCAATAGTGATGTCATTGAGCTTGCGATAGTCAATCACTATGCGCCATTTCTTTTTTCCTGAAGCATCGACCTTTTTTGGCACTATCCAAATGGGCGATGACCATGGAGAGATAGATGGTTTAATTATATTTTGTTCCAGCATTTTACTAATCTGGGTTCTGACCTCGTCTTTATGAACTTCTGGAAATCTATAAGATTTTACGTTTATAGGTTGCGAGGTGCTTGTTTTAATTTCGTGCTTGATAGCACTAGTTGATGTGAGTTCATCGTCGGGAAGGTGGAATATGTCTGCATATTGACTACAGATGTCATAAAGGATTTCAGACTCTTCAGAGTTTAGATGGGAAGTTCGTAATTGTTTAAGGACCTCGTTTGTTCTCTCATAACAATTGACGTTAGGTTGAGATAAACATATTTCATTTTTAGTTATCGGGATTAAGGTCAGCGAGAGGTTAGGATTTATTGAAATAGGTTTTTCAGATACGTTGAGGATCGATACATTAATTCGATTGTTACTTTTTATTTTCACTATTGAATTAGCTACTAACAATTTATTGGAAATATGTTGGTCCAGGATTATACCTTCCTTAACTTCTGGGTTTTTAACTGAACATTCTATGATGGTTTCGGTTCGTGGTTCTATTATGTAAAATGGATGGTTGAATGACAGCTTTATATGATGATGTGCGATTTCTAGCGCACCTGAATCATAATTTATGCGGCAGCCATTTTTAATGAATAGGTCATTACCTATAATACCATCATAGGGAAAGCCTAAGTTATCAAAGACGTGAAATTTGTGTAATACTGTGTATCCAGGAGATAGACTTAAGTCTAGAGTAAGATTACCGTGACTCGTAATCGGGTCCTTTGAGTCAATACCTTTTATTCTGACAATATCAAATCCTAATTCAAGGGCTTCAGATAGGCATGATTTCTTTAGGATACACAGGGAAGCTCCAGTGTCTATCAAAAGGGTAAGTGGTTTTTTGCTGACAGACGACTGGGCGACGATATAGGGTAAGTATGTTTTTAAATTAGTGTTTATTTCATATACTTTATAATCATTGTTGTTTTCTTTTTCAGGGACACATACGGATTGAGGAGGATTGGAAATGTCTTCAGTTTGGGGCTGATTACCCTGTCGCGTGACATTATGAGAGCTGCCATTTTGGGGCTGGTTACCCTGTCGTATAGCTGTAGGGCGAATGTCTTCAGTTTGGGGCTGGTTACCCTGTCGCGTGACATTATGAGAGCTGCCATTTTGGGGCTGGTTACCCTGTCGTATAGCTCTAGAGGATGAATGATGATCGGGTATAGGATTAGTGGCGTCGTCTTTTAAAGTTCGTCTCGTGCGACACCCGGTCGAGACGTTTAATAATTTAAATTGTCCTGATCAGATTCTGAATCAGTCGTAGGGGAGTTTTCTTCGTTGTTCACGAAGTTTACATGAGGACTCTTGGGCTTAGAAGAATATTGTTGCGCGGGAGAACTGAATTTATGGTTATATTTTTTATTATTAAATTCGCGCAATTTACATTCGGCTAAAGTATGACCCTCTTTCTTGCAGTATCTGCATACCGACGAATCTCTAGAGGAAGAAGGTTGATTATTATTATTAGGTAGATGTGGCTTAGGTGAAGGTCTATTGTTATCTTTTTTAAAATTAACATTTTGTTTAAATGTATACTGCTGAATCTTTTCTTCAGAAATTGCATAGTTAACAGCCTCGTTCAAATTTTTTGGATCTCTACATCTTACAATGTTAGCTATACGAGGATGTAACCCTATGTTAAATGTATGAAGCGCTAAGTCCTCCATCGCAGCCACTCTACCGACAAGTTCACTTTTCTTTGTGTTGGAAATTGTTACTTCTGTAAGTAATCTGGATAAGCAAGTTTCGACTCGCAGGTGAAATTGGCTGACCGTCTCCTGGTTAGTTTGATGGCACTCTTGAAGCTCGGTAAGTAAATGGGCGTAATGCTTTCTCTCGCCGAATTGATTTTTCATAAATTCTTTGAGAGATGACCAGTTGTCAAACTCTTTGATGGAACACGCGCATTGCGCTTTACCATCTAGTTGGCTGATAATGTATTTGAAGACAATGTCTTCCTGAGATGATGACGATAAGGATATCGCATTATCGCAATTTACTAGGAAAGCATTTAATTTTTCTCTAGAACCATCAAATGGCTTAATAAATTTAAGGATAACACTAAGGGGTATTTCTTCATCTTTAAACTCTCTAAGGTCTTTTTTTGAATCTAATTTAGTCATTATAAGTGACTAAAATAAGTTTCTGAGGAATAAAATACAATAATTAAAGCCTCGATGTTAAAAGTTTTGCCAATTGGTTATAGACGGCTTATCGGTATTCCGCGTACTGAGTAACCGAGTACGTGGGCGAAGGATGTTTAGACTACGGTCTGGACACAGTGTTATAACGACAAATACAAAGTAACAGGAATAGAGATTAGCTTATGCTTTGCTAAAGACTTATGGCAAATCTATAAATAGAATTAAAATTAAGAGCACTGAACTGACTCACAGAACACAAAAACACTTCATTTTGTGGGGACACGGAGGACGTCTGATCCTGGTCGGTGCTGGATACAAGCAGGTCCGTAGAATGCGCTGCAGCGCGCTGCCCGGTACCACTGCACAGTAGACAGGTGACGACTTGGATGAATCCTCAAAAGGGCTCTGGATTTAGCCTCTTTTGAGCTGGAGTTAGCCTCTCGTAGGCCACTGGAGTTGGCCTATTTCAGCCAGGGTTGGCCTCTCTTAGGCCGCAGATAGGTCGCGTTGAGTTCGGGTCGTAGGTTTAGCACACAAGATTCACTTGGCACAAGGACACTTTCACTGGATAACACTTCGCGAGACGTTCCGCGGGATATGATATTATGATCCCTTGCCGCTGCCACCAATGTTAGGACACACTTTATAAATCCCTTTTAAAAAAAAAAACGATTGTCTGAAGTTAATTAATTATATTTAATAAAAGGTAAAAATACAGGATTAAAAGGGAAACTTGGTCAATATTCTGACTTGCGAAGTTGCGACCTATCCGATAGGAGTCTTTACCCGAACTGGCGCTACAGCCTGACCAATGCACTAAGTCTAGCACGTAGTGATGATGTGGTGCTGACTAGGCACTTAAGGGAGTATTCTAGGGATGTAACAGAACCATGCATTGTCATCCAAACTAAACACGTATACAAAATTGGAGCTCAATCGAAAATCGAGAAGTGGGTCAAATTTTACTTCGAAGATTTTTTATATAGTTAATTACAAGTGAAGCTAATAAAAACGTGTTAAAAATTCCCGCTTGTGTTTCCCGAAAAAATAAGGGTAAGATTACATTAACATTACGCTATGTTAAAAGACCCATGGTGAGCACTAGTGACCCCTGGTAACGGACACCACCAACCAGTTGTAGGTCCGTGAGTCCCAAGCAGGCACTTCACTTTGTCTAATTTATTTAATGACCACAGCTTTCAAAACGACGACGGTAAAACATCGTGATAAAACTAAAACTGGTCGGCTTCCAGTCTAACCGGATACAGCTGAATACCAGTATTTTACATGGAGCGATTGCATATCTGAACACCACAACCCAGTTAGTACTGGGTAATACGATACCCCTGGCCAACTTAGCTTAACTGGTTGTCAGACTTTCGGGCCACCTGTAACGACTGTCAACGATCTAGGTACATGTCAGCTGGGAAAAAGGGCTTAACGTGCATTCTGAGGCACGGAGGAAACTCGGTATATAATGAGTGGCCACCTATGTACGGACCAACCTAGGCAAGCGCGGCTTAACCTAATGATTAACCCGAGCGGCTGTTATTATTTTACCACGAGCTCCTCCGCCCACAAGCTTATCAGCTCCAAGCTATCCTTAATTTTATCAAGATCCTTATGAAACCCTAAATCTAAGACCTCGATCCGACGCCACGTCTCTCAAACTATCTGTATGTTAATTTTCTTTGTACGCGCATATCGCATAAGCTGAGTGAACTTTATCTAGAATAAGTCTTCAAGATCACGACTTTGAAGACTTTTCATTATAATTCTGAAAAAGAAACCACTTACGTGGTTAGATACCTACATCAAACTTTGGAAGATATTGGGCCATTTTCTAGATTAGATTAGATTGTCAATAGATGGTATTATATTGGATTTTTAGCTATTAGACGAGTGGAGCAGTTTCACAGTATGTGACTCGCACGCCAGTTAGAAGCACTACGCACCTGACCTTTCTGAAGAACATCACCAATAAGGACTGTACACACATTTACTATCACAAAAATGTCCCATCAAACATACCTTGACAGTTAAAACGAGTTTTAATGGTGATATTCCATACATCGCGCCAGTACTTTAAACGAGGTTCGAGTTACATGCTCGTGCTAGTCATGTGTTGAAACAGTGAAAAGTTTTGTGAAAGAAATTGTAGGAGTCACCGTGGTGGTGCTCACGGAAACAAGTGACACTCGCGCGTTCATCACTTGTCGATGGGGTCGTGAACAGAAGCCCTAGCACGAGCGCGAGGTGTGAACGTAACATAAATACGTCGATTTTAAAATGAAAAATACTCGTTTCATATTTATAACATTCATAATGTTAAGGATTTTTTTTCATAATTATGATTATACTTGTTGCAAACAATTTAACTAAAAAGCTATAGGATAATTGTATTTTTAATTCAAAAATCGACGTATTTACGTACGGTCTCAGTTCGTAACCATTTAAACATCAAGCAAAATGGTGTAGACCTGCCATGATTGTCATGTTAAGCATTGCGCCTATCCAGCATCATCGTCATCATTTCGACGAAGACGTTCACCGCCGGTTATAAACCTCCCCCTCAAACGTCGACAAATCGATCGATCGAGAGAATATTTCCAACTAAACAGGTGTCTAGACAAATGGATGAAAAAAAAAACTATACGGATAATAAAATTCATGGCTGTGTATCTATTTCAAAGAATAAAGGAAGCTAGCCATTTCTGCTAACTCGTAAGGAAACGGCGCAGAGTCGTAACCAGGTTACAGTCAACACATAAAATACTCGGCGATGTCATACAATCGTCCACTGAGGCTCTATTCTCTGTGCTCTATTGTTACTCTAGCAAGCGTTATGATTGTAGGGTTGGGAAAACAAAGTGTGGCAGGAAATAGTACAGTTCTAAGTGGTGTGAATTGTTTTCTAAAACTCACTGTAGACCGGTAGAAATGAGCATGGCATTAAGTCCGCCTTTGTATAAAAACTTATATTAAAAAAAAAGTTAAAGTAGTGGGCGTTGTTTCAATCAATTGTTTTTTTATAAATGATGCAGATTTGGCATATCTGCTTAAGTTGGATAGAAAAATGCTCACCAATATGTTCTTTATCGAAAAATAGCATTTATCTTCAAGAGAGATGTCGAGGTTCAAGTCAAATAGCGTGTGATTCAAAAGACATTTGTACATCAGCTAATAGCAGAATAATAGAATATGCCGATTGAAATTCAATGTTTTGTTTAATTTTTAAAATGTTATTGGAAAACAAATTATTCTGAGCGAGATTTTAAACTATGGCGATCTAAAAAAACGCAAAAGCGTTTTAATGTCAAATAATTTCATACATCACTTCGTGAACACACCACGTGCCAACCCTTACCGCAACAACCTTCCATTATTTAGCCACGTTTGTGAGGTAAAGCGGACGAACGAGGGTTACGGCTAGTTTTTATGGCCCACGGTTCGGCCACGGACCGGCCACGTTTCAGCCACGGCTTTCATTGTCGGCCCATTCGAAGCCGCGATAAAGTTTATTGGACGTTATGACCATACGTTCTTCGAAGGTTTCTGGTTACCTGAGGAAGCCAGGCTTCTTTCTTTTCTTTTTTTGCAATTTTAAGGATATACGGCTTGCCTTGTTGGTGGGTTTAAGTTACGGTCGTTGGTAAAAGTGTTGACGTTTTTGATGGCTGATTACACAGAAATAATAAAAGGGTAAGTGTAATATAAAGGAATTATGGTATGAGGTATTAGATGTTGTGTTTTATCAGTCAGGAAATAGGGTGCATTGGAAAAAGTGAGTTTGCTAAATGCGGTTATGAAGAAGCGCTGATGGGCTTCTTATCTAATTATTTTTTTAATGTTGATGTTGAACTGTCATGCATCAACAGCTCTTTTCCTAGCAATTTAAAGTGTAGTCATTAATGGTAATCTGTGAACAGCGCTGTGGGCTACATTATTATTTAAGTTATTTATGTTATCATGTTTGTAATATTACAAAATGCAGGTGTTTGTTTTTCCTATTTGATTTAATAAAAATAAAAACTGTTCATTTGTGTGATCAAATTATCATGGTTATGATAACATCACGCCTGTATTCCACGAACAGTGTTGTTAGTATTTAAATTCTAAATAACTCTCATGATTGGTACCAAAATTCCAATTCTTCTTCTTGGGCCTCTAAATTGGCTTTACATGCTGTCGAGAAATAACTCTCAGGCATGCTTGATTCCTCAAGATGTTTTCCTTCACCGAAGCAGGTGATAATTATACAATACGCACATGATTCCGAAAAATCAGAGGTGCGTCTTGGGTTCGAACTCGAGACCTATGACTTGACAGTCCAACGGTCACACCACTCTGCTATCACTACTTACTCGTAAATCCAATTTCCAAATATAAACAAAAAAGCATCACAACTCTCGTTTTCAAGCAAAAATTAATAAGGCAAAAAAAGCATGGAGAAAAACAATTCATTTTTTCGAAAATTTATTATTTACATGCATTTTACAATTTTCAGTCAACAAAGGCTTGCCCGCGACGGGCGCTGCGGATGTGACGTCGGTAGGATCGGAAGTCGACGCTCCCGCTTGCCTGGAAAGCTAGTAGGACGCTGGAACCATTTTCGCAGTTTTCAAATGTATTTTTGCATCCATTTTTGTTATATTTTTGTATGGAAAGGAGTCTTTACGTTTTATAAATTGGAAATTTGATAAGGAGTGGATATAATTAAAAAAATTAAATTTTCATTAAATATTGAAAAGATTTTGATAGAATTTGGCACACAGACTGGCCATTGATCCGGGTAAGGACACAGGATTTATTTTTTTATTCCATTAATACGTTCCGTAGGATAAATTTCGACATTCACGCTTATAAATAATACATGTTTTAAAAGCCAAAGATTCTATGAATAGCTAATCTTCTTAACTTGCCTTATCTTTAATAGCCGACTTATTTTTATAAGAATGTTCGACAAGGCACAATTTCGGATAACACAATACACATATCCACGAAGTTCTGGGAATTCATGAACACACTGTAAGTACTTAATGAAATTGTATACGCGCTCTGTTATGAAATTCCAGTAATAAATACGGTAATAAAGTAAATTAACGTTGAAATAAAAAATAAAACAAGTTACAAAACATAACATCACATCGCAAAGGCACCTAATAGTGCACCCACATTTCGCTAGTTATGTTTAAGTCGACTGTAATGGGGGGTGAGCTGACTGTCAATAACTGGGCACAAATCCAGACTGCGTGGCTGCTACTGAAAAAATTCTGATAGAAAAACACAATAACACTCTGCCCGACCTTGGAATCGAACCCGGGTCCGGTCATGCTCAGCAGTCGCGCTTGCGACGACTAGACCAAAGAGGCAAAGCAAGCGAAGAAAGTAACAACTGCTTAACAATCCAATTTGACCAAACAAACTTGTCAGTTCCACTACAAACTTTGTAATTGTAATAACAAATGACTCTTCAGTGTTGCCGACACACAAAAATAGATCATAAATTCTCGAACTTTTTTATATGAAAAGTATAAATAGGATTTATGCAATAACAACACTGGTTAATGTAAAGTTAATTCATGATCGTTGGATGAATTTTTGTTGTGTTTGTTTATTGTAGGACTCGTTGTAAGTATGTAAGAAAACTATTATTTGAAAGCAAACGTGGATCAACACGAATACGCAAGTCAGGGAGTACCAGAAACTATATACCATGTTTTTCTAAAATGTCCCTTATCCAAATAGCATTACTCGTGTAAATGGCGAAGGTGAGGGTTTCCTCAAGGACCCAATTTTAATTTACCTAAAACAGTTTCCGAAAATAAATGCCCCAGAGAAAAAGAGAAAAGATTTTTATTCAAGGAATTTCCTCGAATTGTAAACGCGAGTACCAACCATCCTGTTCCTTACAAAAAAGTTTAAAAAACACTCTTATTATTAAGAACTAACACCAAAACCTCATTTTCAGTAAACAAAAGAGCGCAGAAATAAAAGGACGCAATCCTTGTTGGCTGTCAGAAAAAATGTTAATTTATTTCGGATTGGCGATTTACAAATAAAAAACTTCTCGGTTGGGCCCCAAAGTTGGGACAACTTGTGACGCTGTACTTTGGAGCATAATTATTTGGGACGAAGTCTCTCGAATGAATCGTGAGTGATTCCATTATGGCGTCACATTGGTTTTCTCGAATTATTACCGGATTTAAATAAGGGACGAAGTTTGTGTTCTGTTTATTAGATTATGTTTTTTTTTTTAAGAATGTTGTGAGAATGTTCACGGTTGTGCTTTGTTTTTAATTATATAATGTTTTGGTTATATTATTTTATTCATTCATTCATAACATTAGGTATTTTGTTGCGTCAAGGAAACTTCTCCACCCCCGTGGGGTTATTGTGTTTCATACTTACAATGAAATAAAAGACTTACCAGTATTTCATTCTAACGATCAACAACATTTGTCGCGTAATTTACGCTTTCGAGAAAACGTTTTTTTTTCAAACATTTCTTACTCAAGAGCCTCCTAATCCTGTGATAATTCTCAAGGTTATAAAAAGTGTGTTACACAATTAGTGCAAAGCAGAAGTATCATTATATGGAATAATTACTGGTCCTTAACCTTTTGACCGCCACGGTCGGCTATAGCCGACGGTGGCATGTTGGGCACTTTTTAATTTGTCGACTATTGCCGACCATGGCGGTCAAAAGGTTAATTAACGAAACATTTGCCACAAATATAAAACATGGAAAATTAGAAATTCAAAGAAAGCAGATTATAGACACTTATCTATGTCCCGGAACATTAATGCGGCATTTCGTTCCTTCTTTATGTCCCTAAGTGATCTTAACTTAATCCTATTTTTATCCTCGTTTGCAAGCAAAAGGATAATGCAAATTTCGTTGAAAATGGACATCCTAGATATAAGTCATTTGAATAATATCGGCTCAGTATAATGGTGTTGGAAAGGAGGAAGTATGAAAAAATTCCGCTACTTCCACGTGATTATAATAACAGTTTAGTGGAGCAGAAAGTTTTATGAAGGTGACAGAAGTAAGGCACAAATTGATTGTTGACAATCCATCTAAAATGAAAACTTATATGATGAAAGTAAATTCAATTTGCTTACGGTATGGTGCCGTGCACTAATCTTATCTTAAAACGGTGTAAGAATACATCGTGAAGATACCAGCATACTAAAACCAAAAATTCGGAGACACGTGACATCAACCAACCCGTCGTAGTAGTACTCGTGTGTTGGATAACGAATCACACCTTGTCACAGAGAATGTATTTTTTTTTAAAGCTTATTGTACTTACTACTTATGCTTATTCTATGGTAGTCATTGTTGTGTAGACACACAAAGATCGACAGTGCTATTTACCCTCTCTCAACCCGAACACAAAAAGAAAATAACAACACAACTCAAAGTCAGTACACAAGCCGCCCTACATTCAGCTTCATCATTGAAATAATTCAGTAACTTCTGATGGGCTCTCATTAGCGGCTGTCATTTATCATTTCTGCGCCCCGTCACTGCGCCGGGGTAAACTTTGAGAATCACAAAGACATTTGACATGTATACTGAGTGGAAAATTCTATGTATCCGCTGTGTCAGGCCGCCGCGGGGGTCTAAATTGGAAGAAGTTTGAGTAACGCTGGATTGTTCAATTTGATGCGTAATAAGTTGTGCGACGCGATGGTAATTTTGTTTTGTGAAAGTTTTTGTTTATTCAGGGATTATTATTTAAAGTGGGTTATTTGACTCGTGTGAGATATTTTCTATGAATTTTGTGTAGGGAAAGGGGCGGATGTTCTAGATAAGAATGTGTTTTGCTACAGCGTAATTGCGAGCTTTTATTTTGAATTAATTAATGTGAAGGAAATCGTTATGGGTATTTACTTACAGAGGAGTACCCCGTGTCATAATATAAGAGATCAAGTGGATACGTGATGTGGTGAGTTGGGCAAAACAGAACACACCATAGCGCCGCGCCGCCCGCGCCGCGTGCCTGCACTTTTGGGTTCTCCGAACAAATGAGACACAAATGATCTATTCATTGTTTATTCCTAATTCTAAGTATTTCATAATTAAGCTTCAAATGAACCAAAGCGAATTTCAGCAGATAACGATTTGTTCGCAAACCTACCACTACAAAATTGCCATTCCTTCACACTAACACTTCCCTATATTATCCTCCACTTCTAAATATATTTTTTTATATTCCTTATTGGACGACATCGGCATCGGCGCGAGATTACGAAAATATTTTTTATTGACACACACCTACCGATTGAATTGACAAATATGAACCTATAAACAAGTTACTACGCTGACATATGGACGTGTAGGATGGCGGGAATGTGCTTTATGACCGGATGGAATGATTGAGTGGCTGACGCAGAGATTTCCGATGGACCACTACGGAATACTGCCTTTCATAATTGGGGCTATGATCAACCATCATATTTATTAAGCCGTAAATGTTGAATGGTGAATATGAACCACCCAATGATTTCTACGATAGACTGTCAAAGGACTTCCCAACATCGTTATCATTTCAGCTCGGAACCACCCACTGCTGAGTATGGATCTCCCCTTTCTACTACCAGATAAATAAGTGTAACGATAAGCAAAATAAATCTTTAAGCAAACAGTTATACGGACTCATTTAAATGATTTCCTAACTAGGCTTGCTTGTATCTTGTTGAAACGATTACTCACTCTCTGCGTACATCCATACACACACATACATATACACAATACATACACTACAAATACACTTTTAATATCCCGAAAAGGTGAGCACTTGAATACGCCACATTATTTACGTGACAATTTTTTTTTTTTAACATAGAACACCGACATTAACGACCCGTTGGGTTCTATAATCGTGTACTAGAGAAGAACTCACCGACACCTAGTCAGACAGTCAGGCAATAGTTGGATAACCTAAACTCAGCAGTGGATGAATATACAAGGTATTGCTTTGCATCCTCGTCAAGGAGGTAACTATGCTAATGATTCTCGACCCAAATCAATAATAAAATGGGTAGGTACTTTTTTATTTTTTTTCTTAATATCGTAAATCGATAAGTGTACACCACCCGTATTAAAACGCGGCCCGTCTAATACTATCCCTATAACCGCGCTTTCACACACACAAACAAACGCAAACGTTTATTCGATAAACGGGTGATTCTCCTCTTTTGAAAAGGGCTTCTTTTGAAATACTGTCAAATTAAAACAACTAAAAAAGCAGCGTTTAGTATTATTGACCAGGTACCGTAATTTATATTGATTATTTACGTCTTCTATAGCAACCTCCTGAATTTTGACGAGGTTGCAAAACTACACGTTGTATAGGTTGAATATACTATAGAGGATGGAAGGGACACCGTCGCTAAAACCGTTACTACGTATTCAGTAAATCATTCTGAAGCATCCGCATTCCGTTTCATCAGTAATTTAAAAAAAAATCAACTCTTCCATAAATTTTGACGGTGTAGATATTGCAGTTTGGTAGGAAACAACTGTTTTTTTTTAATACTTGGTAACCGTTTTAGCTTCATCGATGTCTCTTCGACCCTGTTTAGGTGAAGAAGAGAGGGGTACAGGGACTGAAAAAGTTTTCCATCGTAATTTTTTGGAGCAGTATGTCCCAAAACACTTGAGCGCGTCCTACCGCTCAGGGTAAATTCAATTCCGAGACTTAATCATAAAAGTTTTTGAATAAACAATGTGCGAATCGAATAAGATTCCACTTACTTAAGCCCAAACTTATAAAACTTACTTTTAGGATACAAAAAAAAAAGATAAATATTTATGCTATTATATTTGTGGACTGTTTTCTTTTTTATATTATCTTAGAATACTTTTTACTGTTAAAACTTGAGAACAGGATGCCAGGGGAATGAAAAATTGGTACCTATCACCACCTAAAACACTAAAGGGATTACTGAAACGTTTCAATAATCCCTTTTTTTACTTAACAGATAAAATATGTGTAAATATTACCAGCAGTCATACGTGCGATTCAAACCGAAACAAAGCAATGCTGAATGCTGGCAACAAAGAGAAGTGTGACGGTATTTCCTCTTATTTGTTCAAAGGCACTCTATGTAACTAATACAGCTCAATGATGACAAACATCTCTTAAAACACAAAATACTCCAATTTCAATTACCAAGCACACGGTACCTTGTAACAACAAACCTACTTATGTAGACGTACCTGGAAATACACACATAATTACGTACATTCGCGTAGACAAGTGAACACATACATTGTACAGTCGTGCACTACGTTTTCGTACACAAGGCTTAGTACAGAACAGCGTCAACAAGCGTTGTTGATACTGCCTCAAAGCCACGGACGTGTGTACTGGGCTTAAAGATTGCTGTGCCTAATGCAGTCTATGTAGATCCAGTGGCTCCCAACCTATAACAGGGGACCTTTTTATATTCACTATTTTTAGCAAGGATCATAAGGTTCTAGATAAAGAAACTTTGTAAGTAAAGTGACGTCACGGTTGTTTAATAACCAACTTTGTACCTACCATATCCTGAATTGAAGAAGGAATTGTCTTTGTTTTCAATTAAAAACTGGTACAAAATTGCACCAGTTTTGTACGAAACTGGTGCAATAGAAAAATATGTACAACATTATAATAGGAAATACTAAATTTTCCGGAGAATATGTAATTTTAAGAATATGTTATTTTGTCTGACGACCAGTCTTACCAAGGTTTATCGTATTAACGAGTTTTTACTGGGTTAATTAGGTCTGATAAGCAGTCGCTCCGTATAAATACTGGTATTCAGTTACATCCGGTTCAACTGGTAGCCGGTCTGAGCATACAAGGCAGATGATGGTAATGATGTAATTTGAAAGTTGTGTCGGACTATATAATTAGTAGCTAGGACCACTGGCGGTCCGTGGATCACAGTTCGAGAACCAATGGTATATATGTATGTAACTGGCAGGATAGAAAATAATCATGTCGCTTGTACCTGCAACGTTGGCACTGACCAAGTACAAGGGTAGGCTTAGAGGAATGTTCTATGTCCGTCGCAAAGATATGTGCTAGGGATTTGTCGAGAAAATTATACAAATAGTTGTATTTTAGAAATACGTAAGGTAAACTAGTATAATTTTTTACTTATCCTTTATATTGGGTGACAAATATCTAAATGCGTTTTTATATGCAATTGAATTAATGACAGAAATAATTTAATTTATTTTCCAGAATTTAATATGATATGATGGTAATAATAACACGAAACGGGTTTCCAGATGTGTAATTTGAGTTGCATCAGTACTATTACTAAATAGTAGTATTACTAAATAGTATTTTTTTTGAAAATAATGCAAACAAATGGGTATCGAACTTATGACCTTCTGATCACTAAAACACACCTTTGGTGTATTGCCATTTATAAATATGTATAAATTAACAAAATTATTTCATAAAATTCCAATGAAACGAACAAAAGTTAAAAGCTCATAATCAAAATAAGTATTTTAAATTATTGTCACAGTACATTAAAATGTCCAAACAAATAATGTTTGCTTGTCAAATTGAGTTAATTTAATTTCGTTCAATTTGTGATTCAATGGGCGTATGAAATCAGCAGTTATAATGACAGTTTTCACTATTACGTAGACATTGCAATATGTTTGTCTGTAGTGCGAACAAATTCATAAGATGACATGGTACCTTCGCTCTCTATCGAAACTAGTTTAAATAAAAATGGCTCCTGTCACAAGACGTTCTTTTTCAAAACTACATACATACATAAAACTCACACCTTTTTCCTCCTATGGGGGTAGGTCGAAACCACAGAACGCCACCTGCTACGATCCTTACACACTCCTTTTGCCTCGTCCACGTTCATACAACTGGTCATGCACGCACGCTGGTTGCGAGTACTAAGCACCTGACCTTTCTGAAGAACCTCATCAATAGAAACTATGTTGTGATTAGCTCCTAGTCTAACCAGATGCAGTTGAATTGGTATTCAACTGCATCTGCATCTGTATTAATACTGGTGTATTAATACGGATGAGACTGCCTAGCAGATTGACTAACTGTACCAAATAATAAGTAAGTATCCCTTGGTAAGACTAGAATTGCCCAAGATGTACTCTTTGAAGCACGGTATGAAATCTCAGTATGTCTATAATGGATGGTCAACCATCCACCAACCGACTTCGACAAGCATTGCTTTGCTTTCAATACCGACCTCATCATTTTCCTGTCCTTGTCCCATTCTACTTGGATTCGGCGAACACGTTTTCTTCTTCCATTCTCCCCTGTCAGACGTCACGGCATCATTTACTGCTATCTCTTTCTCTCCATCCATCTTTTCTTTGGCCTTCCTCTCCGTCTCCATCCACCAACATCCATGTCCATAATCTCTTTTAGTCACATGCGTTTCAAGACCGACTTGTACGTCTGTTACTGCTAAGCCAAGAGCCCCCTAATAAAAAGCAAGGCTTCTGAGAGTAATAAAAAGGCACACTTTACAACAGCAGTCAGTATTAAACAATTCAGATAAAATAACGTTTTCGAAGTGAATAAAACAAAGCTTCATAAGCTACTTACGTGGCGATGCGAGCTCAGACTTCCATTTGTTCTCTAATAGTCGATTGGGGGAAAAAGAATTCAGTATACGAACGAGTTGAAATGAACAAAGTTTTTTTGAAGCATTGTCTGTTCATAAAATGTGTGGACTGTGTGAAGGATGATATGGCAAGAAAGGAGGTGTCGGATGAGATGACAAGTAATAGAGAAGTATGGAAGAAGAAGACATGCTGCGCCGACCCCAAATGAATTGGGATAGGGGCAGGAGAATGTTGATGATGATGTTATGATGTGATGATGTCTGTTCATAAAATATTTATTGTGGTTATGTATATATTAACTACCTACCAGCTGAAGACATATGTGACTTCACTCGTGTGGTGGTCACATACTACTTATACCATGGGATTTTCTCTTGATAAAATACTTGAGAGCCTCGCTAGTGTAGTTGGAAGCGCGACTGCTAAGCATGAGATCCTGGGATCGATTCTCAGGTCCGGCAAAGTGTTATTGGGTTTTTCATCAGGAATTTCTCAGTAACAGCCACGGAGTCTGAATTTGAGCCCGGTTGATGACAATAAGCTCACCCCCTATTACATGGAACTTACTTAAACATAACTGGCGAAATGTGGGGGTACTATTAGGTACACCTCTGCCTAACCCTCTTGGGATTACTGGCGTGTTATTATGTTATAACGATATGTTTACCTCTTGATAGCTCACCTTTACACAGAAAAGTCACTACACTTCATCTGCTTAGCCGTATACCAACTAAGTTGGCGTTGGCTTCCAGTCTAACCGAATGCAGCTGAATATTAGTATTTTACATGGAGCAACTGCTTATCTGACTGCCACAATTCAGTTACTGGGTACTAACTACTTTAAATGTTAAAAAAAAACATTTTCAACTCAACGCAAACCCGCGAGTAAACAGTTAACTCCCCAAAATGACATTTGTCCCGTTGGTATGCAAATCGTACACGCCTGAAAATCGACGCCATTTTGTCGACCGTGCTTTGTTAGCCAATGAGATATTACGACGCTTTTCATCGTTGATGAATCTATTGTTGGGTTTATTAGTGTAACATTTGGTTAAGTTGGGTTTAATTGTTATCAGATGGTTTTTAAATCAGGTTCTAGTTATACATGGCAAATGATATCCGATCTTTGCAACCCAATTACTAAAACCTAATTACTGTTTTCCCAATTGCCTTTCATTCATTTGTGCTCAGCGCAGCATGTCTTCGTCTTCCATACTTGTTTTTTGATTTACACTATTATTTTTGCATAAAAATAACAAAATGTAGATTACTGAATCTCCTTATGAACCACAGAATGGTCCTAACTCATAAGTGACCGCTTAATAGAGTAAAATGAAGGTTGTACTCGTAACCCCCATTAATAAAGTGGTAGTTGAAAATACAGCACGATTTACGAGGTGTCGGCGACCGGTGGGGATATACGGGACATCATTGCGAACGGGACAGTTCTGAGCGAACATTCTAAAGCCCTACCGTAACTCCCTCATAAAAATGAGACAAGGACACACTTATTAGATCTAGTAGTAACAATGAACGAGACAGAAATACATCTTCTCTATCAACTTTCGTGTACGCAAGATTTTGTCTTGCCTTAGTTGTAAGCTACAGGCTGAGGCCCAGCAAAACGGCTATCACCAACTGTCACGGTACGATTTATTTGGAATGTATTTCACAAATACAATAGATACTTATTACCAGTTTATAAGTGACAGAAAGAATATCACTGACTCATAAGCAGAGATCGGTATAGATAGAGTATATTTGCCTAAACTTCAAGGAAGTAAGGAACTCGTGGATAATAACTCAATATAAAATCCCGGAATAAATATATATAGGTATATAACTAGCTGACCGGCCCAATTTCGTCTGCTTATCATTTTTGATTAACGCTCCGCTCCTTTTGGTCGCAGCGTGATGTTTTATATCCTATAGCCTTGCTCGATAAACGGGCTATCTAACACTAAAAGAATTTTTCAATTCGAACTAGCAGTTCCTGAGATTAGCGCGTTCAACCAAAGAAACAAACAAACTCTTTAGCTTTATAATATTGTATAGATTAGGGACTAGTATTATTCACATGTTCCTTACTTCTTAGAAGTAATCTATACTCTGCCTACTTCGATCTCTGCTAATAAGGCATACGCTACGCTGTCAGCTAATCTAGACAAGACTGTAACGTCTACTCCAACTAAGAAACTTTATTTAGCTACAAAATCCTTAAGGAGACATGAAAAGTTCACGTCCAGAACATGTACCCATATTTCCTTGAAGGTTTCCTCGCGACGTCATAACTAAGGTTTAATTGCCGGCGGCGCATCCGAGCCCGAAGGAGGTGCATTAAATTTTCTTTAATAATAACTTGTGTAGCACTGCGTCCAGAAGTAGGTACAGGGAAGAGGTGGGTTACCTACTTAACTCATAATTGTGTGGATGAAGTGTATGAAAGTTTTGTCATAATAATTATTGTCAGGGGTTAACATAACATGACGACTGTACTTCCTGAAGGGTTAGACAGAGATGCACTAAAGAACACCCTCATTTTGCCAGTTAAGCATTTTGTTAACGGCAAAAGTAATGTCTTCATTTTGTGTTTGAATGTTCAAACATTTTGCTAATATGTTATGCAATGCTCAAGAGATAACAAAACTCAACTTACATAAAGGACCTGATCTGGAATTCGGATACTTAAGAAGCAGACTTAATTTTAAATAAATGAGCTAGATTGCTCATTTTTAAGAACCACTTAAACAAACTTTCGAAATAACTTTGAAATCAAGTCTTAACAGGCCCACCAAACATTACCCATAGGTCCTCTTCTTTCTAATTCTACGTGAAAAATACCACAATTTATTGGCAATTCTATCCAGAAATAGGTCAAAACTTTTTAAACGAGACTCTAAGGGCCAGTAGACACAGAAATAAACAATATAATGCTGATAAGGTGAACATAATGTTGTTCCTAACAAACGCAGCAGTGATTCGTCTTCAAGGATCGGGTAGCATTCGTCTTGCAAATCCTTACGTTTAATCATACGAGGCAATTTTGGGGCTCTGGGGGGAGAAAGGGGGGGATTGACGTCACGCAGTTCATTTGCGGATCTCAGGGTGAAATGTTGTGGTGTGTACTGATTTTTTGGGGGAGATAATAAATTATTAGGGACCTCCAGGCTAGCACACATTTAAATATACTGACGCGACGGTACATAATCTACTTGCAATAACCAAGTACGTATCAAATTGAGACATTATCATTGTTTTTATGGCAATAGTTAATTCTATAACATAACATCACGCCTGTAGTCCCAGGAGGGTTTTACAGAGGTGTATCTAGTAGTGCACCCACATTTTGCCAGTTATATTTAAATCCAAAAAAAATAAAAATGTAAATAACAGGGGGCGAGCCTATTGCCTTCAACTAGGCACAAATCCAGACTCCGTGGCTTGTGCTGAGAAATTCCTGATGGAAAAACACAATAACACTTTGCCCGACCTTAGAATCGAACGCAGGGCCTCATGCTGAGCAGTTGCGTTTGCGACTACTACACCTATGAGGCAGTCTTTACACTGTTCATTCTATAAAGTGTTATAAACCTATTTGGTACCTACAGGCGTAATAAAAATTTGGTGTATAAATCAGAGTATCGGCCCACACGCCTACCCAACAGTACAGTATTTCAGTTACTGTAACGCCACATTCTAGATATGTATTTGTTGCTTCAAAACATTTACAACTAACATGTTACCACCACTTTTTAACCGACTTCAAAAAAGGAGGAGGTTCTCAATTCGGTTGTATATTTTTTCTTTTTTTTTTTTGTTATATTTTCGTTCTTCGTTCCTCATATCTTCGTCATTTATGAACCGATTTGAAAAATCTTTTATCTGAAAGGATATACGTTCCGATTGGTCCCATAGAAATTTCATCAAAATCGGTTTTTAAATCAAAATAGCTGGAACAAATATGTCATCCAAGTAAAAGAAATTGCTTAATTGATACTTGACAAGGATTAGTGCGTGATACGATAATTAAAAAGGGTAAAATAAAAACTTTTTTCCAAAAAAATAACCGACTTCCAAAAAACAAGTGGAAAATAACGTTACTTTTTGGAAGTCGGTGGCAAAAAAGTCAATGAAACAAACAAAATCACCGACTTCCGAAATTAAAGTTATTTTTCACTTTTTTTTTGTTTTTTTTTTTGGAAGTTGGTTATTTTTTTAAACAACTGAACTCAATTTTTTCTGTGTAGCAAAATTTTCACGACATTTTTTTTTTTATTTCTGCAGTCGAAATTTCCGAAAAACGCACCAGAGCTCAAAACGTTGCCTCAATCAAAATACACACGACATTCCGAAGGCATTTGTTGTGATACACAACCCACAAATTCTTCTAAACCTTTAACCCCAGCTAAAACCATTGTACACAAAACAGTACATAGAGTACACACCTGCCGTTATATTTGTGTAAGGGATAACATTGTATGTGTTCGGAGTGACAGGCTTTGAAATTTAAAGCCGAAGTTTTTACATACCAATCCTGGTGCGGTGTCGAAAAGTAAGAATGGTTTGTAAAAGAAAATAATTATTGGTCGCTTGCTTGCATTAAGCCATATTATATTTAATTTTACAATACGACACAACGTTGCGAGATCCAAGACAGTAAAATTGTTTTTTTGGGACTTCGTCGAGCTTCATTGTCACGGCGCTTTCCTGGTGGTCGCCACTGTTGATTCTGGCTCTCAGGAGTTGCAGTGGATTGGGAATGATGTCGAGGGATTGTCATAAAAACATGTGACATAGTCAGTCAAAAATACATAATACGGGGTGGAAGGGACACCGTACCGAAAACGGAAACCACATACTCAGTACATTCACATTCTGAAATCCCCCGCATAGAAATTATTCGTCGGTGATTTAAAAAAAAATCAGCTGTTGGCTACAAAAGTGCAATACCTACACGGTCAAAATGTATGGAACAGCTGTTTTTTTCTTTAAATTACCGATGAAAAATTTCCAGCTCCTTGAAATTTTTCATTTCAAAATGATGTACTGAGTACGTGGTTACCGTTTTCGCGTCAGTGTCCTCTCCACCTTGCATATTTGTCACACCTTTACGACAAGTGCTGTTAATTAACTATAGCAGAAAAAAAAAACTATGAAAAAAAACATCAAAATAATACGTTTATTTAAAGAAAAAAAGGGATGAACAAGTCTTATTTTTTGTCCGAATTACAACTCGCAACCTCGCAGACCTCACAGACAAAACCAAATTTCCCTAAACTGTTGAGCTGCATAGTAAACCACTTACTAATACAAAGACGACGTCATTCCACCAGTCCGTCTATGCACACTATTGCACAAACACATCTCACCAAACACAAGCCACAAACAGCAGATTAAGGAGCAATCGCTTTAAATTATATTAGCTGAGCTGAGCAAGAGGAATGGAGCAACGAGGGCGATGGAGCGATGGGTGCATGCATAGGGAGCAATTAGACCAATAGCGCTAAGTCAACGGGTGACGTTTGTGTTGCTCTTAATATAAATGCACATGTGGTTGTATTACGTGTTGGAATGGGAATAGAAATTATATAGGTGCTATTAATAATTTAAATGGAAGAAAAGAGAATTTATTTTATTGATGATGATGTCATACCAAAACCGCCAAAAGTGGAGAGATTCGGAAGAGAGCTACGCTCAGAATTGGGTGGCCAATAGTTGAAGAAGATCAGGTCATACAGATGCAGTTGGGCTTATGTCAATACACATCTGTATCCTCATCTGTGTGTATTCTTATTCTTTATTGCACATAAGTTAAAAAATAAACACAAAAAGAAAATACTTATAGCTTATAAAAACAACGACGAGCTTTACCCAGAATTGGATTTTCTTACAGCAAACCGATTTCGATTGCGAGATTTTCAAAAGACGATACACCTATGTGCATAAATAGTACATTTAAAAACTTAAATTAACTTATTTTTGAAACAAACTAAACTAAAACATACAACATAATATACGTAATACAAACAATACATATATATATATATATATAAACATACATACAAAATACTATATCCATTCTATTATCACGTTGACAGGAAATGTTCTCTTATTCCTTTCTTGAGGAGTGTGGAAGTGAATTCCAAAGGCGCACAGCACGAACAGTAAACGATCCATTATACCGACTCGAGGAGTAGGGAGGGAAACAAAGGAGAAGAGATGATGATGAGCGACAAGGTTTACCTCTAGGAACAAGATACTCGAAGCGTTCTCGAAGATACGAAGAAGCTTTACGATTATGAAGAACGGAAAAGACAAAAGAAAGAGTGTTAGAATCTCGACGTTGCCGAATAGGTAGCCACTTCAGCTGTTTCCGAAATTGCGACACATGGTCGTACTTACGAAGCCCGTAAATGAAGCGGAAGGACAAATTCCGCAGACGTTCAAGCTAATCAAGAAGTTCCTCAGTCGCATCAAGAAAACAGACATCTGTATTTGTGTATTGTCTGACTTCTGCAATTTATGTAAGATGCTAACACATCGATAAACCCGCACTGTGCCCTGGAGCCACTGGATAGGAGGTCTATGGTCCAGCAATTGAAACATTATAGACTAATTATAATTACACTCTTTTTGCAGATCATAACTATCGTCAATATCCTCGATCGGAGGCAGGCCTTATGCAATTACAGTACTTTCACAAGTTATTATGCCTTGTGACTGGGACTGTAGCTTCGCTTTTTTTTGACATTCAAAATTGTCTGGCATGGTCTAATTGAAATAAATGCTATGAGTTTTAGTTATTACTTAAGGAGAGCTCTTGTAGAAAACCCTGGTATCTTTTCTAGTCATACGACTTCGTCTCCAGTAACTCCAAAGTTTTATTAAAAATGTAATAATTCATCTTTACCAAAATATGAAAATAAATTTCTATCAACACACGTAATATGACGTAAGGCTTATTCAAATCAGCTGGACATTAGAACATAGCCATTAATGAATAGCTGCGCGTCTACAGCCGGAGAGCTGGCATTCGATGAAGTTCTTCTTATTAATATTGCTATCCTATCATATTTTCTAATGTCTAGCCGCCAGCCAGTTTATTAGTGATGCGTGTGTGTATGCGAATATACAAAATGGAAGAGAGACCCCGACGCTAAAACGGTAACCACGTATTTTGTACATCCCCCCCACCCCCACATGCAAAATTTTCCTGTTGTTGAAAAAAAAAATGGTCAAACTGTATGTATGCTGTTTTTTTTACCTGTGTACTATTTCTATGTGGGGAAGGGGTGGGTTAAGAATGATCTACTGAAAACGAGGTAACCCTTTAAGTGTCGGTGTCCCTTACACCTTGTATAGTTCCGACCTTATTCTACTATTATTTTCTGTTATTATTCCGATATATTTCTATTCCAAAAAAATAGGTGTCGAATTTAATTTTGATCCTTTTTCATTTTCCTGAGACTGTACCCAAGAGGGAACAAATGTATGATTTTTGAATATTGATGATGATGATATTATGTTTTTGTGTTGACAGTTCCACAGGTTTATTCCCGGGCGTTCCATAGTTTTATTCCCGGCGGCTCCAAATTAAAAAAGCAATGTGAGCCAATAGGAACAGTTTTAGGATTTTTTAATTTTAAATGATAAAATTATGGAACTCTTGGGAATCAATGTATGGAGAGAAATTTTATGGAGAACAATAGATTTGGAGCTCCTGGGAATAAGCCGTTCTACAATCAGAGTCATAATGATTAATTTTCTCTAAATGTGTTAGGTATAAAAGATGGTACAATGAAAGTGCAATGACATGTTTTGTCATCTTATTGGCTTGTTAATCATAACTGCAAGTCAATAATAATGATAAGTGAGCAGTAAAATAAAACAATAATACATACTAATGAAAATTCCGCAAATAGATAGTTTGCAAGCACCACAATATCCTTCCCTAGACTTTTACTTTCTAGCAATGACGCTAGCCATCCCTCAGGGAAATATGCACGATAATTTATTTTTATCTGCACGAAGCGCCCCCCTAAAGTGCTGGACAGAATTCCAGGTGGAATTGCTGCAGCTGCAAAATGTATTTTTGTGTAGCATGCAATTAGCGGTTAAAAAGTAGCGTGATTCTTACGTATGTTTAAGTTCAGGTAGGTTTTAGCGGTTTACTTATTGAAGTGATTGCTTGATAGATGAAAATAAGAACTGTATAGTATGATGAATATAAATGCATTTTAATAGTCTACGATTGCCTTTTTAAGATAAAGAATAATGTTCTGGGATATTGCCGTCCAGATCGTTTTATTTGCCTAATCTCCGCATGGCCATGATTACCAGATTGTCTGTTACAGGGCAATGCTGTGATAGACAATCGAAGCAGGTTGGCAGTTGCAGCAGGTTGCTACAAAAATATCTTCACATTTTAGTTCCGTTTTGTCAAATACCCAAAATAACTAATAAATAAAATACACAAAGAAAAAAGGTTATACATTTCCATTTGAAACCCTGACTCCTGTGCTAGGTGAGACCTGTATTACAGGAGTCAGCAAACAAATAACAAATAACTGAAAGATAAACCTGCAACATACTCAGGCAAATGTTACCAATTCACAGCTCTCTATCACCATTAGTTTCTATGGCAACACGTAATGGCGGCCGCATAAGGCTTATTCAAATTGGTTGCACATTTAACTGCGTTCAATTAACGAATTACGGTCTTACTTTGTCAGACCATCGCCATTTGTGGTTTGTGTACGTCCTCTAGGCTCTAGTTCTCTACGATCATTTGTCAGCTTAGATGAAAAGTTTTGCAGTCACGAGAGACATCCCGCGGCAGTAACTGGAACTACGTGTAACTACGTACGAATGAGTGAAACATCGTATGACTGTAGCGCCACATCAGATTGACTTTATAATACAAATAATCAGCTGGTCCGTATTAAGGTGTTATAACTTTATACTGTTAAAAATTTGTGGAACTGCAAATATACTTATATAATATTTTTGTTTTCAATAACTTTCGAATTCCATTATAAATTGGTCGAAAATCGCTCTTACACCGTTTAAAACATCACACGTGTCTTTCCTCGAATGAATAGTACCTAAAGTTCATCCACATTTTGCTAGTTATGTGTAAGTTTCGCGTAATTCAGGGCGAGCCTATTCAACCGGACACAAATCCAACCTACGGACCACTACTGAAAAAATCTTGATGGAAATACCCAATAACGCTTTGCACAAACTGGGAACCCGCACGCTCAACAGTACCACTAGACCAACAACGCAGTGACTAAAGTCCGTGATATAGTGTTATAAAAAGAGGTCACAAATCGGTACCAGAATTTCGAACACTACTCCATATTTTCCCACCATCTCACCTACATAATTATGCTTAACCCATTACCTGAGTACCTGGTACTCCATACTTTACAAACAGCAGTTTGTGAGACATCAAAGCGCGCACTTATTCAGCGTCCGTGAATACTTAGAGGCTCCTAATTCCTTAGACAGCTTAGCTTGTTTTGCAAGCACTTCTCACCTACCACCACGAGATCATCAACCTAGATTTTCGAAACCTCCACTTCGCTTACAACGATGACTATCGCCGCGTTTGAACTAAGAGAACGCTCATTGATAGTGCAAAACTGGCAATGGTTGTTGAAATTTTCTTTTTATCAGTTTTAATTTGTGTTTGTCACCGGTGCGGTGTGTTGGCGAAGATTTCCCTCAGTACGCAAATCTGTTGTATTTATAATGACTGGTGACGCTTTAAACAGGTTCGTGCTTGACATAAAATATTGAAAGTTGATTTTATTATTGAGGATGGTTGGGAAAGAAATGGAATACGAAAATGTAGTGTTTTAGGCGGTGATGCTAAATGTTGGTGTATCGTTAATCTATCGGGGTTTGCTAAACGGATTTATTTCTCTATTCAGAACAAAGACTGGAATGAATAATTATGCTTACGTATCTATTCCTTAGTGGTCCACCTTAGCCTTGGATCGGAACAAAGAGATGCCTTTGCCCAACGGTGGGATGACAGAGGCTAACAGTATCAGTTGGAGTATCTAGTCCTAATCTGGCCCGATTTACATCAAACGCGTCTGGCGTCTGAATGCTAGGTGCTGATTAGATTTGGCGGTGATTAATGGATACGTCTCAAAGGACCACATATCGATGACAACACTTATGATTAAATAATAGTTAATGTCTGTTCACATGCCGAATAAGTACCCAATACGGCCAGATCATTCATTAAAAAGTGAGTGAAAGGATTTAAATTATACTAATAACTAGCGATCTGTCCCAGCTTCGCACGGGTGCAATGTAGATACTAATGTTTTCTCTACTATAATATGCATGTATTATACATAATATAAACCTTCCTCTTGGATCACTCTATCTAAAATCCGTTGCGTAGTTTTAAAGATCTAAGCATACATAAAGACAGACAGCGGGAAGCGACTTTGTTTTATACTATGTAGTGATAGTGATATTCCTCATTAGGTAATCCAAAACTCAAGGAGAGAAAAACTCACCCTATGAACAATTCTCAGAACACAATAACAATATTTTCCTCCTTACTCAAAATACAAGAAAACAAAACAAATAAAGTACATTCTAAGCACACAAATCCCGGAGCTTACCAAGGTTGCTATTAATATGTTTATTATAACCACCATTCTTTGCTTAAAGGAAATCTCGAGATGTCTTATTGAAATTCAGGCGTCGTACTTATTTCGTACGGTGAATAATTACAGCAAATTTCAGGTAGAGTGGGTCTAGCATGAACGCGCGACATAAATTATGTAACGTATTTTATTCGAATTTTGGGGCTCGTGGAGCTCATGGCTAACTAACAACAGCCACTCGGGACGATCTTTAGGTTAAGTCGTGCTTGCCTAGGTTTGTCCGTGGATGGGTGATCACCCATTACATACCAATTTTTCTCGGTGCCTCGGAAAGCATGTTAAACCGTTGGTCCAAATCTTTGACAGTCGTTAGGTATTCAGTGGCCCGAAAGTCTGACAACCAGTCTTACCAAAAAAAAACAAAATGCTATGGGATAGTTTTATTTCCGATTCAAAAATCGTTTGAAGGTACGTGACGGCTTTAGTAACAACTAAGTATTCTCTCTCTACCATTTTGTTTTTTTTTTTTGCGAAAAGCATAATACGTATTTTACACAGATGTGAATAAAGCTATAAAACTAAGTAAACATGCTGCTCAAAACGAGTAGATTCCATTTTAAAATAGGTAATTCGAATTTACGTTACGTTTGCTTCGCGTGTTCGTGCTAAGCCCGCTGGGGCTTTGTGTATGAGGAAGACGTTTTGAAGTTGACATTGTATTAGTATTTTTGGGTTTCGAATATTCGATTATGGAGAAGTAATGGGAGAGACAATAAGAAAATCAATAAAGTATTACAATACGAGAGGTCGGTGGCTGTTACAAGTAAAAGGGATGCTGGAGAAATTCTAGTGTACCAGAGTTCACAATAATACTCTTTTAGACTAAATTATTATTTTCGGTGACGGATAAAAGCAATACTAGAGCAAAAACATTTTAATTCTTACCTAATTAAACTCCTGGCACGCTGATTTAAGACGTTTTAAGGCTGGAGCAGTCCAAATGCCTGTGCCCGAGGCCCGCAGGTCAAGCGGGCCGGCACTAGTCCGGGGCAGCGGAAGTCGCATTAGTTTCCGCTGCCCCCCGACGCAAGTGTGCGAGGGAACACCGGTGTGGTTTTAGTCAGTACGAGTCTGACAGACCCCTCCGCTCTCGTCAGGGGGGAGGACATCCATTGAGAATTATAAAAAAAGGCCAAATGCGTGTGCGTGGCGTGTTGCACGCTCCGTTTGCAATATATAAAACTCTATGGAAGAAGTTACATCGGTTGAACTGCTCACGTAAGGTCTGCTACAGCCATTAAGGCTGAATCGCCAGGTTAGCTCGCGAAAGTAAAATTTTCTTTGGTTTTTTGCAATTTGCCGGTCAATGTCAGGCTGTATATTGAACACAATATGATTCGCAACCGTAACACGTATGTATTTACAGAATTATAATCATTTTAATCATCAATACAACCCTCTAAGTCCATTTAATAATAAAGCCCACTGGATTACTTTTTCATGAATTGAATTTCGCGGGCTTGGCTGACACTTCCACCTTAATCCACCATATCTAAGATATTCCATACCTCCGAATTAAAAACACAATAAAATGAAATACTCAACAGTGACTACCTATCTACAAACAAAACACACCCACTTTTCTAGAGAAATCGTAGCCCGAGGTTCCGATTTCGACTCAGATATTAGCGGCAATAATAATCGTAACATTTCAAGTCAATTCCCCTTCAATACTCGGCTGCCAATACCACACGCTAATGGTTATCTTTTCCAATAAATTAGACAGATAAAGAACATGTTGCCAACGAATATCCTTCCTTGAGATCAGTTGGAATTGTAAGGAACGTTGTAATGTATTAAAAGATATTTGGGAGAGGGCGTTTTGTTGGGAGTTCTATGTTCAGGATGAAGGGTGTATGTATGTAGTTGGGTATTTGATATCTCTATACCTAATGCACGTTTCGGCAGCAATTTTTTACATACCTGTATGATAATATTGATAATGTCATACATGATTATTTTAAGAGATCATACACTGTGTTTTTATACAGGGACCAGCCGCGTGCCTGTTAGTTTTTTCAGCCTAAATTTAAACTAAAAATATGGGTTTATTGGTTTTCATCCAACCATCGTTAGATAAGAAACTCTTCTGAAAATTCATGCTTCTAGATCCAGCAGTCCAGACTGTACGTTTTCTTTTCACGCTTTTATACGCTTTAATTAGTTTCACCTGTAACTAAGTAACTATAAAAAAATCTTAGAAGTTATATTTAACCCACTCCCGGTTTCCGATCTCCATACGTATTTAGTTTTGATGACAATGCATTGTTAGCTAAGTGACATCATTCTAAATCTAAAATTGATTACTCCCAAAGATGGCGGACTAGTTGTGTTTTATGATTTATTGATTTATCACATGAAAGGGTCTGCTGAGAATACGAGAAATAAAATGACGTCACTCTAAAGTGTGTGTTTTTAGTTGTATACCCTATACCTTATCGTCAGCTGTCATATTGTTCTTACGAAACATAAACATAATCAAGCAAAAGTTACCCCCTAAGGCTTCTAAATAACCCATCATACTTCGCTGACACCAGAACGTAAACAAAATTAATAATTCAAAATTTTGCCGAAGTTTATCAGCAAACATTTGAAGGTTTCCACATCGGTTTGAAGAGTTCACGAACTTCGTACATACATAATATTATTGTAATATATTCTGGTAAGAAAATTAGAAAAGCTAAGAATGAAATATTGAGTTTTTTTTTTTGTTTGTACACATTCCGTTGGTCCAATGTTGTCTATGGACATGATAAATACAGGCGGCATCTCTGACACTTTGCCTGTAAACACGCCAGAAGGCGTAGAGAAAGTGACATTGATGATTCGCGATATTGATGTGAAAAAATAACCTTAAAAAAATCTAGCTTTTAATAAAATGAAACGAAGAAAATTATTTTAAACTATCAAAACTAAATGCGTACACAAAATTTCGTCTCCATGCCTGAGAGGAGTTATTTCGTGAAAAGACGATCCTGGCTGTAGGATCAAGACTTGTCTGTCATAAAAAAAATATTCTCACAAGAAGGGTGAGTAAAAAAAATCAGCTCAATCGTATGGGCGGAACTGGTTTAAAATTCAGTTGCAATATTTTTACTTTTTTATATTATTTCCGAGACGGCACGACCACGACTATACTTTTTATTGTTTGTTCTCTGAAATAAAATATGTGCGAATTGCCCACTACATACTTTTGGAGGTGTCGACTCCCACACCAAAAAATTAGATTCGTGCCAATCGCTTACATAAAAAAAAAAAAAATAGGTATAATTCGTGCGAATCGTCCAAATAACCCATTTCTTCTTACTCAGCAAGTCAGCACCCTTCAAACAGGAATACAACAAAGTTAAGTAAAAGCATTGTGTGTTCTGCTCCAAGGCGTGTTACTTCACAAGTATCTCAACTACTTACTAATAAAACTAAAAACCACCTTCAACCAACTCTGAAGACTTACTTGTAAAGTGCAAACAGAGAACCCTCTTGTCACAATCGATTCACACCTTTCCCATGTTCGAGGCGAGATTTGTATAGGACATCATTCGCATTGAGTCGGCTCACAGCCCGGCCACGAGCTACACAATCAAACGAGAAGCGTCTTGCGACAGCGAGCGCGGAGTAGACAAGTGAAAAATATTGTTTAGAACTTGCCATGAGTCTCCGGACTGGACTTTACACATCGGATTTTCACAGATTATGTACTGAGTTATCTTTCAAAATCTCAGTGTATAGTGCCAGTCCGATCCGTAGTCTGGTCTGGTCGTTTTGACTGCACCTTAAAAAGAATGTGTACCACATCGATCGCAATGTGTCAACGCATGCTCTAAGGATGGTTTGAGATTAGCGTATTTTCGGCGCATATAAGCTCAGTTTCGGACGCACGTGTATTCCCGCATACACGCGCTATTTGCCTCGAACGAGCGTTGACGCGCATATAGGCTCGTACAAGCGCGAGTCACGAGATAGCACGAGAAATCTGTCTTTTCAATCAAGCGAACACGCCGGAATAAGGACGTGCAATCGCATTTTTTTTTTTTGAAGCGCGTAATTTGACGAGCGCGTATTTGCTTAAACCGGTACGAGCTTATACCCGCTACAAAATACGCTGTTCTGAAATCGCTAGCAGTTTCTTTTATTTGTTTTCTCCGCCGTCACCGCATCGTAACACGCGCGACGCTTAGCGTGTGCCTGGGACATCAGAACCAGGATCGCAGACTCGACAAGCGCAGAAACAAAGTGCGAATGCCTTATTTATGGCTTGCTACTCTATCACTCGTGCCACGTTCGGGAATGATCGGCTGCCATCGGCTGCCATCGGCTGCCGAATGGCCCATCCATTGAATAGCGAAAGACCTAACAAATGTGGTTTAATCTGTTCAGGTCGTGGCAGGTTTCAATCATTTGATCGATTGAATATTCATCAGCATGCGAACATATTACTACCGTGGTGAAGCGGTGCGGTTTAGTAGGGGTTATTTCAACTGACACTGAACAGTTCCAAAGATAATCGGGCAGAATCCGGGTGTAAATGCCTAGTTTCAGGATAACATCGATTTTGAAAAGCCTCTTTTTTGTCACTCATATAACTTTACTTAACTGTGTGTCAGTCTCCTTTAAAGATTCGATCGAAAAGATTTAGGACAGACTAGGGCTTCGGACGACTTAGGCTTACAGAATCTGTCAAATAATGCATGAAAGTCTGTCAGTGTCCGCAGCCGGTAAGCAAACTGTCCTTAGCAGTTCGACAGAAACTTGAAAACACATAACACCTGTAATTCCCGAAGGGTTAGGCAGAGGTGTAGCCAATAGTACACCCACATTTCGCCAGTTAAGTTTAAGTTTGTTTATGTGGCTGCTACTGAGAAATTAATGATGGAAAACCCCAATAACACTTTGCCCGACCCGGGAATCGAACCCAGGGCCATCTCATGCTCAGCAGTCGCGCTTAAAACTCGATGTAAAAAACGTGCGGGAGTTGAATTTCTTATCCAACACAAAATAAATCCCACACAAGAACCAACTCCTGCAATCCTCCATGCTCCCCACTTCCAACTAACACGAAACTCAAAGATCACGTAACCGAAAATTAATTATTCCTCATCCGTACAAAAGATCAATATGAACTTTTTGTCCGAGTTTGGTTAGAATGCAACTCAGTTCCGACAGAATTCCGAAGCATTTTACGTACCGGACAAGTTTCGTCGGGGGCTTGGGGGGGTTTCTTAAAACCAGTTTATTTGTGTAGCGTCCGCATAAAACCACATTTCCCGTGGGCACCCCACGGTTCGAGATGGTGCCGCGTTTGATGATGATTTCGCTGGGATGTTTGGTCAAGTAAAATTTTTAAGTGAATATTGTTCAAGAATTAAGAGAAAAGAATAAAGTTTATACGATCTATCTGTCTAAGTAAGTACTTTCTTAGATTTTAAGTTTTGACAGCTACTCGTACGTGGTGATTATAAAATGAAAGTAGAGAAACGAGATACAATAAACAATTCCATACAGTCTACCAACTACTGATACAAATACATAATTCCAAATATTATGTGCCCCGAGGTCACTGTAAAAATGACATTGAAACAAGAATTAATTGCTACAAACAGGAAAATAATTTAAAGGGTAAGTACATTTCAAAGTTTTCTCAACAAGAATGCTAAGACAAAAATATAGTTCATCCAACGAGTAGCAACTGTACTCAACTACTAATATTCTAATCAAGCAAGTAGACTATCTCGTCCAAAGGAACCATCACCATCCATGCATGCAGTTTTGAAATTCCGTATTCCTGTCTACACTTCCCCAGATCTGAGGTTATTTATATTTCTTACCGCTGATGTATTTCCATTCGCTTTTCAATTACGGCCTCATATGATTATTTATAAAATCATTTTCTTACAGTAGCGAAATCGGGGAGATTAAGTATGTGTCTGTCGGATGCTGGATACAGGATACGTTTAGATATTGACGTTGAACGTGCAGTGTAATCTACGAATCATATTTGTATTAATGTCTATATGGGTCCAAATAAATTAGTTAGCAAAACCCCACAAACGTAATTGATATTCATAATTTAAACATGGTGAAACCAAAAAAAATTCAATTTGATGTTTTTTCTGGGTTAACAACCGCTGTTAGTGTTACTGTTACTGTTAGCCTGTATCATCCCACTGCTGGGCAAAGGCCTGTATCTCATCCTGCTGTTAGTGTAGTTACTTGAATATTTTTTTTCTGCCCAATTTACTATTTCAAGCTAGAATTTTTGCAAAAACAAGATAACACTACTTATCTTGAGCTTTCGCATTTAAATTCTAGAATTCAATTACAACTTTGGGGAATGAAAACTTTATTTTGCTGCAATTTAAATGCCTGGTCGCTTTGTCCATTTTTTTAACGCCCCGTAATTGTACATAATTTTATTCTTATTTTAGATCTAATATTAGTTTGTAAATAAGGTAAAGGTATTTTGATGATTTAATAAAGTTTTGCAAAGATAAAAAAAAATAAGGTTTACTTTTCAATGTTAGTTATTTTATAAGGAGCTCGTGGCTAAATAATAACAGCCGCTCGGGTCGATCTTTAGATTAAGTCTTAGGTTGGTTCATGGATGGGTGACCACCAATTTTTTACCGAGTTTCCTCCGTGCCTCGGAAAGCACGTTAAGCCGTTGGTCCCGGCTGTCATTTGCAGATCTTTGACAGTCGTTCCAAGTAGTCAGTTACTGAAAGTGACAACCAGTCTTACCAAAGGGGTGTCGTATTACCCAGTAGCAACTGGGTTGTGGAAGACAGATAGGCACTCGCTCCATGTAAAATACTGGAAGCCGACCCCAACATTGTTGGGAAAACGCTAGGCAGATGTTGATGACTGAGGATCTAAATAGCGTAAGATAAAAAAATACCCGTTACTTACAACACCGATCGTATTATTGAATAGTAACTAGTATTCCGCAAGGTTCTATAGTGGTATATTCTCTGCCGTTTTTTTTTTTTGAAATTTGCTCAGAATCAGGTTGTACTGCCTTGTTGATGTAGTGGTCGCAAGTGCGACTGCTGATCACGAGGTCCCGGGTTCGATTCCCGGGTCGACCAGATTGTAATTGGGCTTTTCATCAGGAATTTCTCAGTAGCAGCTACGGAGTCTGGATTTGAGTCCGGTTGATGGCAGTAGGCTGTAGGCTCGCTCTCTATTATATGGAACTTGTACATAACTGGCGAAATGTCAGTGTACTATTAGGTACACCGCTGCCTAACCATTCAGGGATTACAGGCGTGATGTAATGTTAATCAGGTTGTATGTTTAAATTGATTAGCCACCGTAAAAAACATGTATTTGCGTAAATCTCACATCTCAGACGCTTAATTTTAATAACCACCACCAGCGTATCCAGATACGCCAAATATTAACAGAATCTAAAGCAACATTACTCAATCTTTTTAAAGCCGTCCAGCACTTACATTTCCTGACATCGATACCCCTCCACAAATTCGTGAGCCAGCCTTATGTTTAAGTAGGTCGATAGTTGCCAAGTGGGATCCCTAATTAATCTCGTTTGTCCAGTCTAATGGGCCCTGCGAGGATTTAGGGTAATATCCTGTTACATCGATATGTGGAGCCTGATGCCTTAGTAGAAGTAATAGAGGGGATTTAGAGGTTTCGGGTGCTGTAAGATTATAATGAGGATTTTCTTGAGGAAGTAAGGAAAAGAACGGTTTGTTGGGAAGTATGTCAAGGTCAAAATCAGCTACTACAAATAGTTATACAATCCAGACACGTTTTTAACATTATCATCATCTGCCTAGCCGTTTCCCAACTATGTTGGGGTCGGCTTCCAGCCTAACCGGATGCAGCTGAATACACTGGTATTCAGCTTGGAACGACTGCCTATCTGACCTTAACGACCCAGTTAGTACTGGGTAATACGATACCCCTTAGCTTACAAAAGTCTGACAATCAATCTTAGTTAAGACTGGTTGTCAGACTTTTGTCAACCAGTTGACAACCAGTTGGTTGTCAGGCTTTCGGGCCACCGTCAGACACTTTTTAACATAAGAGAGACAAATTATTTAAATTTTAGAAGAGCTCATTTGGAGTATCTACATATATATTAGGAAAAATGACAATATCCTCAACCTTTATTACAAAGGACTTAGGTAATGTAATTGGTGAAATCTTCGTGTGTTCATTTATAATTTTTATTTTGCTTTTTGAATTATTGTGTTTGTGATTACGAAATGCTCTTCAATATTGTGATATGATTATTGCTAGCATTTAGGCGTTTAGGTACAAAACTAGAATGTAGTAATGTATTAGAATGTATTTCTGAATAAATAAATAAATAGGTACAAATCTGCCAAACGCTTTGTGAATTACAGGTGTGATATTATTATGTTGTGTTGTTATTTTAGTAAGGAACCGTATGAGCACTCGATCAAACTTATCATTAGAAGTAATCTTTACGCTTCCTGCAAATCAAAACATACACTCAACCACCATAAATCATTTCAATTTCCCAAATCTCATAAAAACATTCCACGAACGAAACTCGAACAAAATATGAAAAGGCAACTTCTTGCAATCCTTCCAAAAAACTGCTTAACAAAATTGCTCTCCGGCAAAAACTTTTTGTAACCCAAGTGGCGTACGATGAAATAACAGAAATCCGAAAAATAATTCCGAACGCATTTGAACAGATGGAAATTTTCTTCCCGTTCGATAAAACAAATAAAGGACAAGTTGGGAAAAAGGAATTTCCGTCTGATAGTGTCTGTCTCATCGTCGGCGTTTGATTTCATGTAGACAGCATTTTTGTTAAATTCTGTCGTCTAATGGGGTGAAAGAGATTTTGATTGAGTTAGCGACGAAACACTAAGCAATTTGACTTGGGGCTGTTCTGAATCCTAATTTGGGAGAAAATACATTTAAATATACTCATCTGGCTAGCCTTTTTACAAGCTACCTTACAAGCAAAAGCTTGTAAGAAATTATTTAGTTAGTGTGCCTTTTGACGGGTAAATATTGAATAGTATTTAAGAAAAAATGCGTTTTAATGATTGTCGCAGGATTCCGCTGAATTCCTCTGATGCTTGGGGGAGGTGTATGTCCAAAGAGGTCGTCTTTCGGCTGAGCAAATTCAAATTATTTGTGCCACTATGGGCAAAAAAAAAACGAGACCATCTTTTGACGCAATAGACATGCAAAAAGCTGAGTACAAAGCCTCAATTTCAGACTATAAATTGGACTGATCCCTGAATAAAACATACATAGTTCATCCCCGTGGTCACAGCATCTATCCTCCATCCATAATCCGATAACTTGAGGCTTTGTCTCTATTATTTGCTTGTTGTTCTGCCGTTCCGGATCGCCGGAAGCTGTGGCAAAACAATTTATATGAAAATCCGGAATCTGAGGTTAGGTATGTTGCGTCATATAGGTCGGGAGTGGACGCCCGCTTGTCATCACTGTGTGGACTGCCCTGAGGACACGGCGCAGCATACGCTGGTGGAATGCCCAGCTTGGGCTCAGCAGCGCGGTGACCTTTCGCTTCCGGCTGTGGTTCAATCCATGGTCAGAAGCGAGATCGCGTGGGATGCCGTCTCCTCTTTTTGTGAGGAGGTGATGCATGTAAAGGAGGCAGCGGAGAGGGAAAGGTAGTATGCCTCTGACTATACCCGCACCAAAAGAGAAGCCGAGCGTCGAAGAGGGTGCTCAACGATCTCCGTCCACCATAAAGAGGGGCTGAGGAACTGAAGGCTGCAGGCCTAAAGAGTTGGCGCGCAGTGATTCATGGGCGCTTTAATAGAGAGCGTTCGGTCGCGTGATGGGGCCCGCCTGGTATGGCGGACTGATACCAGTCGGGGGTGCGCGCGAATGTACTTGTATCTCCCGAGCCCCCGCGGCACATGATAGTAGTAGGAACAGTGGGTTTTAGTCGGTCAGAGTCCGATATAACCCTCCGTTCGCCACAGGCGGAGGGTATCCATGAGGATTTTCCCACTCAAAAAACAAAAAAAAAGGTTAGGTATGTTGGGATTGACGTTTGTCAGTGCGCATTGACATGCAAGATTTACTGGTGAGCCTCGATAGAATGAAAGCTTCACTTCTTTACAGCTGTTATTTTACGTCTGACTGCTGCAATCTAATAGGAACCTTATTTTAAAGATGATAAAGATCATTATGGTGTTGACATATGTGCTTATCAGTGGCAGCAAGCCAACAGCATCCTTATTGTAATGGTACTAAAGTTCACTGTGATTTTAATAGCAATGCGAAATCATTGCTTACGTATGACTTACCCGGCTTTATTTTGAGTGGGTGAATTTTTTCTATAATAATAATTGTTATGGCTCTAACGATGTCAAAGTACAATCCAATTTATTTCGAACATGTAAGACATTCGGAAAAATAGATATGGGACTCTAATGTCAGCCAGCCGTATGTACTGAATTACCGTTACTAGTCGAGTCTCGCATAATATAGTCACGTAACTTCTTTAATGTATAACCATATTCAATTGAATAATATCCTACGCAAGCGGATGTTTGTACACCTGGAAGGCAGGGTACCCCGGAAGTTGCGTCCGGGATGCACAAGAGGTACCCACACCGAAGTATGTCCAAGTATATATACAAACTTTGATATCGCTTCAAATATGCTTACATCACCATCAACGTAGATAATTGACTCTCTTAATGTTTATAGTCAGTCTAAAATTTAACATTGATTTTATGATCATTTCATTTGATACGCATATCATGGAAATGCGTAAAAAATAACTAGTCCGCCATCTTTGGGAGTCCGCCGTAATGGATTTAGACTAACGTCACTTAGCTAACCATGCATTGTCATCCAAACTAAACATGTATGCAAAATTTCAGCTCAATCGGAAACCGGGAAGTGGCTCAAATTTAACTTCTAAGATTTTTTTACATAGCTGTTGTGGTGAAGCTAATAAAAGCGTGTTATAAACAGGTTAGGCCAACACCTCGGCCGCTTATCCCAACACCTAACAAAACAGAAAAGAGGATAATCTAACGCCCACTAAAGCTAAACAAAGCAAAAGCACGTACACGCTTTAAAATTGCAAGTGTTTTAAAGAGACAAATTGCCTCTCCATCGGCACCGAATTGGGCACATTAGCCTGCTTTCCTCAATCTAATCGACCTACACTGGAAGACGAATTACTGATACGTGCTGGCTTATTTTTAGACTGAATCTTTGTGCTTGTTTACCGTTTGGGGGTAGGCAGGATTACCCAATTTAGGAACAAAAAAGTAGTGGTTATAATTAGGAGGATGCAGTTTTCATTTTATGGTTTAAGAACTTTATTATTCCTCATCAAGAATTAACAATAATTCACTTACTGAGAAACTAAATTTAAATAAAATGTTTGTAAGCGTACAGAATCTACGTTCATTGTAAAAATAACAAAATATGAGGGTAAGCGATCACAACAACAAATAACAAATGTATTTAGTAGCTAATCATTTCAAAGGTAGATTAAGTAAAATGTCTACATACAACTAGCTAGCAAACCCTTGGCCACAACCACGTGGCACGCGTCCTGCGACACCTACTGCGGAAGAAACAAATTTCTTTATCGTGTGGATAGTGCCTAACCCGGTGTCCGAGTTTTAATGCCGCCCATGGGCCTCTGACTTGGCTTTACATGCCGTCGAAAAATATCTCTCAGGCATCCTGGTTTGGTTTCCTCACGATGTTTTGCTTCACCGAAGCAAGTGATAATTATTATTATACAATTAGCACATGAATCCGAAAAATCAGAGGTTCGGTTCGAACTTGGTGATATATGACTTGGCAGTCCGAAGAGAAACAAATGTAACAAGATCTTTCGAGCAAGCTGTGACTGAGCGCGACTCGACAAGCGGAGCAACAGTTTGGAGTGTATTATCTACTCGCGCGACGGAAACAGATGACGAACGATATTGGTGCGCGAGTGAATCAAATGAACTGGCTAACCGCGCGGCGGCCACGACTTCAGAGCGGGTACGAGCGTGGTCTATTATGTTGCTATCGCTTCTGACGAATCGTAGCATGGCATGAAATTGCGCGCGAGTGACGCATGTCGTAAATCGCATCGCAAGTCGCAACGCTCGCGGCTGTGAATGGAGCCTCATGAGACACGATTCATAAATGTGGGTTTACTTCAACAACCAGTCACTGAATTTACTGCAATCACCATTCACACTTTATATAATATTATTTATTACTTTTATCTAGTAGAAATGGAATATTATTAAAATAATCACCACAAATTGACCAACAGACAATTAATTGGATAATCCTTAAGCAAATACATACATACATAAACATGCAAATAACTATGGTGTTGATATATTTTAAAATATTCCTCTCCGCCATGAAAGAACGCCGCATTTTAAATGGTTTTAAAAGAGAACCTCGTTGCACGATTTTATGGACGGAAAAACTTGTTGCTAGATTTTGTAGAATTTGATATTTTATGTGTAAAACACCAGGTTTTACTCATTTCTCATTAACCTCGGCGCAAAAGGGAATTTTATGAGTTTGGCGCTCGGGCTTATTCGTATGTGTTCGCGTATGAGACTATCGCACCTCCGGAATGAGTCGGGAATAAATTTTATGCAATTTTTCAGTAGTTGTTTTAGTACTAATTACAAAGCGTATCCACACAGAAATTTGCGTGTAGTTATTTTTGTTCACGAGTATACGCAAAACTCTTTCTTTATCGTGTAGTCCAAGCCTGCTATAGCAAGTATTTACTTTAATAATAATATTAATAAATACCCTGTTCCCGGTGCCGGTGGGCTACTATTTTTTATATTTTAAACGTTTTTTGTATGTTTTTTTTAAGAAATGTTCAAAAATGTATAAAATAAGATAATAGATGATTAAAGGAATTTAAATAATAATAATAACAGCCTGTAACTGTCCCACTGCTGGGCAAAGTCCTCTTCTCATACAGAGACTTAGTTTAACTATATGAAAATTCATATATCACTTTATGTAACTTAACTGTTATTTAAGTTGCATGTAATAATTCTAAGGCTTTTTTTGTTGTGAAAATTTAAGTCTGAGATTGAAAAAAATGCGTCACTAAACTACCTTACCTACGTATAATTAGTTTACTCTTAGCCTATCCTAGGTCGATTTTTGCTCAGGGCATCATCATTCATTCGTGTTAACGATCATGAAATAACTAAATCAGTAATTGTTAGTCGCATAACCCTGCCTCCTAAGAGCGTTATTCTTTCAGCACGACCACGCGTTTTGTTCCTTCGCACAAAAAGAACGCATGTTTCCACGACGTTCGCTTTGGTTAGGATGCCGGCTAAACACAGTTTTTACTTATAATATACGCACAAGCCTTTGCTCAGCATTGGAATGAAACGGACTAACAGTATCAGTACACATAAACAATAACATAACCTCAAAATCTTATCAAAATCCACAACAACCAAGCCACATTCCCAGCACCCTCCTTCAAAAATCCTTTTTAAGAATAAAAGCGCTCGTTTTTAAATATTTGTGGCCATCCATCATTGAACAGCGGTACATACAATGGTCCATTATGGGATATTCGGAGCGGCCGGTGACCCGACGTCATTAGAGCTCGACGCTCTCGCATCTGCAAAAAGTTTTTCTTCATAAAACAGAGGAGGGGGTGGAATGGTGTTGGGTTTAAAGTTTTTTGTGTGAGAGAAATTGAATACTGCATTTCTTTTTGTTCAATTGAACAGTTTCAACCGATATTTTGAAACAAACAGACAAGAGGTGGATGGTTCTCTAAAAAAAAATATATTTCAATAAATGCGATAAGACTAATTTTGAAAATAGCGATAGGCATAAGCTTTATTTGAGCACTATGACCGTATCTTGTCACTACCTATCTACACACAATTAATTGATTTGTTACCTACGATATGCGTTCTGACCCAACAATGAGCTGTGGAGTTTATTCCACCACTTCTTCCCAGCTAAAACACTAGGAACTGGCGGAGGACGGGCGTTTCAAGGCCTTTGAATTTTGATGTAGCTGATTTTCAGCATAATTTAAATAAATTAATTTGGTTTTGGCGGACACAATACACTGAGCATTATTAAATATTCTAAAACAAACTAACTTACAAATATTTTTGAAGGATATTTGGACAACATTAAATCTTCAATACAAAAAAAAAGTGTTAACAACAACTCCACGCCACCTATGTGGTCGAAACAAACGCTTTCATTTCAGCAGGTTTTCGTCCGCTGTCGAAACTTATTTGCATAAGTAAAACTGGGAAATGAAGCGACAAATGCATAGCTCCCAAGTGATTCTTTTCACGATGCGGTGATCCTGTTTCATCAACAATTTTCTACCAATATTGAGGATATTGAGTCCTCCTGGACAGATTTTCACATATTATTTTTATCAAATTACAAGTGTCAGTAAAGGTACTTTCGACGAAAAAATAAATTTAAATTTCAAAATCGAACTTAAAATAACAATATCGTACGTATGGCTGCATGATACCGAGAGTTGAAAATCGAGATCGAGATGAAAAAAAAAAAATCATTCGCGAGAACGTTCTATACAGCATGCTAGGAGTGGTCCAGTTCACCAATTCAAACATGCATTAGGCCGAGTGGACCGATTAGTTGATTAATAAAGAGCCTTACAACGAAGCTACGGAAAACAAGTGAATAGCGCGCGTGATAGGTATAAGTATTCTACTCTTCGCGCCCGTGTCGCGTTTTGCAAATACGCATCGCACGTGGAAGTGACTAGAGCTTAAAGGAGTTCTTTTTTTAAACATGTACATAAAGACCAATTCCAGCCATTTTCTTGACGAACCACAGATTACACAAGCTTCCTTGAAAACTGGTTATACAACGCAAAGTCACGTACTGCAATATCGGAGTTCAGTAAAAAGATAGCAATACTTGTAACTACACACGCTTCCTCAGTTTCTTGCAATTTTCTACAATGTAGATATAAACAGCTGTTACAGGAAACGTTTGTATGTTTCTTTCTCAGAATGCAAGGAAAGTTCTAGGAAAATGTTGTGTGAGAGAGTAAGTAAACATTACTGAGAAGACTGTATACCATTAATTACTGTGCTATGTTTGCTGTGAATCAATAACGGAGTAACTTTATACACATGTTTAGCTTATATATTAGGAGCTACTAATGAGAGTTTACCAACCTACATTTTTCTGTTATTGAGTTAGGGTTCTTTTCTCCACAGGAACGCTCTATCTAACTGCCTCGACTGGCCCGTTGCATGTTGGTGGAGTGGACGCAAGCGCGACTGCTGAGCATGAAGGCCTGAGTTCTGTTTCGGGCAAAGTGTTATAAAGCTTTTCCATCAGGAATTTCTCAGTAGCAACCACAGAGTCCGGATTTGCGCCCGGTTGGTAGCAATAGGCTGGCCCCCAATTACATGGGACTTAAAACATAAATGGCGAAATGTGGGTATATTATTAGGTACACCTCTGCCTAACCCTTCGGGGATTACAGGCGTAATGTTATGACCGCTCTTTCATAAGAAGTCATCTAAGACTTATTTTGCTCTTGATGTGATACCTCAACAATAAAGGAGTTATTGTGTTATCGACCTTTTTGCGAAAATACAGTGAGATTTGCAATATGAAACTTATGGAAATCTTCAAACTTTTTGTACCAAGTTTCAACGTACGGGCCCCATATGAAGGTGTTAAAGCAGCAACTACGCTTTCGATCCAATACATTTCAAGCACACATCCATGCCATAATAGAGAACTGAACGCAATTAATTCTTCACGCTCGACAACCATGCTAACAAATAAGAAAATGTATACACATTTCGCAACAAGCAATTCAAAATGTATGCTCCGATTATTCCATTCAGGATAATAATGTCGCATTTCTGGGTTTAAGCACAACAGCTACTGACCTCTTTAAAAAGAAACCAGAAACTGAAATGTAACCCTGTATTTCAGTTGCTCGTAATAATATAATATTCTGAATAAATTCGAATTCATTTTTCGTATGCCTTTATGCCGTTATGAATATTTACGACAAACCGGCATTAAACTGGCATTTTGAGTTTAATTTCTTTATTTATTAATGGGTGCGTTTTCCAGTAATGCATTCTGAAATCATCGTCAGTTTATAGAAGTTCAATGCTGGACATGTCCTCTCAACCTTCGGTCTCTTTCATTAAACTGCAACCACCTCACCCTGGGACGATTTTCACTTCAACTATCACATCTTTCGATTTTAGGTTCGGCAACTGAATACCAGTATTTATATGGATCGACTACAATCTGACCTCCACAACCCAGTTTCTGGGTAACAAGATACCCCTTTGAAAGACTAGTTGTCAGAATTTCGGGCTTCTGATTACGATTGTCACAGATCTAGTAATAGCACCAAAGGTTTAACGACCTTTCCAAGACAAGGACGGTGGGTCTCTTTTTTTGTAATTAATGGTCACAAATCCTCGGGGTCAGTTCATAATACGAACCTTGCGGCTACCATTGTTTAGTCACGTACTCTTCATCACTTTAACACGTTTTATTATTGCAGAACGAATTCGATAAACTCATACTACAAATATTATGTTGGATTAATTAATTAGTTTTGTATTAAGAGCCCCAGGTGCAAAGTTCTTATATATCAATTTGGTATGTTTTTAAACGCAAATGATACTACATGTGAATTGCACCCGTGTGAAGCCGGGGCGGGTCTCTAGTTTGGTATAAAGACAATTTGTCTCCGCTGACCAGGATAGATCCTATGAATTGAACTATAATAGTAACGACAAAATAGAAAATAGATTACATTGGTTGGCCTATTTCTTCGTGTACGCGTAGAAATCCAAAGTAAAATTTAACAGCCTTTAAACACTCAAGACTTAGTTACATTTATTCTAGAACCTGATAAAGTTTAATGTCAAAGCCTACGTCCAATTAAACAAAGCCATACCTACTTAAAAATCCAGCACCTAAATCAAAAACAGACTAAAGTTCTAAACCAAACGTCAAAATCCATTACCACTAATATCCCAGACCGTTTCGCAGCCACTAAACATAAACAGTAATGTAAATAATACCTAATAAATACCCATACACCGCACGTTTGCGTAATAAAGGTAATTCTCTAGTATTTCCACGCGCAACCGAGCTAGTTTCATGTAACTGCCGTGACAGTGTTGCCACAGAGTATGTACAGACAGAAGGTCGTATCCAAGTAATTAGTGCAAAGACACGCTGGCACGCAAACATGGGAGCATTCATATGCAGGGTCGAGGGCGTAAGAGCAGTGCTTTAATCCGGAATATGATTTTATCAGTTCATAAATAAATAAATAATAGAAATCGGTAATAAAGACTAGACATAAGTAAGTACAATGTCGTAGGCTAGGTAAGTTATGACGAAATGACAAAAATGTTGTTGCACGTAAAACCGTTTGTGGTTGATCTCTCTCCAGTCGTGTCGGACTATGAGAGTGAGGTAAGAGAGAGAGAGAGCGCCTATATTAGCGCACACACTTGTGCACTATAATATCTTCCAACTCGATCACTAGTCTCCGCAGACAAATCCATGACCGAAAACTGTCTCAAAGACTATGGTGTGTGCGTTCATTTTGACTTGTCGTACGGACACGACCTTCTGTTCCTATCTATTCCACGTAATGGCCGAGACAGTGTCGTTACGCGCAACAAAAGGGATTTTATTCAAATAGTTTCCGTCTGGCGTTGGGTTTATATTGAAATTCTTGTGGGCGAAGCTGTGTTCTTTTTTAAAGTAATTTGAAAGTTCCTAAGTGTGTCTTGAAATTTAAGTGAGAAAAGTTTTTAGTATAAAGTGTTGAGTTGGTCTAATTTCATTTTGGCATTTGACAGGAGAGTGATTCGACCTGGTTCGGGTGGTTTTGGCCGCGCGTCGTGTATAATGGCCTATTTTTTTAAAACTTAATAGACTTGCGTGTGACCGCAACTCGCCTGATGTGAAGCGATGATGCGGCCTAAGGTGGAGCACGCTTGCCTAGATGAAACCGATTCACTCGAGCCTTGAATAGGTCTAGATTATAATAATCAGGGAACAGAGAAGTCGACAGTGTAAACTTTAAAGGCTCATTATGCAATGAGGGTGATATTGGTTTAGATGGGCATGAGGCTCATAGTGTGGGTACCTAGCTAAACTATAGTTCAACAGATT
Source organism: Standfussiana lucernea (assembly GCA_964057025.1). Classification (NCBI taxonomy): domain Eukaryota; kingdom Metazoa; phylum Arthropoda; class Insecta; order Lepidoptera; family Noctuidae; genus Standfussiana; species Standfussiana lucernea. The sequence goes on along the minus strand of OZ059786.1, from coordinate 15,930,488 downwards.
TAAGTTCTGTATCAAAACCTAGTCGTCCAAACACTGTTTTAAGCTTTCACGGTTTATAACTGAACTTACACTATCACTTACGATATCTTCCGCGATTAATGTTTATATTGATCATATTTTTTTTTTATTGTTTTTTTTTTGTTTGTTTTTATTTGTTGTTTGATTGCTCCCAACAAGTTTTTACCATCCACCCGCATTCTCCAGTCATCTCGTGATCATGGCGCTTGCAAAAAGCGTCGAAATATCGGGAGCTCAATAAATACATTAATCGCGGAAGATATCCCGTAAATGATAGTGTAAGAGCTAGTCGTCCAGCCTGTCTATATCTTCTAAAGTCTGAACTTTGTTTGTGACTGACTCGTTGGTCCAGTGTTCGTAAGCGCAACTGCTGGTCGGAAGGTCTTGGGTCCGATTCCCAGGTCGGACAGAGTGATAGAAGGTTTTTCCATCAGGAATTTCTTAGTAGCAGCCACGGAATTTGGATTTGTGGCCGGTTGATGGCAATAGACTCACCCCCTATTACATGGGACTGAAATATAACTGGCGAAATGTGGGTGTACTAACGGGTACACCTCTGCCTAACCCTTCGGGAATTCAGGCGTGATGATGATATGTTAAGTCTGCATATTTTAGAATCTTTCAAAAATTACGTGTTTATCCGACTAAAATTGTGCTGGTAATAAAAAGGCATTTACTTATACATTCTTCATTAAAAATGCAACATAAACATATACCAAAGCATCTCAACATGTCGCGGGTGAATCCCTCTCAATATTTCGTAGGACGCGCGAAAATTTTTCAATCTACCCTTTTTGGTGGCAGCACATGCCTGTTCAACCGAGCAGCAACAAAAACGGCAATTCATGAACGTTCTCAATTCAAAATGGAATGCGTTCGGGACAGTGTCGACGGTGAGCGATGGAGGCCGAAGACCATTTTGTTTTTTCTCACGACATTTTTGAAAAGGTTCTTGTTTCAATTTATTTCTTTAGTGCTTTTTCTGAAGCTGGGATTGCAATTGTAGTGGCTATATGAGTTTTTGTATTCAGTTTTCTTTGATGCTAAGTTCCCTGTTGTGGAAAATTGCTTGCCATAAAAAACTTTGATTTCTTAAGTACCTGCATATTTTGAGGTTTTGTGTTCGTGGGAAATCAGAATTCTACTAATTGAATGGTAAACCCTCACTCTGTACTGATGCCCAAAAAGAGCTTATCTAGTTTGGAGCCAATGCAATTGTTTTTTCCTTGTAATATTTTTAGCAATTAAGTTTTGAAGTGTTTAATCTTCTTTTTCTGATTAGAATTGTAAAACGCTTGAATATCAGCAACAACATCAAAAAGAAGAAACATCAATGAAATTGATTTTGTAATTTGAATCATAAATACTTGGCCCTTTTTAATCAATAATCAATTTTGGGGTCTATGAAATAAAGCCAAAAATACATTTTTAAATGCAATCCTCACACCAAAACTTCTACCATCAACTAACTATAACACTATTATACAACAAAAACCGTCCAGTATCATACATTGCCCGCCGTGGTCGCAGTAAAACCTTTTTAATTGAAAAACTTTGCGCCAAAGAGGCTTTACTCGAGTTACACTGTAGCTGTATATAACATTGTATCATATTTTCAGCTTTATTTATGTTTTCTTTGAGAATTTTCATGAGATTTTGCTTTTATCTATTATCACTGGAAGATGGTAGGAAATTGAGAGAACATAGAGGCGGCAGCTACAAAAAAGAGAGTATCTAAAATACACCACACATATTTTAAAGCAGAATTTTATCATACAGGGTGTTTGGTGCATCATTTGCCAAATTGGACAGGCCGAAAGGAGGGGTCATTTGCTGTCTCTTCAGCCCCAATAACTCACCTTTAGCACGGATTTTTTATTTCAGTTTTTTATGTTTATTTTGAAATACCACAAAATTCGAAATTCAGTCCACTGTCCGCAGCCAGTCCGCTGTCTGAATCGCAATTTTTAACTACATATCACTAAATAACTTTCATCGCCCGAGCATCTACGAGCTACGACGTGCTACGCCGTAGCACCCTGCTACGAGATACGAGCAATAAGGGCGGGGCTTAAACAGACACTTTCGACTTATGTTTAGAGATGCAATATCTGGCTTCACTGCTGTTGGCATGTGTTTTAACTACTAAAGGAAGTTACTTGTTTAGGAGTAAACAAACTTGTTCTATAGTATTTATTTTCTTAATATCAGAATTATTGAATGAGACATCCGTTAAAAATGACACTAATGCAATGGCCATTTCACTAACAAAGGCGACACCAAAATTAATTTGTTATCGTTGGTGCCTTGTCAAGCGTTACTCGTCTAAAAGTGCACCCTTATTTAGGTATCAAAATAGGTGACGGTTATTATTAGTGAAAACAAGGAGCAGTTTTCAAACCACTCAACCCGAGGAATAAGATCTTTCTTTTCAACGTCTATACAAATAAGTAAAATTGAAGTGTCTGTTTATAATTTCAAAATAATGGCTTTTTACTGAAGCATGTACATATTTTCATAACGCATTCAAGAAGCTGTTATTTTATGTATACGGTACTTATAACAGAACAAAAGATTGTTTAATTTTTTGTCTATCTGTCCGTTTGTTCCGACTAATCACCGAAACGGCTGAACCGATATTGACGGGACTTTTACTGACTTATCTAACAGATAGCTGATGTTATAAAAAGTAACTAAGGCCACTTTTATTTTAGAAAAAAAAGAGTCGAATTGTAATACATTTTTTTTATTCGATTCCACGCGGACGATGTCGCGAGTGACAGCTAGTTAGTATTAAGAAGACGAAATGTGTCCCATTTAAATGTTATCTTCCCTTTACTTAACAAAAGCACAACTCAAAGACGAGGAATTTTCTTCAAAATCCTATTAACTCTAAAGTCCTTATTTACCATTCTTTAATACCGAACGGTGAGACAAAGAACTCTCTCTTTATGTTAAAATTGTGATAACTGAGTCCTGAACAAACAATTTCGTCTTAGAGACACACGTATTGTCTTAATTACGAATTGATAATTGTAATAAAGGATTTGTTCAGTTTGAAGGAGTACTTGTGATGAAAGATGTGTTAGAACACCTAGATTTGCTTTTGCCATCTTTTACGAGCATGTGACTATTTTGGATCTGAAACTTGGTTAGGCAGATGTATGTATACTTAATAGTACAACCACATTTCCCTAATTATGTTTAGGTCCCATGTAATAGGGGGCGAGCCTCTTGCCATCAACCGGGCACAAATCTAGACTCCTCGGCTACTACTGAGGGATACCTGGTGGAAAAACCCAATTACACTATGCCCGACCCGGGAATCGATCCCAGGACCTCATGCTCAGCAGTCGCACTTGCGACCACTCGACAAACCTTATAAACCTTACCAGCAATCCCGGTTTTTGCTTTTTTTTTTTCAGTCCACACCCCAAGGTAAAGGGGCGTCCATTAGTTATGTGAGTCGTTTTGGGGGGAGGGCGTCTAGCCGAATCTCACCTTATCTCACGAGGGAAAAAGGGGGGATTTCGGCAAATCACGTTTTTTTTTATACAAGAAACAGTGTAGAATAGCGTGAAAACCAGGTTTAAGAACACGTGTTTATCCTCTAAAATATGGCTAAATCCTACACAATAATATTTAACAATAAATAAATTCAATGAAAATAATTACGTTTATGAACGCCCGCTAAGAGACAGCAAAGTTATCAAGGAAATCCATCGTTTAATTTCCAAGCAGAGTACCTACTATTCTATTCTGGCCTATTCGCGATCTTAGCACAAGGTTTTGTGTACTCAAAAGATCATCGGCGTTTCAGCAGGCAAGACGACTTCATGCTAATTCAGCCTAACTCCGGTTAAGAGCGTTTACGCCGTCCATGCGCTGTTTGACTCCAAAACAGTACTTTTCAAACCCTTTAATACCATCAACCCTTTATTTTACAAAAATGATAATAACTAATAACTTTAGGAAATTTCATTGTCTCAATAGTTGGAGAAAAAAAAAATTTCAATTAATAGTGTATTGGTAAATTCTATCAAGATAAGTCTACAGAGATTTTCTTGATTTCCCTTTCAGCGTCCGTTTCGAAGCTCTAATTATAGGAAACCACTGGCAAACCCAGTTAGTTTTTTTTTTTTACCAATTCCTAAGATCCTAAGGAAAATAGTTATAGAAGAAAATTTTTTGATTTAGGTATCTTTATATAAGAAATTAAAGTTCAAACAATGTGAAATATTAAGGAATTAAAATGATTTTTTCACCGATATATCTTACTTAATTGAATATAATAATAGCATAATATAATAGAAGAACATATGCTTTAAAACATCCAATTTAAAATTTCAAATAATTTACAGTGATTATTTTTCTATAAATATTTGAAAACTACTATAAATCACTGCGCGCGAGCAATTTCAAATCAGTCCGCCGCGAGGCTTTCTAGAGAGAGGACACGTCGCTCGGCGCTCTGACTGACCTGAGTTGACCTTAGTCGTACTTAGAAGGATAGCGGACGTTTATAGTGTGATTGAAAAATCTTGGTACTTTGATGATTAAATTTTTTTATTATTGTTTTTGATGACTGACAATATTTTTAGTGACAACAAATATTTACCCTATTATTGACCTACGAATTTTATTTATGAAAACTTTTACTTATTTTTTTTTTTTTTTGTAAATAAGAACATAAATTGTTTTTAAAGTTAACGCCAACCTATTGTATTTCCCTCATAAGAGGTGTCACTAAGAGGAACATCACGTCAGGTTAAAATATAATATAAAATAAACATAAGTAAATCCGTATAAAGTGATTTATTTGAATAGAATAAGAAATATTTATTAATCAATCACAAATCAATAATAATTAACGAAGTTCGGTTTCTTTCTAAAGTTTAGATCAACAAATTCATGTTTGAATAACTAAAAAACGACTTTAATATTAATCATAATTATAGCTATACTTACAATATATTATTAAATACTTATTTTATGCACTCGTAGTTTCGTAATTCGTGTACGTTCAAATTCAAATTAAATTTTACTACAACAATTGCACTCGAACGGATCATAGTGGGTTAGTTTGACTATAGCGCAAGAGAACGCGCCAGCGCTATGCACACAGGCACGCGCACTTCTGTGTGCGTAAAAAATGCATTGAATTACCTAAACTTGACTTCGCGCGATAGACGTAAACGCTCTTAACACTCGGGAATGTTATTATTTCGACATCATTCTCCCTTACCCCTTCAAATCGTACGTAAATCGTGTAAGATATACCCAGTAGGCCTACATGTACATAGGTCATCCATATATCTTATTTTTCAAGAACTGCACAGGTATTCCGGTCGGACACATGTAAATCGTAGCCTGTTTTTAACCGAATTCAAAAAAGGAGGAGGTTCTCAACTTGGTTTTGTTTTTTTTTTGTGTTTGTTATCTCATATCTTCGTCATTTATGAACCGATTTGAAAAATTCTTCTTTTATCTGAAAGGATACACTTTCCAATTAGTCCTATAGAAATTTCATCAATAAAGGTTCAGTAGTTTGGTTTTTAAATCAAAATAGCTGGAAAAAATATGTCATCCAAGTTTTTTTTTTTTTGTTATTTCCTTAGATAACAAAACAGGCTATGCAGGCTCTATGGCTACGTGCGCTTTCGATGCAAGGGGTTTCTTTAAACTCCTGGCATCAAAAGCGCACATTACCCAATCATATCACACCACCGACCCACTATCTGCATTCTCCCCACAGCATCTTTATAGCAGAAACTTGCACATCGAACTACAATAACTAAAGCCTCGACTTGGAGCTGACTAGACCGAAACTTAGACCGACACGTGCATAGTTCGGAACTGGCGCTTATCATAACGTGTACCCAACTACTCCTGTTTTGGATCAATGAATTTTAGTACTGGGAGTTTGAGATACGGAGTTGGGACAGTAGGAATATTATTTTATATGGAAGTTTGTGAGTTTGGATGTATGTTGCTCTTTCACGCTTTTATAGCTGAATTAAAGAATTAAAGAAAACTGGAATATGACCTAAGGGACTAGACAAAGTGGTATTCTACCGGTGAAATTGATGATCTTTCTTTCTTCTTTATCGTGTGGTTAGTGCCTAACCTGATGTCAGAGTTTTTATACCGCCCATGGGCGTCTATCTTGGCTCTAAATGCCGTCGAGAAATCTCTCAGGCATACTGATTTGGTTTCGTCACGATGTTTTACTTCACCGAAGCAAGCGATAATTACACAATACGCACATGAATCCGAAAAACCAGAGGTGTGTGTCTTGGGTTCGAACTCGAGACCTATGACTTGGCAGTCCGACGGTCACACCACTAGACTATCACTGCTTAAAACCAGTATAGCCTTGCAACGATTATGGCAAAAGACGAAATTAGCTACCGCAAAGTAGAAGCCCTTGTAAAAATAACGGGTGTTTTTTTACAGACAGAGATTTTTACATTGAAATAAAACACAGCAAAAAGGGGGAGTAGGACATGTTAAGTCGCATGTCTACGCTGATAAATCAGAACATCCGGGACCAACGGTTTAACGTGTTGTCTGAGGCACAGAGGAAACTCGGTATGTAATGATGCTCACCGATCCACAGACCGACCTTGACAAGCGCAGGTTAACCTTGAAGATCGACCCTTACGGCTGTTATTATTTAGCCACGAGCTCAAATAGCAGTCCTTACTTAACCTATAAAACAAAAAACCTCCGCAGTACAGCAATGGGCAATAAAGTGATTTATAACAACTTTTATACCAGCAGCGCGATGGCGCGCATCAATCACTTTCAATCCATTTGGAGCTGAATAAATAACTCCCGCGTCGATACTCGAAGCTTTTTAATGGTTATAAGCGTGTATTTATTGTGTACGGAATAAAATAAAATAAGGCTGTTTATTTTAGTTTGTTTTTGTGCTGTGAATTGCGTAGTAAATGAAATTAAAATGAAAAAAAAATGTATTTCAGAAGTTCTGACATCAAAAATACAGCTGTACCTACACTTGTAGCTGCACCTGCATGTCGCAGTCACGACGTGCAAGCTGTATTTTTTTTTTTTGTTGCGTCCTGTTTTAAGTATGGATAAGTGTTATGCGTTGTATGTTTAATGCTTATTTTTTGTGATTTTGTATGCTCGTGGTGTCCCTGCGATAAATAAATATTGTTTCTTTCTTTTTATTCTGTAGTACGTACGACTGCCATTTTGTGCGTGACCATATTCGCAGTTAATGTCGCCATTTTGTTATACAAAACAAAGAAAGATTCCTCAAAATAAAAAACACAAATCTTTACAAACCGTAAACGTCTTTTGAGCCCCAAAATCATCCTAGTATCACTGAACAATATTATATGACTAAATAAAGAAAACATTTTTTTTTAATTAGACTGTTCAACTGCACCTTTAAAAACATTGTACCAACAGCGACGTCAAGAGTTTTCACAGTCCCGAACTAAAAACTTCCACCTACTCTACGCAAAAATTGCAAGACTAAAAAAACTAAAAAATAAAATGCAAAGTTTTATCCAAGCGAAGGGGTGATAAATTGGAGCAAGATAGTTGTACGGGAAGGAACATTAAACCAAGCTGTGCTGGGTACAGGCTGTTCGCTAATGAATACAACCTTTTCACACTAAGTATGGAAGTAGCTCAAGTTAAACTGAACTTGGATCGTTGATGGACAATTTTGAGGACATATTGGGTGACATTTAGAATTGTTTTGGTATGTTTGGAGGCTGAGGGGTGCAATACACTTGTTTTGTCAACAAACGCCGAGTTGAGATCCTGGCACGAGAGCGCGGAGTAAACGTAACGTAAATAAGTCGATTTTAAAATTAAAAATACCCGTTTCAAATATAATATTTTTAAAATTAAAAAAAAAATCATATCTATTGATTTTGCTGATCGTGCTTGATGCATACAATTTAAATATAAATGCTATAGTATAATTGCATTTCGTTAAAGAAATCGATGTATTTATGTTTCGTTTACACCGCGCTCGTGCAAGGGTTCTGCTCTGACTGCATCAGTGAGCAGCGTCCGTGTGAGCTGAGTTTTGGACAGAAGTAGAATTTTTATAAAAGTAACATTTTTTTTTTTCGTTAAATGAACAAATAATAATTGATCTGTCAATCAACCTTACCAGAGAAATTCATATTACCCAGTCACTCGGATATGCAGTCGATCCGTGTACAATTATACTGGTGCACACAGTGAGATTGGAAACTAATCCAAATATTTATTTATTTAAATGACATGGGAGACTTACAGCTAAAACAAACAGATCAAGGACAGTACTATAGTTTGAAAGCCAATTACAGGTCTCCACTTATAAAATACAGAGAGAGAAAAGTAGATTCTACGGACATTCACACCAAGTTACTAAAAACTACAGCATAATTATTATGTTGCTCACACTGCATAGCAACCATCATAACAAAATTAACTACATATTGTAGGGTTTTAGGCTAGGCAGCACGAAATCAATGAGCAAAATAGTACTTCTTTAACACTTTTAAAGATTATAACAAACGTTTAAACATATAGAAAAAAAACCTTTCCAAAATCAAAAAGATACTGTCCCAAATTACCCTTCATTTCCTTCACACCTCCAAATAACAGACTGCAGCCACTCCCGCCCACTGTGTACACGTACCCAAACCAAAGTTGCGCCATAAACCATCTTTGTAACCCGTCACCTGAGGTTAAGGTCTAGTCAACTGTTCCGATAGAGACATTAAGGCAATCTGCGTGGTACGTGCCGCCGCGGTAATGAGCGCCGCGCCGGTTGGTAAGCGACGTTTCTATACTTCGAGAATGTTCTAGAACGGTTGGAAAGTTTTAGAGAGGTTAGGTAGCTGAACTGGAAGAGTTACGTAGGTAGAATAGAATAGAATATACTTTATTGTACACTCAAGTTGAAACACAACTGTTTTATAATATTGTTAATTCTATGGTTACAACATGTTGGCGGTCTGATCGCCATGTAGATACGGATTTTCATTAAAAAAAAAATGCTTTTTTTCACTAAAAATAATTGAAAAACATCGTGATTATGTGCTATATGTATGTAAGTTGTTCATACATGTTGGAACCCAGTGTATTCCACACATGTCCAGAATAAATTCTCTAAATGATGGGAAAACCTCGTGAAAAAACATATTTTAGTCAGAGGAACAATCTATACCAATATTATAAAAAGGTATATATGTAAATTTGTTCGTAAGTTTGTATGTAGGGGTAATCTTCGGAAATAATGATACGATTCAGAAAATTCTTAAGTGTTTTAAAACGTTTCCGTGGGATAATTTACGGCCATAAGGCGAGTGAAGCCGTGGGCGAAAGCTAGTCTATAATGTCATATAGACAGAATCGAGAAGCGACTGTTTTTAAGGTCATTGTGCCTACTGCCCTTCAAGTTGTTCTTGGAAATCAAAGATGCTTCTTCCAAAAATAATCCTTTTGGTAAGACTTTGCCGAACCATTCACTGCAAGTTTGGCTCATTCACGCAACGTTTATTTCACAAAAAATACGAAAAGAAAAAAAGAATCAAAAGAAAAATAAACCGTACATTCCTTTTAATAAAAATACAAGCGAAAGAAAAACTAAAGCAACGTGAAGTTTCTCAAAAGAAATTCTTTTATTCATCGAGTTGGGCCGTGAGCCAGAGTTGGAAGTTCCATAACTTTAAACATGAAAAACCGTAGAAAAGTATGATCAATCAATTTCATTCGATTTAAGTTGTGAAGGCGGTGATTGGCCGAAGTTGGTGGCGAAAATGGAACACGTTGTATTGGTACAAATTGTTGGAAAAAGATGAAAAAGTGGGTAAAGTTCACCTCATCAGACTTACGATCCAAAATACTTCGGAGAACTTACTTCGATTTTTTGGCAAAGACGATTACAAGTACATCTATACAAATTAATAAAATGGAAGTATCTGTTTGTAATTTCAAATAAAAGCTTATTACTTAATTTAAATCATGCTTACGAAAATATATACGGTACTAATAACAAAAACACGGTTTTTTTCATTTGTATCTGTCTGTGTGGCTGTCTGTCTGTTTGTTCTGGGTTATCTCCGAAATGGCTTTACCGCTTTTGATGGGACTTTTACCGGCAGATAGCTATTATAAGGAGTAATTTAGGCTACTACTACACTACAATAACTTATATTTAAAAAGAAGGATTAGAATTCCACGCCAAAAAAATAAAACCCTTGAAATTGTTGACAAATCCGATTCAAATAGGCATGTAATATTTTTATTATAAATTCACGCGGATGAAGGTCGCGGGGTCGCGGGGTTAGTAATAATGATGTTTGTATGTTTACTAGACCTTTAGATAACTGAATGACACATAATCATCTGCCTAGACATTTCCCAACTATGTTGGGGTCGGCTTCCAGCCTAACCAGATGCAGCTGAATATAAGTACAATACATGGAGCGAGTGCCGATCTGACCTCCACAACCCAGTTAGTATTGTACCCCTATTGGTACCCCTTGGTAAGACTGTCTGGTGGTCAGATTTTCGGCCCACAGTTGTGGTCAAAAATGATAAAGCAACTACGGAGTTCAATACACGTAAAAGTGACTGGAAAATCTTGAAATAGAAACGCCTTTATAGCGACGACCAGAAAATCAATGAAGTCTATGGCTCACTATAACGAAATGAGATATCAATAAAGGAAAACTGGACAGGTAGCAGGAGAACATTACTTTTCTCTATCAAGATAATTGACACCTGCCTTCTTCTAATCAACATCCTAATCAACCCTAATAATATCTCAATATATTAATGGCTTCTGTAGTATCCAATTTGTGATCCCGAGATTACGTATCGTAAAAAGAACATGGACTCCGAATTGGTCTCAGTAATGATTGGCTAAAAAACGATGACGTTGCTTAAACAACTGGACTATTAACAGGCAACTGCTGCGGAGAAAAGCAGAAGGTCCATGAGGCATAAGTCCATGCGCGTAAATGTCTTTTCGTGCAAATGTCATTCGAATGTCAAAGTAACTCCTTGTTCCATTATGCGGAAGACACAAAATAATGTTCGAAAACTAGTGATAATGAATTTTAACATATTTATTCGAAAAATATTTTTTACATTACGTCATTGTATGGTGGTTCCTGAAAATAAGAATAAATATTAAGAGTCGAATTGATAACGTTTGAGCGGGTACACTACATAAATACGAAAAACTTTAATCCGACAGTCACAAATACGAATTTCAAAATAAATAGAGAAAAAAAATCAAATTAAATAAATAAAGAAATTTAAATATTCCCAACATTTATAATTACTATTCTCAAAATACCGAGTTTCAATTGATAGAATAACAAAAAGTCCGACTTTATGATAATTCGAAATATCAAAAATACGAATTTCGATTATTAAAATACCGATTAATTGGAATTCCGAAATAAAAACGCCTTGTGAAACTGCTCGCTCGCTCACCTCCGCGCTTTAATGGTCACAGTTCTGACCTATCCCAAAGGATTCCATAACAGTAGATGGTCATGATACTCGACGCAGGTCAGGACAAAAAAAAAATTAAGGCATGTATTTAAATAATAATGATAGTTTAACTAAAACTAGCAAGTCTTTTCTTATTAACAGTAAGTTGCCAAAGTCAGTTATAGAACTGCCCGATGGAACGTTCAAAAACTACATCAAACGTGTCCTTATTAAAAAAGCATACTACAAAATTACGAACTACGTCGAAGACAACGAAGTTTGGCTTAGTTCCTTCTGCGCATGCGGCCAGGGGGTAGCTCATAAACGGCATAAATATGTGGATCTAAATATTCTCAATCTTATTTTTTTCTTTTTGTTTTAATCAGATGTTTTACAATAGTTTTCAAATCATTTACCTACACACCTTTTGTTCAGAATAGTTACAGCACTGATGACAATATTTGTGTCACTTGTTTAATCCAGTCCTTCTATAATATTTTATTATCTTTGTATAGATTCTTTTTATTTACCGCTTGTTTGTGAAAGTGTGAACATTGTAGGCCTTATAGATTCCTAGATGATTGTAAACTTTTGTTAATTTTTTATCTTGTTCTACGTTTTTGTAGTAAGCAACGACTTATTGTCGCGCCTGCGCTGTCCTCTCATACTTAAGTACTAACGCTGTAATATAAAAATATTGTGAAACCAAATGATTTTAAAAGAGTAACCATGGAGTTTCTTGCCAGTTCTTCTCCATATTTCCTATGGAGAAGAACTGGCAAGAAACTCCAATGCGAACCATTCACCTTTTTTTCAACGTTTTATAAGTGCTCAAGTAGGCCTATGTGAAATAAAATATTTTGAATATCGGAGTTTCAATTTTGCAAAAACAACTAGCAAAAAAATCTAAACGGTCTTCTTTTTTAATGATTGATCCTCTTTCTAAATATTTCGGAGTATTTGGGTGTTCCCCGTTCGAGTAGCTTTAGGATCATCTCAATTAATTTTTGGTACGACCAGGTGTCAAAGGATTCCCGCACACACGGTTTTTTTTTGTTTTTGCTGAGACTTTCTGAGTTTTGCACGCACAGACTTTAGCCTTAAGTGATTGAGTGCCTGTTATAAAAAGGATTTAAAGGCACTTCTGAACCTTCCTATTCTGTGCCACCAAACAAATACTGCAAAAGCGCATAGTATTAAAAAGTGGAGTAACAAAATTGTCCAATTACGAGCGAGCGGGACGTGGACTGTCCGCTTTTTATGTAAATCATGGTGCCCGGAGCCGGAACAAGCTGTTCCTTGGCGCTAAAGAATGTAGTTTACGTCCCAGCTAGGGTGACCATTTGTAAATGAGTTCGGACGCAGTTTAAATTGCGAATTCCTGTCGCATTTTCTGTTTGTACGTGTTTTAAAAAGTTGGAATTACTTTAAGAAATATGTTGTTTGTCTTCGGTTTTGTTTCTCGTTTTTGCAGCGGTGTTGTTTTCTTGTAAATTGATTTGTTTATTGCGCATATTGCAACAGTGACGTAATAGAAAAAGGCGTATAGGTTCGTCTTTCCTGATCTTACACAGCGACTTACACAAAACACATTTAGGAAAAGCACTCTTTTTCTCGTTTGTAAAAGACGGCGGTAAGTTTAAAAAAGTTTATTTGATTGTATCACATGGCCACGAACATTTCATGGATACATAACATGGACTCATGAATCTCAAGACATTTTTCCCCTCGCACAGATCTTACTCGAAAAAACTCATTTACAGCCTAGGTCGATGCGACCAGTGTGCAGTGACAAGAGAATCTCGCGCGCACTCCTCTAATAAAGCTACCAGTTCCACAATTATTATAATGAGCCGTTCTTACAAAGCCACTAAACCGTCGTCAAATTACACAGCTAACACCAAATCTAAAACTTGATTATCTGTAATAATTCAACAGTTACAACCTCCTTGTTATCGGGGTGTCAATTCAACGCCACTTATGTGTACGATGTTAATTGGCGCTTTCAAAACAGTATGATGTTAGACATTATTATAGAGATAAGACAGAGATGAGTTGTGTAAGGACAGTGGTTGTGTGCAATTGGTATTTTTAAAAGGAAGCTAAAATATTTCCTAATTAAAGCACAACCTATATTTTCAGATAAGCATCTACGCCAACCAACAGCTAGAAAGTCGCTCCAAAAAAGGCGAACAGAATAATTCCAAACATCAACAGCGGAATCGGGTTTAATGGGCTCACCGCTTTTAAGCGCATTTTGCTTTATTGTTAAAACGACGCTGTGTGGAGTGGGGCGATATTTAAAAAAAACTTTTCATATTCGATTCGCGGTTATAAACGTTCTTGAAATGTGAATTAAAGCCAATCGAAAAAAGTAATGAGATTTTAATAGGATTATTGCTGAAGAGTCACGTGAATTGTTTTTAAAATAAAAGGAAATGGGGTCTACCAATGTATAAATAGGTAGAAACGGGGTTTTTTTTATCTTCGACATAGTAAACCTTGACAATGAACACACCAACTGCGAAGTTACAATAGAAACCATAAAACTACCATTACGTACATCTTCTATTACCTCATAACTTCCCCGAAAGCCATCGCTTTCCGGTTTCCTTCCCCTTCGAACAGCCGATCCCTTTTTTTTGAGTGGGAAAATCCTTATGGACACCCTCAATCTGCGGCGAACGGAGGGGTTGTGTTCGACTCTAACCGACTAAATACCCACTGTTAGTATTATTACCATGTACTGGGGGCCCCGGAGGTACAAGTGCATTCGCGCGAACCCCCGACTGGTATCAGCTCGCCATTCCAGGTGAGCCCAATCACCAAGTACGGCCTATTTTTCCATGAAACCGCACAGGAACCACTGCGCGCCACCTCTTTGGGCCTGGCTGGTCGGGCGACGACTCAGCCCTCAGTTCGCCGCCCGAACAGCCGATTCCTACCGAAGTATCCCGAAAGTGTCCGAGCTTCAATCCGTTTATGATCCGCAAATTACGAAAGAAATTGAGTTTTCTTTTGTCAAACTTCTCGACGTAAATTCGAGACGTTTTCTTTCTTTAAATTAAAAGATTTAGTTTAAATCCTTAGGTTTTTGAGGGATTCAGAGAGGCAATGAACGACTTACTTCGGTGTCACCTTTAATAGAAATATAGGTACTTAGAAATTCTTTTATTTTGTAAAACAGAGGGGTAATTCGCGTATTGTTATGAACGTTTACATTCTAATTGCCGTCTGTCTGTCCCTCTAGTGGGTCTCATGACAAGGGAAAATCGTTTTAAAACCGTTTTGTATTTTTCTGTATTCTTGACACAAGATTTTCGGTAGCTTATGTCAATCCAAAACCAGGATTGACACAAAATTTTCGATTGCTAATGTCAATCCAGACTTTTTTGCCACTACAGTTTTCACTGATAGAACTATCTCTTTATCTAGGCCTTCTTTTCCTTCACATCGGTTACTAATAAACTTCTAACATTCCCACTTCAGTATGAATCAATAACTAACACAAAAACCCGTAATCTCAACCGGTCTTCGCGGTCCATTTACGAATGACGGATTAATTGATTGATCCAACCCGTGAAATTACAGGACGGCTGTACCCATTAAATATTCAATTAAATTGCCGAATGGCTAAGATGTCTGATTTGATCGGGATCAGGGTATCCGTATCAAGAAACTTGTGTCTACTGATATTGAATAGAGATTACTTGACCTTAGAAATGAAGTTATTACAATCGTGCCTACGTACAGTCAGGATACTTAATTATTTAGCAAATTGACAAGCACGTTATAGACCTTCATGTTGTGTCCGGCAATGATGATACTTTTGATGTCGCAGAAAATTTAAATTGATAGTCAAAAAGCTAAGCAATCCTTTTCCTGGACTCTGTATTGATTTCTGATAGGATATACGGAAGTACCTACTGATATTTTTTCTACTGACAGAAATAATGAATAAGTCAAAAGAGTGAAGTTTTTTAATTTGAACTGCTGAAGCTATTGGTATTCTTAAGGTGCAATTAAACCGAGCGGACTGGACTGTTAATAGCGGACTTTTACAGATAATTTATTGAAATATCTGACAAAGTACGATGTCCATAACCAGTCTGCTGTCTGGTCTACTTGATTTGATCGAAAACTCACCTCAAATGTTTAATCCAAACAAGATTCTACTACAAAACAAAGGAACTAGAACAAAACCAGCCAAATCTGGTTTCTAAGTTCTAAAAAACATTGGAACATTCGTTTTTATCTCGGAACAAGAAGTAAGGAACAACCTTAAATCATTTAGGGTCGTCCAAAAGAGTTATCAAGATGTTGGGGCCAAAAATTCGGAGCCGCAAAAAACTTCTGCCACAATTTAGGGACCAACTTAATGGGTTTTACAAGTGTAGATACTGAGATTCTGTATTATACTCGTATTGTTACGTTGGTTTTGGTATTATAGGTACGCTCATGGCTGAATAATAACAGCCACACGGATCGATGTGCAAGGTTAAGCGACGCTTGCCGAGGTGGGTCCATGGATGGGTGACCGCATATTTTATAGGGAGACCCTTCGGTGCCTCGGAAAGCACGTTAACTAGTTGGTCCCGGCTGCCATTTGCAGATCTTTGACAGCCGTTACCGATAGTCCAAAAGCCCTAAAATCTGACAGCCAGTCTTCCCAAAGGGTATCATGTTGCCCAGTAACTGATTTGTGGATAGGCAGCCGCTCCACGTAATATGCTAGTATTCAGCTGCATCCGGTTAGACTGAAAGCCGACCAACAACATAGTCGCGAAAATTCTGGGCAGATGATGGTGTTCCTAAGATTAGAAGTAGACAAAATTAAATGAGTAAATGTCTATAAATGAAAGATTTCGTTCATATCATAATATGAAAGGGACACGCTAAGAAGAAGATATGAACGGGAGGATAAATAAAATGTAACTGAAAGAGCGACTTAACAATTCTGAGCCCTCTTCAAAGTGTCTCTTGGAAATAAATGAGTTGATATTAGCATTCTGAATGTTATGTCATTAAACTACCTATGGATTCCGGAAGATAATTTTATTTGAAGCGTTCTTTATTAAATCGGCCTCTCAGGAATAACCTAGATATTTACAATCGTATCTATAAACGAGTCAAAGTTGAGTAAATGGTTTTTTTTAAGAGACGATTTTATTATGTAGTTTATTAATTGCTTAAAGTTAGAACTGTAAAAAGTATATGCTTAGATCTTTAAAACTCCGCAACGGATTTTGATGCGTTTTTTTTTTCTTAATAGATAGAGTGATTCAAGAGGAAGGTTTTTATGTATAAAACATGCATATTATAGCAGAGAAAACATTAGTATAAAACATCTACATTTCACCCGTGCGAAGCCGGGGCGGGTCGCTAGATTAGTATAAAAAAAAAACCTTGCGAAGCAGAGGCTTGGCTCTAATATCTAAATAAACATAACAAAGAAACGAAATGACCTCTAAAAACACACCGATTAAGGTACACTATCCTATAAACTGCAACATAAGTCAACCTGTAACATTATTAGTAGAAAAACGGTATTACTTCGAACATTATTAGGATATACGGTGCAAGCCGAAGTGTCTCGCCAGCGGCTTAATGGGTAAAATGGAAAAACTTTTTCTCTCACAACTTAATAGAAAAAGACTCTTCTGAATGGCCCTGCTTTGTTTCCTGTACAAATTGGATTTTTTTTCTTTTATTTGAATGAATTAAGGGTGTGGTTGTTGTGGGGAGAATAGCGGGTTAAGCCTTAGAAGGTTCACTTAAAGAGGAAGCGCCAAAGTAGCCCGCGAAATTCGACGACCCGAATGGCGCAGCGGTAGTGAGGCTGCTTTACGTTCATAGGGTTCCGGGTTCGAATCCCGGTAGGAGCAAGTGTTTGTGTGATGAGCATGGGCATTTGTTTCCGAGTCATGGATGTTTATATGTATAATAAGTATGTATTTACAAACAAAAAATATCTATGTAGTATATCAACTATCTGGTGTCCACTACACAAGCCTCGTTGCTTAGTGTGGCACCAGATGGCGCTGTGTGTAATGTCCAGCGATATTATTATTATTATTAATTCAAATTATATTACGTTTTTGCAATTATTTGGTCAGTATCGGGTTGTATGTTGATTAAAGTACGGCTCTACAGATTAATCCTTACTAATATATTAAACGCGAAAGTTTGTATGTATGGATGTTTGTTACTCTTTCACGCAAAAACTGCTGAGCGGATTTGGATGAAACTTGGCATACAGATAGTTCATAACCTGGATTAATACATAGGCTACTTTTTATCCGTGTAGTACGATCCCGTGGGACAATAACCGAACTCCACGCGGGCGAAGTCATCATTACAACCCACTAAGTTCATTTAATCCCATTGAATGACTTTTTCTTGAAAATCATATATTTTTTAACATAGGACCTAAAATTAATTGTAATGTTGCGGGCTCCCTGGCGCTTTCACCGTAAGTGTTTGTGTCTATTTTTTTTTCTATTAGAAGCTAAGCTAAGCTAAACTGCGATGCATCGGGTCTATCCCAAAAATGCTTTAATGTTAATGGGTCTTCTATCGCCATCCATTACGTTGCGAGACCCATCCGCACCTCCGAGAGCACGTTACGCTGTTGATCCCGGCTGTCATTCGTACCTCTTGACAGTAATTGTTACAGATTGTCAGAAACCCAAAAGAAAAAAAAAGGTTGCTTTTTTTACAATTACATAAGTATGGTAACACGGAGTTTTACCCAATCAGAACAAACTCGCTAAACTTGGTAAGTAAAGGGTGGGCCAAAAATTTTTGCACTTTTGAAACATGAATAGAAATAAAACTACAAATGTTATATTGTTGATAATTTATTTATCGTAATAATCATTTAATGAAATTTATTTTTTAAAAATGACATCGTCCAAATGTGCGCCGTCTCGTTGTTGGCACTCCTGAAATCGACTACGCAAACTTTGGAAAACTCGCTGACACATGCTGCGGGGGATCGCGGCTATCTCCTCGTGGATGTTTTGTTTTAATTGGGATATTGTCGTCGGTTTATTAAGGTACACTCGACTTTTCAGGTATCCCCACAAGAAAAAATCGCATGGTGTAAGGTCCGGGCTTCTCGGAGGCCATGGGATATCACCTCTGCGAGAAATCAATTTGTTCGGAAACATTTCTTTGACTACCGGTAAACTCACATTTGACGTATGGCATGTTGCTCCATCTTGTTGCATCCAGGTCCTGCTGTTGTACCCTTGAAATTCATGCAACTGCGGCGTCAAAAAGTCTTGCAACATCTTGACGTATTCCGTTGAATTCACAGTTGCATTATTTCCTTGATTATTTTCAAAGAAATACGGACCAATTATGCCCTTTGCTGATATGGCAGCCCATACTGTCGTTTTAGGTGAATGAAGTGGCTTTTGGTGTTTAAGGCGAGGGTTGTCCCTGCTCCAATATCGACAATTGTGCTTATTCACGTGCCCATTAATGTGAAAATGGGCCTCGTCCGTAAACAATACATTCTCAAGGCTAGAGAATCGCTCCAGCATAGTGTCAGCCAATAACTTACGTTGAATATTATCATTTGGTTTCATCTCCTGCACAATTTGAAGCTTATATGGGTGTAGTTTGAGTTCCAGATGCAAAATCCGCCGTAGACTAGTTCTTGGTATTGCCAGAGCCGCCGAACGCTTACGCGTAGATGATTCTGGATCGTTCCGTACGGATATTTCGACCTCTCGAATGTTCTCATCACTTCTTCTTGAACGTGGCCGCCCTGTTTGTTTAATATTCGTTGTTGATCCCGTTTGCTCGAACTTCTCGACCCAAGCTTTAATCAAATTAACACTTGGACACTCACTCATACGGCGTAATCCGTATTCAATTCTAAACAGGCGTCGTACAGTAACGTAGGAATCATTGTTTTTGTAAAATTGTTTTACACAAAAAGCACGCTGTTGTCCCGTGAAGCGGTCCATCTTGGCTAAAATTGCATGAAGTGACGCATAGTTTCCCGCCATCCGTGCGCCCCTCCCTCGAACAGTTTAAAAAAAAAACTAGTGTTGCTATTTGCAAAAATTTTTGGCCCACCCTGTATTATCAACTAGCTTATGCCAGCGGCTTCGCCTGCGTGGAGTTCGATAATTGGCCCACGGAATCGTCCTACCGGGATGAAAAGTAGCCTATGTGCTATTCCAAACTATAATCTATATCTGTGCCAAATTTCATCCAGATCCGTTTAGCCATTCTGGCGTGATTGAGTAACAAACATCTATCCATCCATCCAAACTTTCGCATTTATAATATTAGTATAAAGTATAAATTACAGAAACTTTACTTCGTGTTTAAATTCTCAGATTTATTCCGGAAATCTTAAGCTGGCATTTGATAGCGTTTACCTCGCACACAAGATCACTCCACAAGATCATTGGCCATTCATACACATATAATTTCCTTATCATAAGTTGGTACATTGTACATTGAATTGTCGATATGATAAGTAATCACAGAGGTCACCGGGAGAACCTCGTTAGGCTTAAAATTATGATTATGACCCTATTGCAATTACGATGATGAAGCATGATGCGGCAAAATTATATCTGAACAAACAAAAGATACATAACATAACATAACATCACGCCTGTTACTAATCTCAAAAGGGTTAGGTAGAGGTGTACCTCAGAAGCTACTACCACATTTCGCCAGTTATGTTTAAGTTCATACAATTGCTGAGATGACGAGTAATGGAGAAGCATGGAGGAAGAAGACATGCTGTGCCGACCCTAAATAAATTAGGCTAACGGCAGGAGAATGATAATTGGGAGTGAGCTTATTGTCATCAGTTTAAGAAAACATAGTGAAGAAACCGTCATGTCACAGAACGAAAAATTCGAAAACATGTGACATCTACCTACTCGTACTGCGCTCGCCTGGTGGATTACAGCCCACTCTCTCTCATCGAGAGACGGCCGTTGTCTCAGAAGTAGGAACATTATAATCTGAGAATACTTATTATTAATATTTATTATAATTGTTATTGTCACCACGACTCAAAGATCAAAGATGGACTTAAACAGTAACATCATGGTAGGGACCACCTGGCAAACGTCAAAGAGGCAGACCCTGTGCGCGATGGGAGGATGATATCAGAAAAATAGCTGGAGCGCAATGGAACCAGATAACAAACAACCGTGAAAAATGGCAATCCTTGGAAGAGGCCATCTTTGGGGTTCCTAATTAAACAATAAATAACAATACACATTTAACAACAATGTCGTCATGAATGGAAAAGAAAACTAAACTACGTTATACATAAACAAGCAACATTGTGCATCAGTCATATTTATATTTTTAATTATTTTTAGTTAAAATTTTAAATACGCTAAAAATTGTAGTGTGATTTAGGGAAGAAAAGGCTTTTTTATTTTTATTTATTTAATTGATATTGTCACCAACTGGGCACAAATCCTCGTTGCTAATAAGAAATTTCAACCGTGATGGAAAAATACCACCTCATAGAAAAATTATGTTGGGTTACATAGGATTTTTATAGGTAATTTAAAAAAGTCCATTCCATGCATACATTTTGACCGAGTAGGTATTACAGTTTAGTGGTAAACAACTATTTTTGTTTTATTTACCGATGACAAATTCCTACGTGTTCAGAATGATGTACTGAACACGTGGTAATAGTGTATGCTCGATTTGTTTTAAGTAAGTGATGATAACAATTATTATAAATGTTCATCATGACTCGCCAAAACTATCGCGATAGTGTTTTGTTTGATATCTATTTAATGACACTTGTATCACAACCTATTTATATTTGTTAGCAAAACACAAGATAATCAACAATGACGGAGCAAATATTAGAATTACCTAAACGTGGAAAAATGAGATCACATCTGGACATGCATCGCTGGGTTGTTTTGAAAGTGAATAGCAGAAAGACAAAAGGTTGGCCTAAGAACTAATGGATGAATACGGAGAAAAATAGGAATAACATGACCAGGAAGAAACTAAATACTAAGATGAAGACTGATAAAGATGTATGAAGTAAAGACGAAATTAGGGATTAAGTTATGAAGATTATAATAATGTAAGAATAGTTTTCTCAGGCATTTGGATATTTGGGCTATTGAATGAGTTCACGCAATGTTAAACGGTAAAAATAGTAATATAATGTAAACGGTAAATATGGCACAAACAGGTAAACAATGGAATAATTATAATATAAACTGCGAGCGTTTCGCTCCTGATGCCGCGCTTAGGGATACGTTCTAACACGACTTGTTAAGATGGCGTTACAATAAGCAATTATAGTGAGAATTAAGCAATTAAATAAGCAATTAGAGCAATTATAGTCGTTAGTAGCAAGAGTAGTGGTGGACATCTATAAGGTAACTGGGAAACACCAGTTAGACCCTTTGAAGAAGGCAGAGGACAGGGTGTTGTGGCTAAGCCTGCATATGCCCCAGCTGTAGACCGCGATAGGCTAAATGTAATTGATAGACAATGACTCGTAGAAGAACTTCATTCTAAGTATTCGAATGTATTGCACAATATGAAAAAATCACGTAACGAAAGCCCCTACAAATTTTAGGTAGTGAGGTAATCGAGAGCATCTTTGATCGTTATGAAAGATGCTTTACCGCTGTAAAGCAGCTTTATCATTCTTAAAAAGCATTTTTTTGCAAAGATAAGGTTTTTGTGTGACCACTATCTTACCCGTGTATCTATATAAAGAAGATTAAGTACATTAGGCTGGAAGATACTATCTCTAAAGTGTCTATAAGATACGTAACAATACCTACAAGATAATTATGTACCAATAAGCAACCAATATTTTTGATCTAAAATCTAAGAACAATCTTTATAGGTACAATTACTATAAGGAAATACATTCAATAATCGGCTTTGTAGCGATAACAATATGCAATCTCCGAAAAGCCAGTTTTCCACGGTGCGTGATTTTTAAGTTGTGCACGCTCATTCTCGAAACGAAATTACACCAGATTTCCAAGTATAAGACAACTACTGGGGTGGGTATCAAAACAACAGACACCTGCCCTTGTCCCATTCTACTTGGGGTCGGCGCAACTCATCTTCCATTCTCCCCTGTCAGACGTCACGGCATCATTTACTCCTTTCTCTTTCATATCATTCCTCACACGATCCATCCATCTTTTCTTTGGCCTTCCTCTCCCTCTCCATCCATCAACATTTATATCCATCACTCTTGTAGTAACATGCGAGGCAGTTACATAAAAGTATAAAATCGAATTTTCGCTTCCCGCTTCAGCGTCCGCTCCTGCTTGTCACTGCATCACACTCCTTTTTTCGACTTGCTTCTGGGCACTCGCTTTACTCCAAAGACAATTGTTCTACTTTCTAACAGTTGTTTCCAAACGACATTATTGATGGTCTAATCTTGTTAATTTGTTAAATGAACCGGAAGTGAGTTAATGATGAAGCTGTTTTTCCGAAATACATAAATGTGAAAAGGAGATTGTTTGTTAGGCCTTAGTGGCTGAACAGGTTTCGATGAAATTTAGCACATAGGTAGACTATGACCTGAATGGCATTAACATCAACGGCGAGTACATCTCACAATTGAGATTTGCAGATGACATTGTCATACTGGCTGAATCGCTGCACGACTTGCAGCAGATGCTAGATGGGCTAGTTGATTCTTCATTACGCTTTGGTCTCAGGGTGAACTTGGACAAAACCCAGGTTATGTTCAACGAACACGTCACCCCAGGACCTATTGTTGTCAATGGCGGTCCTATCGAGGTTGTTCGAGAATATTTTTACTTCGGGCAAGCTCTGCAGTTTGTTAAAAACAACTTAGAGAGGGAGGCTAACAGAAGAATTCTGCTGGGCTGGGCAGCTTTTGGGAAACTTCGTCGGGTCTTCTCGTCACAAATTCCACAGAGCCTACTGACTAAGGTCTTCAATCAGTGCATCCTGCCTGTTATAACTTACGGGGCCGAAACGTGGACACTCACGGTAGGGCTAGTCCATAAATTCAAGGTCGCTCAACGAGCCATGGAACGAGTTATACTTGCAGTCTCTCTGAGGGATCGTATCCGGAACCAGAGTTGTCGACATAGCTCTCAGAATAGGTGTGCTGAATTGGCAATGGGACGGCCATATTAGCCGTAGAACCGATGACCGATGGGGTAGACGTGTTCTTAAGTGGAGACCGCGAATCAGCAAGCGTAAGGTGGGACGCCCTCAGGCACGGTGGAGCGATCTTTGCAGGATGGCTGGTGGAAACTGGATGAGAGTTGCCCAAAATCGAGTTGAAGGCATGTGATTAAAGAGGCCTTTGTCCAGGCGTGGACTTTTGTCGGCTGATGATGATATTAACACCCGAAAAGCCTTTCAGTCCCTTATTAATATCACTAGCTCGCAATACTCTTAATCCAAAATGCAATCATGAAACAAAAGACGATCGTATCCAGTAATACACGCCTAAGCCCAGCTAGTAATCTTATACAGCCAATGAAAGCTTATTACAGTTAATATCCCTACTTTTATATCGCCATAATAGCGCTAATCGAGGTGTTTTGCTGCGGTTCTCAAATGTTGAGAGAGAGAAAGTTGAAAGGGATTAAAGTGTTTGCTGATAATTAAATAAGGGTAGGTATTGGAATGAGGAAACTGTTTTTTTTTAACATGCTTTTATTACATTCACATCTTTGTAAAAAAATCTTGGAAGTTAAATTCGACCTACTTCCCGGTTTCCGATTGAGCTGAAACTTTGCATTCATGTTTAGTTCGAATGACAATGCATGGTAGCCAAGTGACTCGTTCTAAATTCAATATGGTGGACTCCCAAAGATGGCTAACTAGTTCTTTATTATGCATTCCCATGCTAGGGTCATCAAATTAAAGGGTTTGCTGAGAAGACTACGAGATATAAAATGACGTCACTCTAAAGCATGTTGTTTATTTTTTCTACTAAATATTATTATCTTATAACTTGGTTCTGCCAAATTAGGGAAAAACGACTGAAAATATCATAGTATAGTCCCAACAACGACTGGGGCGAAGTAGAAGATCAACAAACTCCGATGCAGCTTCAGAATTTGCATCATTTATACTAAACTTCGGTATACCACTACTCTCACAAACGAACTCAAATATACGAGTACCACTGCAAACACAATATCGAGGATTAAAAATCTCCCAAATATGTAGATTCTATAAGTATGGAAGTAGAAGACATGCTGCGCCGACCTCAAATGGGCAGGAGAATAATAATGATGGTGGTCCACTTACTGGAGTGTACTCACCCTCGCTGTACGTAGACGGTCATAAAAAACGCCACTAATGGCCAAGTCGTGTGACCGTTGGACTGCCAGCAGTGATACCCTAGTGGTGTGACCGCTGGACTGCCAAGTCATCGGTCTCTAGTTCGAACCCAAGACACGCACCTCTGATATTTCGGAATCATGTGCGTATTGTAAAATTATAACTTGCTTCGGTGAAGGAAAACATGGTGAGGAAACCAGCATGCCTGAGAGATATTTCTTGACGGCATGTACTGTCAAGTCAAAAAATACTCTGAAACCAAGTTAGGCACTAACCACACGATAAAGAGAAGAAAGAAGATGGCCAAGTTAAGAGAAGAAGAACTCTTAGAATACTTTTATCTATGTAGTTCACTCAAAAATTTACTTAGATAGAACATTTCGCCCCGACGGACCGTAAAAAGGTTGAGAAACAGCGGCATTACACAAGCCGTGTTCGACACATTTCACGGAACGGACCCAGATGCTTTCCACCATTACATCCAACCCTTTTCTGGGTTCAATTCCATTGTATCGTCCTACAAAATTACAGTTTTCATTGCGTATAATTTACGCCGACCGAGGTGAATTAATTTCGGACAATGTCGCCTGTTATAAGTTTTTTGAGCTGTGCCATTTGAAAGGATTGGCGGGAATGGGGGTCATCATTTGTTTCTTGAATCACAATGGTAGGCATTTTGCGAGGTTTACACTTTAGCAGCATCTGAAGGGTGATTTTTAACTTTAAATTGAAACAAAACATAGAAAAATTGTTTTAATATTCATGAAATTAGCTTTATTCGACTGATAATTTTATGCAATTTTATGTTTGAATATAATTTCGGGCATGTGGCCGCTGTGGCTGGTTTTTTCGGCTAAATTAATCGTATCACGCCCTGTTTGGCATGAGGCGCCGTCATGTTGAAGCCACATGTGTAAATAGTTACCTCCCCAACTCATGTTGGCGACTCATCCCAACGTATGCAGAGGAAAGCCCTGGCTAATTTCAATACAGCTACTATAAGTTCACATGTAGTGTGTAATATAGCTGCAGAGTAAGCAAAAGGTATTGAAATGCTTGACACGTCACGTATTCTCTTTGTGCCTGTTACGCTGACTCGGCCTTGTAATTGGAAAACGCGTTACCCGTGGAAATGTTTCGTTACCAATATTACATTGTGGTCGAGGATAATATTCCAGAAAGATCAAATAAATGTTATTTCAGCAACTATTCAATCTGTGCTTTGTGACAAAGTGTTAGCAAAGAAACCACCAATTATCTGTAACTCAAACCTTTTATTACAAAAAAAATAAGAAATTCTGGAATTCTTTGGAGTTATTAATATAATTGGCAATTACTTTTTAACCGAGTTCAAAAAAGGAGGAGGTTGTCAATTTGCTTTTTTTTGTGTTTGTTACCTAATATCTTCGTCATTTATGAACCGATTTGAAGAAATCTTCTTTTATTTGAAAGGATACACTTCCCGATTCGTCCCATAGAAATTTCATCAAGATCTGATGAGTAGTTTGGTTTTTAAATCAAAATAGCTAGAAAAAATATGTCACCCAAGTGAAAGAAATTGCGAAATTGATACTTGACAAGGATTCGTGTGTGATACGATAGCTGAAAAGGGTAAAATAATAACTTTTTTTTTCAAAAAAATAACCGACTTCCAAAAAAAGTGGAAATAACTTTACTTTCGGAAATCGGTGGCAAAAAAGTCAATGAAATAAACTATAGTCACCGACTTCCGAAAGTAAAGTTATTTTCCACTTTTTTTTTTGGGTATTTTTTTTTTTGAAGTCGGTTATTTTTTTTGAGTTATTATTGTTAGATTTGTAAACAAGGTTCTATAAAAAATACCTTTTAATTTATAATACCAGTATAACTTACAAAATGTTACATTCTTATTCATTAAAGCTGAATAGTGCTGTACTACTAATTATTTTTGCCATTTTGAAATCTTCTTACTGTCCTTTTTCTGATTTTTCTCGTCGTTCTTGCTTCGTAGACAGTTGGTTCAGTGGTATGTTCCGTAGTTAAATTTTCACTTTCTGAATGTAAAGTAGTTTCTATAGGCTTCTCTGATGTGGAACTAACAGACTCATCTCCAAAATCCCCTGTTCCTGTCCTGTCCTTCATAATTTCTAAGCTAGTATTATTCTGTCTGTCTATCCTCTTAGAAAGAGTCGCAATCATTTGACTGAAATTATTTGAGTTATTCGTCATATCATCTGAATATTTATTTTTATCAACATTTTCGTTCGTTAAATTCATTGATATTATTTTTGTGCTCTCGTTTTTCAACGAAGATTTAGTTGTATTGTCTTTCGCTGCATCGTTCGGTTTCTGAATTTTGACGATTGTTTCATTGACTACAGTCTCTGCACCAGCATCGGATGAGCTCGCATTCTTATCAAAACTGCTTTCAATTAAACTATCGATTAATTTTTCTAATGAGAATATATTACTCTCTGTTTCAGATTTCCCTACTACATAAATCGCTTTGATATCCACTTCATTATTCGTATCGTTTGGTAGTTCTCGTTTGAAGTATTTGGGTGGATAGTTGGCGTCTTTATCTGGGAACATGGACACAAAGTATTTCGAGTTACCAGTACTTTGTTGATTTGTTGGATTATTTGGTCCAGATCTTTGACCAACACTTAATCGGCGGTCAAACTTATTCAGCGGCCATCTTGTATTTGACACGTCTACGTTTTCAGTTTTCAAAACTTCTGACTTCATGTTCTTAACTTGTTCAGCAAGGTTGTACTTCAATTCCACCTTTGGCAATTTCTTGTAGTTGAAGAGAATCTTGTATCTGTCTTTAAATGGATCTGGGCGCATTATTGTCGATACGGGTTTTTCAGGTGACTGAGGTACTGAAAACATAATGAATATGAATTTACAGTTGACCACTTTTTAACCATTTCTGCTATTTAATGCTCGGGAAGTATGACATAGTCATCGATAAGAATTAATTTCGTTGTCTGCAGTCATTGTGTCGTAACAGTGTATCAATTTGAAGCCAGAAAACATATGACATACCGGTTACATCATTGTAGCTAAATATTGTAACAATACTATGGAAAACAAATTATAGACAACCAAATGAATTCTTGTCAGTGTTTATATCTTTTTGAGTGTGGCTGTACCTTCATTGTAAAGTGTTGCAACACATGCATTTTTACCAGCATGGGAAACCAACGCATCAGTAAACTAACCTGGAGCAACTATAGGTGTATTATCGTCTATATAATTCTTCGTAAGAAAATCATTCATGAAATCATTGTTCTCGTCAATAAAGAAGATCGGGTTAGTGTTCTCACTGATTTTTTGCACTGGTACTTCGACTTTCTTAGTGTTTTCCGCTCTTTTTAGGCACCCGTTGGGGTAACAGTAGGTCGGTTGGTCAGGACACATTTGAACGCATACACAGACTGGTGCAGTGTTATGGAACTCTGTGAAGATTATATTGAAAAAATGTTCCACTAAAGCTGACTTGGCTGAAGTGTCGCATATCGACTTGGATGTTTTACGGTTCGCTCCAGTTGCGAGGTATTGAGTGTTGGTATCTGAAACAAAGTAAATGGGTAAGTATACAAGAAGTTACAACATACAATTAAACACACAGGCTAAAACAGTGTGACATATAAGAAAGAACAGGAGTTCATTCTTATATGTTTCTGCAGAGAGTAGGAACTCTCTGCAGTGGGTGAGTCTACTGCAATGGTAGTCATCATCATGGCACTACAGATGAGAGAGAGATGATGAAAATTGAATATGTTTTTGTTTTATGTTTAGTTTTTTGTTTCCTGCGCGTCACGCAGAAACCAAAATAAGGCCTACATGCAAATGAAATTGGATTGGCACCCTTGCCATGGATTATTGTATTTTTGAATTGTTGATTTTATCTTTTTACTCTGGACGCTCTTACTCGCACGTCTTTCTACATCGTTCTCACATGTATGTATAATCTCGACATGAATGATGTAACCAAGATTTTGTAAAAACATATTGATTTAAAAGAGTGTCCATGGAGTTTCTTGCCCATTCTTCTCCATAGGATCTACGCTTTCGAATGGGCAACTACAGTACTTTCACAAGTTATTATGCCCTGTGACAGGGACTGTAGCTTAGTTTATTTTTTGTGTTTTGACATTCAAATTGCCTGTAATGGTCTAATTGAAATAAATGCTTTGAGTTTGAGTTTGCAACCAAAACAATAGTTTGGCAGCAGAATAAGCAAAGAAAAATTCATAAGACAAACTTTTATCAAGAACCTCTTCTACTGACACTTAATTTACCAGTAATATTTTTAAACAAAGAAGAAAATAAAAAAAAAACAAACATATTGTGGCATATATTTCAAACTGTGCTGAACATGCCAAAAAAGGAAAGAACCCGCTGCTGGTTGGCACGAATCTGGTCACATTTCTTTAGGCTATATTTAATGGTGAAGCAAAGAACTTGGCTTCGGTTTGCCCCTCGTAATTTACTTGTAATACTACGTCTTATTTTGGGTTCAACTTATTTGGTTCGGTCAGTTGGTAGTTATGTGACCGAATTTTGTATTTTTTTTTGACTTGGCTTTTTATCGGGCTTCAGTCACAAAGTTTATATTTTTTATGTATGCTTCGTTAGCTTAGTGTTTGCAAACGTGACTGAGCTTGACGTCCTGGTTTGATTCCCAGGTCGGGCAAAGGGTTTTTCCACCATTCATTTCTCTGTAGGACCTTCAGAGTCTGGATTTGTGCTCGGTTGATGGCAAATAGGCTCGGCCCCGATTCCATGGGACTTAAACATAACTGGCAAACGTCTGTGTACTGCCAGGTGCACCTCTGTCTAACCCTTCGGGGAAATACAGGCGTGATGTTATATAGATGTCTTTACTGTTGATTTTAAATCTTTATACCTTGTAGCAATGTTGTAAAAAATCATCAAACAACTTACTCGTTTCAACATCACCATGATTAGCAGGTTTGTTGTATCTAAAATAGAACTTCTCCCTTTTTTACCATTACTAACCTCAATAATTAGACCAATTACACCCAATTTCCAGGTAATCTACGTAACTCGGTCGTAACATACACCAGTACCCAATTTCATTACAAACCGGTCCAATTTGCCTAACCGAGACATCGAGAACAATTTTATTACGGTAAAAAAAAACCAGCCAAATGCGAGTCGGACTCGCACACAAAGGGTTTCATAGCACCAAAAAAAATATTTACAATGTTTTTAACGCTCATCGATATGTTAATTTACACTCAACAGCAAAACTAAATTTGCTTTTCATAGTATGTTATTGAAAAGCAAAGTTACTGCTACAGTTCGATGAAAAAGTCCCATATCTCAAAAACTAATCATCAAATCTTATTCAAAGCAGTTTTCGTTGAAAGGTCTTTGTACGTTCTACAAACCTAAATTTTGACAGACAGGCGGACAGGGCGAATCTATAAGGGTTCCGTTTTTTTCCATTTGGCAACAGAACCCTAAAAAACAAAAATATACTTACATTTAACTACAACAAACACAAACACTAAAAAAGACGTTTTCCTCATTTTCCTCTGATCTTCCACGAACAGAGTTTCCTGACAAACTAACAAACGTACGCACGAGAAACCATGAGTACTCTTAGTTCAAAAACAACGTTGTAACAACAACAAACAATAGCGTCCTGTTTCTTAAAATGAAGCATTCAATTAATGAACCGCTGTGATGGTGTTTCACAAACTTGGAAGAGTAAATAGATAATATTGCTTTCGGTTTCCCTGTTGTCGCTTTGGAGATATTGTTGAGATGAACGGTTAGATTGGAACTGATATTTTTTCTTGGCTAAAAGAAACGACAAAATGATTGTGCAATTTTGCATATCACTGTGCAGTACTATTTACTAATTACTTCTTAATCGACATCAAGTAATAAAAATCTATCATTGAAAAGCCAATATGATATAAATAAACCAATTTGTTACTTGATAGTTTTAGTGAGACTACAGCAGGAAGCCCTAAAAACTTCAAAATTAGCAGCCACACGTTTTCTTGCAATAGGAATAGCAACAACTTTTCCTCCTGCACGTGTCCCAAGCTAGACAGAGTGAATTCTATTAAATATCTAGGAGTAATTGTTGACGACAAACTTAAATGAACACACAACAACATAAATCTCGCTCGAAAGAGTGTGCAAGTTGATCCATATCTTTAAAACCATGACACATGTTGCTAGTCTAAAACTTCTGTTTACAAACATATAAAGCCTTATGCCACTGTGTCTTGGAAAACGGTATTAGTGCATGTGGTGGGACAGGCAAGACCCACATGATCGAGCTGGAGCGGGCTCAGCGCGCCGTCCTAAAAGTACTTTTGTCACTAAAATACCGGACACCTACGACCGAGGTATACGGAAAAGCCAAAGTACTTACGCACGTATTTACCTTACCTGTAATGTTATTGAACTGGACAGCAACAATAATTCCCAGACTGTGAATCTTGCTTACAGGAACAGGTATGATCGAACATTCCTGATTGTGACATAAGTTATGCAACACTATAAATATTCCACGTTTTCCATCAGAAATTCGTGTTCTTTGTGCGTCGAAAATTACCTATCGCAGTGGACAAGTTCAGACTTGCTTTCAAGCACTCTCCCCGCCACCCGCCTCACGCCGTCGTTGCTAGCTGCCACGAAGAACACGATCAACGAGCGATTTAGAGCCTTATGTTTACAACTCAAAACTGTAAATATCTGTGCATTGTGGAGTCTGCTAACAACAATGATATAGCACAAATATTTTGGAAGATAAAAAATTAGTAGATAAAGAATTTTCGCGGGTTAATAATTTTATCATCATGAATGGAGATAGATAATAAACATTGACCGCTTTATAAACAGACGCTTAGTTAACTCGAAATCAGTCGCTTCTTGAACTTGAACTACAAGATACCTACCAAAATGTTGTTCACAGTGCTACTGGCTAGTGCCATCTTAGTATTAGCCTTACTTTATTTGAAAGGCAGATACAACGAGTATTATTGGAAGAGTCGTGGAGTGGCTTTTTACGAAAAAAATAAGACATTCGGACCTTTGTGGCAATTCGCTACAGAAGGTCGAGCGTTTTTTAAAGTATTCAACGATCTCTACTGGAAATATGAAAAGGAGCCTGCTGTCGGCCTTGGGTCGATCGACAACCTTGGGCTGTACGTGAAGGATCCCATCAACATCCAGCACGTCGCAGCTGGTGACTTCCAAGCTTTTAATCACAGAGGAGCTCCGTTTCTCGACAATGATCTCCTGGCCAATAATGTTCTTCTGCTGCACGGCCCGAAATGGAAGCTGATTAGGCAGAAGTTGACTCCGATTTTCACCACTGCCAAACTAAAGAACATGTTCTACATTATTGACAAAAGTGCACAAGATTTTGTCGAATTCTTCAAGCAAAATCCGGAAAGGTTGAAAGAAGATACCTTCGATAACTTGAGCCATTTCTGCACTGCCGCGATAGCAGCCGCTGTTTTCGGAATCGCAACGAAATCAACTTTCGATTCTCCATTCCGTGAAATGGCTAGACAGGCCTTGGTCCCTACTTTCTGGACGAATCTTAGATTTGCGATAAGTAGTGTTAGTGATACCGTCTTCAAAGCTTTAAGATTGAAGTTGTTCCAAGGACAAGAGAAATTTTTCATTCCAGCCATCAAACAAGTGATCAGACAACGCGTGCAAGATAATGTAAAGAGACACGACTTCGTAGACTTGTGTGTTGAACTTCAAGAGAAAGGAACGATGGTAGACCCTGATACTGGACTGAGAATAGAGCCCACAGATGAAATGCTGGCTGCACAGGCTTTCTTCTTCTTCATAGCTGGTGTTGACCCTACCGCCGCTGGTATGTTTGGAGCTTTAATGGAATTGGGAAGAAACCCAGATGCCTTGAAAAGAGCACATGAAGACGTAGACGCGCTTTATGAGAAATACAACGGTAAGCTGACCTATGATTCTATTGGTGAAATGAAGTATTTGGACAACGTTTTGAACGAGAGTCTACGGCTGTATCCTCCGATTGCTTTCTTAACGAGGCAGTGTGTACAAGATTCTGTGTTGCCAGTAGGTAATGTGCCTGTTCAGAAAGGTATTAAGATATTTACACCTATTTATGAGCTGCATCATGACCCTAAATATTTCCCAGAGCCAGAAAAATTTGATCCACAACGGTTTGAAAGGGGAGAGGTTAGTGATGCGACGTACATGCCTTTCGGAAAAGGCAATAGATATTGTATCGGAGCCAGATATGCACGAATTCAGACTTTGACTTGTATTATTCATCTGCTAAGAAACTTTACAGTGCAAACATTTGTGAAGAAAGGAGGCTTACAGTACAAGAAGGAGCAGTTTCAAATAAGACTGGAAAACGTTGACGTTCGGTTTATTCCGAGGAACCTGTGATTGTTGCAATCAAAGCTGCAGTGTTTACGTGAAAGACAATTATTGCTAAGTTTTGTAAAGTGAAACATTGAATACTTAAATGAGAAGTGTTGATTAGTGGTGAGGTGTGAAATTAATACTTGTTCTCACAAACTCAGAGCGATACCTGATTGAAATATTAAGTCTTGGAGCTTTTATGCAGGCATTCAGTTAGGTATCGCTTAGTGTTACAGAACAGGCATTAGGGTCGAATTTGTATAATGTATTTAAGTGCCATTTGTAATGCAGCACTACTATTATTGTGATATAGAAGCTATGTTGAAAAACTGTTCGTATTAACATAAATTTGTTTTGAGAATGATTCGTTTTGACATTGTTATCAAAATTGTGATAAAAATACGTTATGTAACAAAATTATTTATTGGATTCGTGTAATCTCGAACTGTATTTTTATAATTCGGGTTATCTCGTTTCTTAGTAGTTTCATAGAATTAATAAACAAATTGGTTATCATACATCACTTGAATGTTTTACTTTGATTTTGGTTTCGGCTGTCATTTGCTGATCTTCCACAGTCATCACACAACCTCACCTCTTTTTTTACGTGTGGAAATCCTCAATAGATTTCCCCACCTTAGGGCCGGCGGAGGAGTCTGTCAAACCTCTACTGACTAAAATCACACGGTGTTCCTCCTCGACATCTAACGAAACCTAACCTATTTTTTTATTACAAAAAAGTACCATCGATTTTGCTGTTGAGACTTTTTCTGGACTATTTTAAGCATATTTACTTATATCCTATGACTGTTAGAAGATGGAAACGGGGTCCATAGAAAATTGCCAATGGTCCAACAGTGAAATTGATCGCGATCAGCAGATCTGTACCGCGTTCAAGAGCTGTCAGTGCCTGTTCCCGGTACCGGTGGGATGGTTTTTTTTTTTTAATTTGAAATGTTTTTTTTTTTTTTTGCATGATGATTAATGATGATTTTGCATGATATTTAAATAATATTTAATAATGTAAAAATACGTAAGTACAACAGATAAATAAAGGAAATGATATTATTGATAACATTATATCCCGCAAAAAATCTTGATCTACTTAAATTGTGCTTAGTCATTGTTGCAACAAAAATCTTTTGTTAAGTTGTTCAAGCTTCAGGCTCAGGCGGCCCATTTACGATTTAGATTTGTAGACATAAGGCTGTTATTTGCTCGTTGGTTTTTTTTTTGTTATGGCAACTCGCAACCGTGTCAGAGGTGTGGCAAGTCTGAACTTGTTTGCTAGGATTCTTGTAATTGACGATCGAAAGACACAAGTAGCCGATGATAAAAACTATTTAATAATACAATAATTATGTAAGTATACTACGATAGACACTAACACAAAAACAATTTAAGTGGCCTTGTGTTACACGCTCGCACTAAAGGACTGACGGACAGAGAGACGTTGCGTTTTTTCAATAACTTAAGAAGGCCTAATCAATGGCCCCTATCATGACGTTTTAGTGCAGGAATGTTTTAGTTATATTCCAGCGTGGGAAAGAGATAAAAAAACTAAAATGTTCCTGCATTAAGACGTCATGGTAGGGCCATAGTTTCAATCATTTTCAAAGCGTAAAAAAAGGTTTCGTTTCCTGCAAGAGACTAACATCTTTAGCATTGATTGAGAGATGTCTAATGTAGGAGGCAAAGAACGTATACCGAGGAAGAACCTTATTCGAAAATCCGCCAATTGCGGCCAAGAAATTCTAGGAATACGATTTGGGTGGTTTCAACTGTTGTCATGGCAATTAAAACCCTTCGGTTAGTTTTCGCTGTCAAAAATGAACTTGAGTTGGCTTCTGGAATATGGGTAGGTATAAGACTTTTCCACTAATATGAATACGAGATGGGCTGACTATGATTTTGGCCGACTAATCAGCCGATCAGACGGCCAAGCCGATCATTGCTTTCGGTGGAGTTTAAGGGGCCATCGGCAATGTCCAAAGCGTTTCACAACCGAGTTCCTGGCATTGAGCACATCATACATAAATATTTAAAAGTAGAAGTATACCAGTACATGGCCGTTCGAGGAGGGTGATATTGCGTGTTTTGTCGCAATCCCTTAGAAAAAGTTGTGTTATTTGGCTGGTAAAACCTCCCCGTATTATTAGGGTTTTTCCCATGTATTCCTTCAGCTTTTCTACAGGTGTTTGAAGTATTGTTTCACATGCCACTATCATTGCCTCGTTGGTCTAGTGGCTACAAGCGCTACAGCTAAGCTCGAGGTCCTAGTTCGATTTCCAGGTCGGGCATTATTGGATTTTTCCATCTGGGTTCTTCAGTAGCATCGCGGTGTCTGTATGTCTATCCAATAGACTCGCCACCTATACTATGGGACAGCTCTACTTTTTTTTTTCTTAGCCTATATTGTCCCACTGCTGGGCAAAGGCCTCCCCCATATCCTTCCACTCTCTCTACTTAATCTTCCGGAAAAACCAACGTGACATTAAGAACGTACTAACTCGTGTAGTGTATCTTGAATCACTGACCCGTTGGTCACGTTGGATCTAATTAATTTAACGATGTACTTTTAAGTAAATGTTAATTAATTAATTATATTATACAACAGCAGAAATATGTGCAATAACATCAACTTAGTGACTGTGGCTTCCTCTTTCTTTAATTAGAGACTGTGCAGGATCACACTGTTCGTCCAAATGAAGCGACTTCTGTAGTTCAACAGTTGTATATTTTAAAGATTTTCATTTATTTCGTGGTTTACAAGTTTGCCATGGCAGTTGGCGGTTCGCAAGAAAAGACAGGTTTTTGATTTTTACGCAGGCACGAGTGAACGCGAGAACGAATGCAAACGACCGAAGAACGACCGGATTCGAAATCGATGTTGTTGTTATTCTCTTCCCGATAGATGGCGCCTGTGCCGCGTCCGATTGTATATTGTTGCGTCTACTTTTCATGTTGATGGCGTGGACAGAGACTTTAATCACAGATAACGTGATGACCCCAATCTAACTTACAATAATTACGTTCTGATTAAGCCACTTTTCACATACTCCTACCGCCGGATAGGTCACGAGTTCGAACCCAAGGCACGCACCTCTGATTTTTCGGATTCATGTGCGTGTTCTATAATTATCACTAGCTTCGGTGAAGGAAAACATCGTTAGGAAACCAAACATGCCTGAGAGAGATTTCTGAGGCATGTAAACCCAAGTCAGAGACCCATGGGTGGCATAAAAAATTCGACAGTAGGTTAGGCACACATTTTTTCTTAAGTTTATTTTTTTTTAATTTTTGTTTTATTGTCAAGTAACCATTTTGTTTTGTCCAGTACGAGACTAATAAATACTTTTTCTTTCTTTCTTTTGCACTAATCACACGAAAAAGAAAGAAGTTCTTTTGATTGAATACAGAGAGATCAGCATGTGGCGACATCTACAGCGGCACATACGAACTATGCATCATATCAGACGTCACGCAAGATCCACACGTTGTCAACTCCACCTGCCTTCACACACTAGCCTGACAACAACCGTTGGTCTGTAGATGTTTGAACATTACACATTGATCCTCATCCTTCTTTGGACAAAGAGTGTCCTTCTATCAATTTCACCTGCACCGAGGTGTATTTTGTCCACACGAGAGTGGAATTGTAGCTCATTACACGAATTTTCTGAACCTAGTTCAATTAGTTACTACAAATGTCGAAAGAGTGCAACAACACCGTTACGGCCTACTATTGATGTCGTAGACAGAGTTCAGCAATAGACAACTTACTAGGTATCCTTACTTAATATAAATAATAATACTAGCTAACCGGCGCAACTTCGTCTGCGTAACATTTATGATTAATTCTCTGCTCCTGTTGGTCGCAGTGCTGTTTTATAAGCCTTCCTCGATAAATGGGCTATCCAAAACTAAAAGATTTTTTTTTTCATCCATTTTAAATGTGGCTTTGGACGACCGAGCTTGGGCACAAGCAAGTCTTCCTATTCGTATGGGAGGACTCGGCGTCCGCAAAATTTCTAGTATTAGTTTACCGGCTTTCATATCCTCGGTCCACGGTACTGAGAAATTAATCAGGAATATCCTGGCTTCCACACTGATTGATTTTGATGTGCCGTGCTTCTCCGAGGCTATCGATGCTTGGAAACTCGCTTGCCCGAATACTGAAGAACCCGACAATCCATTTTCCCAGAGACGGTGGGACGAGCCGCTCTGCAGAGTTGTTCAGCTCAATTTACTCAACACGTCTGCTACTACTGCTGAGCGTGCACGACTGCTGGCTGTGGGTGAGTGGGAGTCGGGTCTTTGGCTTCACGCACTGCCGTCGTCGAGCATAGGCACTTTGTTCGACGACACGACCTTCCGCCTCGCTGCTTCGTTACGTCTTGGAGCCGCCTGCTGCTCTCCTCATCACTGTCACTCTGGTGAAGCTGTCAACAGCCTTGGACACCACGGCCTGTCATGCAGCCGAAGTGCGGGCCGTTTTGCGCGACACGCGAACATAAACGACATCATCCGACGAGCTCTTGTTACCGTCGGCGTTCCAGCTATCTTAGAGCCCAATGGCTTGGCACGCGACGATGGCAAAAGACCGGACGGCATGTCTTTGTTTCCTTGGAAGATGGGTAGGCCTTTAGTGTGGGACGCAACTTGTGTCGATACTCTTGCGCCATCACATCTTCCAAGCTCATCGTGCTGTGCTGGCGCTGCCGCTCCGGCTCCGGAGAACCTCAAGCGGCGTAAATATAGTAACCTTTGTGGAAACTATATTTTCGAGCCGTTTGGGGTTGAAACTCTGGGGCCGTGGGGTCCGAGTGCTCACAGCCTTTTTAAGGAAATTTTCAAACGCCTAGTTGACGCTTCCCGTGACCCAAGGGCTGGCTTTTACCTTGGCCAGAGGCTAAGTGTTGCCATACAACGTGGCAACGCCGCCAGTCTCTTGGGCACATTACCGGCTGACAGCGTTGAGGAGGAGTTTTTTGATGCTCTTTTATAGTTTGTAGTTCGTTAATTTTAGTCATTTTAATTATTATAATGTATATAGTTGAAATAAATAAATATAGAACAAAGAATTTTTCAATTCGAACCAGTAGTTCCTGAGATTAGCGCGCCCAACCAAACAAAGAAACTCTTCAGCTTTATAATAATAAAAATAGTATAGATATACGAGTATATAAATATATAATATATATAGTATAGATAAACGCGAAAGTTTGTATGTATGGATGTTTGTTTGTTACTCTTTCACGCAAAAACTACTAAACGGATTTTGATGAAATTTAGCAAACAGATAGTTTATAAAATTTATACAAAGGACACATTTTGCCCCGGTAGTACGATCCCGTGTGATAATTACCGAACTCCACACGGACGAAGCTGCGGACATAAGCTAGTATAAAATAATGATGATACAAGGACACACGCTATTAGTTTTAAGACAATTCAGTACTTACTTAAAAAGAGTAAACGAAACTGAACTACAAGGTGGTGTAACATAAATACGATGTTTTTTTTATCGAAAATACAGTTATCCTTTACCATTTTAGATAAATTCTTTGCTGGAGTGTTAGATTGTTTGAGAGGAAGTACTTGCAACAAACACAAACAGTATGATCCATAATACGAATAAATTTAAAATTATGAAAATATTATAAGAGAAACAAGTATTTTTCATCTGAAAATCGATGTATTTACGTTCCGTTTACACCGTGTACTCGTGCTTGAGGCCTCTGGTAAGATTACAGAAAGTAAAGTAAGTATAACTCCATCCGTGATTTCGTTTCCAGACTAACTGCCCAAAATAAAAATTCGTCAATTCAAATAAGTATAATACAAGTATGTATCAAAGTAGTATTCAGTGTTTACAAATTAAATCCTAAATCTCGAATCTCAGAAAAAAATACAATTCCAAATCGTCCTTTTTCAAACATATACAAGGTGGCGCCGACAATACGACAGTAAATGAAAACACTAGTAATAGTTTCTGACTATATTTTAATCTGTCAAATAAATCCTAACATCGAAATAAAAAATATTTATTTTCAAACAAACTAAATAGCATAAAACTGTTAACAAATTAGAACACCATTTATAATTATTGGTTTACTAACCTTAGGTCTGATTTGCACTAATTCGCATCTGGAAATAAAATTTTGGGAACTAATTTAGCAAAGGTTAATGAAGTAACGAGTCGGCAGCATGATGTTTAGTATTTATACCGATGCCGGGTACGTTAACCTATAAGTGCCCGCATATTAATCTACATCATGTATAAAATGCTGAAAATTAAAAGTAATGCCCTGTGACTAAACTACTGGGTACAATCGAATGATTTTTTGTATTCAGACATCATGGGAACATCATGAGGTACACGCAGTTTAATTTACCGTCGTATTGTCGGCGCCACCCTGTATACACATGATACATTTAATTTTTTAAATAAAATCACTGTGACCTTGGAATAAATTCAACGTTAACGTTTTTCAATCTCACTTGAAACTGCTCCTTATTATATTTTATACCTCCTTTTTTAACATAATATGTCCGCACTGTAAAGTGTTTAAGAAGATGGGCAATCGCAGTTAAGATCTGAACTCTGACATATCTGGCTCCAATACAATATCTATTGCCTTTTCCGAATGGCATGTACGTCGCATCACTAACTTCTCCTTCCCGTACAAATCGTTCAGGATCAAATTTTTCTGGTTCAGGGAAATATTTTGGGTCGTGGTGCAGTTGGAAAATAGCTGTAAATATCTTCACACCTTTCTCAACAGGCACATTACCTACCGGCAAAACAGAATCTTGTACACACTGCCTCGTTAAGAAAGCTAACGGAGGATGCATCCGAAGACTCTCGTTCAAAACGTTGTTCAAATATTTCATTTCACCGATAGAATCATAGGTCAGTTTACCGTTGTATTTCTTAAAAAGCGCATCAACGTCTTCATGTACTCTTTTCAAGATATCAGGATTTCTTCCCATTTCCATTAAAGCTCCAAAGATTCCAGCCGCAGTAGGGTCGATACCGGCTAAAAAGAATAAGAAAGCCTGAGCAGCCAGTAGTTCATCCGTCGGGTCTAACCCCAGTCCAGTTTCATTGTCAAACATCCTACCTTTCTTTTGAAGTTCAACGCATATGTCTACAAAGTCGTGTCTCTTTACATTTTCGTTTTCACGTTGTCTGATTACACTTTTAATGGCTCCAATGAAAAATTCTTCTTGTTGAGTTTGAAACAACTTCAGATTTAGAGCTTTGAAGAGTTTTTCGCTGATTCCACTCAACGCAAACTTTATATTTGACCAGAAAGTAGGAACTAAGGCTTCTCTAGCTATTTCACGGAAAGGAGAATCGAAGATTGATTTTGTTCCAATACCAAACACAGCGGCTGAGATAGCAGCAGAACAGAACTGGCACAAATTTTCAGGGGTATCCCCCGTTAATCTTTCTGGCTTCTCCCTTAAGAATTCCACAAAATCCTGTGCGCTCTTGTCAATAATGTAGAACATATTCTTTAGTTTGGCAGTAGTGAAAAGAGGAGTCATTTTCTGCCTGATGAGCTTCCATTTCGGGCCGTGCAACATGAGAACATTATGTGCCAAGATATCTGCGTCAGTAAAAGCAATCCCCCTGTGATTAAAAGCTTGAAAGTCACCTTGTGTGATGTGTTGGATGTTGGTAGGATCCTTCACGAACAGTCCTAGATCGCCGAACGAGCCAAGACCAACAGCAGGCTCCTTTTCGTAGCTCCAGTAGATTTCACTTAAAATTTGAAAGAATGATTTATCTTCCGTGATGAATTGCCACAAAGGACCACCAGTTCTATGTTTATCGTAGAAAGCCACACCACGTTTCTTCCAATAATACTGGTTATATTTGCCTTTCAAATATGCAATGGCTAACACAATAATAACGCAAGATAGTATCACTGTCAGCATTTTTGGAGCTATAGTGAACACCAGTTCATGTTCAAGACAAATAGGTACTGATTGAGAATCTACTGAGGTTCGTGTTTATAAAGCCAGTGCGTTACTCGTCTATCAATAATTACGAGTGTATTTTTACTGCGTGGTGGGTACATGTTAATAGCAATGTTTTATCTAGATTGTACACATTTTTTGCCAAGCATTTAGTGTAACCTCTGACTGTCTTGCAATTAAATATTTTGTAAATTATCGAGACGTAAACGGAAAAAACCATGCCGCCGTTCTACGTAATTTTAAGAAGTTGCTATGATTTGTAGGTACGTACATACATAAGGCCCGCCACAAACGCACCGTTTTTGTCGGTTGTACAAGGCCAGACTCCACCGAAGCGGAGACGAGACGAGAAAAGAGAAGATTTATTGTAAAGCACCAATAGAATTTCGTTATTTACACTTTGCGTCTCCGCTTATAGTAGAAACGGTTGAAATAGCAGAGAGGAGAGATGTCTCGTAATTGTTCAGGCCAGCGGAGGCTAGAAGAGACGTGAGCGGTGTGCTGTGAGCGGCGTGCAGTGAGCGGTGTGCTGTGAGCGGCGTGCAGTGAGCGGTGTGATGTGAGCGGCGTGCCGCTTTGCATATCTCCGCACAGCTTTGACGCCCTATCTTTTACGCGTGATAGTGTTCAGATGATTTTCTTGTGAAACTCGGACATGCCAAAAAAAAAGTTTGTTTTGCATATCTCAAAAATGAAACGCAAAAAAAAAACCTTGGAAGTCGATCGTATCATTTGCAATATTTTTTTTTTGGTAATCTTGATAGGCCGGTTATTACATACGCATTTAAATAATGATGATGACTATGCCTATCTAACCGAAATACTTTTTTTAGTTAGATGATCATCATTATTTTGTGCTTACCTCAAGTAAATTGGCCTAAGGGCTCGGGCAAGAGAATGATGATTACGTAACCGAAATCAGTCGGTTAAAATTTTTTATTCGCTAAGCTTGCGTACCGCTTACGGTACGCTGGCGATTGCTCGTAGGGAAGTTTCCCCAATTTACCGCTCCCGCCTTCTACCGGTGTGCGACGAGCCTTATGCGTCACACGCAACCCTAACTACTGACACTAACATGTAAACAAAGATAAGTGATCCATAATTGCAGCAGTAAGTATTTAAGCAGTGGTAGCCTAGTGGTGTGACCGCTGGACTGCCAATTCATAGGTCTCGAGTTCGATTCCAAGACAAGCACCTCTGATTTTTCGGAATCATGTGCGTATTGTATAATTGTTACTTCCTTAGGTGAAGGAAAACATCGTGAAGATACCAGCATGCCTTAGAGATATTTTTCGACAGCATGTAAAGCCAAGTCAGAGGCCCATGGACGGCATAAAAACTCTGACACCGGGTTAGGCACAAAACATGACAAAAAAAAATGCAATAGTTTACAATATGCTATAATTTGGTTATACATGGTTGAAGTTAAGTCGTTTTAATCCTCTTAAGATCATTGTACTCATTATAACGAACAACTTTTACTATGGGACCAACCCTGAAATCGCGAAAAAAAACAGCTGTTCAGTACATTTATGTTCGCCTAACTCGTCAAAATACTAAACGAATTTTGATAAAATTTCTATGGGACCAATCGGGAAATATATCCTTTCAGAAAAAAATAATCTTCTTTAAATGACGAGGACATGAGGTAACAAACACAAAAAAAAATCAAACGAATTAATAACCTCCTCCTTTTTTTGAAGTCGGTTAAAAAGTAACTCGCAGGTAGTAATAAAACCGTGAAATGAAACCTTTTTCGTTTTGATTAGAATGAGAGAATTATTAGAGCAAAAAACACCTTCATTTTTCTGCAATGCAATCAATTTATACGCAACTTTTTGCTATTGTCATACCGGTGGAATCCGATTAATTCGACTTGGTACGCATCGCAATGCTAC
Source organism: Standfussiana lucernea (assembly GCA_964057025.1). Taxonomy (NCBI): domain Eukaryota; kingdom Metazoa; phylum Arthropoda; class Insecta; order Lepidoptera; family Noctuidae; genus Standfussiana; species Standfussiana lucernea. Next base: position 15,887,376 of record OZ059786.1, on the reverse strand, counting down.
GCATTGCAACCAAATTCTCACGCAGACCTTGATCAGAGAAGGAGAAAAGGGTTTTATTAGACTTCTACCCGATAAAACCGATGGCGGCAAATGGCCTTCTTGAACAGATCTTCTTTGGTAGTACAACAGCTTTTTTCAAATCATTCCTCACACAATCCATTGAATCAATTTAGGTCACACATACCGGGAGATTTTGTAGGATAGCCTAAGATCCCGCCTAGACCTCCACTCATCTTCTTACCGTATGAAAAATATTATAAGCAAAAAACATAATTACGAATATTAGTTTTTAAACTGACATGGTCACTACACTGGTATTCCAAGAGGCACCACTATCACTAACATATTTACTATGTTTACTATTCATTTAATTTTTCCGTGATCCCGGAATAAAAGAATACTACCACCCCATCCACATCCCATGGGTGTCCTAAAAGGCGACTAAGGGAACTTACGACCCAGTGCAGACTATCAAGTACATTGGTTCAACCGAGTGGTGACGTGTAAATCACCAACAAAAGCATTACCAAAGTGAGTTAGTGTCAGGTAGGCGATCGACTGTAAAACCTAAGCCAAATCATTATGCAACATGTTAAGAGAAAATGAGATGCGCGATAGGGCTAGCGCGTACCCCGCAAGCGACGCGCAAAAGTGGAACGCATAACACGCAAATCGACTACTTCCTCATCAGACGCAACAACTTAAAGCACATCAAAGACTGCAAAGTGCTACCGGGAGAAGACTTGATCTCACAACATAGACTCCCTAAAATAAAATGGCATATGCTTGAGAAGTCTGATTGCGTGAAGAAATTAAATGAACGAGTGGTGGATAAAATGATAGAGATGGGTGACATGAAAGATCAAAGTGTAAATGAATGTTGGAATTAGATGACTCGGTATATTAGGAGCGCAGCAAAAAGTATTTTGGGAGACGAAAGGAAGGAGCACGATAGACAAGGATAAATGGTGATGGTCGACAGAGATACAGAATGTGCTGAACGAAAAAAGAAGATGTTTAAAGAATGGCAGAGTGTTGGAAATGAGCCTGCTAGTTTGAAAACTGTAAAAAAGAGTGAGTATGATTCTCTCAAGAAAAAAGTCAAAGAGAGAGAGAGAGCTGTGGCTATAGCGAGAGCTAAGAATATAAGCTCTATGACACACTGGATAGTCCAGCAGGCCTAAAACACCTATACCGGCTTGCTAGAGCTAGAGAGAGAAAGGCGAAGGATGTTTGTCAGGTAAAATGTGTAAAAGATTTAGCTGGAATGGTTATTTCGGATGATGAATAAATTAAGGATAGGTGATGAATGAGGAGAATGACTGGAGTGGTGTGCTTGAAAATAAACCAGTGAATGAGGGACTAGTGAGAACAGTTAGCGTGGATGAAGTGACGATAGCAGTATACGGAATGAAGAATGGTAAGGCACTAGGTTGAAGTGTGGAAGTTATTGCGGATGGACGGATGGACGTGGTTAGCTTTATTCTTCAATAAACTGTTGCTGGAAGAAGCTATCCCTGACGAATGGTGTAACAGTTCGCTGGTGCCCATTTTTAAAAACCAAGGTGACGTGTTGGAGTGCAACAATTATAGAGGGATAAAGCTAATATCACATAGTATGAAAGTTTGGGAGAAAGTTATTGAAGGGCGACTGAGAAAAGAGAGCGAAACATAGAACCAATTCGGTTTTATGCCTGGTCGGGGCACAACGGATGCCATTTTCGCTATCTGACAGCTGTGCGAGAAATACAGAGGTGCACATAAAAACTTGCACATGGCGGTCGGCTTGCACCAATGGTCGGTTCCCAGCCCTTCAGTCCGACGCTCTCACGTCGGACATCCAGGAAGAGGCTCCCTGGTGTATGCTGTTTGCCGATGACATTGTTTTGGCTACCGAGAGCGGCCAAGAGGTTCAGAGCAGATTGGAGGTGTGGTGACAAAGACTGGAGAATGTTGGCCTGAAATTAAGTAGAACCAAAACGGAATACTTGTTTTGCTATTTCGGCGGTCTCTCCAGTCCTGTGCCTATCACTCTTGCCAGTACGCCCAAATCGATTTGCTCCGGTACCTCAAGTCGCTTGTCCAAAGGGATGGCGAAGTAGACCGGGACGTAACGCACCGGATCAACTTAGGATGGATGAAATGGCGACAAGTCACTGGAACAATTTGCGACCCATGGATGCCCCTCAAGTTAAAGGGGAAAATATACAAGTCCGTGATTAGGCATGTCGTACTGTATGGATCAGAATTCTGGGCTGTGAAGAAGATGGATGTAAAACGATTGCATGTAGCCGAAATGAGAATGTTGAGATGGATGTATGGAGTAACAGGAATGGATAAAGTAAAGAATGAGTATATTAGAGTTAGTTTGAAAGTGGCGCCTGTTACAGAAAAGTTTAAAGGAAGTCGTCTGTCTTGGTATGGACATGTAATGAGGAGGGATGAAACGCATGTTACTAAAAGAGTGATGGATATAAATGTTCATGGATGGAGAGAGAGCGAAAGGCCAAAGAAAAGATGGATGGATTGTGTGAGGAATGATATGAGAGAGAAAGGAGTGAATGATGGCGTGACGGTTGACAGGGGAGAATGGAAGAAGAAAACGTGTTTCCCCAAGTTTCTACTTGGGGTCGGCGCAACACGTTTTCTTCTGATAAGAGCAGGAAGATGATATTTCGTATTTCGGCGCTGTCGCAACTATCATTGATCACGGATAATATGTTAATGATAGTTTTAAATTACGAACAGGTTGCCTGGTGAAACTCAAAAAAGCCCGCAAATTCGGGGCCACTAAATTTGCTGACACAGAGCAATGATTTGGCCAAAAACTTTCTTTATTTATCGTGTGGTTAGTGCCTAACCTGGTTTCAGAGTTTTTATGCCGTCCAAGGGCCTCTGACTTGGCTTTACATGCCGTCGAGAAATATCTCCCAGGCATGCTGGTTTGGTCACGATGTTTTCCTTCACCGAACACAGTCTACAGAACATTCAATGGCCAGATCTAGAATAAAGTGGTTTTTTTTTACCTTTAAATTATCATAATTACTATTAACATGATATGTTAGTGCAGGTATGTTTTAGGACTATTCCGAGAGTGGGAAAGTGACAGCGCTAGACAGCTGTCTAGTGCCATCTCTTACCCACTCTCGGAATAATACTAAAACATTCCTGCACTAACATATCATGGTAACCCACCGGTTTTCCAAGGGTTAGACAGATACCTTTTTGTCCAATTTAACCCAAAGGTTGACTGGTAGAGAATGCCTTGTGGCATTAAGTCCGCCTATGTACCACTATTGTACATGAAGTTTAAATAAATAAATAATAAATAATAATACCTATACTCATATAGCCAGATAATTTTATTACTTGTTATTTTTAATATAATATTAATAATTCGTGCCGAAAAATAACATTTGGCACACTCAAAAAAGAGACCGGAAAATCTATTTGGGTAAAGAAGACAAAAAAAAACAATTAACTACTTAGGTACCTATTCAACTTGTTGTTAGTAAACAAAAAGTCGAAAAAACCATATAGAAACCTGCTTATCTCGTATATATTTTAATTTATCTTATGTCATGTATGTGTTTGTAACCAAGGTTAAGCAGCAGTAAAGGCTGAGGTCCATGAACCAACTTGTTACTTTATATTTTTGTTGTTTAATCAACATACTGGTATACACAGGGTGGCGCCGACAATACGACAATAAATTAAACTGTGTATACCTCATGACGTTCCCAGTGTACTAAGAGACTAGCACCTGACGGTTAACGACCCCCGCATTGGTTTTATCACTAAACACATGTTGCCAACTTGCTACTTCAAAAACCTTTGTCAAATTCTTTCTTTAAATTGTATTTCCGGATGCGAATTTCTGCAAATTTTAACGAAGGTAAGTAAACCAATATTTATAAATGGTGTTCTATTTCGCTAACGGTTTTATGCTATTTAGTTTTTTTGAAAAAATATATTTTTTATTTCGATGTTGGGATTTTTTTGCTAGTTTAAAAATATTAATTCTATTAACTAGTTTTCATTTACTGTCGTATTGTCGGCGCTACGTTGTATACCCGATTGCTCTTTTTTTTCAAGTATACCTACATTTTCCAGTTCTGCGTCTGAGTTGTAGGCTGATAAGCAGCCACTCCTTGCAAAATACTGATAGCGTTTTAGCTGCATGTGGTTAGGCTGGAATGGAACATAGGTGGTAAAAGGCTAGGCAAATGATGATGGTTTTATAGCTACTTGTTTTTTTGGTTGCTGTTGTCGTGGTCTAATAAGCAGCATCTATAAATGTGGCTATACAATCTCGCCGAGACACTCCGAGGCAGGGTGCGAGAGTGGACAGCCAAGTAAGGAACACTGAGGCTTGACAAGCACTCCTATGTATGTAGATACACTCTCTCTCTGGGTCGGAGTGTTTGGCGAGAGTGTAAAGTCACCATAAAGATAACTAATCGAGATTAAAGCTGACCACGATTCTTTCGCATGCCAAAGAGACAATGTGACTTTAGATATCATTATATGACCAAATTACCGCATAATAAAACAAAAACATAACATACCTAATCATCAAAATCTTACCGAGTCACCTCAATTTCGATAAGCTTTATCAAACATTTTAAATCTCCGCATGATTGTAAGGCATCAAGTCAGTAACACTTACTTCCTTATATACAATTCAAAAAATATTTTAGTACACATAAACCGACATGGGCACTTATGATACGTCAGATGCACGGGTCGAGTTGGCTATTTCATAAGGAGAAGAACCCGCGAGAAACTCCATAGTTACTCATTTCAAAAATATTTGTCAACATAAGGCTTAAATTCAAGTTTAACCTTTATTTCTACAGCGTCTCAGGGTCATAAGAGTAAGAGCGCTTGAGGATAAATCTAAAATTTTGAGCGGAAAACCTTACTCTAAATCTATCATGACAGGTGACAAGACAAATTCAAATGCTTAGTGGCACAGAAACGTTTTAACGAAATTACTAAATGTATTTCCTCATCTTAGAAACAGTATAAACGCACGCTAATGCAAAAAAAAGATAATCTGTTTAACCGTACCTATCGCGAATGTTGATCAGTGGAGAGCGACACTTAGGAGTGCACTTACTCACTCGAACTAGGTCTAGGCGAACCTCTCGTCAGAAACCAAACATTTTCACACACTAGTGTATCAACTGTACCGTGCACACGTGTCGTTTATTGAAGCAGTGGAATAAAGTGACTAGGTTCTTGTAAGGTAAATTGTGTTAATATTTTTTTGTCATTAATAGTCGTCGCTTTTGTTTTGTGGAAGATCTGGCCTCCACAAAGCAGTTCCCGGTTTATACTAATACTTTTTTATATGACTGTCCAAAAAATCATGTAGCATGCTTGAAGAATACATCTGGTTAGACTGGAAGCTATCCCAACATAGTTTGGCAAGGGCTAGACAGATGATGCCGATGATGAGGTAGTCTTTTGCGCCTTTTCCGTCAGCTAATCATTGCATTTCACAGTCAATTAGTAGATATGTATGTTGGTCAATGGAATGAGGTCTTTAGGGTTAAATTGTATACACTTTCGGAGTCTAGATGCCAGTATGTTGTCAGTAGTATCTTAATAACAAGGCGTTGACAGTGCGTCCAGAAAATTACGATCAATAAAACAAAAGTAACTTACAAAATACCCAACATTACCTACGTAATTAATGAGTTTGCATTTTTTTTTTGGTTAGTGGTTTTATTAATAGAATAGTTTTAAATTAAAATTTATTGTCTGATACGTTTTGTTGGTAATTGCAATAGGGGGCCATCCATAGATTACGTCACACAAATTTAATTCCCGTCCTTGTCACTGCTGGTCACATTTGTGAGATCCCCCTCCGTAGTGTGACGTCACATATTTTGCAATTTTACAAGTTCATACAGATAGTGTTGAAAATATTTAATATTTACGTAGTTCAAATTTCATGTTTTAATACTCAGATATAATACATTTTGAAATGAAGGACTCGTCCCACCCTTTGTCACACAATGGCACATTTCGTCGACCCTCTCCCCTCACTATTAACTTGTGACGAAATTTATGGATGGCCCCTAGGAAGTGTCAATTTAAATAATGGCGCTATCATTGTGATGATGTTGATGATAGTGCATCCGCGAATTATAAATAGCATGATAAATACGTTGAGCAGTTACAATACTTGTTACGAGGAGGAAGAATCTGTATTTAAGTGTCTTGTACTTGTTGGAATATTATCAAAGTCAATTACTTACAATTATGTATCCCATATAAACCAAGCCAAATTAGTTTCGATTATAAGTTTAATTATTAAAGTCAATCCTACCATAATCATGAGCTGATTCGAAGATTCTACGACAAGTCGACCCAGCGACAACTCGGCCCGGACAATTTAACCCCGTGATAATTGGACTCCGATACAACGACCCCGAAAACTCGATCATGTGACAACTCAACCCTTTCGGGGTTTTCAAATCAAAGCCCAATACTTTGAACTCGCAAGGCGAACAGCTCAACTGGCGCTCGGTTAAAATCCCAAGCTGTTCAGGCATTACCAACTTATTAAATCAACAACTGCCTCGTTGGGCGAGTGGTCTCAAGCGTGACTGCCGGCCATGAGGCCTTAGCTTCAATTCCTGGGTCGGGCAAAGTGTTACTAGGATTTTCCTGCAGGAATTTCACAGTAGCAGTTACGGAGTATGGATTTGTGCCCGATTGATGGCAATAGGCTCACTCTCTACTACATGCGACTTTAAACATCACTGGCGAAATGTAGGTGTACTATTAGGTACACCTTTGCCTAAACCTTTGAAGATTACAGGCGTTATGTTATGTTAAGTCATCTACATTATTTTTTTGTTTGCTCTTCATATTTTTCTACGATTACAGAATAACCATGGGCTTCAAAAGAGTCTGGGATTCCACCTGCCCCCGAGTTTGGGATAAGTGGGAAGATAATGGAACAACGTGGGTTATCCGAGATCTACCACCAGAAGATGATGAAGAGGCTATTAAGATCCTGGTAGAAAACCTCTGTCCTGATGAAGCGTTATGCTCACTTAGTAGTAAGTATCAAATTTAGCTTGTCAACGAGTAAAAAATTAGCTTCGGTGGCTTGGCGGGTTCGCGATAGGCCAAAAAGAAGATGGCGGGACGCCTTGGATGGCTTCCTCACAAATTGGCGTGAAGAGGTACAACATAAAGAGAAATGGAAGGAATGAGGGGAGGCTTTTGCCCTCCTGGGCAGTACACAGTACACAGTGGGACAGTACTTGCTAACAAAAAAAAATACCTCTACCTTGTACTATCGATATCGATATTGGCAGTTTTCCCGCTGATAATAATAGTACTAGTTTTCACTTTCGCACTATTGTAATTACAACTCTCAGTGCTGTGCCGAGCGTTTAAAATCCCACAGTGGACATTTATTCAGGAATTTAGTTAGACCATTTACATGACTAGGTAATTTGTTTAGTAAATTATCACCGTGGTTTACAAAACAAAATTGCCACTTTGTATGGAAAAATCACGGAAGTTTTACATGACAATATATCAACACAGTCATGAACATAAAATCTAGATGCTTCTTCACAGATATTTTTTAAATAACACTGTACTTCTTTCTCATTGAATACTTTTGCTAGAAAAGTTAAGTAAACGGCTAATCTCCTAGAATTCTCCTATTAGGGAGCGGATCTACCGTAATAAAAAAAAACTGGGAGAGCTCCTAAACAATTAAAGTCACTAACACTAAGCAATGCTTAAATATGTATTATTACGCTGATGAAATTTCAACTCTAGACTATAAGCCGACCGTCAAAAATCCAACAAAGCGCTTTTACTGAGGCACTCTCAGTTGTAGTGTTAAAAACAAAGCGTATATTCTTACATTTAGATCTTCCCAGCGATCCAATGACAAGTATGACAACCAACCTTGGATCCTGCGTACGTACTATGGAGTTAGTACCTGGTTGATGGCAATAGGATCTCCCCTTAGTATATAGGACTAAAACATAACTGGCAAAATGGGGGTGTACTATTAAACACACCTCTGGCTAACTGAGATTACAAGCATGATGTTATGTGGATCCTGCCAATTATCCTATCCGGGTTCGAATCCCGGTAGGAGCAAGTGTTTGTGCGATGAGCATGGACATTTGTTTCCGAGTCATGAATGTTAATATGTATAATAAGTATGTATTTACAAACAAAAACAAAAGTATTTAAGTAGTATATCAACTATCTGGTGTCCACGACACAAGCCTCGTTGCTTAGTGTGGCACTAGATGGCGCTGTGTCCAGCGATATTTATTTATTTATTTATCCTCAACTAACCAATTTAAAAATACCTTCTAGATCTCGTTGATGACCCAGTAAGCGTGCGCAGTATGGCAGAATTCTGGAGAGGATACCTCTCGCAGAGGATGTCACTAGCTTGCTACGAAGAGAAGGATGGCAAGAGTAAACTAGTGGCCTTGAACGTGTGTCTGGTGACCTGTAAGGGAGAAAAGGCCGATGATGTGGTAACTCTATCTAATGTGTGTTTTTTGTATAAGGGTGTTGGACCACCATCATCATCTGGTTAGCCTTTTCCCAACTATGTTGGAGTCGACTTCCAGTCTAACCGGAGGCAGCTGAATACCAGTATTTTATATGGAGCGACTGCCTATCTGACTTCCACAACCCGTTAGTACTGGATAATACGATACCCTTTGGTAAGACTGGTTGTCAGACTTTCTGGCCACTGACAGTAACTGACTACCTGGAACGACCGTCAAAGTTCTACTGATCTGGGTGGTCACCCATCCACACACCAACCTAGGCTTTATTCCCGATATCTACCGGTAGTGACTAGCGTCCTATCATTTCATATCAAAACTACCTAAGGTCATTGGAGCTTGAAATTTCATCATTTTCATCATCATCAACATAGCCTTCTCCCGACCATGCTGAGATCGGCATCCAAATCTAGTCTATGCAGCTGAATACCAGTATTTAACAAGGAACGACTGCCAATCTACCTTCCACGACCCATAACTGGTTACTACGATACCTCTTTTTAAGACTTGTTGACAGACTTTCAAGCTTCCGATGACCAGTGATGACTGCACATCAGAAGCATGAGGTCGGATGTATAAACTCTGTATTTGAACGTCCTACCTTATGCTCGAAGCATAAGGTCAGATGTGCAAACTCTCTGTATTGGAACATCTTACCTTATTCTTCTGATGTCGAGCTGAGTGTCAAAACTAATTACTTCTACTCTTTCAGATCGAAGGAGAAAGTTGGAAGAACGTGTACGGAGCTCTCAAAGTTAGCGAGGAAAAAGTAGACGCCTTCGAATACTTGGGGATGGACCAGATACTGTATGCTCTCGGTCTGGTCGTGACCAGGGAATATCGAGGAGCTAAACTTGGATCACGGATACTGGCAGCAAGGTAGGCAAATATTCTTACTGTTTCTTTACGGAGTCCTAAATAGTCGCGATCTTCATATGACACTCATTGTGACCCAGCGTGTATGACCTTAGCGAGACGTGGCGTCCTGGTTCGCCGACCAAAATGAACGCAAGGATCGCGAATTCGTGCGAGGATCGCTTGTTTTATTAAGACTCTGTCTTAGGAGTCAGGCAACTTGTTGGTTCAATTTTCAAAAGCGCGACTATTGAGCATGCGTAGGATACTGGCGCGATGATTATTTTTTAACAAAAACAGATTCAATGGATTAATGAACCACGAGAGACCCACCATTGAGTCTGTGTTTATGTGAATTTCTCCATTATCAGATAACATCATAATACATTTTTATCAAAATTGCGCTATGTGTAGACTCATCAAGGCCAATAATAATTGACAAAATCGTTTAATAAAAAAAAACATCAGGTGGCAGTCGATCGGACATTTATCACACTTTGTCATCATCATCCCTATGTCGTAACAGTAAGAGCGATTATCAAAATGGACTACACACCAAAGCCGCTAACATATTGGCGGCACTAGATGTGCAACCTTTTTATTTACATGCTGCAAGCGCGTAAATTAGAATTACCTGCACATACATATAAGTTGGTAAGTGCTCAAGAATTTGAGATCGTAATCCCCCATCATAAAGAACAAATTCATATTTTTATTATAGTCACGACTGCGACTCGTAGGTACGCGGATTTTGTATAATTACCTTTGCAAACATTAATTAAACAATCCAAAAATAAAACGGTGAATTAGGTAGATAAGTTGATAACATAAAAGATCAAGAAGTCGTATCTGCATTCGCGTCATTATTATTAGGTATCTTATGCCTGCAATTGATATAACGTGCACATGGCAACGTAAGTCTTGTATTAATATTAACTTACACCTTGTAATGGCGTCAACTGTCACATGAACTTGTAGTCACCAGCAATGTAAACACGTAGTAAAATTTTAAAGTTATTTTTTTCGTGAAATAACGGTTCCTTTTGAGATAAGACATATTTCGATATTGTATGGCTTCCTTAACACTATGTTCGTAGTTGCTCAGTGTACGAAGAATTTGGCTTTAGTTCATCAAAAGAAAAGCCCTTGTAGTTTTTGTTGTTCAACGGGCTGTCAAATTAGACGAGCTTATTTTGCACCAGCACATATAGCATGACCACCGTAGAAATGGGTTTTGTCGACGGAAGAATAGACAAAATGACAGATTTCTATTGTCAATCTGTCAATTTGTCTATTCTTCCGTCGTTTCCAGTGTGGGAAAGAGACAAAGCTATAAAGGATGTCTAGAGTCATCTCTTTCCCACACTGGAATGGAACTAAACCATTCCTGCAATAAGACGCCATGGTAGGCCACCAGTACCTACATAACTATCAATACAATCACGACCTAAGTATCTCGCAGTCGTTAATAAACATTCAATGAAACAAATCGCATGTTATGTTTTTTTTTTTTGAAGACCCTAGATACGTCAGTAAGATTATTGAATTTGCCCTCTCTGTATACATCCATTTTAGAACTTAGGGTTTTAATGATAGGCAGTTACACTTGTAGAAATATATTATGAATATAGAGAAATTATGGAGACAGCCATTACGCTTGAATTACCTACAAGAGAGAGGGTTGCCACTTTTAAACTTCACATTCCATTAATATAAGTGTTGCCATCCTATAATCTTCAACAATCCATACGCATGCTTCTTGATTACCTACATTTTCATTCAGTTGATAGTCACGTTACATAATTACTGATTAGATATTATTATAAAGTTAATTATAATGCAATAATGAAGATCAGTGTGGTCAAGGCTAGATGTACACTTACGTTATAATCGCACACATATAGAGACGAAGCTATTTATTTTAAGTTGCAATGTCTTATATTTGCGATGCGACATAATGTCGAGTGCGTTTAAACATACCTATGCGCATCAAAATCATTTTCAAAATACTGTCGCCGTAAGCAAAAGGGGCACTCCTGGCACAAACTAAGCCTTACAAGTAAGACCCGTATAGTAAGGCTCATATTTTGAAGTGCTCATGTTATAACGGATTATAACATGAGCACTTCAAAATCATTTTCAAAACAACTGACAAACTTTAATTTTCTTTGAGACAGATGTACAACGCAGTGAACGCTGACAGTCGACCACTTTTCAATCTTATTACTCAGTGCTTATAGGTGAAAAGTGGTCGACCGTCAATGACCGCGGTAGTACTTACATAAAAATACTGCTGCAGTAAGCAAAAAGGGCGCACCTAGCTAGGCTAATTTTTAAGATTCCGTAGTCAAGTGGCAAAAACAGAACCGCACGCAATAAAAATCTGTTGATAACATTCCTAAAAAGATAATGGGACAATTTGGTTGCCCTTTTGGGCAAGCTACTCTGTCTTCATATTTTTTAAGTGTTTTTGTTTTAATGCCTATTAATACATTTTCTTCCTTTTAAAATCACCGACCAAATCTATTTTTACAGGAAACCCCTCAGCCTCCACCACGGCATCAAAGCCACATCCACAGTCTTCACGGGTCCCGCCTCGCAGATCAGCGCAGCTAGAGCCGGTTTCACGACCATCGCTACTATAACCTTAAAGGAACTTGCTGAATCCGGCCTTAACTACCCTGAGGATGAGAGCAGGGCAATTAAAGTGATGGTGAAGAAATTTGAATGATGCGTGATGAAGAATGAAGGTGCCTGAAGTTGGTGTGCAATACAATGCGAAAAATAACTAATGAACCGTTGAAAACAATGTTACCACTTTCGGTTCTAAGCACCCAGCATATGGGTCGAACAATAATTCGTTCGCGTGCGCACAACCCGCCTGCCAAGTCGTCTTTATAGATGACGCGCATGGTAGTAAAAATGGATTATTTGAAGTTAGCAGCGAGTTTTATAGATACCAATAATTGATGCTTAAGAAAGAGTCTTTGCTATAGAAGCAATTCAAAATCTACCATCTGAAAATGTCTCATTGGGATGTGGCAACATTATATAAAACAAACAGAGAGATATGCAACAGAGACCTTTATGTTAATGTTTGACTGCCTCGTCGGTAGAGTGGCAGCAAGCGAATGCTGAGCATGACGTCTGGGTTCGATTCCCGAATCGGGCAATGTTATTGGGTTTTCCATCAGGAATTTTCCCAGCCGCAGTCACGGGGTCTGGATTTGGGCCCGGTTGATGGCAATAGGCTCGTACCCCATTACATGGGACTAAAATATAACTACCGAAATGTGGGTGTACTATAATTGGGTACCTCTGCTTAACCTTTCGGGGATTACAGGCGTGATGATATATATATTATGTTTAATTTATGTAGATTGTAAGTTGAAAAGTATGAATAGTAGTAATTTAATGCATCCTGTTGTTATTTTTTAGTTATATTATAAGGAAGCTCCTCAAAGCATTGTGATTACGAGTAGTTAGCATTGATTTGTTCTTTATGTTGTGTACTTAAAGATCTAAATACTGAAAAAAGGGGGTGAATAGAGATGCAGAGGTGAATCGAGACAAAACTTTGAAAGGGATTTTAACGTGGAATTAATATGATATGTTACAAACAATGGCTCTATTTTATTTTCTTAATTATGCTTAATTATTTAGAGAGCTTGATGACCACATACCATATTAATTCTACGTTAAAATTCCTTTCAAAGTTTTGTCTCGATTCAACACTGCGTTTCTATTCATCCCGTTTTACGGTACATTAGAATGAGGCATAAATTGAAATAAATTAAGTAGGTATTAACTTACATTTTCTTTTTTTTTATTGTTAGCCATAAATATTTTAAGGCACAATGTATACGAGTATGTAATTTTTATTGTTATACCCTTTTTCCCACATTTCCTTTAAATTACAAGTAAATGTTAAAATAAAACCAGTTTTTTAATATCTATAATCTTTTATAATTATTGTCACAAAATAAAGCAGTTTAAACTAGTAATATACAATAACACACTTCAGTCAACATTAACATAAATATTAATTCTTCTTAATTCAGCTGAAAGTTTAAATGTCAGGGATGTTACACACATATTCAGTTCAACTTTATTAATGTGAATCATAGTATAGTAGGCTTATGCGCGTGGCTTCGCCCGCGAGTAGTTCGGTAATTTTCCCACGAGATCGTACCTCTGGCATAAAAAGTATCCTATGTGTTAATCCATGTTATAAACTATCTGTGTGCCAAATTTCACCCAAATACGTTCAGTTCAGTGAAAGAATAACACATAACATACATCCATCCTGACAAAATATCGCATTTATGCTGAACCGAACATGATTCAGTAACCATAAATGCCGAAAGATGTCTGCCGATCGGCACGAACCGAGTGAAAGTACAATATCTGTAGTAATTGCCTCATAATAGACTTTATTGCTCAACAGACAACAAACAGACAGACTACAGTCGACCCGAAATGTGTGGTACGACCCCTGATGCAAATATAATTCGTCTATACAATTATTATAATCGCATGAATCATCGACATACAAAGTTTTCGAATAAAAAATCGATTATTCGTTAGAAAAGCATGTCTCTTTATCAAATCTTCATGTCTTATCATAAACATAACAAAACGACGCATTTGTGATGTACGGAGACTATTTTTGGTTTAATATAAAAATAACAATTAAGGTTGAAAATGTGAGTTTTCGGATGCGGTACATTTCTTGATGGCTCTGCTTTGTAATTTTTTTGTCGATTTTAGACCTTAAAACTGTTACATTTAAGGTCTATAATTGGGTAAGCCTCTGATCCTGACGGACAGATTGGGCTTTTCTGAGATAGTGACAAGATTCGCCACTTTCCAATGTCTCTTCCAATGAATTTTTGTACGATTAAGGTCTAAAATCGTTAGTAGTATCCCTGTAATTCCAGCAAATAGATTGGCATTAATACTGACTCTATTCCCTTTCTTTTTTTTTAAGCTTGAGGAACACCTCAAGCTTCGAGGGCAAGTCATCAGTGAAGCATTTACTGAGTACCACGGGGGCACATACTGGAATTCTCTTAGATATGACCCATATACTGACTGAATGAGTTTAAACTCTATTTCTTTACCTTTAAAGTCTAAAATCAGACAAGCAGTATTCCTCTAAATTGAGCAAGTAGATTGGCATTAATATGGACTCTATATGGATCGACTTAAGGTCTAAAATCCGGCAAGCAGTGTTCCTCAGGCTTCGGGGGGTCATCAGTGAGGTAAGAGCTAAGTAACACAGGAGCACAGACTGGTATCCTCTAGATATGAGGCCACGGCTCTATCTCTCTCTGACAAGGGGTAGCGTTTGATGTCCGCGAAGCATACTGTGATGTTGTCGTTCGTGTATGGCGGTCTGAGAATAGAATGGAATAAGTAATTAGAATAAAATTTCATTTCGATTGCATACTAGGTTTCGTAAAAACTTATCGGGCTGTTTCTGAGGTGTTTGTTACGCTCTTTTGTTTTGTAATAGAAAGTAGTGGTTCAAGAGAGAATTCAAGTTTGAATGATCGATTTTTTTCAAACTCTGCCTATAAAATTGGAACACTGACTTGAAATTGGTACAGCAAATACCAATATATAAACAAAATAAATAAAAAATTAAAAAATAATAATTATAATATATATTTTTTTAATATATATAATATATATTTAAGTTTTTTATTTTCAATTTTATATAGGAATATTTAAAAATGTAGAAATAAGCCAGAAAAATAAATAAAGGAAAAAATAAATTAATATTTTTTTATTTTTATAATATATTTATTATTTTATAATTATATATTATAATATATAATTATAAATAATAATATTTTATATATAATAATAATTTATATATAATATTAATTGTATTATATTGGTATTGGTGGTTGGTTGCTTGTTATTGGTGCAGCTTGGTTGGTTAGGCAGTGGA